>CM072998.1:3976846-4709346 GCA_037038555.1 Rhynchonycteris naso
TCTATGATCCCACGCTCAAGCCAGTGACCCCCGCACTCAAGTTGGTAAGCCCCCGCCCCCTCAAACCAAATGAGCCCGCACTCAAGCTGGTGACCTCGTGGCTTTGAACCTGGGTCCTCCACAACCCAGTCCAATGCTCTATCCACGGTGCCACCGCCTGGTCAGACAGAGTAACTGAATCTTTTAAAACAGGACAATATGCAGGAGTAATGACAAGGCACACACACACTCACGCATGCATACACATGCACTTGCACACACACACTCATGTACATTCACTCACACACATTCTCTCACACATGCACTCACACACTCACGCATACACACACGCTCACACACACTCACACTTGCACACACTCACACACACACACACTCACACACACTCACCCTCACCCTCGCACACACTCACCCTCACACTTGCACACACTCACACACACACACAGGGGATGTGGGGAAGCACTGCTCTGATGGATGTGCTTGCTGGGACACGTGGCAGGTCCTGTTGACAAAGGGGATGTGACAGGGGCTGCCTGGTCTACGTGGGGAGCATCTTTGGTTTAAGTTTCCCTAAAGACGTGCATTTCCTTGTGTTCTCCAGCTGTTTTCTCTTTATTGGGGGCGGTGGTAAAAGGAAAACCCCCAGAATTCCTGGCAGGGTGCCTAGAAGGGACCCTTTGCACAGCCAGCAAAGCTGTGCTCACGGCCGGGGACCTGGGCACAGGCTGGGACGCGCTGCCGCCCCCTGGTGGCTGGGCAGAGCTGCCTGCACCCCCCGCCAGAGGGCTGGACCGTCTCTGATCTCCAGCCTGTGAAGTCTTCTGCCCCTTGGACGGACAGGAGCATCCCTCACTGCCACCCTGCTCTCCTCCACCCAGAGAGTTCGAGGGGCGACTGTCTGGGAGCCCCTGAATTTGCTGTATATTTTCATCAGCTAAGATTTGTTCCAAACTTTTTTGGAGCTTGTAAACATAAGTGTCCCGGTCCCGCCCGCCATCTGTCACATCGACCCTGGAGATGCCTGTGTACACAGTGACCCTCCCCTCTGGGACGGTCTCACCCCGTCCGGACCTGCACCCGGTCCTGTGTGGTGCTGGCACTGCAGCTCAAGCCGAGGATCTCTCGAGCGTTCTCGAGCTTTCCGGGAAGCTCTCTTGTGACGTTTAACGGGTGTTTCTCAGTGGTGGTGATGTAGGCTCAGGGAACCAGCCTCCATGGCTGTGGCCACTTCGACAGCCCCCTCTCTCCCCTCTCTCCCCCATCTTCTTCCACATCTCCTCCTCCTTAGCCTGTCCCGTCAGACAGTGACACGATGTGAACAGTGACAGTCCGCACTGCATGTGTGTGGATGGGTCCCAGATGAGTTTCCTGTGTCAGCTTGGTCGTGTCCCCTGCCAACATCAGGCAGGTGAACGCTCAGAGAAGGGAGGTCGTTCCCTCTGCTCAGGTGAGCTCAGGTGAGCTTGGGGGATGGAGGCATCTAATGATGGATCCTGAGAAGGAAGGGAGCCCGGGAACCACATAGCCCATGGCCAGCTAGGCTTTGGGGAGGCCCTGACCCAGGCCGCTGGACCCCACGGTCTTCTCAAGAGTCCCACTGGGGCTCTTCCCCGAGTCTGTCTGCAGTTCCCATGGATCCTGCTTGCGATCTGCCCCCTATCCCCTCTGCTTCCTCGGCCGACTCTGCCTTCTGGCCATACCAGCCTCCCTGACCCAGCCGGGTCGCTGCCTTCTACGGCTTTCCTTGGCTTCCGGGTATGGCTCCTTGTCTCCGTGTGTTTTCGGGCTACACAATTATGCGCCAGGTCCTGGACCACGGGACCCACATCATGCTCACCCATCCTCGGCTCCCGCCAGGGTCAGAGTTTTCGGGAAGGCGCTGGGTGTGAGGGGTTAGTGACTTTCTTGCATTTATATGGGGGGGCCCTGTCTGAAGGTTCACAGGCCCCAATAGAGGTACTCAGGGCCTAGACAGCCGCAGCCCGTCCCCCTGGGGCTGGGCGGGGCGCCCCGGCCTCCTCACTTGCTCAGATCTGGGTGGGTATCAGCTAGCGCCCTCCACAGAAACAGGACTGGTTTCTTTTTTTTCAAGAACAGGCTCATGGGACTGTGCAGGCTTGGCAAGTCCAAATAAATAATAATAATAATAATAATCATCTGAGGGGATAGACCAGCAAGCTGGAGAGTCCAGGAGCGGCTGTGGGAGTCAAGTCCAAAGCAGGCTCCTTCCTGCTCCGGAGGGTCAGTCTTTGTTCTGTTCAGAACTTCAGCTGAGGTCCAACCACATACAGAGGGTGATCTGATTTTTCAAAGATCGCTGATACAGATATTAATCTCATCTGATAAGAAAATAAAAGGAGACAGAAAAAACCCTCACAGAAAGATTCTGAATCATGTCTGAAGAAATTTCTGGGCGCATAGCCCAACCAAGTTGGCACATGAAATTAACCATCACAGGATGTTTCTTGGGTTGAAGTATTCCTCGTCATCTGATGTCCCAAAGCTACCCTCTCCTTTTCCTTGAAGCGTGGGTTTCCAGCAATTGGGAGCCTGGGGACGGACAGCAGTGGAAGTCCCTTGGAAATGTCAGTCACACCCTGGTGCTTGTCGTCCTGGGGGCTCTAGGTTTGAGTCTAGACTCTGGTGTCTTGTCCACACTCTGTGACTTGGCCACATTAGGGAAGCGTGTCACTCTCACAGCCCTGTTTGTAAACTAGTGATGTTTCCCTCATGGGTTTGTGTGGAGGGGGAAGGGGTTACTACTCCGGAGAGAGCTTTCTTAGGGGTGCAGCACTGTGAGAACGTTGTGGATAACTAACACCCCCCTTCGTTTAGGGAGGGACGTCTCTCGTCCTCACCGCCAGGGTCTGGTTGGACACACACAGCAGAGCCCCACGCAGGCTCAGGTCTCTGAGGAGAAGGCACAGCCTGTTCCTGTCAGGGGATGGAGAGGTGCTTATGCCGGCCTGTGTGCCTCAGGAGGGAGTTGGGCTGTCAGGCCTTGCCTTTGATGTGACCTCTGTCTCACCCCTCCATCCTGGTGTCCTGGGGCAAACTCCAGGCCACCACCTTTGGCTGCAGCTGGCAGGTGAGGAGGGACAAGACACCACTTCCTCCTCCACTCCTGTTCTCAGGCGGGCCCTGTGGTCCGGGCACTGACACAGGGCACCACAGGGGTCTGAGGTCCTGCCCCAGGAGGGCAGGAGGTGCCACCCACTGGATGGCCCTTCTTCTCAGGTGGGACCCAGCTGAGACGGCTGAAGCAAAGACGCCCAAACGGTGCCATTCTGCGGCGGCAATAAACTTCACACTGACAGTTCACTTCAGAATGCCACGCAATTCCTGAGAAGAAAAATGAGGCGAGAAGTTGAACACAGGTCACCTCAATGCCCTCTTCTCTTATTTGGCCCATTTCCTTATGATTTCATATTTCTAGACCGAATGGACTTTTTACAAAGCTGACACTCTGGAGGCGGCAATTTCTCGTTGAGGCCGAGTTTTGAGAGTGGAAACGTGAATCCTTAGCACGTGGTTGTTTACCCGTGGGACCCACGTTCCCACAAAGATGTGAGATGCTTCCTCCCGCCCCGAGGTTACCTGCTCCCCTCCCCACCCTCTCCAGCCTGTCCCCACCTGGCACCTCTATGCTCTGAGTCTGGACATTGAGGTCATGACACCTTCCCAGCAGGGCAAGGACCAGGCTTTGTATTCTAACAGTTCGACTTCAGAGCTTTTTATTGTACTTTATTCGAAAGTGACGTGTCCCCATGACCCCCAGCTGAGCAGAGGGCATCAAGCCCCTGGAGCGGGGTGGCTGTGGGGTGCTTTCCTCTCGTGGCTCACAGCATGAGGAAGACAGGGCCAGTGACCTTGCTTGCGCTTGGCCCAGAGCAGGGACTCGGTAACTTGTGTTGAATCAGTGACCAAAGAGTCAACACGAAGAACAGAAGAGGCCTTCGTCACTGAGTGGGTTGGCGCCGGACCTCTGGAGCGAGCGAGAGTCGGAGGCGCCGTGTGGCTGGCGGACAGAAGTCTGGGGTGCTGTCCACGGGTAGTGTGGACTCTGGGAATAAGAAGAGGCCTTGTGGCCTCCTGGGCGACAGGCAGCCGAGGAAGGCTGTGGTCTCCTGTTCTTACACGGTGTGGGGACGGAATGCCCTGCCACTCCGTACTTGAAATGGACTGTAATCACCCTTTTCTTGTTTCTGCGTCTGACGCCTGGGCGTCTGGGGTTCTGCTGACCGTGGAGGGACCGGCCTTCCCGGGGTTAGCCATTCCTAGAGAGAGTGAACGGAGCTCGATGTTTCCTTTGTCAGAAAAAATACAGATCTGTGCCTCTATGCCAATCACCAGAGGAAAACCAGAGACAGTGCTGTGTGCGGTGAACCCAACGGTGAACCCAGCGCCCCGCAGCGGAACGCGCTCTTCCCGGCGGAGCGCGCGCAGTGTGCGGAGCGGGCTCGGCCACCAGCAGGAAGGCGGAGGGTGAGCTCGGACACGGGACGCTTTGGGCTCAGGTTCGAACTCACCTTTCTAGGAATAGACCCAAGTCCTCATGCACCTGAGCGCGCTCCCGGAACTTTGACGCAATTTCACAAACAAGGCGAGCCTTCTCTCTGGGGTCGTAAAAGGTTGTAACCGGGCAAGCCCCGGACCGCCGGCCCAGGCACGTGGGGCAGCACGCGCAGGACGGACAGGGGAACAGGTGCGGGCAGAGCGAGCACGTGCCGGCCGGAGGAGACACACTCGCCGTCTCCCTGGGGCCTCAGGCCCGCGCCGTGCCCGCGTGCAGGGTCGTTCCTTCACACTGTCCCGTCTGGGAGCCCGCATTCTGTAATAAGACCTGGGCTTTATTGTTTATACCAGAAGAGTCCTGACATGCCAAACATGAGAAAAGCACAGACGTGGAGAACTGGCTATGAAGATGGCATTCGGGACAAAAAAGAGAAACCGAGGTCAAGGTACAAGGAGCACGAGCTGGGTCTTCAAGCAAATTGTGACACTTTTCTGTGTTCCCGAGACCCAGCTAGGAGCAAAGCTGATGTGAGGCCCACAGGGGGTGCCGTCCACAGGGCACTCGGGACAATTTCCTAAACGAGGGAATGACACCAATAAGCTGTATGAAAGGGAACGAAACAAAACAAAGCCGAGCACTGAGTTTAGTGCTTGAAGTTTATTACAGAGAGAGGAAGAAGAGAAGGGGCAGGTGCAGAGACTAAAAGCTTTCTCAGGTCCTCAGTGGAATGTCACAGCGCTCTGGGTCTCTGTCCCCAAAGCTCAGCGACAACAAAGATTGTATAGACGGCCATTGATTGTACAGTTCCCAGAGAGATGCTCCCGGAAAATTCCTAAGAAGCTACGATGGCACTGACGTCGGCAATGGCAAATGGGTATTTTCTTAGTTCCTGTAGAGAAAAGAGGGAGTTCAGGCATGGTGGGGACGGGCACAGGGAGCAGAGGCACAGCCAGTGTCAGGGACATCTACTCAGAGGAGACGTGTCTACTATGGGAGACCACACCTCCCAGGTTAGGGTGAAAGGTCACGTGTCTGTGTAAATCACAAGCACTGGCTGACTCTGCGTTGGTCACACAGACCCATGACCGTCTCTGACCCGAGTCCATCACGTCCCTGCTCATTCTCTGCCCCGCCCCCACCCTCCTATCCCCTCGTGCTGCCTGCTTCTCTCCCCCCACTTCCCCCCCCCCCAACTGTGAGCCCAGACTCCACGTCCCTCTGACAGGTCCTTTGATGGGGTCAGACCCTGTAGCACGTGGGCACGTGTCACCTGAAGCTTCTCGAGCAACGCGTTCCTCTTCTGTGAAGGAGATGGCCACGTCCTGGTCTTCAGCCTCAGGCTGGTCCTGGGCGGGCATCTGGTCAGCTGTCTCCTGCAGGGACTGAGTCCGGGCCTGGAAGGCCAGGAGGAGCAGGGCAGTGAGGAGGGCGAGGGTCCTCATGGCTGAGAGTCCCCTGGAGGTGCGGGTCAGGTGGGAGGGCAGAGTGAGTGGTGGGGAGGGTAGAGGCGGCCTGCACTTATAGTGGGGTGGGCGGGGCTCAGCGAGCACAGTGCAGTGAGGGCAGTGGGGCCTCTGGCTGGCCTGGGGCCAGGGCCACCTGGCCTCCCAGCCTCTTTGATGCTCCTGTCCCCACCCCTTTGTGGCAGCACTTGTCCCTGGGCTCAGTGTCCACACTTGTTTCATGTTGACAGTGATGATGAGGACCTGATATGTGTTCTGTGTGCCATCTGCTTGGGTATTTACCTTCCAGTGTTCCAAGAGGACAAGGACTAGAGCTCTCAGTCAGTGAGTACAGGGAACAATGTCCTTCTGTGTCTGATGCGGGACCTGCTCATCTCTGGAGGCCCCGACCCTGGGACCAGACCTTCCCAATAGGAGTAGAGGGTTCATTCTCCAGGCTGAGGGACTGTGGGGGAATTTTGCTGGTCCTAGCTGGGTGATCTCCTGAGGTGGAGGGGACAGTGACTCAGCCTCTGTGAAGTGAGCACAGAGGGACACAAGAGAGGAGATGGTCAGAGTTAGGCTGAAAGACAGATTCATTTTTAGACCTCAGTAGAATTTAAGCAGATCACATGAACTGCTGTCCAATGACTTGTGTCCTTTTGGAGAAATAGGCAGCAGAACAAAATTCCTGCTACCTGCTTCCAATATTTTTTGATATTTTAAAGTAAAAAAGTAATTCTTGCACAAAAATAAAAATTTGAAAGGGAGCTGGGTGATGAGTGAGACTACAGGTCCCCTCCCTGGGCCAGCCCTCCACCTGCTCTGCAGGAGCCACCAGGGTCCCCGTGTTCTGAGTGTCCTTCCTCACCCCAGGCTCTACCTCGGACACTGTTCCAGCAGCACGCACAGGACCACGTCCCTGTGTGAATGGTGTTATAACATCCCATCATTTTCCCTCTCTTCTTTTCTTCCTCCCCTTCCTTCCTTCTTCCCTCCCTCCCTCCCTCCCTACCTCCCTCTCTCCTTCCTTCCTTCCTCCCCTTCCTCCCTCCCTCCCTCCCTCCCTCCCTCCCTCCCTCCCTCCCTCCTTCCTTCCTTCCTCCCCTTCCTCCCTCCCTCCCTCCCTCCCTCCCTCCCTCCCTCCCTCCCTCCCTCCTTCCTTCCTTCCTCCCCTTTCTCCCTCCCTTCTTCACTCCCTCCCCTTTCTCCCTCCCTCCTTCCCTCCCTCCCTCCCTCCTTCACTCCCTCCCTCCCTCCCTCTTTCCTTTCCTTTCTTCCTTCTTTCATTTCTTCCTTCCTTCTTTTCTTTTGTTTAAGACAGGCAGGGAGAGAGAGACAGGGACACTGTGCTGCTGCTGTGTGTGCCCTGACCAGGGAATCAAACTGCCAATCTCTGGGCTCCAGGATGACACTCCAATCAATTAAGCTATCTGTTCAGGGCTTAATTTTGTTTTTCTTTTTATACATAGAGAGAAGAGGGGAAGGGAGCCCAACGCGGCCCACACACAGGGCAGGTGTAAAAGTCCCTGTGCTTACCCATTTTCACATCTTTCCTTTTTTTAAAAAATATTTTTTTAATGAGATTAGATTTTTTATTTTATTTTATTTTAGAGAGGAGACACAGAGTGAGAGAGAGAGAGAGAGAGAGAGAGAGAGAAAGGAGGGAGGAGCTAGAAGCATCAACTCCCATATGTGCCTTGACCAGACCAGTGCAGGGTTTTGAACTGGCGACCTCAGTGTTCCCAGGTCGACGCTTTATCCACTGCGCCACCACAAGTCAGGCTACCTCTTTCTATGGGACATGACTCCCCAGTGGCTTCATTCATTCTTCCGGCCTGGAATCTGGGCAGCACGTCCCAGGCTTTCTTGTAGCTCAGAGTGACCATTAGACAGAGTTCTGACCAATAAGTTTAACTTCTGAGAGCTTACGCATCAAAATGAATTTTGTTATTTATTTATTTATTTTTAGTGCGAGAGAGAGAGAGAGAGAAAGGAGATAGATGAGAAGCATCAATTTGTTTCAGTGCTTTTGTTGATCATTGATTGCTTTCTCATACTTGACTTGACCAGGGGCTCAATCCAATCCAGTGACACCATGCTCAATCCAGTGACACTGGGCTCAAGCCAGCAAATTTAGGCTCAAGCCAGAGACCATGGGATCATTTCTATGAGTCCAGCCAAGCTGTTGACCCCATGCTGAAGCTGGTGAGTCAGCACTCAAACTGGCCACCTTGGGGTTTCAAACCTGGCACCTCAGTGTCTCAGGTCAATGCTTTATCCCCTGTGCCACCATGGCTCAGACAGAATTTTATCATATATATACAATAAAATAAAGTGCTTTCACTGGTTACAGTTGTGCAATGCTATATTTTGCTTCGTATCTATATTGAAGTATAAAAGGACCTGGACTTGTGCAGCTCTGTTCTGACCAGGGAGAGGACAGTTACCGGATATGGATGGCGGAACAGGGAAATGTGAGATGTCCATCCTGAGACCAAGTTGAGACATGACACCCACGTCCTGTCCTGCCCGCATGCAGATTGCTGTGACTCGGGAAAAACACACTCCTTACTTTCTGCTGCCCTGGCGGCTGGGATTCCGGGCCCTGGTGTGGCTGAGAGCAGTCTGCACCTGGACTGTGAGATTAGGGATCTTTTCCAATGTGATCCATAAGAACTCCCACCCCAATGGGGTCTGGGCTTTGTTTCTGTCACGAGTCAGCAGGGACAACACGTTCCCATGTCTAGGAAGTGCCTGGGTTTATTTTCTCTGAAGGTACATTCTACTTGGCATTAGTTATGAAAAATGAAATAGTTGGTCCATTTATTTCAGAAAGTTGTTCAGATTCATTTTTAAATTCAGGAAATGTCCTCTTCATCCCAAGTACAGCAGATCATTTCAGAGTGTGTCATTTGCCCGCTGCCTCTTTCTCTTTCCTACAGATAATTTGCATTATTATGAGGTTTTGAAAAGTTTTGGAGACGTCTGAGTTTTGTCTTTCCCACTATAGTCTGTACAGCCTGATCTCCCGCGTGTCAGTGCTCTGGTGTCCTGGCTGGGGGCGGGGTGAGCTGAGAGGGGACAGGGTGACTGATGGTAAAGGTTCAGAGTAAAGTGTTTCTCGTTTGACCGTTTGAGGAAAAGGTCACCTGAAGTCGAAGTGACCACAGGGCAAAGAGCACATAGAAGGTTCTATGAGCACAACACAGCCTCAGGGTTGAATTCAAGGTCGTGGCTTTAGGACGTGTGTGGTGACCTTGGAACATGGAGAGGGGAGCAGAGAGGTGCTTGTTGTCTGGAAATAAGGCTTCTCTGTCTCCCTGTCTTTCCTGCAACCTCCCTCTCAGCTCAGGACTGAGGGCCTGTCCGTGGCATTGCTACAAATATATTGTTTCTTACTAGGTTATATTAGATTCAGGATGGGATTATTGTAACTAGTAGACTGAATCTCTTTAAACAGCGATAGAGAACGTTGAGAACAACTGTTTCCTTTGACATTAACTCATCTACTTTTTGTTGTCCAAACGAGGACCACTGAGTTCACGCTCACTGGGCATGCTGAGCTTTACCAATGGCTCTGGGACTCCTCTTCTCAGTTCTTTATCTGAGACCACCGATGCTGGTCATTAAGCTCCTGTTTGGGTGTAGTTCTTACTTTTCTCTGTTGATGGCACACTGATTTTGAGTCCTGGAGGTGGAAGCTGACAGTCTCATGGAAATTGAGAGTGCTGGTCAAGGCATGAGAGAATGAGATCAGCTCTTGTACCGCTCATTGGTCTAATCTAACCATTGCATTCAAGCGGGACTATTTATTTCACTGGTCATTGGCCATGACCCACTCTAGTGAACGGCTCATTGTCATTGTTTGATACAACTGATGCTGGTTAATATACTCTTTTTTGGGGTGTTGTTCCTCTGTTGGTGGCACCCTGAAGCATTAGGTCACTTGATCTTGTTGATACAGCTAGGAACGTGCACATGTGACTGAAACACCTGCTTATTCTGAGAAAATATACATATCAGTGCCCTCTCCTGTCTTAAATGAAACAACATGTGACACAGTTCATTAGAACTGCCTTTCCTGAATCAACCACACCTTCTGGTTCACTCCAGACACCTGTTTCCTTTGAGTTTTAGTATGAGTGGATTATATTTTGTTTGTTAAGCTTGCTGTAATTATGTTCATTTTTGCTGGTTTAGTTAATGCCGTGTGATACTCAGATTGTTCATTATTGGGATGGAAAATCTGAATAATTTAATATAGACCATTTAGGAGAGAATTGTTCATATGGGTGAACCACACATGTAAGAAAAATGAAACATAAAAAAATAGGGAAAAAGTGAGTTTAATGCTTGAAGTTTATTCTGGAGAGAGAAAGGAGAGAAGTGATAGGTACACAGACTAAATGCACTCTCGGGTCCTCAGTGGAATGTCACAGTGCTCTGGGTCTCGGTCCCCAAAGCTCAGCGACAGCAAAGATTGTATAGACGGCCATTTCTCCTACAGCTCCCAGAGAGACGCTCATCTCTATTGCATCTGCTATTTCTGCACGTGCAGACGGTGACTTTCCGAAGGCCTATGGAGGAAAGAGGAGGGTCAGACACGGTGGGGACGGCACAGGGAGCAGAGGCACAGCCAGTGTCGGGGACATCTATCAGAGGAGACGTGTCTACTATGGGAGACCACACCTGCCAGGTTAGGGTGAAAGGTCACGTGTCTGTGTAAATCACAAGCACTGGCTGACTCTGCGTTGGTCACACAGACTCATGACCGTCTCTGACCCGAGTCCATCACGTCCGTGCTCATTCTCTGCCCCGCCCCCACCCTCCTCTCCCCTCGTGCTGCCTGCTTCTCTCCCCCCTCATCCCACCCCAGACCTAGAGTTTGGACTTCACGCCCCTCTGACAGGCCCCCTGGTGGGGTCAGACCCTGTAGCACGTGGGCAGGTGTCACCTGAAGCTTCTCGAGCGACAGGTTCCTCTTCTGTGAAGGAGATGGCCACGTCCTGGTCCTTGGACTCAGGCTGGTCCTCGACCTCAGGCTGGTCCTGGGCGGGCACCTGGGCAGCTGTCTCCTGCAGGGACTGAGTCCGGGCCTGGAAGGCCAGGAGGAGCAGGGCAGCGAGGAGGGCGAGGGTCCTCATGGCTGAGAGTCCCCTGGAGGTGCGGGTCAGGTGGGAGGGCAGAGTGAGTGGTGGGGAGGGTAGAGGCGGCCTGCACTTATAGTGGGGTGGGCGGGGCTCAGCGAGCACAGCGCAGTGAGGGCAGCGGGGCCTCTGGCTGGCCTGGGGCCAGGGCCACCAGACCTCCCGGCCTCTTTGATGCTCCTGTCCCCGCCCCTTTGTGGCAGCACGTTTCCGTGGGCTCAGTGTCCACACTTGTTTCATGTTGATAGTGATGATGAGGACCTGGTGTGTGTTCTGTGTGCCATCTGCTTGGGTATTTACCTTCTAGTGTTCAAAGAGGACAAGGACTAGAGCTCCCATTCAGTGAGTACAGGGAACAATGTTCTTCTGTGTCTGATGTGGGGCTCTGTTCATCTCTGGAGGCCTCAATCCTTAGACCAGACTTTCGCCCCAATGTAGTGAAATGGCTATTTTGTGCGTTCAGGGGCATCGCTACATTTTGATAAAAGTATTTTAGGTCCCAGGTGGATAGACTCTTTGGGCAGAGGCGACAGTGACTCAGGCTCACGTGCAGTGAGCACAGTGGGACATGAGGAAGGATTTCTTCAGAGCAAAGGACAAGTAGACGGGTATTAAGGACATGAGTAGAATCTGTGCTCATCATATAAGCCACTCATCAGTTACTTGTGTCTTTTTATAGAAATAGCAAAGACAATGAAATTATTGCACACCCTTTCTGAGATTTCTGGTGTTTTGTTATAAAAATATTAATCTCTTCACATAGGAGATAATTCCAAAACTAGCTGAGTGATGTGTGAGAACCCTGTCCTTACTCCCTCGCTGTCCTACCTCCATTCTGCTGGAATCCGCATGGTCACATGCTGCGTTTCCTATTTCTTTTCTTTTTCAGAAAAATTTCCCATTGATTTGATGAGAGAGAGCATGGGAGAGAAGCATCAACTGACCGTTCCACTTTGTTTTTCCAATTCCTTGTGCACTCATTGGTTGCTTCTCCCACGTGTCCTGACCGGGAATGGACCCAGAACCTCAGGCTCCGGGACGGTGCTCTATCCACCAGGGCAGCCGACCAGGGCTTCTGTCTCTTTGCTCAACAGAGGCTTTAGCCCGTCACAGTCACGTCAGCACGCACAGACCTGTGTCCCTGTCTTTACGGTGTGAAAACATGTCTTTACATACTGTCCCAGCATGAGATATGTCCTTCTTATTGATTATTAAATTCTGACAACTTTGTTATTTTCTAAACATTAGCATTAATAAGCATAACTCCTCTGGGTATCCTTTTAAAACATCATCTTGCTATGTCTGGGTGTCTTTTGGATAAAAGTCTAGTAGTAGATTGGAGGGTGCAAAACATGTCTTTTAAGTTTAAGAGACATTAATTTATTGTCCTCTGCAGAGGTCACTCTGACATCAGTCACCAAACATATGAGCCCCACCTCTGCCCACCCTCAGAGAAAGGTGTTTACCTGGCCCTGTGATTCCCCAATTTCACCCTCATTTCTTCTGGCCTGGGGCCTGGGCACCTAGTGTTCGTTAGAAATACATCAGATATCCCAAAACTCTAGCACTCAGAGTGAGCAATAAATGCTGTTTGATCTGATGAAATGTAACGTCTGAGGCGGGCCCTTTTTAAATAATAAAATGAATTACTGTTACTCCCTCATAGTTGTGTTATGCTATTGTTTTATATGTTTCTCCACATTTCCGCATGGAGGGTGGGAGCACCCGGACCTGTGGCAGCCGTGTGTGACCAGGAAGAGGACAGGTACTCGACATGGACGGCGTAGCAGGAAGAGGGGAGGTGTCCGTCCTGAGACCACAGGGGAGCTGTGTCCCCCACACACCGAGCTGCCCACAGGCGGATTGCTGTGACTTGGGAAAACCACACTTAGCACTTTCTGCCGGCCCTGGGGGCGGGATCTGGGGACCTGGAGTGGCTGAAAGGTGTCTGCTCCTGGACTGTGAGGTTTGAGACCTTTCCCAACCTGATAGGTAAGACCTGCTCTCCCAAATGAGTGCTGGCTGTGTTTCTGCCATGAGTCAGCCGGGAGCACACATCTCCACGACTGAGGAGTCCCTGAGTTTGTGTTCTTAGAATGTCCTTTCCATTTTAGCGTCTGGTTTGGAAAGGAAATATTTGGTTGACTTATTTCTGTAGATTTAAAGATTTATTGTTAAAATTGGGACATTATCTCTGTGTCCTAAGTACTTCAGATAATTTCCAAAGAGTCATTTCTCTTTACACAGATACTTTGTGTGTTTTCTTTTTTTATTGTAGTTCAAACATTTTTATTGTTAGTTTCTGCATTTTGTGTCTTTCCACTAAAGTTTGTAAAGGTAGGTCTTCCATGTGTTAGGGCTTCTGTGTCCTGCTGGTGGAAAGTGACAGTCTCATGGAAATTGTGAGCACAGCACAAAATATAGAGAATGTTGAGATCGATTCTTTTATTGGACTTTGAACTAATGTAACCTTGTGTCCAAAGGGTTTTTTTTTATTTTACTGCTCAGTGAGCATGACCAGGAACACCTCCCTAATGGCTTCCGGTCATCATTCTGGCTACCAGCAGTGGTCAGTACACTCTGTTTTTAGTGTCATTCGTACCCTGTCTGTTGGTGGTACTGTGAAGCATTCCTTCACTCCATCTTGTTCATACATCTAGGAAAATGCGCATGTAACTGAAATGCCTCCCTGTCCCAGTGAATATCTGCACATAGCAATGCCTTCTAGTGTCTTAATGTTAAGAACAGGTAACAGGCCCATCGAATCCATCTTTCTCGGAGTCCACAGCCAGCGTTGGTACACTCCATAGGAACGTTTCCATTTTGAGTTTCATTATGAGTGGATTGTACTTTGTAGACTAAAATTCTCTTGAATAAGAACTCTGTTCAGGTTTTTGAGAGCGGGGCGGCTGCTGGGAGCTGGTGTGCGCATTCGTCAGGGTGGAGGTTTTGAACGAAAAAGGGGGAAGAAAGAGAAAAACTCATGGACAGAAACAACATTGTGACAATAGCCAGGGGACGCTGTGGGGGAAGGGTAAAGGAAAAGGGGGTGGGAATGAATGGTCATTAAAAAAGGAATAAATTATGTTTCTTTTTTGCTGGTTTGTGTTGCCATGGGATGCTCTAATAGTGTATCACGGGGAAGCACAGGCCGGTTGACTTAGTGCAGACCATTCAGGACAGAACTCTCTGTACGGGCGACGACACAGATAAGAATAGTGTAAAGGAAGTAAGCAAAAGCGACCAGTGAGTTTAATGCTTGAGTTTATTCCGAGAGTGAAAGGAAGAGAAGGGACAGGTGCAGAAATAAATGCTCTTTTTGGTCATCAGCGGAACGTCGCAGGGCTCTGGGCGTGGGTCCACAAAGCTCAGTGACAGCAAAGCTTGCCAGGGTGGCCATTGATCCTACACTTCCCCATGAAACGCTCAAGGAAATTACATGAGGCACCAGCTCGGCATTGGCAGCTGCTTATTTTCCGAAGACCTGAAGTGAAAGGGCATTCAGGCACGGAGGGGACAGGCACAGGTGCGGAGGGACAGCCAGACTCATGGAGAACCTGTGACAGGTGACCTGTCTATTTACCACAGACCACACCTGCCAGGTCAGAGGAAAAGGTCACGTGTCTGTGTACATCACAAGTACAAGCTGACTCTGTGTTGCTCACACAGACCCATGACCATCTCTGAGCCGAGTCCATCACGTCCCTGCTCATTCTCTGCCCTGCCCCCATCCTCCTCTCCCCTCGTGCTGCCTGTTTCTCTCCCCCCTCGTCCCCCCCCACTGTGAGCCCGGACTCCACGCCCCTCTGACAGACCCCCTGATGGGGTCAGACCCTGTAACATGTGGGCACGTGTCACCTGAAACTTCTCGAGCGACGGGTTCCTCTTCTGTGAAGGAGATGGCCACGTCCTGGTCCTCGGCCTCAGGCTGGTCCTGGGCGGGCACTTGGTCAGCTGTCTCCCGCAGGGGCTCAGCCTGAGCCTGAAAGGCCAGGAGGAGCAGGGCCGTGAGGAGGGTGAGAGTCCTCATGGCTGAGAGTCCCCTGGATTTGTGGGTCGGGTTGGAGGGCAGAGTGAGTGGGGGGGGCAGAGGCAGCCTGCACTTATAGTGGGGTGGGCGGGGCTCAGCGACCACAGCGCAGTGAGGGCAGCGGGGCCTCTGGCTGGCCTGGGGCCGGGCCATGGGGCCTCCCAGCCTCTTTGATGCTCCTGTCCCCACCCCTTAGTGGCAGCAGGCATCCGTGGGTTCAGTGTCCACACCTGTTTCATGTTGATAGAGATGCTGAGGACCTGGTGTGTGTTCTGTGTGCCATCTGCTTGGGTATTTACCTTGTAGTGTTCAAAGAGGACAAGGACTAGAGCTCTTATTCAGTGAGTACAGGGAACTACGTTCTTCTGTATCTGATGCCAGGCCCTGCTCACGTCTGGAGACCCCGACACTTAGATTCAACAGTTACCTCAATGGAGTGCAGGATCCAACCTGCAAGTTTAGGGTCATCACTACCCTGTGGGGGAGGTTTTAGTATCCTAGGGCGTAGACTCCTGCAGCTGAGGGAGCAGTGACTCAGGCTCAGGTGAGGTGAGCACATGGGACACAATGGAAGGAGTTGGTCGGAGCAAAGCAGAAGGACACAGTGTTAAGGCCGTCGTAGAATCTGTGCTCATCACAAAAACTACTCACCAGTTACTTAGGTTCTTCCATAAAAATAGCAAAGACAATGGAGTTTCCGCAGACCCGTTATGAGTGAGATTTCTGATGTTTTTTCTAAAAGTATTGATTTGGCCCTAGCTCAGACATCCAGGGTATTTCTGACAGACACGTGGCTGCCCAGAACCCAGTCTGGAAGAAAGAAGGACGAAATTGGGGAATCACGGGCATGTTAAACACCTTTCCCTGAGGGCGGAGCTCATATGTTTGGTGACTGATGTCAGGGTGAGCTCTGCAGAGGACAATAGATTAATGTCTGTTAGATGTATAAGCCATGTGCTTGGACCCCGCAATCTACTCCTAGACTTTTATCTAATAGAGAGTCAGAAATACCAACATGGTGTTTGTAAACGTATTCTCATGGGAGTTATGCTTCTAACTGAAAATGTTTAGAAATAACAAAATTGTCAGTATCTAATGATAATAAGAGCACTGACTGATGACCTATAGCCCTGGCCAGAGAGCCAGATTGTTAGAGCATTGTCCCGAAACTCAGAGGTTGCTGGTTTGATCCCCTGTCAGGACACGTGGAGGAACAGATTGATGTTCCTGTCTGTCCCTCCCTTCCTTTCTAAAAACAATAAAATATACATTTTTGAAGAATGGTGACATACATCACACTGGATGGTGAGCACTGTAAACAGTTACGCAGATCTGTGCCTGCTCACATGACTGTGACAGGCTAAAGCCTGTGGTGAATAAAGAGACAGAGGCCCTGGCCGGCTGCCATGGTGGATAGAGCACCGTCCCGGAGCCCTGAGGTGGGGGGTCTATCCCCGGTCAGAAGACGTAGGAGAAGCAACCAGTGAGTGCACACGGAATTGGAACATCTCGCAGAACAGCGAGTGGATGCTTCTCTTGCCTGCGTGAGCGTGCATGAGCTCTCTCTCATAAAATCAATCAATAAAATTTTCTTAGAAAGAAAAGAAATAGGAAACGCAGCATGTAACCTTGTAGGTTCCGGCAGAATGCAGGTAGGACAGCGAGAAAGGAAAATCTGGTGTTCTCACTCATCACTCAGCTACCTTGTCAACTTTCCTCTGTGAATAAATTCAAATATATATATGTTCTTATTCAGTGAGACGAGAGGAGGCAGAGACAGTCCTGCATGCGCCCTGACTTTAATCCACCCAGGTAGCCCACTGGGCCTAAGGTCTCCCCATCTGGGGCCGTAGCTCCATTGCTCAGCAACTGAGCTCTGCTCTTCTAGTGCCTGAGAAGTAGGATGTGGGGGCATCCTAAGCACTTGGGGCCAACTCACTCCAACTGAGCCATGGCTGCAGGAGGGGAAGCGAGAGAGAGAGAGAGAGAGAGAGAGAGAGAGAGAGAGAGAGAGAGAGAGAGAAGGGTGATGAAGCAAATGGGCGCTTTTTTTGTGTGCACTGACCAGGAGTCAAATCTGGGACATCCACACGCTTGGCCAAACAGCTAAGGGCAAAATAATACTTTTAGAAGAAACATCAGAAATCTCAGAACGGGTCTGAGATTGGAAACTTCATTGTCTTTGCTAGTTTTACAGCAGAACATAAGTAACTGGTGAGAGGTTGATGTGATGAGCACAGATTCTACGAAGTCCTTAATATGTGTCCTTCTGCTTTGCTCTGAACAACACCTTCCATTGTGTCCCATGTGCTCACCTCACCTGAGCCTGAGTCACTGCTCCCTCCACCACAGGAGCCTACACCCTAGGATACTAAAACCTCCCCCACAGGGTAGTGATGACTGTAAACTTGCAGGTAAGGCCCTCCACTCAATTGGGTAACCACTGAGTCTAAGTGTCGGGGTCTCCAGAGATGAGCAGGCCCCGTATCAGACATAGAAGAACATTGTTCCCTATACGCACTGAATGAGAGCTCTAGTCCTTGTCCTCTTTGAACACTAGAAGGTAAATACCCAAGCAGATGGCACATAGAACACAGACCAGGTCCTCATCATCACTATCAACATGAAACAGGTGTGGGCACTGAGCCCAGGGACACATGCTGCCACAAAGGGGTGGGGACAGGAGCATCAAAGAGGCTGGGAGGCCCCATGGCCCTGGCCCCAGGCCAGCCAGAGGCCCCGCTGCCCTCACTGCGCTGTGGTCGCTGAGCCCCGCCCACCCCACTATAAGTGCAGGCCGCCTCTGCCCTCCCCACCACTTACTCTGCCCTCCCACTGGACCCACACCTCCAGGTAACTCTCAGCCATGAGGACTCTCACCCTCCTCGCTGCCCTGCTTCTCCTGGCCTTCCAGGCCTCGGCTGAGCCCTTGCAGGAGACAGCTGACCATTTGCCCACCCAGGACCAACCTGAGGCCGATAACGGGGACGTGGCCATCTCCTTTACAGAAGAGGAACGCATCGCTCGAGAACCTTCAGGTGACACCTGCCCACGTGCTGCTGGGTCTGACCCCATCAGAGGACCTTTCAGGAGGGCATGGAGTCTGGGCTTACAGTGGGGGGTGTGAGAAGGGGGTAGAGAAGCAGGCACCACGAGGGGTGAGGAGGATGGGAGCGGGGCAGAGAATGTAACATGTGACTTTTCACTCTCACGCGTCAGGTATTGTCTGTGACAATGGAGAGGTCACTTCTCAGTGGCTGTCCCTGATACTGGCTGTGCCTCTGCTCCCTGTGCCCCTCCGACCCGTGCCTGTCTCTTCTCTTCTCTCTGCAGGACTTGAGAGAGGAGCCAGGTGCACATGCCGACCCGGCCGCTTCTGCAGGGTTAACGAATCTTATGCTGGAAGATGCACCAGCTTTGGTAACAAATACAGGCTTTGCTGTCGCGATACTTTGTGAACTGAGACCACAGCTCCGCGACGTTCCTCTGAAGACCTGAAACAGCGTTTACCTGTGTACCTGCACCTTCTCTTCTCTCTCTCCATAATAAACTTCAAGCATACACTCACTGATTAGCTTTTTTCCCTCTTTCCATTATTCTTTTTTAATTGATTTAAATTTACTATGTTTACGTAGATTCTAGTGTCGCCCTGAATGCTTTTCTCCCTCCCCCGTATTCCCCTCCACATCTCCACTGCCCCCTTCTCCACAGCGCCCTCCTCCCTTCCCTTCAGGATTGTCACATCCTGTCCTCCCCTTTCCCTCTGTCCTCTTTTCCTCTGGTCCCTTTGATCCCTCCTCTGTCTTAATTCCATTCCTCAGTTCTCATTGTTCCTTGGATTCCTCAAATGAGAGAGGTCATGTAATATTTTTTTTCTGCCTGGCTTATTTCACTCAACATAATAGTTTCCAGGTCCCTCCATATTATTGCAAAAGGTAATATTTTCTTCTTTTTCATGGCCCCATAGTATTCCATTGTATATATGTACCACTGCTTTTTAATCCACTCGTCCACAGATGGATACTTAGGCTGTTTCCAGCTCTTCGCTGCCATAAATTGTAAACAATGGTGCCATAAACATGGGGGCGCATTTCTTTTTTTCAGTCGGATATGGTGTCCTTGGGATATATTCCTATAAGTGGGATGGCTGGGTCAGAGGGCAGTTCCATTTCTAATTTTTTGAGGAATCTCCATACTGTTTTCCACAGTGGCTGCACCAGTCTGCATTCCCACCAGCAATGCAGAAGGGTTCCCTTTTCTCCACATCCTCGCCAGCACTTATTCTGTGTTGTTTTGCTGATGAGCGCCATTCTGACTGGTGTGAGGTGATATCTCATTGTGGTTTTGATTTGCATTTCTTTAATGATTAGTGATGTTGAGCATTTTTTCATCTGCCTATTGGCCATCTGTATGTCCCCTTTGGAGAAATTTCTATTCATTTCTTTTGCCCATTTTTTGATTGGATTGTTTGTCTTCCTGGTGTTGAGTTTTTTATAAATTTTGGTTATTAACCCTTTATCAGATGTGCTGTCGAATATGTTCTCCCATTGTGTGGTTTGTCTTTTTAGTCTGTTCATATTGTCTTTAGCTGTGCAAAAGCTTTTTAGTTTGATATAGTCCCATTTGTTTATCCTGTCTTTTATTTCATTTCCCTGTGGGGATAAATCAGCAAATATATTGCTGTGAGAGATGTCGGAGAGATTACTGCCTATGTTTTCTTCTAAGATGTTTATGATTTCATGGCTTACATTTAAGTCTTTTATCCATTTTGAGTTTGTTTTTGTGGATGGTGTAAGTTGATGGTCTAGTTTCATTTTTTTGCAGGTAGATGTCCAATTTTCCCAACACCATTTGTTAAAGAGGCTGTATTTACTCCATTGTATGTTCTTTCCTCCTTTGTCAAATATCAGTTGTCCATAAAGGTGTGGGTTTATTTCTGGGTTCTCTGTTCTGTTCCATTGATCTATGTGCCTGTTCTTATGCCAGTACCAGGCTGTCTTGAGTATAATGGCCTTATAGTAAACCTTGATATCTGGAAGAGTGATACCTCCTGCTTTATTCTTCCTTTTCAAGATTGCTGAGGCTATTCGTGTTCTTTTTTGGTTCCATATAAATTTTTGGAATATGTATTCTATATCTTTGAAGTATGTCATTGGTATTTAAATTGGTATTGCATTGAATTTATAAATTGCTTTGTGTAATATAGACATTTTAATGATGTTTATTCTTCCTAGCCATGAGCACGGTATGTGCTTCCACTTGTTTATATCTTCCTTGATTTCTTTTATCTATGTTTTATAGTTTTCTGAGACAAGTCCTTAATATTCTTGGTTAAATTTACTCCTAGGCACTTTATTTTGTTGCAATAGTGAAGGTGATTGATTCCTTAATTTTTTCTTTCTGGCAGTTCATTGTTGTGTATAAAAAATGACTTTGATTTCTGAGTATTAATTTTATATCTTTCTACCTTGCTGAATTCATTTATCAGATCCAGTAGTTTTTTGACTGAGACTTTAGGGTTTTCCATATACAGTATCATATCATCTGCAAATAATGATAGTTTTACTTCTTCTTTTCCAATTTGGATGCCTTTTATTTCTTCTTCTTGTCTTATTGTTGTAGCTAGAACTTCCAGAACTATGTTGAATGAGAGTGGTGAAAAGGGTCACCCCTGCCTGGTTCCTGATCTTAAGGGGATTGCTTATAATTTTTGTCCATTTAGTATGATGTTGGCTGTGGGTTTGTCATAGATGGCCTTTATCATGTTGAGGTATGTTTCTTGTATTCCCACTTTGCTAAGAGTTTTGATCATAAATGGGTGCTGGATTTTATCAAATGTTTTTTCTGCATCTATTGATATTATCATGTTTTTGTCCTTCCTTTTGTTTATGTGATGAATCACGTTGATTGATTTGCGAATATTGTACCAGCCTTGCCTCCCCAGAATAAATCCCACTTGATCATGATGTATGATTTTTTTCATGTATTGCTGGATTCAGTTTGCTAATATTTTGTTGAGAATTATAGCATCTAAATTTGTCTGGGATATTGTATAATTTTCTTTCTTTGTGTTGTTTTTGCCTGGTTTTGGAATGAGAATAGTGCTTGCCTCATAAAAGGAGATTGGGAGTCTTCCCTAATGTTACATTTTTGAAATAGCTTGAGAAGATTAAGAGTTAGTTCTTCTTCAAATATTTGGTAGAATTCGCCTTTGTAACTATCTGACCTGGGCTTTTGTTTGTTTGGAATTTTTTGATAACAGTTTCGATCTCATTTGTTGTAATCAGTCTGTTTAGGTTTTCTGATCCCTCCAGATTGGTTTTTGAAAGATTATATGTTTCAAGGAATTTGTCTATTTTACCAAGGTTGTCTAACGTTTTGGCATACAGTTCTTCATAGTATTATCTTAAAATCCTTTGTATTTCTGTTGTGTTATATTTCTGATTTTATTTATTTGAGTCCTCTCTCTTTTTTTCTTGGTGAATCTGGTTAAATGTTCATTGATCTTGTTTACCTTTTCAAAGAACCAGCTCTTGGTTTTATTAATCCTCTGCATTGTTTTTTTAGCCTCTATGTCATTTATTTCTGTTCTTTATTATTGCCTTTCTTCTACTTCCTCTGCACTTTACTTGCTGTTCTTTTTCTAGTTATTTTAAATGCAGTGTTAAGTTGTTTATTTGAGCTTTATCTAGCTTCTTAAGATATACCTGTAATGCTATGAACTTCCCTCTCAAGCTGCTTTTGCTGTGTTCCATAAATTTTGAGTTGTTGTATGCTTATTTTTGTTTCTAGAAATTTTTTGATTTCTTCTGTGATTTTATTGTTCACCTATTTGTTATTTAATAACATGCTATTTTGTTTCTAAGCGTTTGAGTGTTTTTCAGTTTTTCTATTGTAGCTGATTTCTAGTTTCATGCCATTGCGATCAGATAAGATGGTTGATATTATTTAAATCTTCTTAAATTTTATGATACCTGTTTTGTGCCCTAACATTTGGTTTATTCTAGACAATCTCTAGGATGTATATTCTGCTACTTTAGAATGAAAAGTTCTGGATATCTATTAAATCCCTTTGATCTATTGTGTCCTTTAAGTCTGCTGTTTCTTTGTTAATTTTTTTTATTTTGTTGAGGATCTATCCAGTGATGTTAGTGGGTTATTGAAATCCCCTACTATTATAGTATTGCTGTTGATCTCGCCTTTTATGTCTAACAAAGTCTGCTTTATATATGTAGGGGCTCCCACATTAGGTGCATAGATATTTATAATGGTTATCTCTTTCTGTTGGATTGCTCCCTTTATCATTATGTAGTGACCTTCTTTATCTCTTACTATAGCCTTTGTTTTAAAGTCTATTTTGTCAGATATAAGTACTGCTACCCCGGCTTTTTTTTCATTTCCATTTGCATGAAATATTTTTTTCAACCTTCTGCTTTCAGTCTATATGTATATTTTGTTTTGAGTTGTGTCTCTTGTAGACAGCATACGTATGGGTCCTGTTTCTTTATCCATGCAGCTATCTTATGTCTTTTGATTAGGTCATTTAATCCACTTACATTTAAGGTTATTATTGATATGTAGTTGTTTATTGCCATTTTATTCTTTAAATCTACATTCTTCTTTTATTATATTTTTCCCCCTTTGTTTTGTTTAGAGCAGGCCCCTTATCATTTCTTGCAGCATTGATTTGGTTTAATGAATTCTTTGACTTTTTTTTGGCCTGGGAAACTTTTTATTTCTTCTTCAATTTTAAATGGTAACCTTGCTGGATAATGAAGCCTTGGTTGTAGGCTCATGTTCTGCATTACTTTGAATATTTCTTGCCATTCCCTTCTGGCCTCAATGTTTCTGTTGAGAAGTTGATTGTCATCTTTATGGGGGCTCTTTTGTAGGTGATTGACTTTTTTCTCTTGCAGCTTTTAGTATTTTTCTTTATTTCTTAGCTTTGGTATTTTAATTATGGTGTGCCTTGGTGCAGGTTTCTTTGGGTTTCTCTTTAATTAAACTCGCTGTGCTTCTTGAACTTGTGTGACATTTTCCTGCATCAATTTAGGAATGTTTTCAGCTATGGTTTCTTCAAACAGGCTCTTTATCCTTTGTTCTTTCTCTTCTTCTTCTTCAGGAACCTCTATGATGCAGATGTTGTTTCTCTTTATGTTTTCACAGAGCTCTCTTAGAGTTTTCTCAGTCTTCTTGAGCCTCTTTTCTTTTACTGCTCTGCTTTTGAGCTTCCTTTTATCTTGTCTTCTAAATCACTGATTCGATCCTCTGCTTCATCCAGCCTGCTTTTAATTCCTTCTAGTGTAGTCTTCATTTCTGATATTGTATTTCTCATTTCTGACTGGTTCTTTTTTATTATTTTAATGTCCTTTTTGATGCTTGTTTTCTCTTATTTTCAGGTGCTCATTGTATCCATCCATTGTTGCTTTAAGATCTTTGAGCATTCTAATAATTATTATTTTAAACTCTGCACCTGTAGTTTGTTTTCTTCCATCTCACTCAGTTTATTTTCTGGGGTTTTCTCTTGTTGATTCATTTGGATTGCATTTCTCTGTCTTTCGATTTTGTCTGTGTATACACTCCTTGTTTGGGTTTGTTGTTTGTGAAGCTTGTTAAGTTTAGGGTTGGTATTGTCAGTTTCCAATTTTCAGTTGTGGGCTTGAGCAAAAAGCTCATCAGCTTGGACCCAAGGTCGCTGGCTCCAGCAAGGGGATGCTTGTTCTGCTGAAGGCTCGTGGTCAAGGCACATGTGAGAAAGCAATTAATGAACAACTATGGTGTTGCAACGGCAACGAGAAACTAATGATTGAATCTTCTTACCTCTCTCCGTTCCTGTCTGTCTGTCCCTCTCTATCCCTCTCTCTGTCCCTGTAATAAAAAACAAAAACAAAAATCAATTTTCAGTTGTGTTCTTTCTAGGTCTTCTTATGTTGGCATCAGCTATTGTTTATAATCTACTGTGAGCTACTTATCTGCTATCAGTTTTTTTGTTGTTTGTGACAGAGTTTTTTATGTTTTAGTTGGGTCGGTGTGAGGAGCCCTTCCTTAAGCTTCCACTCTAACAAGGGTTGTTCGGTCATGAACTGGTGCTTTCCATATCTGAGCGATGAATGTACCTGCCCTGACCTCCCTATCCGGGGCCTGTTGCAAATCAGTGGGGGTCACCGCCTATGTCTGGCTCTTGTCAACCTTTTTGGAGCTACAGGTGATTCAGATCCTGTGGCTGCCTCTGCTGGGCCCAGGTGCCATTGAAAATATCAGCTGCAGTCCTAGGATTGCTTTTATCTTCCTTTGGCCTCAGGAAGTTCATTTAAAAGTTTAAGTTCACCTGAGATCTGCTTTCTGTTGCCTCTTATTGCTGGCTACTTGTTGGGCTTTGTACTGTAATTCAGTGATTAGGTATGTGGCCTGTTCCTTAGCCTCAGGTGTCATTCTATCCAAACTTTTTATTTACTTACTTTATTTTATTTTCTCTTCTATTTCAGCACTCAGTAGGGTGTAGTCACTGGGGTCCAGTAGTTGTGGCCCCTGTGCTCATGTTGTGTGGTATGTCCACCGGCCTGCCATGGCATTTGCTGCCTGGGGAGTTTGTGCTCTGGTGCTGCTGGCATTAGCCTGCTTCCATGGCCGCCACAGCCTCTGCTGCCCCTGGCAGACTCACACACACCAGCTTGGACTGCTTTTGAGGCTGCCTTGGCCACCGCTGCTGCCAAGGGTGGGTCCACAGAGCAGCTCTGGGTTTGCACGTTGCTTCAGACCTGCTAGCATCTGCGGTGGCTTCCACCTTTGCGGCTGGACCTGCCAGGACCCACTTGGACCACCCTGTGGTTTCCAAGATGCTGCTGCTGCTGAGAGCATGCCCATGCCATGGGCGGGTTTGTGTGCTGGCCCGGACCTCCACAGCAGCAGCCACGGCTTCCACCCTTGCTTGTGGGCTTGTGTACACCCACGTGGACACCTTCTGCTATTGTTCAGGTCTCCGCCTCAGCCATGGGCAGGCCCAAGCCACAGGCAGGACTGTGTATAAGCCAGGACTTCTGAAGCGGACGCTGTGGTTTTCTGCCTCCACGGGCCAGACCCAGCATGCTCGCTTGGACCGTCTCGGCCTCCGCAGACATGCCCTGATGCCTGTGGCCCACCCACCCTGGTGAGCACTCAGCAGTGCAGGGCAGTGGTATAGCTTAGACCACTGCACTCACTATTTGTGTCCCTAAGGTGCTGCCTACCTCTAAGCACGACTTTGTTTTTACTGGGGCAGGAGAACCTCTGGTGGAAGGGTAATTTCTTCCATTTGCTGGTGATGCTGTTCCCAGGAAAAATGTTCACTTTAGATTTGGGGAGTAACTCAGTCCAGGGGTTGGGGTGTGCATCCTTCAAAGTGTCTCCCCTGTGCCTCCAAGACCACTCTCTCCCCTGGCAGCTCCTGTCCTCCCAGCACTCCCCACTCTAGAGCTCCGGGAAAGTGGCTGTGAGTGAGTCTCTCCATGCGGTCTCTTTAATCCGGAGCCTGGGTCCGAGAGTTTTACCTCCTTCTCTCAAACAGTATCTAGACTCCTTTCTCAGCAGAATATAGTCCGTAAGCTCCTTCCAGTCTCCAGGGTTCTGGGCTGGAATTCCAGTTTTAAGGCTAAGGACCTACATTTCTCCGGGCACCCCTCCTGGTCGCAAGAGTCCCTCCCGGCTGCTGCACACTTCTGGGAACAAGGCGGCTCTTTCCACGTCTCCACTTTCCCTACCAGTCGCAGTGTGGCTTCTTTGGTGCTCCTCGATTATAGAATCCTCTTAGTTTAGCCCTAATTTGGTCTTTCAAGATGAGTGTTCTCAGAATTTAGTTGTAATCCACCTTGTTTCTGGGAAGTGGGACTTGGAATGTCCATCTACTCTGTGGTCATCTTGTCTTTTCCTCCATTATTCTTGTTAGTGTGATGCACTTGCACAAAAAATTATGTCTTGCATGGTCAGCATTAAATTAATAGGACTTCTAATCCTGATGATGAATCATTTGAGCATCACACGGCAATAACAAAACCAGCAAAAAGACCATGATTCTTATTTAAGAAAACTTTAACCTTCCATATTCAATCAATTCATAATGAAACTCAAAGTGAAATGTTTTTATTGAGTGTACTAAAAGATGCCATTGGGCCCTGGCAGTGTGGCTCAGTGGTAGAGTGTTGGTCCAGTGTATGGACATCCTGGGTTCAATGCCCGGTCAAAGCACACAGGAGAAGTGACCATCTGCTTCTTTCCCCCTTCACCTCTTCCATCTCTCTCTCTCTTTTCCCCTCCCCTAACCATGCTCAGTTATGGCAAGTTGGCCCAGGTGCTGAGGATGGCTCCAGCTTCACCTCAGGTGGTAAAGTAGCTCAGTTGCTGAGCAACAGAGAAACGGCCTCAGATGGGCAGAGCGTTTCCCAGTAGGGACTTGCCAGGTAGATCCCAGACGGGTCACATGAGGGAGTCTGTTCCTCTGCCTGCCGGCTTCTCACTTAAGATAATTTTTTAAAAAAGAAAAAAAAAAGGTGCCATTAACTTCAAGAAGAGTAGACCCAATGAGCATGGTACTGGTTCTTTAATTTTAAGGCAGCAGAGGACATTGATATGCGGAGATACTTTCTAGGGTAAACAGATGTTTCAGTCACATGTGCATGTTCCTATCTGTATCAACAAGATCATGTGACCTAGTGCTCCAGGGTGCCACCAACAGGGAAAAGTAAGAACTACACCCAAACCAGAGTGGACTGACCAGCACCGGTCATCTCAAATAACAGCCAGAGGAAAGGGGAGTTCTTATCAGGTCAGTATCACAGGTCATGCCTTTGACAGGGAAATGATGGTCCCCCATGAAACCCTAAAAAGGTGATTAATTCATTGTGTATTGAAAGAGTTCATCTCAACTCTCTCTTTAAAGAGACTGAGTCTACCAGTCACAAAAATGTCATACTGAATCTGATACATTGTAGCAATAAACAGTATGTTTTTAGCAATACCATGGACAGGCGCTTGGTCCTGAGCTGAGAGGGAGGCTGCAGGGAAGCCACCGAGACAGAGAAGCCTTATTTTCAGATGATAAGCTCTTCTCTGCCCCCCTCTCCCTGTTCCCAGGTCGCCACACAGGTCCTAAAGCCACGACCCTGGATTCCACCCTGAGGCTGTGTTGTCCTCAGAACCTTCTATCTGATCTTTGTACAGTGGCCACATCTACCATATTTCCCCATGTATAAGACACACTCTTTTCCAAAAAATCTGGGGTCTAAAAACTGGGTGCATCTTATACAGGGGTTGTGCCATTTCCAATGCCAGAGATGAAAGTAACTACAAGGCAATATATGAAGACAGTGATTTGTCATTAGACACAGATGGGGACAAGCTAACAGAGGAGTGTTTTGACAGTGATGAGAAGCTGTATGAGTTTTATGATGAATAAAACTTGAGTTCAAAAACTTTATGTAATACAATTAGTTTTCACATTTCAGGCCCCAAAATTAAGGTGCGTCATATACATGGGAAACATCTTATACATGGGGTATAAAGTAATTCAAAAAAATTTGCCCTGTAAATAATTTAAACAAGAAACACTTTTATTTTGAAAGTTAACTATTGACGACAATGCGCCCCTCTCAGCTTCCCTCTTCCAGGACACGAGGCACTGACACACAGAAGACCGGGCTTTACAAACGGTAGTAGGGAAGAGACAAAACTCACAAATGACCAAAAATTTTAAAAGCACATAAAAATGCAAAGCATTTGTGTAAACAGAGAAAGAGACAAAGGGAAGTGACAGACATGCAAATGTTCCGCAGCCCCTGGGACAGATGACAGTTCCCTGAATGTATAAATAAGCACTACAGACCAAAAGGAATAAGTCGGCCAAGTATGCCATTTCCTAAAACCGATGCCAAGAAGAAAGGACCCTCGGAGAAAATAAACAGGCACTTCCTCCATGGGGACACGTGTAGCCCCGTGACTCAGGAGAGACACGGAGCCAGGACTCCATCCGGGTTGCAGGTCTTACCTGTCACTCTGGGAAAGATGTCAGCCCTCACAGTTCAGGTAGCAGACCGCTTTCTGTCACCAACAGACCAGGGTAAGGATGTCACTAAAAAGAGAGTATACTGACCACGGTTGGTAGTCTGAATGATGACCAGAACCCGTTAGGTAGGTATTCCCAGTCATGCTCAATGACCAGTGAAACAAAGAGACCCTTTTGGACACACGATTATATTAGTTCAAAGTCCAATGAAAGAATCGATCTCAACATTCTCTATATTTTGTGCTGTGCTCACAATTTCCATGAGACTGTCACTTTCCACCAGCAGGACACAGAAGCCCTAACATATGGAAGTCCTACCGTTACAAACTTTAGTGGGAAAGACACAAAATGCAGAAACTAACAATGAAGATGTTTAAACTACATTGAAAAAACCCCACAAAGTATCTGTGTAGACAAGAGGAGGAGCCCAAAGGGAAACGACACTCTCTGGAAATGATCGTCAGTACTTAGGACACAGAAATAAAGTCCCAATTTTAACAATAGATCTTTAAATCTACAAAAATAAATCAACCAAATATTCCTTTTTCCAAACCAGATGCTAAAATGGAAAGGACACTCTAAGAACACAAACTCAGGGACTCCTCAGTCGTGGAGATGTGTTCTCCTGGCTGACTCATGGCAGAAACAGAGCCAGCACTCATTTGGGAGAGCAGGTCTTACCTATCAGGTTGGGAAAGGTCCCAAACCTCACAGTCCAGGAGCAGACTGCTTTCAGCCACTCCAGGTCCCCAGATCCCGCCCCCAGGGCCGGCAGAAAGTACTAAGTGTGGTTTTCCCGAGTCACAGCAATCCGCCTGTGGGCAGCTCGGTGTGTGGGGGACACAGCTCCCCTGTGGTCTCAGGATGGACACCTCGCCTCTTCCTGCTACACCGTCCATGTCGAGTACCTGTCCTCTTCCTGGTCACACACGGCTGCCACAGGTCCGGGTGCTCCCGCCCGCCATGCGGAAATGTGGAGAAACATATAAAACAATAGCATAACACAACTATGAGGGAGTAACAGTAATTCATTTTAGTATTTAAAATAGTGTCTATCTAAGATGTTATATTTCAATCATCCAAATGTCATTTTTTGGTCACTCTGAGTGCAGGTGTTCAGGGACATCCAGTGTATTTCCAACAGACACGTGGCTGCCCAGAGTCCAGGCTGGAAGACAGGAGGATGAAATTGGGGAATCACGGGGCCTGTTAAACACATTTCCCTGAGGGTGGTCATTGGTGGGGCTCATATGTTTGGTGACTGATGTCTGGGTGAGCTCTGCAGACATAATAAATTAATGTCTGTTAGATGTATAAGCCATGTGCTTGGACTCAGAAATCTCCTACTGGACTGTTATCTAATAGAGAGTTAGAAATAGCAGGATCGTGTTTGTTAAAGTATACTCATGGGAGTTATGCTTATAACTGAAAATGTTTCGAAAGAAAAAAAATTGTCAGAATTTAATGATGGTAAGGGAGCATTGACTGATGACATAGAGCCCTGGCCGGATAGCTGGATTGTTTAGAGCATAGTCCCGAAGCACAGTGGTTGCCGATTTGATCCCTAGACAGGGGACATGGGGGAACAAATTGATGTTCCTATCTCTCTCTCCTTCTTTTCCTTTCTAAAATCAATAAAATAAAAAATTTTAAAGAATGGTGACATAGATCACACTGGAATGGTGAACAGGGTAAACATTTACGCAGGTCTGTGCCTGCTGATATAACTGTTCAAGCCAATGTCTGTGTTGAGTAAAGAAACAGAGTCCCTGGTCAGCTGCCTCAGTGGATAGAGCATCATCCCGGAGCCCTGAGGTGGGGGGTCTGTCCCAGGTCAGAACACGTAGGAGAAGCAACCAGTGAGTGCACAAGGAATTGGAACATTTAAGTAGAAGTGCAAGTTGATGCTTCTCTCGTGTGTGCACGAGCTCTTTCTTATCAAATCAATGGAACAAACATTCTTAAAAAGAAAAGAAATAGTAAACGCAGCACGTGCCTGTTCAGATTCCGGCAGAATGAAGATAGGACAGCGAGGGAGTAAGGATGGGTGATCTCACACATCACTCAGCTATTGTGTCAACTTTCCTTTTGTGTATAAATTAATATATATAATATGTATTCTTTTTCAGTGAGAGGAAAGGAGGGAGAAACAGACTCCTGCATGGGCCCTGACTGGAATTCAACCAGCACGTCCTGTAGGGCCTATGCTCTCCCCGTCTGAGGCAGCAGCTCTGTTGCACAACAACCGAGCTCTTTTTAGTGCCTGAGGAGGAGGATGTGGAGGCATCCTAAGCACACTGCAGGCCAACTCACTCCAATCGAGCCATGGCTGCAGGAGGGGAAAGAAAGAGAAGAGAAACAAAGACCGATGCAAGAATGGAAGGTGTGGAGAAGCAGATGGGCGCTTCCTTTGTGTGCCCTGTCCAAGAGTCGAATCTGGGACATCCACAGGCTTGGCCGAACAGCAAGGGCCAAATTAATTCTTTTAGAAAAAACATCAGAAATCTCATAACGGGTCTGCGGAAACATCATTGTCTTTGTGATTTTTATATAAAAACGTAAGTAACTGGTGAGTGGTTTATGTGATGAGCACAGATTCTATGATGTTCTTAACAAATGTCTCCTTTGGCTTTGCTCTGACCAACTCTTTCCATTTTGCCCCATGGGCTCACCTCACCTGAGCCTGAGTTACAGTCCCTTCCACCGCAGGACCTATAACCTCGGATATTAAAACTGCCTCTACAAGGTCGTGATGACCCTCTGTTTGCAGGTAAGGCCCTCCACTCAATTGGGTCAACCACTGAGTCTAAGTGTTGGGCCTCCAGAGAGGAGCAGGGCCCCACAAGACACAGAATAATGTTGTTCCCTGAATGAGAGCTCTAGTCCTTGTCCTCTTTGAACACAAGAGGTAAATATCCAACGAGATGTCACACAGAACACACACCAGGTCCTCATCACCACTATCAACATGAAACCAGGTGTGGGCACTGAGCCCAGAGACACATGCTGCCAAAAATGGGTGAGGACAGAAGCATCAAAGAGGCTGGGAGCCCGGAGGCCCTGGCCCCAGGCCAGCCAGAGGCCCAGCTGCCCTCACTGCGCTGTGGTCGCTGAGCCCCGCCCACCCCACTATAAGTGCAGGCTGCCTGCCCTCCCCACCACTCACTCTGTCCTCTCTCCCGACCCGCACCTCCAGGGGACTGTCAGCCATGCGGACCCTCGCCCTCCTCGCTGCCCTGCTCCTCCTGGCCTTCCAAGCCCAGGCTGAGCCCCTGCGGGAGACAGATGACCAGGTGCCCGCCCAGGAACAGCCTGAGGCGGAGGACCAGGACGTGGCCGTCTCCTTCACAGAGGTGGAAAGCATCGTTCAAGGAACTTCAGGTGACACGTGCCCACGTGCTACAGGGTCTGACCCCATCAGAGGGCCTGTCAGAGGGGCGTGGAGTCCAGGCTCACAGTCGGGGGTGGGATGAGGTGGGAGAGAAGCAGGCAGCACGAGGGGAGAGGAGGATGGGGGCGGGGCAGAGAATGAGCAGGGACGTGATGGACTCGGGTCAGAGACGGTCATGAGTCTGTGTGACCAACGCAGAGTCAGCCAGTGCTTGTGATTTACACAGACATGTGACCTTTCACCCTAACCTGGGAGGTGTGGTCTTCCATAGTAGACACGTCTCCTCTGAGTAGATGTCCCTGACACTGGCTGAGCCTCTGCTCCCTGTGTGCGTCTCTAGTGTGCTGAACCCCTCTTCCCTCCCCAGCCCTTCGGAGACGAGGGATTTGCCTGTGCAGACGTGGCAGATGCCGTAGAAATGAGCGTCACTCTGGAAGATGTAGGACAAATGGCCGTTTATTTGTTCTTTGCTGTGTCTGAGCTTTGTGGACTGAGACCCAGAGCGCTGTGACATTCCACTGAAGACCTGAGAGTGCACTAGTCTGTGTACCTGTCCCTTGTTGCCTTTCTTTCTCCAGAATAAACTTCAAGGATTAAAATTATGGTTTCTCTTTCTTTTTTCTCTGCTTTTCTTATGTGTGTGGTTCACTGCTACAAGGATTTCTGTCCTGAATGGTCTATATTAAATTATCCAGCTTTTCCATCCCAATAATGAACAATTTGAACATTTACAAGGCTATAGCAAAAAACAGCAAAAATGAATATATTTAGAAAGGCTTAACAGAGAAAATTTAATCCATTCGTAATAAAACTAAAAGGACAAAGGTGTCTGGAGTGAACCAGAAGGTGTGGTTGATTCAGGAAAGGTGGTTCCAATGGACTGTGTCACATGTTCTTTAATTTTAAGACGGGAGAGGCCATTGATATGTATATTTTCTCAGGATAAGCTGGTGTTTCAGTCACATGTGCGTATTTCTAGCTGTATCAACAAGATCAAGTGACCTAAAGCTTTAGGGTGTCACCAACAGAGAAAAGTAAGAACTACACCCAAAGAACAGTATATTAACCAGCATGTGCCATCTCAAAGAACGATAATGAGCCAATCAGTAGAGTGGGTCATGCCCAATGATCAGCAAAGTAAATAGTTTCCCTGGGAGGCAATGGTTAGAGTAGCCCAATGACCAGTGCAAGAGCTGATCTCAATTCTCTCATGCCTTGACCAGCACTCTCAATTTCCATGAGACTGTCAGCTTCCACCTCCAGGACTCAAAATCAGGATGCTACCAGCAGAGAAAAGTAAGAACCACACCAAAACCAAAATATACTGTCCAGCATCGGTGGTCTCAGATAATGAACAGAGAAAGGGAGTCCTAGAGCCGCTGGTAAAGCTCAGCATGCCCAGTGACCGTGAACTCAGTGGTCCTTATTTGGATCACAAATGGTAAATGAGTCAATGTCAAAGGAAACTCTTGTTCTCAATCACTGTTTAAAGAGATTCAGTCTACTAGTTACAATAATCCCATCTTGAATCTAATATAACCTATCAAGAAATGATATATTTTTAGCAATGCCACGGACAGGCGCTCGGTCCTGAGCTGAGAGGGAGGCTGCAGGGAAGACACCAAGACAAAGCCTTATTTCCTGATGACAAGCACCTCTCTTTCCTCCTCTCTCTGTTCCAAGGTCACCACACAAGTCCTAAAGCCACGACCTTGAATTCCACCCTGAGGCTGTGTTGTGCTCATAGAACCTTCTATGTGCTCTTTTCCCTGTGGCCACTTCCACTTCAGGTGACCTTTCCCTCAAACAATCAAACCAGAAACACTTTATTTTGAATCTTTACCATATGTCACCATGTGCCCCTCTCAGCTCCACCCCACCAAAGCTCGAGAGCAGAGACCGTGGTGACAAAGAGAAAAACTCAAAATTTACAAAAACTTTTAAAAACCTCATAATAATGCAAATTATCCGTAGGAAAGAGAAAGAGGCAGAGAGGAAATGACACACTCTGAAATGATCTGTCGTGCTTGGAACAAACAGGACATTTCCTGAATTTAAAAATGAATCTGAACAACTTTCTGAAATAAATGGACCAACTATTTCATTTTTCATAACTAATGCCAAGTAGAAAGTACCTTCAGAGAAAATAAACAGAGGCACTTCCTAAACATGGGAACGTGTTGTCCCTGCTGACTTGTGAGAGAAACAAAGCAAGGACCCCGTTGGGGTGGGAGTTCTTACGGATCACATTGGAAAAGATCCCAAACCTCACAGTCCAGGTGCAGACTGCTCTCAGCCACACCAGGGCCCAGGATCCCAGCCACCAGGGCAGCAGAAAGTAAGGAGTGTGTTTTTCCTGAGACACAGCAATCTGCATGCGGACAGGACAGGACGTGGGTGTCATGCCTCATTTACAAAAGCATTGTTCAATTACTATCAGTAAAAACACTTTATTTTATTGTATAAAAATAAAATTCTGCCTGAGCCGTGGTCGCACAGTGGATAGAGCGTTGATCTGGGACACTGAGGTACCACGTTTGAAAACTCAAAGTCGCTGGTTTGAGTGCTGACTCAGCAGCTTCAGCATGGGGTCAACAGCTTGGCTGGACTCATTGAAGTGATCCCAAGATGCTGGCTTGAGCCCAAGTGGCTGGCTTGAGGTCAAGGTCACTGGATTCAGCTCAAAGGTCACAGGTTTGAGTTCAAGGTCTCTAGTTTCAGCCCATGGTGACTGGTTTGAGCCCAGGCTTGCAGGACTGAGCAAGGGGTCACTGGCTTGGATTGAGCCCCTGGTCAATGCACGCATGAAAGAAAGTGATGAACAAAAGAAATGCTGCCACAAGTTGATGATTCTCATCTCTCTCTTTCTTCTCTCTCTCACTATAAGTAAGTAAGTAAGTAAGTAAATAAATAAAATCCCTCTTTAAACTTTAAAGTAGTTATACTTTATTGGTCAGAACTCTCTCTATTGGTCACTCTGAGCTAAAACAAGCCTGGGACATGCTGCCCAGATCCTGGGCCAGTAGGAGAACTGCAGACATTGGGGAGTCATGGGGCCACTGGCAAAAAGAAAAGATGATAAAATGAGGAAGCACAAGAACTTTTACGCCTGCCCTTTGCATGGGCAGCAGTTCGCTCCCTTGCTCCTCACTTCTCTCTCCCTTCTTCTTTCTATTTTTGAAATTAAAAAAAGACAACATCAAAAAAATTAAGCCCGGGTCAGACAGCTCAATTGGTTGGAGTGCCAACCTGGAGCACAAAGGTGGTCAGTTCGATTCTTCAGTAAGAGCACATTCAAGAGGAGGACAAGGTTTCTATTTCTTCTGCCAGCCTCGGAAGGAAGGAAGGAATGATGGATGGGAGGAAGGAAGGAAGGAAGGAAGGAAAGAAGGAAGGGAGAAAGAGAAATAGAGAGAGAGAGAGAAAGAGAGAAAGAAAGTTGTAAAGTGACCAGTGAGTTCCAGAAAGATACCAAAATTACAAAAGAATTTATAAGGAGTTTTATTTTAAACCAGGGCTAAAAGACCCAAATCCTGCAGATCTGAACACTTACGGTCTAGGGTTTAAAAGGCAATAACCTCAAAGGGGCAGTTTACAGAAGTAGAACTAGCGGTTAGCTTATCAGGAAGTCTCTGCTACTCAGTTTCTGACATGTTGAAACAGCTTTGCTGACAGTACAACTTGCAGTTCACTCATCTTGCACTTTGCCACTTACAAAAATTTCAAAATGGTGATTATTGAAGTCATACAAAATGGCATTGCTCATGCTAACAGGTTTACATTTCTTGGCACATTGTTACATTCCCCACTGGTTTTACTTAAGTTTTAATCAAATCCTTGACTTAGCTTTTTATTACTCTGTAGTATAAGGGTGTAGTGACTTCTGAGTGTCATTGTTTTGATAGAGTTTACTTTTTCTCAAACTGCCTACAACCTGCACAAACCTTCTGCAACTTACATAACCCTCAACTTTTATGAACTTTCTTATCTATTTAGAAAGAACTAGCTTTCATAGCAACTTACTTTCTTCCTTTTCTTTCAAAAGTATCTCTATACTGTCTTCTGTTCATTATTAAAAGTATAGAATCCCTTTCTAATTAATCAGAACTCTGAACTCTTCATTTCAAAAATTTAAATCTTTAGTGACAACCAAGCTGGCAAAAAGTAATTTTTAAAAAATATACTTATTTTGGAGGTGTCTTCCCTCTAAGTAGCTAATATTTATAGGATACTTTATAGGGGTAGCTGTAAGCATCCACATATACTTTTTATTTACCTTGTAGCTTCCCTTCTAGCGAATGGACTTATATTACCCTTCTGTGTGACCTATAGCAGCACACGTATCAGACCTTAAGATGACCTGCTCTGGCCTTTCCCTGATTTTACTTTCCCTCCTTCCCAAAGTTCAACTATGAGGAGTCCCATGGTGAGGTTCCTCAAGCTTCTGTCATACATAGACCAGCCAGCTTCTGGTTTGTGGCTGGAGCAGGGCATGTCGTCCTTCTCAGGGTCCACTTATAGGGTTGGTGGGATCCATTTGCACCATCTCCATGGGGGTCTGTAAGGGATCTTAGGAAGAAAGGGTGTTTCCCTGCCTAATACTATTCTATACGGGGTGAATTTTGGGTGCATTTAGCTTTTATCAGAACTAGGGGGGTAAGCTAGTACAGTTTTCACCAGTTTTAGAATAAATTTGTTCTGGAATTCTTAGTGTTTGGTTTTATTCTCCTGAACTGTGAGGCCTATAAGGACAATGTTATTTCTAATTAATACTGAGTGCCTTTCTTACTAGCTGTGACACCTTAGATATAAATGCTGGCTTATTATGAAACCTAATATTAATGGACAAGCTAAACCTGGGAATAATTTCATATATTAATTTCTTAACAACTGTTACTGTCATCTTATTTCTAATAGGAAAAGCTTTTACCTATTCAGAAAAGGTGTCAATAAAAACTAATAAGAACTTACATTCCTGTGCTGGTGGCTTTACTTTAGTAAAATCTATTTCTAAATGTTCACCTGGGAAAGTTTCTCTTTCCCTATTTTTTAATTTCCCTACTTTGCTTAGTATTTACTTGGGCACAAACTAAACGCTATGCCTTCAGCTAGAGATTCTAAGCCTGGCAAATAGTAATTTCCTTAAATAATTCCATTAGTGAACTGATGCCTAATTTCTTGTTGAGTTGGCTGAACCAGCTGTTAAAATGACACTTTGTAATCTGGCTTTTCTCTATGCGGGGTGACTGGGCAGCTGCCCAATGTGGAAATCTCAGATGTAATTTCCTTATTCTTTTTAACATTCATCTGAGCAACTGCAGAGATTACTGGAATATTGAAGATGTACTAGTTCCATAGAGAGCAGCTGAAGAACAATTGCTCATCTTTAATGACATCTCTATTTACCAAATTGATATTAATGAATATCTATATTTCATAAAAGACGTTTTAAAAATTCCCAAAGCTATGCAATTACTGAAAGTGTTTAAAGAGCTAAAATTATTTTCAGAAATATTGTTGGAAAGGGAATTTTTAAAGAGGAACATAATATATTCAGAGAATGAAGTCACCTAACTGTTTCTAATATATCAAACAGAGTGACTGCCAACCTAGTCAGCCTTTTCTCTAAAGGAATGGGATCCTACTCTCACAGGAAAGAGATGGTTAAGAATAAATCACACAGCTGATGATGCTGGAATAAAAGTGAAGACAATTGTAAGTGAGGATGCCAAACAAGAAGCAATATGGGGCCCTGGCCAGTTAGCTCGGTGGTAGAGCTTCTGTCTGGCATGTTGATGTCCCAGGTTCAATTCCCAGTCAGGGCACACAGGAGAAGTCCCCACCTGCTTCTCCATTCCTCCCTATCTTGCTTCTCTCTCTCTCTCTCTCTCTCTCTCTCAATTCTCTAATCCATCCTCCTGTACCTATGGCTCTGTTGGAGTAAATTGTTCCCAGGCACTGAAGATGGCTCAATGGCCTCTGTCTCAGGCACTAAGAAGAGCTCGGTTACTGAACAACAGAACAACTCCCCAGATGGGCCGAAAATTGCCACGTAGTGGTGTTGCTGGGTGGGTCCTTGTGTAGGTGCATTCAACAATCTGACTCACTGCATCCCCTCCTCTTGATGAGTAGAAAAACAGGTAGCTACATGGAAATATCTTAAAGAACAATTTTATTGTTTTTTTGTCAAGTATAAAACAACTCTTTCTTATAAAATAATCTAGTTATGTATACCTCTTTAATTGTTCTTATTTAAGTATTAAATGCATGAAAAAATAAACTACCTCTTGGCATATCTTTTTTTAACACTTAAAACGATTATTAGGACAGAAAATCATTTGTGAAACTATTTAAAATCCACCATTGCTGATTCCACATGAATGTCCCTATTTTTGGAACCTCGGAGTTTCAGGTCAGGACCACACTGTGTCCCTTGTTCATTGCAATAAGACAGGCCTGGCTCCCAGTGTGTCTGAGACCATCACCGTGTGCTCAGGAAACACAGCGTGGGCTTGTTCCAAGTGCCACAGGGCAGGCAGGTGTATTTCAGGATTATAATGCACCCTGCATGACCTCCCTCAGCCCTCATCTGTCCATTGTTGATCTGACCCCTAATTATGTAGCAATGGGCAACTGCTGTCAGGTGTCCCTGTCTGAATGGACAGGCAGCAGACTGCCTGGGAAGGCTGAAGGAACCAGCTGCATGGTAGGTGTTTCTTCTACCCTGTGTGGTAGAAGAAGGGGTGGGAATGTATGTGTTATACCTAGAAAGTCAATGAAAACGATTGTTTTCAATATATAAGCATAAGGGATAAAAATGTAGACAAAAGCTTTCAATTTATAATTTATTTTCTGTTATTTTTTATTAATATTATTGTTATTATTATATCAAAGTAATATTTTTGAGGTCAAGGAGTAAAACCCTTACAGCTACTATGTAGAATTAAATCTAACTTATTTAAACAGATTACTACATTTATTCTATTTTTAGGTGAATATCTTCTATACTAAAATAGGTCTGTATATAGTGGAAAATTAAAATGTTGATGAAAAGATGCAAAAACCTCCTTTAACCTACCCCAAAGATCACTGCTTACTCCATGGCTTAGATGATTTATTTGAGATCTGCATGTCGTTCATGATGTATCTTTCTACTACCCAATATTGGTGGCCATTGTTAGAAAAGTAGGAAAATCATGTTCCTTGTGTCCCTTTTTTTCCTCCCTCCCTCCCTCCCTCCCTCCTTTCCTTTCTCTCTCTCTTCCTTCCTTCCTCTTTCTTTCCTTCCTTCCCTTTCTTCTTTCCTCCCTCCCTCCCTTCTTTCTTTTTTTTATGAGAGAGGCAGAGAGAGAGAGAGACAGGAACATTGTGGTGCTCCTGTATGTGCCTTGACTAGGGAATCGAACCGGTGAACTCTGGGCTCCAAGATGGCTCTCCAATCAACTGACCTGTATGACCAGGGCTTAAACTTTTTAAATTTATTTTTTAGCAGTAGAGATAGGAAGGGGGAGAGAAGGGATGGGGACTGGAGGCATTCATCTGTTGTTCTATTCAGTCGTACATACACTGATACGTCCCACGTGGGCCCTGACTAGGGATCGAACCCAGAACCTTGTCATTTTGGGAAGACACTCTTCACCGACTGAGCTAATGGTCATGGCTTGTCTCAGTCTTTTATACGTCATCATTTCTCTATTTATTACTGATCATTGTCTTCTGACTGTTTGGTTATTCCTAAACGTTTGCAGTTATAAGCAAAACTGCAACGAGTATCTCTTTACATGTATCTTTTTGCTTATTAGTGATTCTGTTATATAAAAGCCTAGAAGTAGAGTATGGAGTCTAAGAACTTCCTTAGACATAAAACAGACATTGCATCATTTTCTTCTGTGGAGGACATCCGTCATCATTCACCAAAATGTATGAGCCCAATGCTGCCTACTCACAGGGCAGCTGTAAAAGTCCCTGTGCCCGCCCCTTCTTACATCTATTCTCTTTCCAGTGGCCCCATGACTCCCCAAAGTCTCCACGCTTTCTCCCGGCCCGGGATCTGGGCAGCATGTCCCAGGCTTTCTTACAGCTCAGAGTGACCAATAGACAGAGTTCTGACCTATAAAGTGTAACTCCTCAGAATTTAAGTAATACAATGGTGAGAGAGAGAGACAGAGAAGAGAGAAGAGAGATGAGAAGCATCAACTTGTTGCAGCACTTCTGCTGTTCATTGATTTCTTCTTATATGAGCCTTGACCGGGGTCTCAATCCATGCCAGGGATCCCTTGCTGAAGCCAGCAATCTTGGGCTTCAAGCTAGTGACCTATAGGCTCTAGCCAGTGACCTTTGGGCTCAAATCAGTGACCTTTGGGCTCAAGCCAGAGATGTTGGGCTCAGGCCAGCGACCAGAGGATCACTTCTATGAGTCCAGCTAAGCTGTTGACCCCACGTTAAAGCTTGTGAACCTGCGTTCAAACCTGCCACCCTGGGTTTCCAAACCTAGGACCTCAAAGTTCTAAGTCACTCTTTACATAGTTGTCTCTACTATGCAACCGCTGTTCAGACAGATGTCATTCATTCATTCATTCATTCATTCATTCATTCATTCATTCATTTTAGAGAAGAAAGACAGAGAGAGAAGGAGGAGGAGCTGGAAGCATCAACTCCCATATGTGCCTTGACCTAGCATGCCAGGATTTTGAACCGGTGACCTCAGTGTTCCAGGTTGATGTTTGATCCACTGCACCACCACAGGTCAGGCCAGATGTTTATTATTTTTATATAATGAGATAAAATGTTTTTAATGCTATTTTATATTTTTCTCTGTATTTGTAATTGAAATAGGAACCCAGCGCCCCGCAGCGGAACGGCGCTCTTCCCGGCAGAGCGTGCCCAGTATGCGGAGCGGGCTCGGCCACCAGCAGGAAGGCGGAGGGTGAGCTCGGACACAGGACGCGTTGGGCTCAGGTTCGAAGCCACCGCTCTAGGGATAGACCCAAGTCCTCACCCACCTGAGCGCGCTCCTGGAACTTTGATGCAATTTCACAAACAAGGTGAGCCTTCTCTCTGGGGTCGTAAACGGTTGTAACCGGGCAAGCCCCGGACAGCCGGCCCAGGCACGTGGGGCAGCACGTGCAGGACGGACAGGGGAACAGGTGCGGGCAGAGCGAGCACGTGCCGGCCGGAGGAGACACACTCGCCGTCTCCTTGGGGCCTCAGGCCTGCGCCGTGCCCGCGTGCAGGGTCGTTCCTTCACACTGTCCCGTCTGGGAGCCCGCATTCTGTAATAAGACCTGGGCTTTATTGTTTATACCAGAAGAGTCCTGACAAGCCAAACATGAGAAAAGCACAGACGTGGAGAACTGGCTATGAAGATGGCATTTGGGACAAAAAAGAGAAACCGAGGTCAAGGTACAAGGAGCACGAGCTGGGTCTTCAAGCAAATTGTGACACTTTTCTGTGTTCCCGAGACCCAGCGGGAGCAAAGCTGATGTGAGGCTCACAGGGGGTGCTGTCCACAGGGCACTCGGGACAATTTCCTAAACGAGGGAACGACACCAATAAGCTGTATGAAAAGGGAACGAAACAAAACAAAGCCGAGCACTGAGTTTAGGGCTTGAAGTTTATTACAGAGAGAGGAAGAAGAGAAGGGGCAGGTGCAGAGACTAAAAGCTTTCTCAGGTCCTCAGTGGAATGTCACAGTGCTCTGGGTCTCTGTCCCCAAAGCTCAGTGACAACAAAGATTGTATAGACGGTCATTGATTGTACAGTTCCCAGAGAGACGCTCCCGGAAAATGCCAAAAAAGTGACGTCGACACTTGTCTCGGCAATGGCAGATGGGTATTTTCTTAGTTTCTGCAGAGGGAAGAGGAGGGTCAGGCAGGGTGGGGACGGGCACAGGGAGCAGAGACACAGCCAGTGTCAGGGACATCTACTCAGAGGAGACGGGTCTACTATGGAGACCACACCTCCCAGGTTAGGGTGAAAGGTCACGTGTCTGTGTAAATCACAAGCACTGGCTGACTCTGCGTTGGTCACACAGACCCATGACCGTCTCTGACCCGAGTCCATCACGTCCGTGCTCATTCTCTGCCCCGCCTCCCTCCTCCTCTCCCCTCTTGCTGCCTGCTTCTCTCCCACCTCATCCCACCCCCGACTGTGAGCCTGGACTCCACGCCCCTCTGACAGGCTCCCTGATGGGGTCAGACCCGGTAGCACGCGGGCAGGTGTCACCTGAAGCTTCTCGAGCGATGCGTTCCTCTTCTGTGAAGGAGATGGCCACGTCCTGGTCCTCAGCCTCAGGCTGGTCCTGGGCGGGCAGCTGGTCATCTGTCTCCCGCAGGAACTCAGCCCGGGCCTGGAAGGCCAGGAGGATCAGGGCAGCGAGGAGGGTGAGGGTCCTCATGGCTGAGAGTCCCCTGGAGGTGCGGGTCGGTTGGGAGGGCAGAGTGAGTGGTGGGGAGGGCAGGCAGCCTGCACTTATAGTGGGGTGGGCGGGGCTCAATGACCACAGCGCAGTGAGGGCAGTGGGACCTCTGGCTGGCCTGGGGCCAGGGCCACTGGGCCTTTCAACCTCTTTGATGCTCCTGTCCCCACCCCTTCATGGCAGCAGGCATACGTGCGCTCAGTGTCCACACCTGTTTCATGTTGATAGTGATGATGAGGACTGGTGTGTGTTCTATGTGCCATCTGCTTGGGTATTTACCTTCTAGTGTTCAAAGAGGACAAGGACTAGAGCTCTCAGTCAGTGAGTACAGGGAACAGCGTTCTTCTGTGTATGATGTGGGGCCTTGCTCATCTCTGGGGGCCCCGACCCTGGGACCAGACCTTCCTCCATTTGAGTGGAGGGGTGGTTATCCAGGGTCAGGGGCATCATGACCGTATAAGGCAGGTTTTCAGGTCCTGGGTAAACAGGTGCTGGCACAGAGACTCAGGTTTAGGGGAAGTGAGCACAGAGGGACACAAGGGAAGGAGTTGTTCAGGGCAAACTTGAAGGAGAGATTTATTTGGACGTCAGTCGAATTAAAGATGTTGCATCAACTACTTACCAGTTACATCTCTCGTCTTGGAGAAATAGCAAACACAACGATGATAACACTTGACTCCTTCTTATGTCTTCAAGCTTGTAAAATAGTAAAAATGAATCATGGGAAAAGGGGAAACTTCAGACATCACTGAGTGATGATTGAGACTATTGGCCCTCCTCCTTGAGCCAGCCCTCCCCCTGTTCTGCAGGAGCCACCAGGGTCCCCATGTTCTGAGAGTCCTTTCTCACCCCAGGCTTTACCTCGGACACTGTTCCTGCAGCGTGCACAGGACCACATCTTTGTGTGAACAATGTTATACATCCCAGCATTTATATGTCACCTGTCAGCTAGCTCTCATTTATTGTTAAATCTTGACAATTTGGTGATTCCTAACCACTCTCAGTTGCAATTATAACTGCAGTTAGTATTCTTTTACACACATCATCTTGCTTATTTGTGCCTGACTTTCAGACAAATGTCTAGAAGTAGATTGTGGATTCAAAGAACATATCTCACACATTTAATCAAGTTTACTTATTATCTGTCCTCTGCAGAGGTCATTCCTACATTAGTCACCAAAGTATATGAGTCCCACACACAGTGGCAGGTGTTTAAATGTCCCCAAGGTTTCCCAATTTTGTCATCTTTTCTTCTGGCTGGGCTCTGGGCAGCAATGTGCTCTGTGGAAAATACACTGGATGCCCCAAGCTCTCTTGCAGCTCAGCATGGCCAATAAACAGATATACGACAAATGAAATGTAACCCGTGTGAAAGGCACCATTTTTTATTCATAAAATGAAACACTGTTGGGACTCCAAGATGGCACACACAAACTGCCAGCTCCCACCATCAAACTGGATTACAAATTAATTTAGAAACAATCATCCTGAAAAATCAACTTTGGACTAAAAGAACAGGTATCAAAAGTGAAAAAGCACAGAAGAATCCACAACACTAGTAGGGAGTGCGGGGACATGTTGGGGGCTCCTCGGCTCTCAGGAGTGAGGGGAGGCTGAGACTGAGGGTCCTAAAGGGCTCTCATTACAAGGAGAGAGATCCTGAGAGAAGAGGGTCCTCTTTCTCAGAACCGGTGACCCAGCTAGAAATCCAGGGACTGGAGGAGACAGACATATAGCATTGATTGAGTGGGGAGAAGAATGAAAGTTCTGTATGGGCAAAGTGGCTGGGGCGCCCTAAAGGGACAGAACAGAAAATATAGCTCACAGCCACATGCCTGGGGCTCCAGGGAACAGGAGGTCTGAGAGGATGAACTCATCTTGCGTGAGGAAAGTAGGAGACTGAGACAAATGGTGACTGGGATAGCCTCACTTGCTGACTCATTCTCCTGTGCAAAGGCGGCCATAGCTGTGTGAAGGGTTGAACCATCCACACAAGCCTAAAGTGGTTCCGGGGGTCTCACCTCCAAAACGTTTTCCAGCATCAATCAGCGTGTATGACACAGCGAAATGCAAGAAGTAAGGGGGAGGGGCAGTAACTCAGGTTTCCAGGGAGACCAGAGATACACCTCACCCTTCTGATACCGAGAATGTGCCCCATTTTTGGAGAGCAACTGGCAGGCCATGCCTTCAGATTCTCAGAAGTCACACCTACCTGATCCTGGATACAGTTTCAAATAAGCCCCCTGCTGAGATCAGTAAACATGCTCCGGTCACATGGTCAAAAGTGCACCATGACTTTACAGACACACTGTATATAAAGCATTCTTTAATGGACAAAAAGGGTGACATTAACAGCAATACTACAATAGTGGGGGATTTCAATACCCCACTAACATCACTGGATAGATCCTCAGCAAAAAAATTAACAAAGAAACAGCAGAATTAAGGGACACAGTAGATCAACTGGATTTTATAGATATCTTCAGAACCTTCCACCCTAAAACAGCAGAATATACATTCTTTTCAAGTGCTCATGTTACATTCTCTAGGATAGACCACATGTTAGGGCACAAAACGAGTCTCAACAAATTTAAAAAGATTGAAATCATATCAAGCATCTTCTCTGACCACAATGGCACGAAAATAGAAATCAACTACAATAGAAAAACTGAAAAACACTTACACTTGGAAACTAAACAGTATGTTATTAAATAAGAAATGGGTCAACCATGAGATCAAGGAAGAAATAAAATTTTCCTTGAACAAATGGAAATGAGCATACAATAACTCAAAATTTATGAGACACAGCAAAAGCAGTCCTGATAGGAAGGTTCATAGCATTCCAGGCATACCTCAAGAAGCTAGAAAAAGCTCAAATAAATGACTTAATCCTGCATTTAAAAGAACTAGAAAAAGAACTGCAAGTAAAGTCCAGAGGAAGTAGAAGGAAGGAAATAATAAAGATCAGACTGGAAATAAATGACATAGAGGATAAGGAAACAATACAGAGGATCAATGAAACCAAGAGCTGGTTCTTTGAAAAGGTAAACAAGATAGATAAACCTTTAACCAGACTCACCAAGAAAATAAGAGAGAGGACTCAAATAAATAAAATTAGAAATGAGAGTAGGGGAGTAACAATGACACAGGAGAAATACAAAGGATTGTAAGAAAATACTATGAAGAACTGTATGCCAAAAATTAGACAACCTAGGTGAAATGGACACATTCCTTAAAAAATATAATCTCTCAAAAACCAATCTGGAAAAATCAGAAAATCTAAATAGACCTATTACAACAAATGAGATTTAAGCAGTTATCAAAAAACTCCCAACAAAAAAAAAGCCCTGGGCCAGATGGCTTCACAGGTGAATTCTACCAAACATTCAAAGAAGAACTAACTCCTATACTTCTCAAACTATTTCAAAAAATTGAAGAGGAGGGAAGACTTCCAAACCCCTTTTATGAGGCGAGCATGATTCTGATTCCAAAACCAGGCAAAGACAACACAAAGAAAGAAAACTATAGACCAATGTTCCTCATGAATTTAGATGCTAAAATTCTCAACAAAATATTAGCAGACTGGATCCAGCAATAGATAAAAAAAATCATACATCATGATCAAGTGGGTTTTATTCTGGGGAGGCAAAGCTGGTACAATATTCGCAAATCAATCAATGTGATTCATCACATAAACAAAAGGAAGGAGTAAAACCACATGATAATATTAACAGATGCAGAAAAAGCATTTGATAAAATTCAGTACCTACTTATGATAAAAACTCTGAGCAAAGTGGGAATACAGGGAACATTCCTCAACTTGATAAAGGCCATCTGTGGAAGGCCCACAGCCAACATCACACTCAATGTGCAAAATTTAAAAGCAATCACCTTAAGATCAGGAACCAGGCAGGGGTGCCCCCTTTCACCACTCTTATTCAACATAGTTCTGGAAGTCCTAGCCACAGCAATCAGACAAGAAGAAGAAATAAAAGGCATCCAAATTGGAAAAGAAGAAATAAAACTATCATTATTTGCAGATGATATGATACTGTATATAAAAAACCTTAAAGTCTTAATAAAAAAACTACTGAACCTGATGAATGAATTTAGCAAGGCGGCAGGATATAAAATCAATACTCAGAAATCAGTGGCATTTTTATACAGCAACAATGAACTGTCAGAATTAGAAATTAAGAAAATAATCCCCTTCACTATTGAAACCAAAAAAATAAAGTACCTAGAAGTAAATTTAACCAAGGAGGTTAAAGGTTGGTACTCAGAAAACTATAAAACTTTGATAAAAGAAATCAAGAAAGATATAAACAAGTGGAAGCACATACCGTGTACATGGTTAGGAAGAATAAACATCATTAAAATGTCAATATTATCCAAAGCAATTTATAAATTTAATGCAGTTTATATTAAAATACCAATGACATGCTTCAAAGATATAGATCAAATATTCTTAAAATTCATATGGAACCAAAAGGAAAAAAAATAGCCTCAGCAATGTTGAAAAAGAAGAATAAAGTGGGAGGTATCACACTTCCTGAAATCAAGTTATACTACAAGGCCATTGTACTCAAAACAGCTTGGTACTGGCATAAGAACAGGCATGTAGATCAATCAAACAGAACAGAGGACCCAGAATAAAACTATACCTTTATGCACAGCTGATATTTGACAAAGGAGGAAAGAACATACAATGGAGTAAAGACAGTTTCTTTAACAGATGGTGTTGGGAAAATTGGACAGCTACCTGCAAAACAATGAAACTAGACCACCAACACACACCATTCACAAAAATAAACTCAAAATGGATAAAAGAGTTAAATGTAAGTTGTGAAACCATAAGCATCTTAGAAGAAAACATAGGCAGCAAGCTCTCCGACATCTGTTGCAGCAATATATTTGCCGATTTATCTCCATGGGCAAGTGAAATAAAAGACAGGATAAACAAATGGGACTATATCAAACTAAAAAACTTTTGCACAGCTAAAGACAATAAGAATAGAATAAAAAGACAAACCACACAATGGGAGAACATATTTGACAATATGTCTGATAAGGAGTTAATAACCAAAATTTATAAAGAACTTGTAAAACTCAACACCAGGATGATAAACAATTCAATCAAAAAATGGGGAAAAGAGATGAATAGACACTTCTCCAAAGAGGACATACAGATGGCCAATAGGCAGATGAAAAAATGCTCAACATTACTAATCATTAGAGAAATGCAAATTAAAACCACAATGAGATATCACCTCACACCAGTCAGAATGGCGCTCATCAGCAAAACAACACAGAACAAGTGCTGGCGAGGATGTGGAGAAAAGGGAACCCTCCTGCACCGCTGGTGGGAATGCAGACTGGTGCAGCCACTGTGGAAAACAGTTTGAAGATTCCTCAAAAAATTAAAAATGGAACTGCCCTTTGACCCAGCCATCCCACTTATAGGAATATACCCTAAGAACACCATAGCACTGATTCAAAAGAAGAAATGCACCCCCATGTTTATGGCAGTGTTGTTCACAATAACGAAGATCTGGAAACAGCCCAAGTGTTCGTCAGAGGACGAGTGGATTAAAAAGCTTTGGTACATATACACAATGGAATACTATGGGACCATGAAAAAGAAGGAAATCTTACCTTTTGTGACAACATGGATGGACCTGGAAACTATTATATTAAGTGAAATAAGCCAGACAGAGAAAGAAAAATATCATATGACCTCACTCATTTGAGGAATCCAATGAACAGTGAGAACTGAGGAATGGAACAGAGACAGAGGCGGGATCAGAGGGACGAGAGGGAAAGCAGACAGAGGGAAAGGGGATGAGAGGATGGGCTCAGAGAAGGGAAAGAGATTGGTGAAATTATATATAAATTACACAGCGTTATAGAGAGCAGGGAATCAAATCCTGGAGGGAAGGGGGAAGGTGTTGCGGGGAGGGGGGAAAAGGGGAAGTTTTGGGGAACCTGAAGGAGGGGGGATCCATTGGTGGGACCCCAGAATCTATTTAAACACAATAAATTAAAATAAAATATTAGAAATAATAAAGTACGGTTACTGCTTCATGTGAGGGCTGTGCTATGGCTGAATATTTGTCCCGCCGTCCCTACTGGAGGACAGTAGCACTGGACCGTGGCACCTGTGCTTTGATCGGGAGGAGGACAGTGGCAGCACATGGACGGCGGAGCAGGGAGATGAGAGATACCAGTCCCCAAGGCCAAGGTGGAGCCATGTCCCCCACTTCCTGGGCAGCCCGCGTGTGGATTGTGGGGAGAAAGACGCTCCTTACTTTCTGCAATCCCCGGTGGCTGGAGTCCTGGGTTCCAGGTGTGGATTACAGCAGTCTGCTCCCTTGACGGTGAGGTGAGGGGTCTTTCCTAAGCTGATAGGTAAGAACTGCAGCCCCATGGAGTGCTGGCTTCGTTCCTCTCCTGAGGCTCGGAGCCACATGTCTCCTGACTCAGAGGTGTCTGTACGTACTTTGTTTAGCATGCTGTCCTTTTTATCCATCAGTTATTGGAAATGGAATAGTTGGCTAATTTCTAATGTTTATGTATGAGTTCAGGAAATTCCCACTTTGTCCCAGGTACTGTGGTACATTGTCATGGTTTGTCATTTCTCTCTGACTCTTTTTATTGTCTACAAGACATTTAAAATTTTTTACGTGGTTTTAATATTTGTGGTATTTTTGAGTTTTGTCTCTTTCCCAGCACGGTTTGTAAAGCTGGTGTTCCACGTGTCAGAGCTCTCGTGTCCTGACTGGGGGCAGGGTGAGCTGAGAGGGGTGCAAGTTGACTGATGGTAAAGGTTTAGAGTAAAGTGTTTCTGGATTGAATGTTTGCAGGGAAAGGTCACCTGAAGTAGAAGTGGCCACAGGGAAAGGAGCACATAGAAGGTTCTATGAGCACAACACAGCCTCAGGGTGGAATGCAAGGTCGTGGCTTTAGGACGTGTGTGGTGACCGTGGAACAGGGAGAGGAGGCAGAGAGGAGCTTGTCCTCTGGAAATAAGGCTTCTCTGTCTTGCTGGCTTCCCAGCAGCCTCCCTCTCAGCTCAGGACCGAGTGCCTGTCCATGGCATTGCTAAACACATATCGTTTCTTGCTAGGTTATATTAGATTCAGGATGGAATTATTGTAACAAGTAGGCTCAATCTGTTTAAACAGAGATAGAGAGCATTGAGACCTACAGTTTTCTTCGACATTGACTCATCTCTCATCTATCTTTTGTTGTCCAAATGAGCCCACTGAGTTCACAGTCACAGGGCATGCTGAGCTTTACCAATGGCTCTGGGACTCCCCTTCTCAGTTCATTATTTGAGACCACCGATGCTGGTCAGTGTACTCCGATTTACATGTAGTTCTTACTTTTCTCTGGCACCCTGATTTTGAGTCCTGGAGGTGGAAGGTGTCCACCTTATGGTAATTAACAGTGCTGGTCAAGGCATGAGAGGTTTGAGATCAACTCTTGTACCGCTCATTGGGCTAATCTCACCACTGAGTCCAACCAAGCGAGACTATTTATTTCACTGCTCATTGGGCATGTCCCACTATACTGAATGGCTCATTGTCATCGTTTGAGTCCACAGATGCTTGTGAATATACTGTTTTTTTGGAGGGTGTAGTTCTTACATTTCCCTGTTGGTGGCACCCAGAAGCATTAGGTCACTTGATCTTGTTGATACAGCTAGAAATACGCACATGAGACTGAAACACCTGCTTATCCTGAGAAAATATACATATCAATGCCCTCTCCCGTCTTAAAATTAAAGAACATGTAACACAGACCACTGGAACTGCCTTTCCTTAATCAATCACACCTTCTAGTTCACTCCAGACACCTTTGTCCTTTGAGTTTTATTATGAGTAGATTATATTTTGTTTGTTAAGCTTGCTATAATTATGTTCGTTTTTGCTGGTTTAGTTAATGCCGTGTAATACTCAGATTGTTCATTATTGGGATGGAAAAGCTGGATAACTTAATATAGACCATTTAGGAAAGAATTGTTCGTACGGGTGAACCACACACGTAAGAAAAACGAAATGTAAAAAAAAGAGAAACAGTGAGTTTAATGCTTAAAGTTTATTCTGGAAAGAGAAAGCAGAGAAGGGACAGGTACACAGACTAATGGCACTCTCGGGTCCTCAGTGGAATGTCACAGTGCTCTGGGTCTCGGTCCCCAAAGCTCAGCGACAGCAAAGATTGTATAGACGGCCATTTCTCGTACAGCTCCCAGAGAGACGCTCATCTCTATTGCATCTGCTATTTCTGCACGTGCAGACGGTGACTTTCCGAAGGCCTATGGAGGAAAGAGGAGGGTCAGGCAGGGTGGGGACGGGCACAGGGAGCAGAGGCACAGCCAGTGTCGGGGACATCTATAAGAGGAGACGTGTCTTCTATGGGAGACCACACCTGCCAGGTTAGAGTGAAAGGTCACATGTCTGTGTCAATCACAAGGATTGGCTGACTCTGCGTTGGTCACACAGACCCATGACCGTCTCTGACCTGAGTCCATCACCTTTGTGCTCATTCTCTGTCCCACCCCCATCCTCCTCTCCCCTTGTTGTGTCTGTTTCTCTCCCACCTCATCCCACCCCCCACTGTGAGTCCGAACTCCATGCCCCTCTGACAGGGTCAGACCCTGTAGCACGTGGGCAGGTGTCACCTGAAGCTTCTCGAGCGACGCGTTCCTCTTCTGTGAAGGAGATGGCCACGTCCTGGTCCTCAGCCTCAGGCTGGTCCTGGGCGGGCACCTGGTGAGCTGTCTCCCGCAGGGGCTCAGCCCGGGCCTGGAAGGCCAAGAGGAGCAGGGCAGCGAGGAGGGCGAGGGTCCTCATGGTTGAGAGTCCACTAGAAGTGAGGGTCGGGTTGGATGGCAGAGTGAGTGGTGGGGAGGGTAGAGGCAGCCTGCACTTATAGTGGGGTGGGCGGGGCTCAGCGAGCACAGGCAGTGAGGGCAGTGGGGCCTCTGGCTGGCCTGGGGCCAGGGCCACCCGGCCTCCCAGCCTCTTTGATGTTCCTGTCCCGCCCCTTTGTAGAAGCTCGCATCCGTGGGTTCAGTGCCCACACTTGTTTCATGTGGATAGTGGTGATGAGGACCTGGTGTGTGTTCTGTGTGCCATCTGCTTGGGTATTTACCTTCTAGTGTTCAAAGAGGACAAGGAGTAGAGTTCCCATTCAGTGAGTACAGGGAACAATGTCCTTCTGTGTCTGATATTGGGCCTTGCTCATCTCTGGAGACCCTGACACTTAGACTCAACAGTTTCCTCAATGAAATGGAGGGTCCAATCTGCAAGTTCAGGTTCTCACTACCCTGTGGGGGAGGTTTTAGTATCCTTGGGTACAGGCTCCAGCTATGGAAGGAACAGTGACTCAGGCTCAGGTGAGGTGAGCACATGGGACACAATGGAAGGAGTTAGTCAGAGCAAAACAGAAGGAAGGACACAAGAGTTAAGGACGTCATAGAATCTGTGCTCATCACATAAACCACTCACCAGTTACTCTGGTTCTTCTATAAAAATAGCAAAAGCAATGACGTTTCCGCAGACCCATTATGAGATTTCTGATGTTTTTTCTAAAATTATTAATTTTGCCCTTGCTGTTTGGCCAAGAGTGTGGATGTCCCAGATTTGACTCCTGGTCAGTGCACACAAAAGAAGCCCCCAAATGCTTCTCCGCCCCTTCTTCTTCTTGCTTCTCTCTCTCTCTCTCCCTCTTTCTTCTTCTACTGCAGCCATGGCTCGATTGAAGGAAGTTGGCCCCAGGTGCTTAGGATGCCTCCATGTCCTTCTCCTCGGGGCCTAAGAAGAAATCGATTGCTGCGCAATGAAGCTGCTGCCCCGATGAGGAGAGCACACCGGCCCAGTGGGCTTGCTGGGTGGGTTTCGGTTAAGGAGTGTGAGGGAGTCTGTCTCTGCCTCCCCTCCTCTCACTGAATAAGAAATACACACACACACACACACACACACACACACATATTTATACACAAAAGGAAAGTTGACAAGGTAGCCGAGTGTAAGTGAGAACCCTTGTCCTTTCACGCTCGCTGTCCTATGTTAGTTCGGTGGGAAGCAGCACAGCCACATGCTGCGTTTCCTATTTCTTTTCTTTTTAAAAAAATTTGATCCATTGATTTTATGAGAGAGAGTTAATTTACTCTCTTGCACACGAGAGAAGCATCCACTTGCTGTTCTGCGAGATGTTTCAATTCTGTGTGCACTCATTGGTTGCTTCGCCTACGTGTTCTGACCGGGGATAGACCCCCCACCTCAGGGCTCCGGGACGGTGCTCTGTCCACCAGGGCAGCCGGCCAGGGCCTCTGTCTCTTTATTCACCACAGGCTTTAGCCTGTCACAGTCATGTGAGCAGGCACAGACCTGCGTAACTGTTTACAGTGCTCACCATCCAGTGTGATGTATGTCACCATTCTTTAAAAACGTTTATTTTTTATTGATTTCATAAAGCAAGGGAGGGAGAGAGAGATAAGATATCTATCTGTTCCTCCATGTGCCCTGACCGGGAATCAAACCAGCAACCTCTGAGCTTTGGGCCAATGCTCTAACAATCAGGCTATCCTTCCAGGGCTCTAGGTCACCAGTCAGTGTTCTCTTATTATCATTAAACTCTGACAAGTTTGTTATTTCTAAACATTTTCAGTCATAAGCATAACTCCCATGAGTATACTTTTACGAACACCATCTTGGTATTTCTGACTCTCTATTAGATAAAAGTCTAGGAGTAGATTGTCGGGTCCAAGCTCATGGCTTATACATCTAACAGACATTAATCTATTGTCCTCTGCAGAGCTCACCCTGACATCAGTCACCAAACATATGAGCCCCACCCTCAGGGAAAGGTGTTTAACAGGCCCCGTGATTCCCCAATTTCATCTTCTTTTCTCCCAGCCTTGGCTCTGGGTAGCCACATATTTGTTAGAAATACACTGGATGTTCCTGAACACCTGTACTTAGAGTGACCAGAAATGACATTTGGACGATTGAAATGTAAGGTCTCAGAAGGGCCCATTTTTAAATAGTAAGAATTTACTGTTCCCTTTTCATAGTTGTGTTATGCTATTGTTTCACACATCACACTGGATGGTGAGCACTGTAAACAGTTACGCAGGTCTGTGCGTGCTGACGTGACTGTGACAGGCTAAAGCCTGTGTTGAGTGAAGAGATAGAGGCCCTGACCCGCTGCCATGGTGGATAGAGCACCGTCCCGGAGCCCTGAGGTGGGGGGTCCATTCCTGGTCAGAACACGGAGGCGAGACAACCAGTGGGTGCACACGGAATTGGAACACCTAGCGGAACTGCGAGTGGATGCTTCTTTGACGTGCACGAGAGTAAATGAGCTCTCTCTCACAAAATCCACGGAACACATTTTCTTAAAAAGAAAAGAAGTAGGAAATGCAGCACTGGCCACACAGGTTCCGGCAGAACAGAGGCAGGACAGCGAGGGAGGAAGGACTGGTGTGCTCCCTCATCATGCAGTTACTTTTTCAACTTTCCATTTGTGCATAAATTTATACATATATTATTTTTCTTATTTAGCGAATGGAGAGGAGGCACAGACAGACTCCTGCATGTGCCCTGACTGGAATCCACTGTCAAGCCCACTATGCTCTCCCCATCTAGGGTAGTAGCTCGGTTGCTCAGCAACAGATCTCTTCTTAGGGCCTGAGGAGGAGGAGGTGGGGGCATCCTAAGAACTCAGGGGCAACTCACTCCAATGGAGCCATGGCTGCAGGAGGGGATGAGAAAGAGAGAGAGAGAGAGAGAGAGAGAGAGAGAGAGAGAGAAGCAAGAAGGGGAAAGGTGGAAAAGCAGATGGGCGCCTCATTTCTGTGCATTGACCAGGAGTCAAACCTGGGACATCCACATCTTTGGTCAAACAGCTAGGGCCAAATGAATACCTTTAGAAAAAATTCTATAATCTCATAAGGAGCCTGCGGAAACTCCATTGTCTTTGCTGTTTTTATAGAAGAACCTAAGTAACTGGTGAGTAGTTTTTGTGATGAGCACAGATTCTATGACATCCTTAACACTGTGTCCTTCTGCTTTGCTTTGACCAACTCCTTCCATTGTGTCCCATGTGCTCACCTCACCTGAGCCTGAGTCACTGCTCCCTCCACTGCAGGAGCCTACACCCTAGGATACTAAAACCTCCCCCACAGGGTAGTGATGACCTTAATCTTGCCGGTAGGGTCCTCCACTTCATTGGGTAACCACTGAGTCTAAGTGTTGGGGTCTCCAGAGATGAGCAGGGCCCCGCATCAGACACAGAAGAACATTGTTCCCTGTACTCACTGACTGAGAGCTCTAGTCCTTGTCCTCTTTGAACACTAGAAGGTAAATACCCAAGCAGATGGCACACAGAACACACACCAGGTCGCCATCATCACTATCAACATGAAACAGGTGTGGACACTGAGCCCAGGGACACATGCTGCCACAAAGGGGTGGGGACAGGAGCATCAAAGAGGCTGGGGGCCGGCGGCCCAAGCCCCAGTCCAGCCAGAGCCCCCCTGCCCTCACTGTGCTGTGGTCGCTGAGCCCCGCCCACCCCACTATAAGTGCAGGCTGCCTCTGCCCTCCCCACCACTCACTCTGCCCTCCCATCTGACTTACTCCCTCAGGGGACTCTCAGCCATGAGGACCCTCGCCCTCCTCGCTGCCCTTCTCCTCCTGGCCTTCCAGGCCCAAGCTGAGCCCCTGCAGGAGACAGCTGACCAGGTGTCCGCCCGGGACCAGCCTGAGGCTGAGGACCAGGACGTGGCCATCTCCTTCACAGAAGAGGAACGCGTTGCTCGAGAAGCTTCAGGTGACACCTGCCCACGTGCTACAGAGTCTGATCCATCAGAGGGTCTGTCAGAGGGGCGTGGAGTCTGGGCTCACAGTCGGGGATGAAATGAGGGGGAGAGAAGCAGGCACCATGAGGGGAGAGGAAGATGGGGGCGGGGCAGGGACTGAGCATGGATGTGATGGACACGTGACCTTTCACCCTAACCTGGGAGGTGTGGTCTCCCATAGTAGACACGTCTCCTCTGAGTACATGTCCCTGACACTGGCTGTGCCTCTGCTCCCTGTGCCCGTCCCCAGCGTGCCTGACCCTCCTCTTCCCTCCGCAGACCTTCGGAAAGTCACCGTCTGCACGTGCAGAAATGGCAGATGCAAAAGAAATGAGCGTCTCTCTGGGAGCTGTACGATCAATGGCCGTCTATACAATCTTTGTTGTCACTGAGCTTAGGGGACCAAGACCCAGAGTGCTGTGACATTCTACTGAAGACTCGAGAGTGCATTTAGTGTCTGTACCTGTCCCTTCTCTCCTTTCTCTCTGTGGAATAAACTTCAAGCATTAAACTCACTGTTTCCCTTTTATTTTCTTTTCCATTTTTCTTACGTGTGTGGCTCACCCCTATGGAGATTGCAGTTCTGAATGGTCTATATTAAGTTAACCGGCGTTTCCATCCCAATAATGAACTATTTGAGCATTAGACAGCATTAACAAAAACGGCAATATTGAACATAGATCTTGTCTAATTTTTTTGTCCTTTTTCATTTCTTATAAATTAAATTGAACGAGGTGACATTGATTAACCTGAGTACGTAGGTTCAAGTAAACGTTTCTATAGCATTTGAACTCTTGATTGCTTGGGAGCCCATATTCTTTATTATTCTTGTATCACCATTTATCTCCCTACTCCTTCTTTCCCCTCCTTCCCCCCTGTCCCTGGGAATCACTACACTGTTGTCCGGGCAATAACAGTGCCATTTTCTTTTTCTCTTCTTGGTCCTTTCTGCTCAGTCCCACACCACCCTAGGAGCCCACACTTCACTGCCCACAGCGGTCAACTTGCTCCATAAAAATGTACCTAATTCTAATTTCTGACCATTTGAACCTAACACATTCATTCCCGTCAAAGTAAAACTTAAGTAAAAACTCTATGAAGTGTACTAAAGGTGTGGTTGACTGAAGGAATGGTGATACCATGGCATGTTACTGGTTCTTTAATTAAGATGTGTAGAGGCATTGATATATACAGACATTTTCTAGAACAAGCGGGAGTTTAAGTCACTTGTGCATTTTCCTAGCTGTACCAACATGATTGAGTGAACTAATGCTTCAGCATGCTACCACCTGTTAACACTAAGAACCACACCAAAAATTGAGTATATTGCACAGTATCTGTGGTCTCAAACAATGACAATGAGCCATTCTGTACAGTGGGTCATGCCTAATGAGCAGTGAAATGAATAGTCCCCCTTGATGCAGTGGTGAGATTAGCCCAATGACCAGTGCAAGAGTTGATCTAACCTCTCTCATATTTTGAGAGTGCGATCAATTCCCAAGGGTCTGTCAACTTCCGCCTCCAGGATACAAAAGCGTTAACACATGGAAGACCAGGCTTATCGAAAGTACTAAGAAAGACACAAAACTCAGAGACTAACAACAACAACAAAATGTTTAAATGACATAAAAATCCAAAGTATCTGTACACACAAGAGAAAGAGCTCCCCCCGCCCCAATGACACTCTGGGAATGATCTGCTGTTTCTGGGACAAAAACACAATGTCCTGAATTTTGAAATGCATCCTAAAAGTCTACAGAAATAAGTCAACCAAATATTTCCTTTTCCAAACCAGACGCTAAAATGGAAAGGACACTCTAAGAACACAAACTCAGACACTCCTCAGTCGTGGAGATGTGTGCTCCCGGCTGACTCATGGCAGAAACAGAGCCAGCACTCATTTGGGAGAGCAGGTCTTACCTATCAGGTTGGGAAAGGTCCCAAACCTCACAGTCCAGGAGCAGACTGCTTTCAGCCACTCCAGGTGCCCAGATCCCGCCCCCAGAGCCGGCAGAAAGTGCTAAGTGTGGTTTTCCCGAGTCACAGCAATCCGCCTGTGGGCAGCTCGGTGTGTGGGGGACACAGCTCCCCTGTGGTCTCAGGACGGACACCTCGCCTCTTCCTGCTACGCCGTCCATGTCGAGTACCTGTCCTCTTCCTGGTCACACACGGCTGCCACAGGTCCGGGTGCTCCCGCCCGCCATGTGGAAATGTGGAGAAACTTATAAAACAATAGCATAACACAACTATGAGGGAGTAACAGTAATTCATTTTAGTGTTTAAAAAGGGGCCCATCTCAGACGTTATATTTCAATTGTCCAAATGTCATTTTTTGGTCACTCTGAGTGCAGGTGTTCAGGGACATCCAGTATATTTCTAACAGACACGTGGCTGCCCAGAGCCCAGGCTGGAAGAAAGAAGGATGAAATTGGGGAATCACAAGCATGTTAAACACATTTCCCTGAGGGTGGTCATCGGTGGGGCTCATATGTTTGGTGACTGATGTCTGGGTGAGCTCTGCAGAGGACAATAGATTAATGTCTGTTAGATGTATAAGCCATGTGCTTGGACCCCGCAATCTACTCCTAGACTTTTATCTAGTAGAGAGTCAGAAATACCAACATGGTGTTTGTAAAAGTATTCTCATGCGAGTTATCCTTCTAACTGAAAATGTTTAGAAATAACAAAATTGTCAGAGTTTAATGATAATCAGAGCATTGACTGATTCACATAAAGCCCTGACCAGAGAGCCAGATTGTTAGAGCATTGTCCCGAAGCTCAGAGTTTCGATCCTTGGTCAGGGCACATGGAGGAACAGATTGATATTCCTGGTACTCCCTCCCTTCCTTTCTAAAATCAATAAAATAAAGTTTTGAAGAATGGTGACATACATCACACTGGATAGTGAACACTGTAAACAGTTACACAGGTCTGTGCCTGCTCACATGACTGTGACAGGCTAAAGCCTGTGGTGAATAAAGAGACAGAGGCCCTGGCCGGCTGCCTTGGTGGATAGAGCACCGTCCCAAAGCCCTGAGGTGGGGGGTCTATCCCCGGTCAGAACACGTAGGAGAAGCAACCAATGAGTGCACACGGAATTGGAACATCTAGCAGAACAGCGAGTGGATGCTTCTCTTGCCTGCGTGAGCGTGCATGAGCTCTCTCTCATAAAATCAATAAATGAAATTTTCTTAAAAAGAAAAGAAGTAGGAAATGCAGCATAAAACCATGCCGGTTCTGGCAGAATGGAGGTAAGATCGCGAGGGAGGAAAAACTGGTGTTCTCACTCATCACTCAGCTGCCTTGTCAACTTTCCTTTGTGCGTACATTTATATATATATATATATGTATAAATGTTTGTTTTGTTGTTATTCAGTGAGATGAGAGGAGTCAGAGACAGACCCACATAAGCCCTGACCAGAATCTATCCAGCACATTCACTAGGGCCTATGATCTCCCCATCTGGGGCCGTAGCTCCGCTGCTCAGCAACCGAGTTCTTTTTAGTGCCTGAGGAGTAAGACGTGGGAACATCCTAAGCACTCAAGGTTAAGTCACTCCAACTGAGCCATGAATAGAGAAAGAAAGGAGAAAGAGAGAGAGAGAGAGAGAGAGAGAGAAGCGAGAGAGAGAGGTGTGCAGAAGCAAATGGACGTTTCTTTTGTGTGCACTGACCAAGAGTCAAATCTGGGACATTCACACGCTTGGCCGAACAACTAAGGCCAAATTAATACTTTTAGAAAAAACACCAGAAACCTTATAATGGGTCTACAGAAACTTCATTGTTTTTGCTATTTTTACAGCAGAACATAAGTAACTGGTGAATGGTTCATGTGATGAGCACAGATTTTATGACGTCCTTAACACGTGTCTCCTCCTGTTTGCTTTAAACAACTCCTTCCATTGTGTCCCATGTGCTCACCTCACTGAGCCTAAGACACTGTTCCCTGAACCGCAGGAGCCTGTAACCTAAGATACTAAAACCTCCCCAACAAGGTAGTGATGACCCTAATTTGCAGGTAAGGGCCTCCACTCAATTGGGCCAACCACTGAGTCTAAGTGTTGGGGTCTCCAGAGATGAGCAAGGCCCCTCAAGACACAGAAGAACATTGTTCCCTGTACTCACTGACTGAGAGCTCTAGTCCTTGTCCTCTTTGAACACTAGAAGGTAAATACCCAAGCAGATGGCACATAGAACACAGACCAGGTCCCCATCATCACTATCAACACGAAACAAGTAGAGACACTAAGCTCACAGGCGCATGCTTCCACTAAGGGGTGGGGACAGGAGCATCAATGAGGCCCTGCTGCCCTCACTGCGCTGTGGTCGCTGAGCCCCGCCCACCCCACTATAAGTGCAGGCCGCCTCTGCCCTCCCCACCACTCACTCTGCCCTCCCTCCCGACCCGCACCTCCAGGGGCTTCTGAGCCATGAGGACCCTCACCCTCCTCGCTGCCCTGCTTCCCTGGCCTTCCATGCCCTGCTGAGCCCCTGCAGGAGACAGCTGACCAGGTGTCCACCCTGGACCAGCCTGAGGCTGAAGACCAGTACGTGGCAATCTCCTTTACAGAAGAGGAACGGTTTGTTTGAGAAGCTTCAGGTGACACCTGCCCATGTGCTATAGGGTCTGACCCCATCAGAGGGCCTGTCAGAGGGACGTGGAGTCTGGGCTTACAGTGGGGGGTGGGATGAGGGGGGAGAGAAGCAGGCAGCACGAGGGGAGAGGAGGATGGGATCGGGCAGAGAATGGGACACGTGACCTTTCACTCTAACGCAGCAAGTATTATCTATGGTAATACCGGTCACTTCTCAGTGGCTGTCCCTGATACTGGCTGTGCCTCTGCTCCCTGGGCCCGTCCCCTCTCTGCCTGACCCTCCTTTTCCCTCCGCCAGCCTTGAGAGAGGAGCCAGGTGCATGTGCCGACCCTGCGCTTCTGCAGGGTTAACGAATCGTATGCAGGAAGATGCACAAGCTTTGGTAACAAATACAGGCTTTGCTGTCGTGATACTTTGTGAACTGAGACCACAGCTCTGCGACATTCCTCTGAAGACCTGAAACAGCGTTTACCTGTGTACCTGCACCTTCTCTTCTCAATCTCCATAATGAACTTCAAGCATACACTCACTGTTTAGCTTTTTACCTTCTTTCCATTATTCTTTTTTGTTATTGATTTTAATTTATTGTGTTTACTTTGATTCTAGTGTCGCCCAAATGCTTTTCTCCCTCCCCCATATTCCCCTCCACATCTCCACTGCCCCCTTCTCCACAGCGCCCTCCTCCCTTCCCTTCAGGATTGTCACATCCTGTCCTCCCCTTTCCCTCTGTCCTCTTTTCTTCTGGTCCCTTTGATCCCGCCTTTGTCTCAATTCCATTCCTCAGTTCTCATTGTTCATTGGATTCCTCAAATGAGTGAGATCATATGTTATTTTTCTCTGTCTGACTTATTTCACTTAACATAATAGTTTCCAGGTTCATTCATGTTGATGCAAAAGGTAAGATTTCCTTCTTTTTCATGGCCCCATAGTATTCCATTGTATATATGTACCACTGCTTTTTAATCCACTCGTCCTCTGACGGACACTTGGGCTGTTTCCAAATCTTGGCTATTGTGAACAATGCTGCCACGAACATGGGGGTGCATTTCTTCTTTTGAATCAGTGATATGGCGTTCTTTGGATATATTCCTATAAGTGGGATAGCTGGGTCAGAGGGCAGTTCCATTTTTAATTTTTTGAGGAATCTCCATACTGTTTTCCACAGTGGCTGCACCAGTCTGCATTCCCACCAGCAGTGCAGGAGGGTTCGCTTTTCTCCACATCCTCGCCAGCACTTATTCTGTGTTGTTTTGCTGATGAGCGCCATTCTGACTGGTGTGAGGTGATATCTCATTGTGGTTTTAATTTGCATTTCTCTAATGATTAGTGATGTTGAACATTTTTTTATATACCTATTGGCCATCTGTATGCCCTCTTTGGAGAAGTGTCTATTCATTTTTTTTTGCACATTTTTGATTGGATTTTTTGTCTTCCTGGTGTTGAGTTTTACAAGTTCTTTATACATTTTGGTTATTAACCCCTTATCAGACGTGTTGTCGAATATGATCTCCCATTGTGTGGTTTGTCTTTTTATTCTGTTCCTATTGTTTTTAGTTATGCAAAAGGTTTTTGTTTGATATAGTCCCATTTGTTTATCTTGCCTTTTATTTCATTTGCCCGTGGAGATAAATCAGCAAATGTATTGCTGCGAGAGATGTCGGAGTGCTTATGCCTACGTTTTCTTCTAAGATGTTTATGGTTTCATGACTTACATTTAAGTCTTTTATCCATTTTGAGTTTATTTTTGTGACTGGTGTAAGGTGGTGGTCTATTTTAATTTTTTTCAGGTAGCTGTCCAGTTTTTCCAACATCATTTGTTAAAGAGGCTGTCTTTACTCCATTGTATGCTCTTTCCTCCTTTGTCAAATATCAGTTGTCCATAAAGGTGTGGGTTTATTTCTGGGTTCTCTGTTCTGTTCTATTGATCAATGTGCCCGTTCTTATGCCAGTACCAGGCTGTCTTGAGTACAATGGCCTTTTAGTATACCTTGATATCCGGAAGAGTGATACCATCCAGTATATTCTTTTTTTTTCTAGAATGCTGAGGCTATTTGTGTTCTTTTTTTGTTCCATATAAATTTTTGGAATATGTGTCCTATATCTTTGAAGTATGTCATTGGTATTTTCATTGGTATTGAATTGAATTTATAGATTGTTTTGTGTAATATAGACATTTTAATGATGTTTATTTGTCCTAACCATTAGCACGGTATATGCTTCCTCTTGTTTGTGTCTTCCTTGATTTCTTTTATCAATGTTTTGTAATTTTCCAAGTTCAAGTCTTTAATCTCCTTGGTTAACTTTACTCCTAGGTACCTTATTTTTTTTGTTGCCATAGTGAAGTGGATTGATTCCTTAATTTCTTTTTCTGACCTTTCTTTGTTGGTGTATAAAAATGCCTCTGATTTCTGAGTATTAATTTTACATCCTGCCACCTTGCTGAATTCATTTATTAGGTCCAGTAGTTTTTGACTGAGACTTTAGGGTTTTCTATATACAGTATCATCATCTGCAAATAATGATAGTTTTACTTCTTCTTTTCCAATTTGGATGCCTTTTATTTTTTCTTCTTGTCTGATTGCTGTGGCTAGGACTTCCAGAACTATGTTGAATGAGAGTGGTGAAAGGGGGCACTCCTGCCTGGTTCCTGATCTTAAGAGGATTGCTTATAACTTTTGTCCATTGAGTATGATGTTAGCTGTGGGTCTGTCAGAGATGGCTTTTGTCATGTTGAAATATGTTTTCTGTATTTCCACTTTGCTGAATTTTGATTATAAATGGGTGTTGGATTTTATCAAATGCTTATCCTGCATCTATTGATATTATCATGTGGTTTCTCTCCTTCCTTTTGTTTATGTGATGAATCACATTGTTTGATTTGTGAATATTATACCAGCCTTGCTTGCCCAGAATAAACCCCACTTAATCATCTTGTATGACATTTTTCTTGTATTGCTGGATCCGGTTTGCTAATATTTTTTTGACAATTTTACTATCTAAATTCTTCAGTGATATTGGCCTATAATTTTCTTTCTTTATGTTGTCTTTGCCTGGTTTTGAAATCAGAATTATGCCTCATAAAAGGAGATTGGAAGCCTTCCCTCCTCTTGAATTTTTTGAAATAGAGGGATAGTAGTTCTTTTCTGAATGTTTGGTAGAATTCTCTTGTGAAACCATCTCGCTCAGGGCTTTTGTTTCCCGGGGAGTTTTAATAACTGTTTGACCTCATTTGTTGTAATCGGTATGTTTACGTTTCCTAATTCTTCCAGATTGATTTTTGAAAGAGTACAGTGTATGTTTAAAGGAATTTATCCATTTCACCTAGGTTGTCTAATATTTTGGCATACAGTTCTTCATAGTATTTTCTTACAATCATTTGTATTTCTGTTGTGTCAGTTGTTATTTCTCCACTCTTATTTCTGATTTTATTTATTTGAGTCCTCTCTTTTTTTTCTTGGTTTGTCTGGTTAAAGGTTCAGCCATTTTGTTTATCTTTTCAAAGAACCAGTTCTTGGTTTCATTGATCTTCTGTATTCCTTTTTTAGCCTCTATGTCCTTTATTTCTTCTCTAATCTTTATTCCTTCCTTCTACTGCCTCTGAGCTTTACTTGCTGTTCTTTTTCTACTTCTTTTAGATGTGGGTTTAAGTTTTTTATTAGAGCTCTTTCTAGCCTCCTGAGGTATGCCTGTAGTGCTATACACTTCCCTCTCAGGACTGCTTTAGCTGTGTCTCATAAATTTTGAGTTGTTGTTTCCTTATTTTCATTCGTTTCTAGGAATTTTTTGACCTCTTCTTTGATCTCATTGTTAATCCATTCGTTATTTAATAACATGCTATTTCATTTCCAAGTATTTAGTTATTTTCAGTTGTAGTTGATTTCTAGTTTCATGCCATTGTTGTCAGAGAAGATGTTTGATATGATTTCAATGTTCTTAAATTTGTTGAGACCTGTTTTGTACCCTAACATGTGGTCTATCGTAGAAAATGTACCATGAACACTTGAAAAGAAAGTATATTCTACTGCTTTAGAGTATAAGGTTCTGAAGATATCTCTTAAATCCAGTTGATCTACTGTGTCCTTTAAGTCTGGTGTTTCTTTGTTAATTTTCTTTCTTAAGGATTTATCCAGTGATGTTAGTGGGGTATTGAAATTCCTACTATTTTAGTATTGCTGTTGATCTTGCCCTTTGTGCTTATCAAAATCTGCTTTATATATTTAGGGGCTCCTATATTAGGCGCATAGATATTTATAATGGTTATATCTTCCGGTTGGACTACTCCCTTTATTATTATGTAGTGTCCTTCTTTATCCCTTACTCTAGCATTTGCTTTAAAGTCTATTTTGTCAGATATAAGTATTGCTACCCCAGATATTTTTAAATTCCATTTGCATGAAATATTATTTTTCAAACTTTTGCTTTCAGTCTATGTGTATCTTTTTTTTTTGAGGTGTGTCTCTGTAGACAACATATGTATGGGTCCTGTTTCTTTATCCATGCAGCTACCCTATGTCTTTTGATCGGATAATTTAATTCATTTACACTTAAGGTTATTATTGATATGTAGTTGTTTATTTCCATTTTATTCTTTAAATCTACATCCTTCTTTTATTATATTTTTTCTCCCTTTGTTCTGTTTACAACAGGCCCCTTAAAATTTCTTGCAGAATTGGTTATAATGAATTCCTTGAGTTTTTATTTTGTCCGGGAAGCTTTTTATTTCTCCTTCAATTTTAAACTATAGCCTCTTGGATAAAGAAGTCTTTGTTTTAGGCACTTGTTCTGCATTATACATTCAATATTTCTTGCCATTCCATTCTGGACTTAAGTGTTTCTGTTGAGTAATCCGATGTCATCCTTATGGGGGCTCCTTTGTAGGTGATTGACTTTCTTTTGTCTTTTAGCTTTTAGTATTTTTCTTTATCTGTTAGCTTTGGTATTTTAATCAGTGATGTGTCTTGGTGCAAGTTTCTCTTTAATGAAATTCTCTGTGCTTTTTGAATTTGTGTGCTTTTTTCCCTGCTTCAATTTAGGGAGGTTTTCAGCTATGATTTCTTCAAACAGGCTCTCTATCCCTTTTTCTTTCTCTTCTTCTTCAGGAACCTCTATGATGTGGATGTTGTTTCTCTTTATGTTATCACAGAGGTCTCTTAGAGTTTCCTCAGACTTTTTGAGCCTCTTTTCTTTCCGCTACTCTGCTTCCGTGCTTTCTTTTATCTTGTCTTCTAAATTGCTGATTTGATCCTCTGCTTCATATAGCCTGCCTTTAATTTCTTCTAGTGTAGTCTCCATTTCTGATATTCTATTTGTCATTTCTGCCTGGTTCTTCTTTATTATTTCAATGTTCTCTTTGATGCTTGTTATCTCTTTTTTTAGATGCTCATTGTTTCCATCTATTGTGGCTCTGTGATTTTTGAGCATTATAATAATCATTTTAAATTCTGCATCTGGTAGTTAGGTTATTGCCATATCATTCAGTTTATTTTCTGGGAATTTCTCTTGTTGATTCATTTGGATTGCACTTCTCTGTCTTCCCATTTTGACTGCATACACTCCTTGTTTGGGTGTGTTGTTTGTGAAGTTAGCTAAGTCTCGGGTTGGTAATGACTGCCTCCAATTTTCAGTTGTATTATTTCTAGGTCTACTTGGGTTGGGTCCGCGGCTCTGCAGGTATTTGTGCATTGTCTCAGACCTCCTCAGGAGTTGCTGCTTCTCCTGCCTCTGTGGTCAGACCAGCCAGCGTGTGCTTGGACCTCTTCCCAAGTCGCTAGGCTTCTACTGCTGCTGAGGGCGTGCCCGAGCCATAGGCCGATGTGCACACAGACCTGGATCTCCGCAGTGGCCGCCATGGCTTCCACCCTTGTTGGAGGGCTTGCACGTGCCTGCGTGGACCCCCTCTGCTGTCGTTAGGGCCTCTACCCCAAGTAAGGGCAGGCCCACACTGCTGGCAGGACTGTGTGCGAGCTTGGACCTCTGAGGCAGCTGCCATAGTTTCCACCATCACTGGCTGGTCTGCATGCGCTTGCTTGGACCACCGTGGCCTCTGCAGCCCCGTCCTGGCTTCCACAGCCACACTCTGCCACCTCGGCCGGCCCTCCACCAGCAAGCACTCAGCAGCATAGTGGGCGGTGTAGCTTAGACCTCTGCACTCACTATTTGTGTCTCTAACGTGCTGCCAGCCTCTAAGCACCTCTTTGTTCTAACTGGGGCAGGAAAGCCTCTGGTGGACGGGATAATTTCTTCCTTTGCTGGTGATACTGTTCCCAGGAGAAATGTTCACTTTAGATTTGGGGATTGACTCAGCCCAGGGGTTGGGATGCGCATCCGTCAAAGTGTCTCCCCCTGTGCCTACGAGACCACTCTCTCCCCTGGCAGCTCCTGTCCTCCCAGTGATCTCTGCTCCTGGAGGTCCGGGAAAGTAGCTGTGAATGAGGCTTTCCATGTGGTCCCTTTAATACGGAGCCTGGGTCTGAGAGTTCTGCCTCCTTCTCTCAAACAGTTTCTAGATTTCTTCTCAGCCAAATACAGTCCCTAAGCCCCTTCCAGGCTCCAGGGCTCTGGACTGTAATTCTTGTTTTGGAGCTGAGGACCCACAAGTAGCTGGGCAACCCTCCCCATTGCAAGAGTCCCTCCTGGCCTATGCTCGTTTCTGGGAGTGAGGCAGCCCTTTCTGTTTCTCCACATTTTCTACAGTTGCAGTGTGGCTTCTGTTGTGGTCCTCAGCTATAGAATCCTCTTAGATCAGTCCAAATTTGGTCTTTCAAGATGAGTGTTCTCAGAATTAAGTTGTAATTCACCTTGGTTCTGGGAACTGGAAGTTGGAGCATCTGCTCACTCTGTGGCCATCTTATCTCTTCCTCCATTATTCTTGTTAGTGTGATGCACTTGCACAGAAAATTCTGTCCTGCGTGGTCAGCATTAAATTAACCAGCCTTTTAATCCTGATAATGAACCATTTTAGCATCACATGGCAGTAACAAAACCAGCAAAAAGGACCGTGATTCTTATTTAAGAAAATATTAACTTTCTATATTCAACTGATTCATAATGAATCTCAAAGTGAAATGTTTCTATGGAGTGTACTAAAAGGTGCCATTGGGCCCTGCCTCGTTGGCTCAGTGGTAAAGCATCAGCTCAGTGGTAGCAACACGTGTCCTAAAGCCATAACTTTGGATTTCACCCTGAGGCTGTGTTGTACTCATAGAACCTTCTATTTGATGTTTGCACTGTGGCCACATCTACCATATTTCCCCATATATAAGACACACCAGTTTTCAAAAACTCTGGGGTCTAAAAACTGGGTGCGTCTTATAGAGTGGTTGTGGGCTTTCCAATGCCAGAGATGGACCGAGGACAAGGCAATATATGAGGACAGAAGTGATCCATCATCAGACACAGATGAGGACTAGTTAATTTGACAGTGATGAGGAGTTGCATGAATTTTATGATGAATAAAACTTCAGTTCAATAGCTTTATGTACGTAATAAAATTTTCTTTGCAAATTTCTGGCCCCCAAATTAAGGTGCATCTTATACATAGGAGCGTCTTATACATGGGGACATACAGTAATACAAGAAAATTTGCCCTGTGAATATTTCAAACAAGAAACACTTTTATTTTGAAACTTAACCAGAAAGAATCACGTGCTCCTCTAAGCCTTCCCCTCCTCCCCCAGGACACCAGAGCACGGACACACAGAAGACCAGGCTTTACAAACCATAGTGGGGAAGAGACAAAACTCACAAATGACCCAAAATTTAAACAGCACATAAAATTGCAAAGTATTTGTGTAAACAAGGGAAAGAGCCAAAAGGAAGTGACAGACATGCAAATGTTCCGCAGCCCCTGGGACAGATGACAGTTCCCTGAATGTATAAGTAAGCACTATAGACCAAAAGGAATAAATCGATAAGTATTCCATGTCCCAAAACCGATGCCAAGAAGAAAGGACGCTCGGAGAAAATAAACAGGCACTTCCTCCATGGGGACACGTGTAGCCCCGTGACTCAGGAGAGACACGGAGCCAGGACTCCATCCGGGTTGCAGGTCTTACCTGTCACTCTGGGAAAGATGTCAGCCCTCACAGTTCAGGTAGCAGACCGCTTCCCGCCACGCCTGGACCCCAGGGTCCCCGCCACCAGGGCTTTCAGAGTCAGGAGCATGTTATTCACAGCTCACAGCCATCAGCATGCAGGCAGCACCGGAGGTGGGGGACCTGCCTCAACTGGGGTCTCAGGACGGGCATCTCCCATCGCCTGGCTACGCCGTCCACACGCAGTAACTGTCCTTCCCACGGGCAGAACAGAGAGGCCACAAGTCCAGCTGCTCCCGTCCTTTAAGTAGAAATAAGGAGAAAAAATATAAAAGTATAACATAGCACAACTATAAACAGTGACAGTAATTAATTTTATTTTTAATAATGGGTCTGACTCAGAGGTTACATTTGATTGGTCTGAACTCTGTTTAATGGTCACTCTGAGCTGCAAGAGGGTCTGGAACATCCAGTGTATTTTTTACAAAGCACACAGCTGCCCAGAACCCAGGCTGATTGAAAAAAACAACAAAATTGGAGATCAGGGGATCTTTTAAATTCCTCCCACTGTGTGGGCAGCAGGTGGGCTCATGTGTTTCAGTGAGGGAGGTCAACAGGACTATGCAGAGGATGATACATTAACGTCTCTTAAATGTGTAGGATGTGTTATTTTGACCCAGAATCTACTATGAACATTTCTCTAGAAGACAGTCGGAAATTAGCAAGACAATACTCACTACTGTTATGCTTGTAACTGAAAATAGTTAGCAATAACCAAGCTGTCAGAGTTTAATGATCAATGAGTTACCGCTAAAAGGTGACGTATAAATGCTGGGATGATATAACACTGTTCACCCAGGGACGCGGTCCTGTCTGCGCTGCTGGAACAGTGTCTGAGGTAGAGCCTGGGGTGAGGAAGGACACTCAGAACACGGGGACCCTGGTGGCTCCTGCAGAGCAGGCGGAGGGCTGGTGCGGGGAGGGGACCTATAGTCTCACTTATCATCCATCTCCTTTTGATTTTTCATTTTTGTGCAAGAATTACTTTTTTACTTTAAAACATCAGAAATTTCAGAAGATGGTTTCAGGAACTTTGTTGTATCACCTATTTCTAAAGAAAAATATAAATCATTGGAAAGCAGTTTATATGATATGTTTAAATCTTACTGATGTTAGGAAATGAACGTGTCTTTCTGCTTAACTCTGACCAAGTCCTTCCCTCGCGTCCCTCTGGGCTCACTTCACAGAGTCTGAGTCACTGTCCCCTCCACCTCAGGAGATCACCCAGCCACGACCAGCAAACCTCCCCCACAGTCCTTGAACCTGGATAACTAACCCTCTACTCCAGTGGGGGAAGGTCGGCTCCCAGGGTCGGAGATAATGTCCCAATTTTAAAAGTAAATCTTTAAATCTACAAAAATAAATCAACCAGATATTTCCTTTTCCAAACCAGATGCTAAAATGGAAAGGACACTCTAAGAACACAAACTCAGGGACTCCTCAGTCGTGGGGATGTGTGCTCCCGGCTGACTCATGGCAGAAACAGAGCCAGCACTCATTTGGGAGAGCAGGTCTTACCTATCAGGTTGGGAAAGGTCTCAAACCTCACAGTCCAGGAGCAGACTGCTTTCAGCCACTCCAGGTCCCCAGATCCCGCCCCCAGGGCCGGCAGAAAGTGCTAAGTGTGGCTTTCCCGAGTCACAGCAATCCGCCTGTGGGCAGCTCGGTGTGTGGGGGACACAGCTCCCCTGTGGTCTCAGGATGGGCACCTCGTCTCTTCCTGCTACGCCGTCCATGTCGAGTACCTGTCCTCTTCCTGGTCACACACGGCTGCCACAGGTCCGGGTGCTCCCGCCCTCCATGTGGAAATGTGGAGAAACATATAAAACAATAGCATAACACAACTATGAAGGACGCGGGTTTTCACTCACCACTCAGCTATCTTGTCAACTTTCCTATTGTGAATAAATTTATATATATTATTCAGTGTGGGGAGAAGAGGCAGAAGCAGACTCCTGCATGTGTGCTGACTGGAATCCAGCCAGCACGCCCACTAGGACCTGAGCCAGGGGTCGGGAACCTGTGGCTTGCGAGCAAAATGTGACTCTATTGATGGTTGCATCTGGCTCACAGACAAATCTTTAATAAAAAAAATAAAGTTCAAAATATAAAACATTCTCATGTATTACAATCCATTGATTTTCTACCGCTCATGTTCATGGTTGCGGGTGGCTGGAGCCAATCACAGCTGTCCTCTGGGACAACACCACATTTTTATTGGATAATGCGTAACATACAAGGGTCGTTGGGAACTCAGGAAGTAAACTTCCTTCCTTTTAATCAAGTAGTCAGCTAGCTAAATGCAGAAACAATTTTGACAAAGAAGATGGCTAAAAGATAAAAAATGAGGAGTACCATGCTTTTCAGCAGGAATGGACAGAGGAATTCACCTTTGTGGAGAGAGCAGGTTCTGCAGCGTGTCTAATATGCAATGATAAAATTGCATTGATAAAAACGGTCAAATATAAAGCGGCACTTTGACACACGCCATAAAATGCACACATTTACTTGTATTTAGTGTTAAATATATTGTATGGCTCTCACAAAATTATATTTTAAAATATGTGGCGTTTATGGCTCTTTTAGCAAAAAGTTCTTGACCCCGGGCCTTCGCTCTCCCTTTTTGGGTCAGCAGCTTCGTTGCACAACAACCAAGCTCTTTTTAGTGCCTGAGGAGGAGGACTTGCAGGCACCCTAAGCACTCCCGAACAAACTCACTCCTATCGAGCCATGGCTGCATGAATGAAAGAGAGAGAGAGAGAGAGCGAGAGAGAAGGAATAGCAGTAGTGGTGGAGAAGCAGATGGATACTTCTTTTGTGTGCCCTGACAAGGAGCCAAATCTGGGACATCCACATGCTTGGCTAAAGAGCTAAGGCCAAATCAATACTTTTAGAATGAACTTCAGAGATCTCATAATCCGGTTTGTGGAAACTTAATTGTCTTTGAAATATATAAAATGAAGTAAGTAACTGGTGAGTGTGGTTGATATGATGAGCACAGATTCTATCACGTCCTTCACACATGTCTCCTTTGGCTTTGACCTGACTAACTCCTTCCATTGTGTCCCAATTGAGCACTTCACGTGACCCTGAGTTTCTGACTCCTCCACTACAGGGCCTATAACCTAGGATATTAAAATTGCTTCAACAAGGCAGTGATGACCCTCAACTTACAGGTTGGACCCTCTACTCTGTTGGAGAAACAGTTGTGTCTAACTGTTGGGGTCATCAGATAAGAGGAGGGCCCCACAAAACACAGAAAAATGTGGTTCCCTGTACTCACTGAATGAGAGCTCTAGTCCTTGTCCTCTTTGAACACTAGAAGGTAAATACCCAAGCAGATGGCACACAGAACACACACCAGTCCTCATCATCACTATCAACATGAAACAGGTGTGGACACTGAGCCCAGAGACTCATGCTGCCAAAAATGGGTGGGGACAGGAGCATCAAATGGGCTGGGAGTCCCGGCGGCACTGGCCCCAGGGCAGCCAGAGGCCCCGCTGCCCTCACTGCGCTGTGGTCGCTGAGCCCCGCCCACCCCACTATAAGTGCAGGCTGCCTCTGCCCTCCCCACCACTCACTCTGCCCTCCCTCCCGACCCACAAATCCAGGGGACTCTCAGCCATGAGGACTCTCGCCCTCCTTGCTGCCCTGCTCCTCCTGGCCTTCCAGGCTCGGGCTCAGCCCATGGAGGAGACAGCTGCCCAGGTGCCCGCCCAGGACCAGCCTGAGGCCGAGGACCAGGAGGAGGCCATCTCCTTCACAGAAGTGGAAAGTGTCTCTCAAGGAGGTTCAGGTGACACCTGCCCACGTGCTACAGGGTCTGACCCCATCAGAGGGCCTGTCAGAGGAGTGAGGAGTTTGGGCTCAGTTGGGGAAAGTTTGAGGTGGGAGAGAAGCAGGCAGCACGAGGGGAGAGGAGGATGGGGGCGGGGCAGAAAATGAACAGGGACGTTATGGACTCGGGTTAGAGATGGTCATGGGTCTGTGTGACCAACGCAGAGTCAGCCAGTGCTTGTGATTTACACAGACACGTGACCTTTCACCCTAACCTGGCAGGTGTGGTCTCCATAGTAGACACGTCTCCTCTGAGTAGATGTCCCTGACTCTGGTTGTGCCTCTGCTCCCTGTGCCCTTCCTTAACGCCCCTGAACCCCTCTTCCCTCTACAGCCCTTCGGAGAGTAAGGGTCTGCGTGTGCAGACGTGGCAGATGTGCTAGAAATGAGCGTCGCTCTGGAAGATGTAAGACAAGAGGCCGTGTATACCCTTTTTGCTGTCGTCGCTGAGCTTTGTGGACTGAGACCCAGAGCACCACGACATTTCACCAAAGACCTGAGAGCGCCTTTCATCTCTGTACTTGTCACTTGTCTCCTTTTTCTCTCCAGAATAAACTTTAAGCATTAAAATTACTGTTTCTCTTCTCTTTTTTTTTGCTCCATTTTTCTTATGTGTGTGGTTTAGTGCTAAGGAGATTTCTGTCCCGAATGGTCTACATTATGTAATTCAGTTTTTCCATCCCAATAATGAACAATTTGAGCATTTACATGAGAATAACAAAACCAGCAAGATTTAACATCCTTAGAGCAAGCTCAACAGACAAAATTTAATCCACTCATAATAAAACTCAAAGGAGAAAGGTGTCTGGAATAAACCAAAAGCTGTGGTTGATTCAGGAAAGGCAGTTCCAATGGACTGTTTCATGTGTTTTTTAATTTTAATACCGGAAAGGGTACTGGTATGTATATTTACTCAGAAAAAGCAGGTGTTTCAGTCTCATGTGCGTATTCCTAGCTATAACAACAAGATCAAGTGACCTAATGCTTCAGGGAGCCACAAACAGAAAAGTAAGAACTACACCAAAACCAGAGAATAATGACCAGCATCGGTGGTCTCAGATAAAGAACTGAGAAGGGGAGTCCCAGAGCCATTGGTAAAGCTCAGCATGCCCAGTGACCGTGAACTCAGTGGTCCTCGTTTGTATTACAAATGGTAAATGAGTCAATGTCGAAGGAAACAGTTGTTCTTAATGTTCTTTATCTCTGTTTAAAGAGATTCAGTCTACTAGTTACAATAATCCCATCCTGAATCTAATATAACCTAGCAGAAACGATATATCTTTAGCAATCCCACAGACAGGCACTTGATCCTGAGCTGAGAGGGAGGGAAGCCATCGAAACAGAGTAGCCTTATTTCCAGAAGACAAGCACCTCTCTGTCCCCCTCTCCATGTTCCACGGTCACCACACACGTCCTAAAGCCACGACCTTGGATTCCACCCTGAGGCTGTGTTGTGCTTATAGAACCTTCTATGTGCTCTTTGCCCTGTGGCCACTTCTACTTCAGGTGACCTTTCCCTTAAACGGTCAAATGAGAAACACTTTACTCTGAACCTTTACCAACAGTCACCATGCGCCCCTGTCAGCTCCCACCGTCGGGAGATAAGAGCACGGACACGTGGGAGACCATGTGACCATGGCTGTACATACAGACCATGGTGGGAAAGAGACAACACTCAATATGTAACAAAACGTTAAAAAAACTCATAATAATGCAAATTTTCTGCAGGAAAGCAAAAGAGACAGAGGGGAAATGACTCACTTTGAAATGATCTGTGGTAACTGGGACAAAGAGGACATTTCCTGAATTTAAAAATGAATCTGAACAATCTACTGAAATAAATGAGCCAACTATTTCACTTTTCATAACGAATGACAAGCAGAAAGGACCTTTGGAGAAAATAAACACAGGCACTTCCTAGACATGGGAACATGTTGTTTTTGCTGACTTGTGACAGAAATAAAGCCCGGACCCCATTTGGTGGGAGTTCTTATGGATCACATTGGAAAAGATCCCTAATCTCACAGTCCAGGTGCAGACTGCTCTCAGCCACACCAGGGTCTGGGATCCCAGTCACCAGGACCGGTAGAAAGTAAAGAGTGTGTTTTTCCTGAGTCACAGCAATCTGCATGCGGGCAGGACAGGACGTGGGTGACATATCTCAACTTGGTCTCAGGATGGACATCTCACATTTTCCTGTTCCGCCATCCATATCCGGTAACTGTCCTCTCCCTGGTCAGCACAGAGCTGCACAAGTCCAGGTCCTTTTATACTTCAATACAGATATTGAGCAGCATATTATCAAAAGCATTGTACAACTACTATCAGTAAAAACATTTTATTTTATTGTATAAAAATAATGAAATTCTGTTTGATCCATAGTGGCACAGTGGATAGAGCGTTGACCTGGGACACTGAGGTCCCACGATTGAAACCCTAATATCGCTGGTTTGACTGCTGACTCTCCAGATTCAGAATGCGGTCAGCAGCTTAACTAGATTCATAGAAGTGATCGCAAGATCGCTGGCTTGAGCCGAAAGCAGCTGACTTGAGTCCAAGGTCATTGACTTCAGGTCAAAGGTCACAGGCTTGAGCCCAAGGTTACTGGTCTGAGCCCAAGTAACCTTGGGCTCAAGACTGGTTTTACCTCAGAATCGCTAGCATGAGCAACGGTTCAGTAGCTTAAAGTGAGCCCTCCCCCCGTCAATGCACGTATGATATAAATCAATGAACAGCAGAAGTGCTGCAACAAGCTGGTGATTCTCATCCCTGTGTTCCTTCTCTGTCTCTCTCATTATAAACGAATAAATAAATAAATAAATAAGTCAGTAAATAAATAAATTCATTTTTACTACTTATACTCTCTGGAGTTATCCTTTATAGGTCAGAACTCTGTCGACTGGTCCCTCTGAGCTACAAGAAATCCTGGGACATGCTGTTCAAATTCAGGTCCAGAAGAAGGAATGAAGACACTGTGGAGTCATGAGGCCACTGGGAAAAAGAAAAGATGATAAAAATAAATGAGCACAGGGACTTTTACCCCTGCTCTATGTGCGGGCAGCATTGGGCTCCTTTCCTCCTTCTGTTCTCTCCCTTCTTCTCTCTATCTATAAAAATAAAATAATTAAGCCCCGGCCAGACAGCTCAGGTGGTTGGAGTACCAGCCAGGAGCTCAGAGGTGGTCAGTTCGATTCCATAGTAAGGGCACATAGAAGTGCAGGAGAAGGTTTCTCTTTATTTTCCCAGCCTTGGAAGGAAGGAAGGAAGAAAAGAAGAAAGGGAGGAAGGAAGAAAGAAAGGAAGGTAAAAAATAAAATAAAAAGAAAGAAGAGGAGAAAGAAAGAAGAATGAGAGAAAGAAACAAAGAAAAGAAAGAATAAAAAAATGGGTTGTAAAGTGACCAGCAAGCTCTATAAAGACACCAAAATTACAGAACAACTTAAAAGTAGTTTTATTTTAAGACAGCAGCTGCAGGAATAGAAAGACCCAGATCACACAGCCCTGAACACTTAGGGTCTAGGGCTTATAAAGGCAAAAATCACAAGCGGCAGTTTACAGAAGCAGAACTAGCGTTAGCTTATCAGGAAGTCTCTGCTGCAGAGTTTCTGACTTGTTACAGTGTCTGCTGACAGTACAACTAGCAGTTTACTCAGTTAACAAGTTTGCACTTACAAAAATAGAAAAATTACAAAATGTTGATTACAGAAAGTATACAAAATGGTGTTGCTCATGCTAACAGTTTTACAGTTTCTTGGCACAGTGTTACATTTCCCACTGGTTTTATTTAAGTTTTAATCAAATACTTGATTTATCTTTTTATTACCTTGTAGTTTAAGGGAATAGTGACTTCTGAGTGTCATTAATTTGGTAGAGTTTACCTTTTCTCAAATGTCTACAACCTGCACAAACCTTCTGCAACTTACATAAACCTTAAATTTTATAAATTTTCTTATCTATTTAGAAAGAACTAGGTTTCATAACAACTAACTTTCTTCCTTTTTCTTTCTAAAGTATCTCTACACTTTATGCCTTTCATTACTAAAACTGTACAATGCCTTTCTAATTAATCAATACTCTTTATTTGAAAAATTTTAATCTTTAGTAACAACTAAGCTGGCAACAAGTAATTTTATAAAAACATACTTATTTTTGGAAGTGTCCTCCCTTTAAGTAGCTAATATTTATAGGTTACTTTATAGGGGTAGCTATAAGCACACACATACATTTTTTATTTACCTTGTAGCTTCCCTTCTAGCGAAGGGACTTATATCTCCCTTCTGTGTGACCTACAGCAGCACACGTATCAGACCTTAAGATGACCTGCTCTGGCCTTTCCCTGATTTTAGTTTCCCTCCTTCCCAGAGTTCAACTATGAGGAGTCCCACAGCGAGGTTCCTCAGGCTTCTGTCATACATAGACCAGCCAGCTTCTGGTTTGTGACATCCTTCTAGCGGTCCACTTACAGGGTTTGTTGGGATCTGTTTGCTCCATCTCCATGAGAGTGTGTTAGGGAACTGAGGGAGAAGGGGTGTTGCCTCACTAATACAACTGTATACAGGGCGAATTTTGGGTGCATTTAGCTTTCTGCAGAATGAAGGGGGTAAGCTAGTCCAGTTTTCACCAGTATTTACAATGAATTTGGTCAGGACTTCTTTCAGAATTTGGTTTAATTTTTCAGAACTCTGAGGCCTGAGAGCACAATGTAATTTCTAATTAATATTAGAAAGCAGTGTGTTTTCTACTAGCTGTGAGACCTTAGATATAAACGCAGGCCCATTATGAGACCTAATATTAAGGAGCAATCTGAATCTGGGAATCATTTCATATAGTGATTTCTTAACAACTGTCACCGTGCTATTATTTCTAGTAGGGAAAGCTTCTACCTATCCTGAAAAGGTGTCAATAAAAGCTAAGAGGTACTTGTATTCCTGTGCTGGTGACTTTACTTTAGTAAAATCTATTTCTAAATGTTCACCTGGGAAAGTCCCTCTTTCCCTATTTCTTAATGTCCCTACTTTGCTTAGTATTTACTTGGGCACTGACTACACACTTGGACACTATGCCTTCATCAATAGCTTCGTAGTCTGGCAAATGATAATTTTCTTAAATAATTCTATTAGTGAACCAATACCTAATTTTTTGTTGAGTTTGGTGAATTAGTTGTTAAAATGACACTTTGTCATCAGGGTTCTCTAAGGTGGGTGCCTGGGCAGCCACCCAATGTGGAAATCACAAATTTACATTCTTCATTCTTTTTTAATGCTCATCTGCCCAACTGCAGAGATTACTGGAATATTGAAGATGTACTAGTTCCAGAGAAAGCAGCTGAAGAACAATTTCTCATCTTTAATGACATCTCTATTTACCAAATTGATATTGATGATTATCTAGGTTTCATAGAAAACATTTTTAAAAATTCTCAAACTATGCAATTCCTGAAAGTGTTTAAAGAGCTAAAATTATTGTCTGAAATATTGTCAGAAAGGGGTTGCCAAAGTGAACATAATATATTCAGAGAAGAGAAGTCACCTAACTGTTTCTAATATATCAAACACAGTGACTGTTAGTCTAGTCAGCCTGCCTCTAAAGGAATGGATATTACTCCTGTGGTAAGGTACCACCACACCACACGTGAGCCCAGTGGCACATGGATACTCGGCTGGTCCCAAGGCAGGAGGAGATGTGCCCTGGGGTTTCCCCATTTCAATTTGCATTAGGAAGACTTGATGCTCTTGGTGCCCCAGGGCCCTTGTCATGGCACAGAAAGAGTCTTACAATTACTGTGAAGTCACCAGAGGTGCAGCCCACATCAAACCCTACGGGAACCGGGGTCCTTTATAAGGAGCAAAGCAGAGCTCTCTGTCAGCTGTGCAGCTCACCAGCATCACCATGAGGATCTACCAGCTCCTGTTTGCTTTGCTCTTCATGTTCCTGTTCGCTGTTCCAAGTAAGAGGGGCTGGCACCAGGGGTCAGACAGGTGGAGAGGACGGGACAGTCTCCCTCTGTGCCCCCAGCTCTCCACCCTCCTTCTCTGTCCCTCTTTCTCTCTGTCTCCCTCTCTCCTCCTCTCCCTCCCCTGCTCTCTCTGTCGTCTACACACACCTTTAGACCAGATAGACTGTCTGAGGCTCTCAGGAGAGCCAAGCACCCTGTCTCTCATCACAAAGGAGGGTTAGGACCAGGTTGGGCAATTCCCCGACTTTCCTGAGTGCCTGAAGGGGCCGGCTAGTCAGTAAATGCCACCTGCTCACGTCCTCTGAGAAGAGGGGCGGCTCACAGAGGATGTCTCTGTCACCTGGCTTTTCTTACGCATAGAAAAATATCTGATTTGGTTTGAAAACAGAAGGGCACAGTGTCACTTACTAACTCTTTAAACTAAAGGGTGGGTGTCCCATGACCTGGAGAACTGTGGAGAACAGTAATGCCATCCTGGACACTGGGACACTGTGTGGGGGACACCATGGTACCTTTGTCTTCTCGTGGGAAGGTGTCGAGGACACGCGCTGACCGGGCTCCTCTTGGTCCAGGGCTTGGAGCAGCCCGTCCCCAGTGGCTCTGACCTTGGTGCTGACATTTGACTGTCTCCTCAGTGTTATGGGAATCTAATAGAAGGATGAAGGGAGAAAGGAGACAGCAGGGAGAGAGTAGCGTGAGACTGAGATCTGAGGTCACCGGTTAAGACATCACAAATTATTCTGGAAAGCCCATTTTATTGATTTTTCTCCTGGCTGTATTCCAGCACAGAGCAGGACCAGGGAAGGGCAGGGCGGGAGGGGAGGGAGGCAGGAGGCCGGGAAGACAAGAAGAAAGGCAGGAGTGACCCAGGGTAGCCAGGAAGGACGTGCTCAGGAAGAGTGAGAGCTGGATCTGGTTGGAGAGGTTTCTTAGGGACCAGAAACACGCCTTACCATTTTCGGTTATAAGTTACTTCGACGTTAAGACCTCCTTAAACAGTTCTTGGACGTGAAAGAGGCTGCTCAGCTTAAATCCTCAGCTGACAAAACAAAGAGAAAAAATAGACACATACCAGCTGTATCTGATCCAGAGACCACTGACCCATGTGTGACCCTGACTCAGCCGGGCTTCTTGGGGACTGTCCTTCACTCGGGGGACCTGAAGTGGCAGGAACTCTCAACCAGCCTGTCACTTCCACAGCTCACAACCTTTAATGTGCTGGTTCTAGAAACATACAAATCCTCCCGAACCTCAGCCCTTCTACCGTGTGTCCCTAAAGTCCTGGTGAACTTTTGGCCAGTGACAGGTCAAAAGTGCACCATAACTTTATGGACACACTGTAGTCTCTGTCCGAAATTTGGATCCTCATATTACTCACTCATCTCTTATCATTGTCACGGAACACCCGGGCCCTTGGGGTGTGTCCAGGGGACACTGACCCGGTGCGTCCTTCTGCCACGGGGCTCGGATCTCTGAGATGTTCTCTCCCTCCCTGTTTCCTCTGTAGGTCTTGCTCAGTTCTGTAGGACGCGGGGAGGCGTATGCCAGCCCCTCCTTTGCTCTGGAGGCAGAAAACGGATTCGCGGCAACTGCATCTTGCGGGGGCTGAGGTGCTGCAGATAACAGCGAGGCACCAGCACAGGGCCGTGTCACCCTCAGGAATCAGAGACGGGCCCTCTGCAAAGACATGAAATGTAAATCAAATTAAAGAGCATCTTTCAAAGACCAAGAAAGTTGCCCTCTGGTCATTGTGGTTACTGGGTGGTGACTGACCAGACAGGTCGCTCTCCGAAATCCTTGAGGACCCCTTTCAAACTCCCCAATTAATTTTCAGGGACTCCTTGTGGTGACCCCGATGTTCTTTACAGGGTAATGGATTCCTCTGAGTTCCCTAGGCCCCCCGAAGGCTCCCCTCGCTCTCCTGGAACAATCACTGTGCTCCTACGTCTTCCTGCCCTGTGGCCCCTGGCCCGCTTCACAACATCCCTCCCACGGGGCCTCATTCACCCGTCCCCACAGGAGCCCCTCCACCTCGGGGACACCATGACCGGTCCCCACAGAAATGGCAAGAGCCCTCCCTCCTCTGCTCTGCGCCAGACCTCACTCCCTTTGGCTTCATGCTTCTCCCTCTGTCCTGCCTGGTTAGCACGTGGTCACCTGCTAAGTCTCCGTGTGGCCCATAAAACCTCTACGGGAGGGGACTTGGTCCTGTTCCTTTATGAACTGGTCTGTGAGGGAAACACGGCCTCGTCAATGGTTATCCTCTGGGTGACTCAGCTGAGCAGGACGAAGTGACTCCCTCCAGTGGACGTGGTGGGAGCCAAGTCAGGGGTGTACAGAGCTGCCCTCTGTGAAAGGACAAGTAAACAAGGACAGCGTAGCAGGGACACAGGAGGAGGGCGCTGACCCCCAGAAGGAAGACAACATGGCCGGCAGGCAGTGTGCCGATGCTGACCCGCCTGCTGTCTCTTTCCTGGGAGCCTCTGGGACTTAAACCCAGAGCTCTGTGGGGTTCCCTGTCCAAGTCAGCAGGCCTCTGTGTCTCTACATGAGCCCCTCACTCAACACACATAGGGTCCCCCTCTGGGTAGATGTGCTTTAGCTCCAAAACCTTCCCCTGAGGGTCCCAGAGCCTCCCGATTGAAGGGAAAAAATCGGAGACTGTTCCAATGAACATGCGTTTATCCAGATGGACTCCCTCGATCTCGGAGCCAAGACAAGGATGAGGGGAGGCACCGCTGCTGGTGTGACACTGAGGAGGGTGCCCCCAAATCCCATAACTGAGACAAAGGGCACTCAGCAATCCTGTTCATTGAAAATTTATTTAATCATATGACCACCCATGGTGCATCTGCCAGCTTCCTCTGCCTCAAAGGGTCCTGGGCTCAGTGTCATGTGAAAGCTTCCATTTCATGATTGCACTTGGGGTGTACCTGGCTCAGGTCAGCCCTCAGGTTAGGGAGAGGGTGTGCCTTCTGTGTTCTATAAAGTCTTCTGCCCTACTGTGTGCCTCCCCACACAATTGAACGGGAGTGAGTCACACCATTGAATTCTGTTCCTGTCTGTCCCATGGGTCATGTTGTCACCAGTCTCTTCCTTATCCACACAGACAATTCTGTGGTCACTTCAAAGAGACCTTACTGGTCATATTTTCAAGCATGAGTCTTCTCAAATCCTTCAATAGTTGCCTTTGCGCAGAAATTCAACCAAAACTGTAGCGTGTTATCTGTTTCCCAGCATCTAAGCTTTCCGTTGACTTCCAAACATTATTAGTCTCCTTCTAGTTCATTTGTTTTTTCATGATCCTCTTCCTTCTAAATTTTTTTTTTGTTGTTAACAACCAGCTTTCTTGTGCACCTACATTTTGATCTCACTGGTTTTATTTCCTTTTTTAATTTTTACTAAATGTATTGGGTGACATTGGTTAATAAAATTATAGAGGTTTCAGGTGTGCAGTTCTATTATACATCATCTGTATTGTATTGTGTGCCCACCACGCAAAGTCAAGTCTTCTTTTGTCACCATATATTTGACCCCTGTTACCTTCCAGGAACGCCCCTACCTCTCTTTCCCACTGGTCACCTCCATACTGTTCTGTGTCTATGAGTGTTTGTCTCATCAGTTGCTCTCACTTTTCTATCCCAAGCACGAGTGACATCCATCTCACTGGTTTATTTACTATTATATCTCATATTCCACATCTCATGTCCTTTTTCTTCCTTATTTTTCGTTTATTTTATTAACACTTAACTGTTGTGTGATTCTGCCACTTATTTTACTTTTATCATCTTCTTCACGGGGTTTTTAATTTTTTCTAAACTTATCATTTTACTCTGTAAAAATCTGATCATGTTCTGTTGGCATCACATGCCTGAGGGCCTTATAATGACCCTTGCCTGGGAGACATGCTCTCCTGAGTTCTGTCACAAGGAGGGGACGGCTTTTCCACGTGAATGATGAACAAATGGGCTTATGCTGCAGCCTAAGGGCCACCTTCCACTGAGTGCTGGCTCCCCCTTTACTGACTCACGGACAAGACTTTCACCTGCTCTCGATAAAAACTAAACACCTCTTCTTTGACTCTGTCATTAATGAGGCTTTGCTTCTTGTCTTAGCTTCATTTTGTCCTTTTAGGTTGTTGTTTGATTGTTTGTTGTTTTTTTAATGATACCTTTTAGAAGAAGTGTCTACACAGTCTTCACTTCCTCCTATTTCTCCCTCAGGAGTACCATGGTTCTCAAGTGTGACTAGTTTCCGCCTCTCTCCACCAAAATGGCTCCTGTCCATAAGGGATCATAAAGCATCCTGCATGACCTCCCTCAGCCCTCATCTGTCCACTGTTGACCTGACTCCTCATTACGTAGCCATGGGCAGCTGCTGTCAGGTGTCCCTGTGTGAATGGACGGGCAGCAGACAGCCTGGGGAGGCTGAAGGAACCAGCTGCAGGGTAGGTGTTTCTTCTACCCTGTGTGGTAGAAGAAGGGGTGGGAATATATGCGTTATACCTAGAAAGTCAATGAAAATGATTATTTTCAAGCATAAGAGATGGGAATGTAGACCAACGCACAGTCAGCCAGTCCTTGTGATTTACACAGAAACGTGACCTTTCACCCTAACCTGGCAGGTACGGTCTCCCATAGTAGACACGTCTCCTCTGAGTACATGTCCCTGATACTGGCTGTGTCTCTGCTCCCTATGCCGTCCCTCCCTGTCAGACCCTCCTCTTCCCTCCGCAGGCTTTGGGAGAGTCACCGTCTGCACGTGCAGAAGTGGCAGATGCAATAGAGATGAGCGTCTCTCTGGGAGCTGTACGATCAATGGCCATGTATAAAATCTTGCTGTCGCTGAGCTTTGGGGACTGAGACCCAGAGCGCTGTGACATTCCACTGAGGACCTGTGAGTGCATTTAGTCTGTGTACCTGTCACTTCTCTCCTTTCTCTCTCCAGAATAAACTTCAAGCATTAAACTCACTTTTTCTCTCTCTTTTTTTTTTTTTGGTTCCATTTTTCTTATGTGTGTGGCTCACCCATACAGAGATTCCAGTCCTGAATGGTCTACATAACATTAACCGGCTTTTCTATCCCAATAATTTGAGTATAAAACGATATTAACAGAAACAGCAGTATTGAACATAGATCTTTTTTATTTTTCTTTTTTTGGTCTTTATTTTTTCTTTATAAATTAAATTGAACAGAGTGACATCGATCAACCTGAGTACATAGCTTCAGGTAAACGTTTCTATAGCATTTGAACTCTTGATTGCTTGGGAGCCCATATTCTTTATTATTCTTGTATCACCATTTATCTCCCTACTCCTTCTTTCCCCTCCTTCCCCCCTGTCCCTGGGAATCACCACACTGTTGTCCCGGGCAATAACAGTGCCTTTTTCTTTCTCTCTTCTTGGTCCTTTCTGCTCAGTCCCACACCACGCTAGGAGCCCACACTTCACTGCCCACAGCGGTCAACTTGCTCCATAAAAATGAACATAATTTTAATTTCTGACCTTTTGAACCTAACACATTCATTCCCCTCAAGTAAAATCTCTCTATGAAGTGTACTAAAAGGTGTTGTCGATTGCAGGAATGCTGATACCATGGGCATGTTACTGGTTCTTTAATTAAGATGTGTAGAGGCACTGATATATACAGATATTTTCTAGAACAAGCAGGTGTTTCTGTCACATGTGCATTTTCCTAGCTGTACCAACATGATCGAGTGAACTAATGCTTCAGCATGCTACCACCTGTTAACACTAAGAACCACACCAAAAATTGAGTATATTGCACAGTATCTGTGGTCTCAAACAATGACAATGAGCCATTCTGTACAGTGGGTCATGCCTAATGAGCAGTGAAATGAATAGTCCCCCTTGATGCAGTGGTGAGATTAGCCCAATGACCAGTGCAAGAGTTGATCTAACCTCTCTCATATTTTGAGAGTGCGATCAATTCCCAAGGGTCTGTCAACTTCCGCCTCCAGGATACAAAAGCGTTAACACATGGAAGACCAGGCTTATCGAAAGTACTAAGAAAGACACAAAACTCAGAGACTAACAACAACAACAAAATGTTTAAATGACATAAAAATCCAAAGTATCTGTACACACAAGAGAAAGAGCTCCCCCCGCCCCAATGACACTCTGGGAATGATCTGCTGTTTCTGGGACAAAAACACAATGTCCTGAATTTTGAAATGCATCCTAAAAGTCTACAGAAATAAGTCAACCAAATATTTCCTTTTCCAAACCAGACGCTAAAATGGAAAGGACACTCTAAGAACACAAACTCAGACACTCCTCAGTCGTGGAGATGTGTGCTCCCGGCTGACTCATGGCAGAAACAGAGCCAGCACTCATTTGGGAGAGCAGGTCTTACCTATCAGGTTGGGAAAGGTCCCAAACCTCACAGTCCAGGAGCAGACTGCTTTCAGCCACTCCAGGTCCCCAGATCCCGCCCCCAGAGCCGGCAGAAAGTGCTAAGTGTGGTTTTCCCGAGTCACAGCAATCCGCCTGTGGGCAGCTCGGTGTGTGGGGGACACACATCCCCTGTGGTCTCAGGATGGGCACCTCCCCTCTTCCTGCTATGCCATCCATGTCGAGTACCTGTCCTCTTCCTGGTCACCACGGCTGCCACAGGTCCGGGTGCTCCCGCCCGCCATGCGGAAATGTGGAGGAACATATAAAACAATAGCATAACACAACTATGAGGGAGTAACAGTAATTCATTTTAGTATTTAAAATAGTGTCTATCTAAGATGTTATATTTCAATCATCCAAATGTAATTTTTTGGTCACTCTGAGTGCAGGTGTTCAGGAACATCCAGTGTATTTCTAACAGACACGTGGCTGCCCAGAGTCCAGGCTGGAAGACAGGAGGATGAAATTGGGGAATCACAGGCATGTTAAACACCTTTCCCTGAGGGTGGTCATCGGTGGGGCTCATATGTTTGATGACTGATATTGGGTGAGCTCTGCAGAGGACAATAGATTAATGTCTGTTAGATGTATAAGCCATGTGCTTGGACCCGGCAATCTACTCCTAGACTTTTATCTAATAGAGAGTCAGAAATACCAACATGGTGTTTGTAAACGTATTCTCATGGGAGTTATGCTTCTAACTGAAAATGTTTAGAAATAACAAAATTGTCAGTATTTAATGATAATAAGAGAGCACTGACTGATCACATAAAGCCCTGGCCAGATAGCCTGATTGTTAGAGCATTGTCCCGAAGCTCAGAGGTTGCTGGTTCAATCCTTGGTCAGGGCACATGGAGGAACAGATTGATGTTTCTGTCTCTCCCTACTTTCCTTTCTAAAATCAGTAAAAAAAAAAATTTTTTTTGAAGAATGGTGACATACATCACACTGGATGGTGAGCACTGTAAACAGTTATGCAGGTCTGTGCCTGCTGACGTGACTGTGACAGGCTAAAGCCTGTGGTGAATAAAGAGACAGAGGCCCTGACCGGCTGCCATGGTGGATAGAGCACCGTCCCGGAGCCCTGAGGTGGGGGTCTATTCCCGGTCAGAACACGTAGGAGAAGCAACCAGTGAGTGCACACGGAAGTGGAACATCTCGCAGAACAGCGAGTGGATGCTTCTCTTGCTTCCATGAGCGAGCATGAGCTCTCTCTCATAAAATCAATAAATAAAATTTTCTTAGAAAGAAAGGAAGTAGGAAACGCAGCATGTAACCTTGTAGGTTCCGCAGAATGGAGGTAGGACCATCAGGGAGGAAAATCTGGTGTTCTCACTCATCACTCAGCTACCGTGTCAACTTTCCTTTGGTCATCAGTTTATATAAATAAATAAATAAATAAATATCAATTTAATATTGCCCTATGTATGTATGTATGTATGTATGTATATGTATATCTATATCTATCTATTTTTTCCTATTCAGTGAGACGAGAGGTGGCATAGACAGATTTCTTCATGCGCCCTGACTGGAATCCACCCCGCAGCCCACTAGGGTCTATGTTCTCCCCATTGCTCCTCAACCAAGCTCATCTTTGTGCCTGAGGATGAGGGCATCGAGGCATTCTAAGCACTTGGGGCCAATTCATTCCAATTGAGCAATGGCTGCAGAGGGGGAGAGAACGAGAGAGAGAGAAGCGAGAGGGGAAGGGTGCAGGAGCAGATGGGCGCTGCTTTTGAGTGCATGAACAGGAGTTACTGGGACATCCACACGCTTGGCCGAACAGCTGGGCCAGATTAAGACTTTTAGAGAAAACATCAGAAATCTAATAACGGGTCTGCAAAAACTTCATTACCTTTGCTATTTTTACAGCAGGACATTACTAACTGGTGAGTGGTTTATGTGATGAGTGCAGATTCTGACGTCCTTAACACTGTGTCCTTCTGCTTTGCTCCGACCATCTCCTTCCATTGTGTCCCATGTGCTCACCTCACCTGAGCCTGAGTCACTGCTCCCTCCACCGCAGGAGTCTGCGCCCTAGGATACTAAAACCTCCCCCACAGGGTAGTGATGACCCTAACTTTCAGGTAGGGCCCTGCACTCCATTGGGTAACCACTGAGTCTAAGTGTCGGGGTCTCCAGAGATGAGCAGGGCCCCGCATCAGACACAGAAGAACGCTGTTCCCTGTAATCATTGAATGAGAGTTCTAGTCCTTGTCCTCTTTGAACACTAGAAGGTAAATACCCAAGCAGATGGCACACAGAACACATACCAGGTCCCCATCATCACTATCAACACGAAACAAGTGTGGACACTGAGCCCAGGGACAAGTGCTGCCATGAAGGTGTGGGGACAGGAGCATCAGAGAGCCTGGAAGGCCCAGTGGCCCTGGCCCCAGGCCAGCCAGAGGCCCCGCCACCCTCACTGCACTGTGGTCGCTGAGCCCCGCCCACCCCACTATTTAAGTGCAGGCTGCCTCTGCCCTCCCCACCACTCACTCTGCCCTCCCTCCCGATCCTCACCTCCAGGGGCTTCTGAGCCATGAGGACCCTCGCCCTCCTCGCTGCCCTGCTCCTCCTACGGTTCCAGGTGTGAGGTGATGTCTCATTGTGGTTTTAATGTGCATTTCTCTAATGATTAGTGAGGTTGAGCATTTTTTCATATTCCTATTAGCCATTGTATGTCCTCTTTGGAGAAGTGTCTATTCATTTCTTTTGTCCATTTTTGATTGGATTGTTTGTCTCCCTGATGTTGAGTTTTACAAGTTCTTTATAAATTTTGGTTATTAACCCTTTATCAGACTTATTGTCGAATATGTTCTCCCATTGTGTGGTTTGTCTTTTTATTCTGTTCATATTGTCTTCAGTTGTGCAAAATCTTTTCAGTTTGATATAATCTCATTTGTTTATCCTGCCTTTTATTTCACTTGCTTGTGGAGATAAATCGGCAAATATATTGCTGTGAGAGATGTCGGAGAGCTTGCTGCCTATGTTTTCTTCTAAGATACTTATGGTTTCACGGCTTACATTTTAGTCTTTTATACATTTTGAAAATGGTGTAAGTTGGTGGTCTAGTTTCATTTTTTTGCGGATAGCTGTCAAATTTTTTCAACACCATTTGTTAAAGAGACTGTCTTTACTCCATTGTATGTTCTTTCCTCCTTTGTCAAATATCAGTTTATAAAAGCACATGGTTTATTTTTGGGTTCTCTGTTCTGTTCCATTGATCTATATGCCTGTTCTTATGCCAGTACCAGGCTTACTTGAGTACATGACCTTGTAGTATAACTTGATATCAGGAAGTGTGATACCCCCCACTTTATTCTTCTTTTTCAAGATTGCTGAGGCTATTTGTGTTCTTTTTTGATTCCATATAAATTTTTGGAATATGTGTTCTTTATCTGTGAATTATGTCATTGGTATTTAAATTGTTATTGCATTGAATTTATAAATAGCTTTGAGTAATATAGACATTATAGTGATGTTTATTCTTCTTATTCATGAACATGGTATACACTTCCACTTGTTTGTATCTTCCTTGATTTCTTTTATCAATGTTTTATAATTATGAAAGTACAAGTCTTTAATCTTCCTGATTAAATATACTGTTAGGTACTTTATTTATTTTTTTGTTGCAATAATAAAGGGGATTGTTTCCTTAATTTCTTTTTCTGAGAGTTCATTGTTGGTGTATAAATATGCTTCTGATATTTGAGTATTAATTTTATATCCTTCCACCTTGCTGAATTCATTGATCAGGTCCAGTAGTTTTTTGACTGAGACTTTAGGGTTTTCTATATACAGTATCATATCATCCGCAAATAATGATAGTTTTACTTCTTCTTTTCCAATTTAGATGCCTTTTATTTCTTCTTGTCTGATTGCTGAGGCTAAGACTTCTAGAATTATGTTGAATAAGAGTGGTGAAAGGGGGCACCCCTGCCTTGTTCCTGATCTTAAAGGGATTGCTTTTAACTTTTGTCCATTGAGTATAATGTTGGCTGTGGACCTTTCATAGATGGCCTTTATAATGTTGAGGTATGTTCCCTGTATTCCCACTTTGCTGAGAGTTTTGATCATAAATGGGTGCTGGATTTTATCAAGTGCTTTTTCTGCATCTATTGATATTATCATGTTTTTTTTCTCCTTCTTTTTGTTTAGGTGATGAATCACATTGATTGACTTGCAAATATTGTACTAGCTTTGCCTCCCCAGAATAAATCCCACTTGATCATGATGTATGATTTTTTTCATCTATTGCTGGATCCGGTTTGCTTATATTTTTTTTGAGGATTTTAGTATCTAAATTCATCAGGGATATTGGCCTATAATTTTCTTTCTTTGTGTTGTCTTTTCCTTCTTTTTGAATCAGAATTTTGCTCGCTTCATAAAAGGAGCTTGGAAGTCTTCCTTTCTCTTGAACTTTTTAATAGCTTGAGGAGGATAGGAGTTAATACTTCCTGAAATATTTGGTAGAATTTGCCTGTGAAGCCATCTGGCCCAGAGGTTTTGTTTGTTGGAAGTTTTTTGATAACTGTTTCGATCTCATTTGTCGTAATTGGTCTGTTTAGGTTTTCTGATTCTTCTAAATTGATTTTTGAAAGATGGTATGTTTCAAGGAATTTGTCCATTTCACCTAGGTTGTCTAATTTTTTGGCATACAGTTCTTCATAGTATTTTTTTACAATCCTTTGTATTTGTGCTGTGTCAGTTGTTATTTCTCCACTTTCATTTTTTTTTATTTTTTTTTTATTTTTAAATTTATTTATTCATTTTAGAGAGGAGACACAGAGTGAGAGAGAGAGATAGAGAAAGAGAGAAAGGGGGGAGGAGCTGGAAGCATCAACTCCCATATGTGCCTTGACCAGACCAGTGCAGGGTTTTGAACTGGCGACCTCAGTATTCCCAGGTCGACGCTTTATCCACTGCGCCACCACAGGTCAGGCCCTCTCCACTTTCATTTTTAATTTTATTTATTTGAGTCCTCTCTCTCTCTCTTTCTTTTTTGGTGGGTTTGGTTAATGGTTCACCAATTTTGTTTACCTGTTCAAGGAATCAGAACTTGGTTTCATTGATTCTCTGTATTGTTTTTTTATAGAGTCTATGTCAGGGGTGCTCAATACGTCAATTGCGATCTACTGGTCGATCGCGAAGAAAGTGTGGGTAGATCTCATGATATTAAAAAGAGATTTGTCTTTTGATTGGCATACAGGGTAGCCAATCTGACGTCTGAACTTTTGACACCCTACGCATGCGCGTTAAACCCCGCTAACTTGTTCAGTTACATTGCTGCGTAGTTAGCCTTCAATTTATTAAAACTAAACACAACAAAGGGTATAAAAATGAGTGCCGTAGGTGGTCTGAGTAAAAAGTGTAAAACGTACCACTTTCATACAGAATGGGAGGGGACTTTTTTCACTATGTCATATTCTAAGTATGTTTGCCTCATTTGTCTGTGTGCCATTGCTATTCCAAAGAAGGGAAATGTGGAGCGGCTTTTTCAGACTGTTCATAAAAACTATGACATTGACTTTCCTCCGAAAAGAGAGCTGAAAAGGAGAAAGGTGAAAGAAGAATACACAATATTAAATAGTAATAATAGTAACTTAAATAATGATAATATAGAAGAAATACATTTATGTTTTGCATTTTTATTGTAGGTAGATCATTTTGACTTGGTCATCTTATAAGTAGCTAGCAAGCTGAAAAAGTGTGGGCACCCCTGCTCTATGTCATTTATTTCTGCTCTGATTTTTCTTATTTCCTTTCTTCTACTTCCTCTTGGCTTTATTTGCTGTTTTATTTTCTAGTTTTTTAGATGCAGTGTTAAAGTTGTTTATTTGAGCTTTTTGAAGCTTCCTGAAGTATGCCAGTAATGCTATGAACTTTCCTCTCATTACTTCTTTTGCTGTGTCCCATTAATTTTGAGTTATTGTATGCTCATTTTATTCATTTCCAGGAATATTTTTATTTCTTCTTTGATCTCATTGTCAAGCCATTTCTTATTTAACAACATGCTATTTAGTTTCCAAGTGTTTGAGTATTTTTCAGCTTTTCTCTTATAGTTGATTTGTAGTTTTATGCCATTATGATCAGAGAATATGCTTGACATGATTTCAATCTTCTTAAATTTGTTGAGACCTGTTTTGTGCCCTAAAATATGGTCTATCCTAGGGAATGTACTATGAGCTTTTGATAAAAATGTATAATCTCCTGTTTTAGGGTGAAAGGTTATGAAGATATTTATTAAATCCAGTTGATCTAGTGTGTCCTTTAAGTCAGCTGTTTCTTTGTTAATTTTCTTTCTTGAGGATTTATCTAATGATGTTAGTGGGGTATTGAAATCTCCTGCTATTATAGTATTGCTGTTGATCTCGCCCTTTATATCCATCAAAGTCTGCTTTATATATTTAGGTGCTCCTATATTAGGTGTGTAGATATTTATAATGGTTATAACTTCCTGTTGGATTTTTCCCTTTATCATTATGTAGTGACCTTCTATATCTTAACTATAGGCTTTGTTTTAATCTGTTTTGTCAGATATAACTATTGCTACCCAAGCTTTTTATTTCATATCCATTTGCATGAAATATTTTTTTCCAACCTTTTACTTTTAGTCTATGTGTATCTTTTGTGTTGAGGTGTGTCTCTTGTAGACAGCATATGTATGGGTCCTGTTTCTTTATCCACGCAACTACCTTATGTCATTTGATTAAATCATTTAATTCATTTACATTTAGGGTTATTATTGATATGTATTTGTTTATTGCCATTTTATTCTTTAAAGCTACATTCCTCTTGTACTATATATTTTTCCTTCTTTGTTCTGTTTACCACATGCTTCTTAACATTTCTTGCAGCATTGGTTTGGTTGCAATGAATTCTTTGAGTTTGTTTTGTTTTGTTTTTTTTTGTCTGGGAAGTTTTATTTCTCCTTTAATTTTAAACAATAGCCTTGCTGGATAAAGAATTTTTGGTTGTTGGCTCTTGTTCTGCATTACTTTGAATATTTTTTTTTTGCCATTCCCTTCTGCCCTCAAGTATTTCTGTTGAGAAGTTGGATGTCATTCTTATGGGGACGTTTTGTATCTGATTGAAGTTTTTCTTTTGCAGCTTTTAATATTTTGTCTTTATCTCTTAGCTTTGGTATTTTAATTATGCTGTATCTCAGTGTAGGTTTCTTTTTAATGGAATTCTCTGTGCTTCTTGAACTTATGTGACTTTTTCCTGCATCACTTTAGGGAAGTTTTCAGTTATGATTTCTTTAAACAGTCTCGCTATCCCTTTTTCTTTCTCTCTTTTTTTCAGGAACGCCCATGATGCTAATTTTGTTTCTCTTTATGTTGTCACAGAGCTCTCTCAGATATTCCTCAGACTTTTTAACCTCTTTTGTTTTTGCTGCCCTGCTTCCATGTTTTCATTTATCTTGTCTTCTAAATCACTGATTTGGTCCTCTGCTTCATCCAGCCTGCTTTTAAATGCTTCTAGTATAGTCTTCATTTTTGATATTGTATTTGGCATTTTTGACTTGTTCTTCTTTGTTATTTCAATATCTTTTTTGATACTTGTTATCTCTTTTTTTAGGTGCTCATTGTGTCGATCCATTGTTGCTCTAAGATCTTTGAGCATTCTAATAATCATTATTTTAAACTCTGCATCTGGTAGTTTGGTTATTTCCATCTCACTCAGTTATTTTTCCTGTTTATTCATTTGGAGTGCATTTCTCTATCTTCCCAGTTTGTCTGTGTATACCCTCCTCCTTTGGGTGTGTTGCTTGTAGAGCTGGCTAAGTCTAGGGTTGGTGTTGTCTGCCTCCAATTTTCAGTTGTGTTATTTCTAGGTCTTCTTGGGTTGGCATCAGCTGTTGTTTGTAATGCGCTGTGGGATACTCATCTGTTATCAGTGTTCTTTTTGCTGTTTATGTCGGTGTTTTCTATGTTTTAGCTGGGTCAGGTGTGAGGAACCCTTTCTTAAGCTTCCACTCTAACAAGGGTTGTTAGGTCCTGAACTGGTGCTTTTTGTATCTGGCCACAAAATGTGCCTGCCTGTACCTCCCTCTCAGGGCCCTGGTGCAGATCATCGGGGGTCACTGCCTATGACAGGCTCTTATAAATCTTTATGGAGCTACAGGTGATCCAGATCTTTTAGCTGCCTTTACTGGGTCCAAGTGCCATTGTAAATATCAGCTGTATTCCTAGGTTTGCTTTTATCTAATCTTGGCCTGGGGAAGTTATTTTTAAAGTTAAAGTTCCCCTGAGATCTGCTTTTTTTACCTTTTATTGCTGGCTACTTGTTGGGCTCAGTACTGTAATTCAGTGACTAGGTACTGTATCAGATTTTGTTTCTCTTTATGTTGTCACAGAGCTCTCTCAGATATTCCTCAGACTTCTTTAACCTTTTTTGTTTTTAGCTTCACATGTCATTCTATCCAAACGTTTTATTTATTTTATTTTATTCAGCATTCAGTAGGGTGTAGTCACAGCAGTCTATTGGGTATGACCCTGGTGCTCCCGTTTTGAGTTCTGTCCACTGGGCCATCACTGTTGTTGCTACCTTGGGTGTTCAGGCTGAGGTGCTGCCGGTGCCAGCCTGCCTCCTCAGCCACAGTGGCCTTAGCTGCCCCTGGTGGGCTGTCCCGTACCTGCTTGGACCATTTTCAAAGCCAGCCTCTGTTGCTGAATGCAGGCCAGTGCTGCAGGCAGCTTTGCGCATGGCCTTGGCACTTTGCTGCATCTGCCTCCCCTCGTGGGCCTGCACGCGTCCATTCAGACGGCTTTTACCTGCTTGAGCCAGTTCCGGGGCTGCCTTAGTCTCTGTTGCTGCTAAAGGTGAGTCTGCATCGCCAGGAGGTGGTGGTGGTGGGGTGGGGGAGTTATGCGTCAGCTCCGACCTCCTCAGCCACCACGGCTGCTGCTCCCACCTCCACGGCTGGACCTGTGCGCCTGTTCAGATAATCCCCGGGGTCACCTGGCTTACGCTGCTGCTGACCGTGCGCCAGGGACACGGGTGCATTTTTCGCCGGCGTGGACATCTGCAGTAGCTGCTGCGGCCATTAACTTCAAGAGGAGTAGACCCAATGAGCAAGGTACTGGTTCTTTAATTTTAAGGCAGGAGAGGACATTGATATGCAGAGATACTTTCTAGGATAAGCAGATGTTTCAGTCACATGTGCACATTCCTAGCTGTATCAATAAGATCATGTGACCTAGTGCTCCAGGGTGCCACCAACAGGGAAAAGTAAGAACTACACCCAACTGCAGCAGACTGACCAGCATTGGTCATCTCAAATAACGGCCAGAGGAAAGCAGAGTCCTGATCTGGTCAGTATCACAGGTCATGCCTTTGAACAGGGAAATGATGGTCCCCCATCAACCCTAAAAAGGTGATAAGTTCATAATGTATTAAAAGAATTGATTTCAACTCTCTCTTTAAAGATATGGAGTCTACTAGTCACAAAAATCTCGTACTAAATCTAATATAATCTAGCAATAAATGCTATGTTTTTAGCAATGCCACGGAGAGGCACTCGGTCCTGAGCTGAACAGGAGGCTGCAGGGAAGCCACTGAGACAGAGAAGCCTTATTTTCAGATGAAAAGCACCTCTCTGCCCCCCCTCTCACTGCTCCACAGTCGCCACATTCATCGTATATCCAGGACCTTAGATTCTACCCTGAGGCTGTGCTGTTCTCAGAAACTTCTATTTGATCTCAGCACTGTGCCCACATCTACCGTATCTCCCCATGTATAAAACATACCATTTTTCGAAAAATTTGGGGTCTAAAAACTGGGTGTGTCTTATACAGCGGTTGTAGCATTTCCAATGCCATCTATGGAACTGAGGACGAGGCAATATATGAAGACAGAGATTAGTCATCACACACACGAGGACAAACTAGTGGACTGGAGTTTTGACAGTGATGAGGACTTTTATGAATTTTATAATGAGTAAATTTTGAGTTCAATAATTTTATTTATACCTTTTTTTTGTTAAAATTTTAGGGCCCAATATTAAGGTGCATCTTATATATGGGAGCATCATATACATGGGGAAATACAGTAATTCAAGAAAATTTGCCTTGTGATTATTTCAAACTAGAAACACTTTTAAATTGAAACTAAACCATCAACTACCATGCGCCAATATGAGCCCCTGCCCCCCAAGGACAATAGAGAACTGACACACGGAAGACCGGGTTTTACAAACAGTAGTGGGGAAGAGACAAAACTCACAAATGACCAAAATTATAAAAGCACAGAAAAATGAAAAAAATTTGTTTAAACAAAGAGCCAAAGGAAAAAGATGGACCATGCAAATGTTCCGCAGCCCCTGGGACAGATGACAGTTCCCTGAATGTATAAGTAAGCACTACAGACCAAAAGGAATAAGTCGGCCAAGTATTCCATGTCCTTAAACAGATGCCAAGAAGAAAGGACCCTCGGAGAAAATAAACAGGCACTTCCTCCATGGGGACACGTGTAGCCCCGTGACTCAGGAGAGACACAGAGCCAGGACTCCGTCCGGGTTGCAGGTCTTACCTGTCACTCTGGGAAAGATGTCAGCCCTCACACTTCAGGTAGCAGACCGCTTCCCGCCACGCCTGGACCCCAGGGTCCCCGCCACCAGGGCTTTCAGAGTCAGGAGCATGTTATTCACAGCTCACAGCCATCAGCATGCAGGCAGCACCGGAGGTGGGGGACCTGCCTCAACTGGGGTCTCAGGACGGGCATCTCCCATTGCCTGGCTATGCCGTCCACACGCAGTAACTGTCCTTCCCACGGGCAGAACAGAGAGGCCACAAGTCCAGCTGCTCCCGTCCTCCAAGTAGAAATAAGGAGAAAAAATATAAAACTATAACATAGCACAACTATAAATAGTGACAGTATTACATTTTTTTTTGAATAATGAGTCTGACTCAGAGGTTACATTTGATTGGTCAGAACTCTGTTTAATGGTCACTCTGAGTGGCAAGAGGGTCTGGGACTTCCATCATATTTTTAACAAAGCACACAGCTGCCCAGAGCCCAGGCTAAAAAAAAGATACGATGAAATTGGGGGAACGTGGGGACTTTTAAGCACCTCCCACTGTGTGGGCAGCAGGGGGCTGATATGTTTTAGTGAGCGATGTCAACAGGGCTATGCAGTCAATAATATATTAATATATCTTAAGTGTATAGGATGTGCTATTTTGACCCAGACTCAACTAGGGATATTTGTCTAGAAGACAGTCACAAATAAGCAAGACCATACTCACTGTAGTTATGCTTGTAACTGAAAATAGTTAGCAATAACCAAACTGTCAGAGTTTAGTGATCATTGACTGACCGCTAAAACTTGACTAATAAATGCTGGGATGGACTAATGCCCTTTACACAAGGATGCAGTCCTGTGCGCGCTGCTGGAACAGTGTCCGAGGTAGAGCCTGGGGTGAGGAAGGACACTCAGGACAGGGGGACCCTGGTGGCTCCTGCAGAGCAGGTGGAGGGCTGGCCCAGGGAGGGGACCTGTAGTCTCACTCATCACTCAGCTTTCTTTGAATATTCTTTTTTGTGCAAGAATTACTTTTTTACTTTAAAACATCAGAAATTTCAGATGCAGGTTGCTAGAACTTCGTTGTATCACCGATTTTGGAAAAAAGAATACAAGTCATTGGAGAGCTGTTTATATGATATGTTTAAATCCTAGTGACATCAGGAAATGAATGTGTCTTTTAGCTTAACTCTGACCAAGTCCTTCCCTCGTGTCCCTCTGGGCTCACTTCACAGAGTCTGAGTCACTGTCCCCTCCACCTCAGGAGCTCACCCAGCCAGGACCAGCAAACCTTCCCCACAGTCCTCGAACCTGGAGAATGAACCCTCTACTCCAGTGGGAGAAGGTCTGACCCCAGGATCGGGGCCTCCAAATGTGAGCAGGTCCCACATTAGACACAGAAGGACGTTGTTCCCTGTACTCTCTGAATGAGAGCTCTAGTCCTTGTCCTCTTTGAACATTAGAAGGTAAATACCCAAGCAGATGGCACACAGAACACACACCAGGTCCTCATCATCACTATCAACATGAAACAGGTGTGGACACTGAGCTCAGGGACAAGTGCTGCCACAACGGGGTGGGGACAGGAGCATCAATGAGACTGGGAGGCCTGGTGGCCTTGGAGAGAGGCCAGCCAGATAACCCACAGCTCAGTCGCTGAGCCCCGCCCACCCCACTATAAGTGCAGGCTGGCTCTGCCCTCCCCACCACTCACTCTGCCCTCCCTGCCGACCCACACCTCCAGGGGACTCTCAGGCATGAGGACCCTCGCCCACCTCGCTGCCCTGATCCTCCTGGCCTTCCAGGCCCAGGCTGAGCCCCTGCGGGAGACAGCTGACCAGGTGCCCGCCCAGGACCAGCTTTAGGCCGAGGACCAGGACGTGGCCATCTCCTTCACAGAAGAGAAATGTGTTGCTCGAGAAGCTTCAGGGGACACGTGCCCACGTGCTACAGGGTCTGACCCCATCAGAGGGCCTGTCAGAGGGGCGTGGAGTCTGGGTTCACAGTGGGGGGTGGGAAGAGGTGGGAGAGAAGCAGGCAGCACGAGGGGAGAGGAGGATGGGGGCGGGGCAGAGAATGAGCAGGGACGTGATGGACTTGGGTCAGAGACGGTCATGTGTCTGTGTGACCAACGCAGAGTCAGCCAGTGCTTGTGATTTACACAAATGACCTTTCACCCTAGCGAAGGTGGTGTAGTATTCCATAGTAGACAGGTCTCCTCTGATAGATGTCCCTGATACTGGCTGTGCCTCTGCTCCCTGTGCCTGTCCCCACCCTGCCTGACCCTCCTTTTCCCTCTGCAGCCCTTCGGAGAGTCACCATCCGAACGTGCAGAAATAGCTTATGTTATAGATGAGCGTCTCTCTGGGAGCTGTAGGAGAAATGGCCGTCTATACAATATTTGCTGTCACTGAGCTTTTTGGACCAAATGCAGAGTGCTGTGACATTCCACTGAGGACCTGAGAGTGCATTTAGTCTGTGTACCTGTCCCTTCTCTCCTTTTTTTCTCTAGAATAAACTTCAAGCATTAAGCTCACTGGTTGCCTTTTATTCCTTTTCACTATTCTTACGTGTGTGGTCACCTGTACAGAGATTTCTGCCCTCAATGGTCTACATGCAGTCCAGCGGCCTTTTCTTCCCCGTGATGCACTACTTGAGATCACAGGGCAATAACTAAGCCAGAAAGAAGAAATATTATTGCTAATTAAAGAAATGTTAACCTACATAATTTAATCCATTCGTAATGAATCTGAAAACGAAACAGTTTCTATGGGGGGGGTGTGTGTCTCACAGGTGTTGCTGATCCCAGGAAAGGTGGATCCAATACACATGTTTCTTACTCTTTAATTTTAAGATGTGAGAAGGCATTGATGTCTGTAAATATTTTATAGGACAAGCTAGTGTTTCAGTTACACACATTTTCCTAGCTGTATCAACAAGATCAGGTGATCTAATGTTCCAGGGTGCCACCTACAGGGAACAGTAAGAACTACACCAGAACCAGAGCAGACTGACCAGCACCGGTCATCTCACATAACAGCCGGAGGAAAGGGGAGTCCCAATCCGGTCAGTATCACTGGTCCTGGCTACTCAGGCATGCCCGTCCGGCCCCCAGAGGGAGGTTAGTCCACTGTCCAATGCAACAGCTGGCCTCAACTCTCTTTATGTCCCGCTCTCTCTTAAAGAGTTTGAGTTACAAGTTTAAATGAACCTGTTACTAATTATAATAAATTCCAGCAAGAAATGAATATTTTATTTTTGCCAATGACAGGCCCTTAACTCCAAGCTGAAAGGTATCTGAGATGCAGAGAAGCCTTGTTTGCAGAAGACAAGCACCTCTCTGAACCCCTCTCCCTGTTCCAAGGTCACCACACATGTCTTATAGCCAGGACCTTGGATTCTACCCTGAGGCTGCGTTGTGCTCCTAGAACCTTCTATTTGATCTTTACACTGTGGTCACATCTACCATATTTCCCAATGTGTAAGACATAACCTTTATCAAAAATAATTGGGGTCTAAAAACTGGGTGCATCTTATACAGTGGTTGGGGCATTTCCAATGCCATAGATGGAGCTGAGGAGGAGGAAATAAATGAAGACAGAGATGCGTCATCAGACACAGATGGGGACAAGCTAGTCAATGGGAGTTTTGACAGTGATGAGGAGTTATATGAGTTTTATGATGAATAAAACTTGACTTCAATAACTCCAGTAATACACTTTTAATCATATTTTGTGCCCCAAATTAAGGTGCATTTTATACATGAAAAGTATCTTTTACCTAAGAAAATATAGTAATTCAAGAAAATATAACTTGTGAATATTTCAAACAGGAAAAAATTTTATTTTGAAATTTAACTATCAACGACCATATGCCCCTCTCAATCCTCACACCCCCCAGACCCCCTCAAGACACGAGAACACTGACACACAAAGACCGGGCTTTAAAAACCGTAGTAGGGAAGAGACAAAACTCACAAATGACCAAAAATGTAAACAGCACATAAAAATGCAAAGTATCTGTGTAAACAAGGGAAAGAGACAAAAGGAAGTCAGTGACCATGCAAATGTTCCGCAGCCCCTGGGACAGATGACAGTTCCCTGAATGTATAAGTAAGCACTACAGACCAAAAGGAATAAGTCGGCCAAGTATTCCATCTCCCAAAACCGATGCCAAGAAGAAAGGACCCTCGGAGAAAATAAACAGGCACTTCCTCCATGGGGACACGTGTAGCCCCGTGACTCAGGAGAGACACGGAGCCAGGACTCCGTCCGGGTTGCAGGTCCTACCTGTCACTCTGGGAAAGATGTCAGCCCTCCCAGTTCAGGTAGCAGACCGCTTCCCGCCACGCCTGGACCCCAGGGTCCCCGCCACCAGGGCTTTCAGAGTCAGGAGCATGTTATTCACAGCTCACAGCCATCAGCATGCAGGCAGCACCGGAGGTGGGGGACCTGCCTCAACTGGGGTCTCAGGACGGGCATCTCCCATCGCCTGGCTACGCCGTCCACACGCAGTAACTGTCCTTCCCACGGGCAGAACAGAGAGGCCACAAGTCCAGCTGCTCCCGTCCTCCAAGTAGAAATAAGGAGAAAAAATATAAAACAATACCACAGCACAAATACAAACAGTGACAGTAATTAATTTTATTTTTAATAATGGGTCTGACTCAGAGATTACATTTGATTGGTCAGAACTCTGTTTAATGGTCACTCTGAGTGGCAAGAAGGTCTTGGACATCCAGTGTATTTTTAAGAAAGCACATTGCTGCCCAGAGCGCAGGCTTAAAAAAACAAATGACGAAATTGGGAAATCATGGGCATTTTAAACACCCCCCACTGTGTGTGGGCAGCAGGTGGGCTCATGTGTTTCAGTGAGGGATGTCAACAGGACTCTGCAGATACATTAACGTCTCTTAAATGTGTAGGATGTGTTACTTTGACCCAGAATCTACTAGTGACATTTCTCTAGAAGACAGTCACAAATTAGCAAGACCATACTCACTGCCGTTATGCTTGTAACTGAAAATAGTTAGCAATAACCAAATTGTCAGAGTTTAATGATCAATGAGAGACCACTAAGAGGTGACGTATAAATGCTCGGAACAGTGTCCGAGGTAGAGCCTGGGGTGAGGAAGGACACTCAGAACTCGGGGACCCTGGTGGCTCCTGCAGAGCAGGTGGAGGGCTGACCCAGGGAGGGGACCTGTAGTCTCACTCATCACTCAGCTCCCATACAAATTATTTATTTGTGTGCAAGAAATACTTTTTTTACTTTAAAGCATCAGAAATTTCATAGGCAGGTTGCAGGAACTTTGTTGTATCACCTGTTTCTAAGAAAGAACACAAGTCATTGGAGAGCTGTTTATATGATATATTTAAATGTTACTGATGTCAGGAAATGAATGTGTCTTTCAGCTTAACTCTGACCTACTTCTTCCCTCGTGTCCCTCTGTGCTCACTTCACAGGGTCTGAGTCACTGTCCCCTCCACCTCAGGAGATCACCCAGCCAGGACCAGCAAACCTCCCCCACAGTCCTTGAACCTGGATAACTAACCCTCTACTCCAGTGGGGGAAGGTCGGCTCCCAGGGTCGGAGATAATGTCCCAATTTTAAAAGTAAATCTTTAAATCTACAAAAATAAATCAACCAAATATTTCCTTTCCAAACCAGACGCTAAAATGGAAAGGACACTCTAAGAACACAAACTCAGGGACTCCTCAGTCATGGAGATGTGTGCTCCCGGCTGACTCATGGCAGAAACAGAGCCAGCACTCATTTGGGAGAGCAGGTCTCACCTATCAGGTTGGGAAAGGTCTCAAACCTCACAGTCCAGTAGCAGACTGCTTTCAGCCACTCCAGGTCCTCAGATCCCGCCCCAAGGCCGGCAGAAAGTGCTAAGTGTGGCTTTCCCGAGTCACAGCAATCTGCCTGTGGGCAGCTCGGTGTGTGGGGGACACAGCTCCCTTGTGGTCTCAGGATGGGCACCTCGCCTCTTCCTGCTACGCCGTCCATGTCGAGTACCTGTCCTCTTCCTGGTCACACACGGCTGCCACAGGTCCGGGTGCTCCCGCTCTCCATGCGGAAATGTGGAGAAACATATAAAACAATAGCATAACACAACTATGAGGGAGTAATAGTAATTCATTTTATTATTTAAAATAGTGTCTATCTAAGATGTTATATTTCAATCATCCAAATGTTATTGTTTGGTCACTCTGAGTGCCGGTGTTCAGGGACATCCAGTATATTTCCAACAGACACGGGGCTGCCCAGAGCCCAGGCTGGAAGACAGGAGGATGAATTTGGGGAATCACACGGCCTGTTAAACACCTTTCCCTGAGGCTGGTCATTGGTGGGGCTCATATATTTGGTGACTGATGTCAGGGTGAGCTCTGCAGAGGACAATAGATTAATGTCTGTTAGATGTATAAGACATGTACTTGGACCCCGCAATCTAATCCTAGACTTTTTTCTAATAGAGAGTCAGAAATACCAACATGGTGTTTGTAAAAGTATACTTATGGGAGTCACACTGGTAACTGGAAATGTATAGAAATAAAAGAATTGTTAGAATTTAATGATGATTAGAGAGCATTGACTGATGCCATATAGCTCTGGCCGGATAGCTCAGGTTATTAGATCATTGTCCCGAAGCTCAGAGTTTGCAGGTTTGATCCCTGGACAGGGGACATGGTGGAACAAAATGATGTTCCTGTCTCTATATCTTTTTTCCTTCCTAAAATCAATAAAATAAAGTTATTTTTAAAATAAATGGTGACAAATATCACACTGAGATGGTGAACACTGTAAACAGTTACGCAGGTCTGTGCCTGCTGATATAATTGTTCAAGCCAATGCCTGTGTTGAGTAAAGAAACAGAGTTCCTAGTCAACTGTCACAGTGGATAGAGCATTGTCCCGGAGCCCTGAGGTGGTGGGTCTATTCCAGGTCAGAACACATAGGAGAAGCAACCAGTGACCGAACAAGAAATTGGAACACCTAATCAGAAGTGTACGTTGATGCTTCTCTCGTGTGCATGAGCATGCAAGAGCTCTCTCTCATCAAATCAATGGAACAAATAAAAAGAAAAGAAATAGGAAACGCATGTGACCATTCAGATTCCGGCAGAATGAAGATAGGACAGCGAGCGAGTAAGGATGGGTGATCTCACTCATCACTCAGCTATTGTGTCAACTTTCCTTTTGTGTATAAATTAATATATTAATATATTTTCTTACGCAGTGAGAGGAGAAGAGGCAGAGACAGACTCCTGCATGTGCCCTGGGTGGAATCCAACCAGCATGTTCTCTAGGGCCAGTGCTCTCCCCATCAAGGGCAGCAGCTCTGTTGCACAACAACCGAGCTCTTTTTAGTGCCTGAGGAGGAGGATGTGGAGGCATCCTAAGCACTCGAGGTCAAATCACTCCAATCGAGCCATGGCTGCAGGAGGGGAAGAGAGAGAGTCAGAGAGAGAGAGAAAAGTGAGAAAGGGAAGGGTGGAGAAGAATATGGGCTCTTCTGTGAGCCCTGACTAGGAGTCAAATCTGGGACATCCACACACTTGGCCAAACAGCTAAGGCATAATGAATACTTTTAGAAAAAATCATCAGAAATCACACAATGGGTCTGCAGAAACTTCATTGTCTTTGTGATTTTTATAGAAAGACGTAAGGAACTGCTGGATGTTTTATGTGATGAACACAGATTCTACTGACATCCTTAGCACTTGTCTCCTACGGCTTTGCTCTGATCAACTCCTTCTATTGCGTCCCATGTGCTCACCTCCCCTGAGCCTGAGTTACTGTCCCCTCCACCGCAGGACCTATTAAAACTTCCTCCACAAGGTAGTGATGACCTTGAACTCTCAGGGTGGACCCTGCACTTCATTGGGGCAACAGTTGAGTCTAAGTGTCGGGGTCTTCAGACATGAACAGGGTCCCACAGACACAGGAGAACGTTGTTCCCTGTACTCACTGAATGAGAGCTCTGGTCCTTGTCCTCTTTGAACACTAGAAGGTAAATAGCCAATCAGACGGCACACAGAACACACACCAGGTCCTCATCATCACTATCAACATGAAACAGGTGTGGGCACTGAGCCCACGGATGCGTGCTGCCAAAAAGTGTTGGAAACAGGAGCATCAAAGAGGCGGGGAGGCCCCAAGGCCCTGTCACCAGGCCAGCCAGTGGCCCCACTGCCCTCACTGCACTGTGGTCGCTGAGCCCCGCCCACCCCACTATAAGAGCAGGCTGGCTGTGCTCTCCCCATCGCTTACTCTGCCCTCCTATCTGACTCTCACCTCCAGGGGACTCTCAGCCATGAGGACACTCGCCCTCCTCGCTGCCCTGCTCCTCCTGGCTTTCCAGGCCTGCGCTCAGCCTGAGGAAGAGACAGCTGACCAGGTGCCTGCACAGAATCAGCCTGAGCCCAAGGACCAGGACGTGACCATCTCCACCACAGAAGAGGAAAACGTCGCTCAAGGAGGTTCAGGTGACACCTGCCCACGTGCTACAGGGTCTGACCCCATCAGGATGCCTGTCAGAGGGGCGTGGAGTCTGGGTTCACAGAGAGGGTAGGATAAGGGGGGAGAGAAGCAGGTACCATGAGAGGAGAGGAGGATGGGGGCGGGGCAGAAAATGAGTACAAACGTGATGGACTCGGGTCAGAGACGGTCATGGGTTCATGTGACCAACACAGAGTCAGTCAGTGCTTGTGATGTACACAGACATGTGACCTTTCACCCTAACCTGGCAGGTGTGGTCTCCCATAGTAGACCCGTCTCCTCTGAGTAGATGTCCCTGATACTGGATGTGCCTTTGCTCCTTGTGCCGTCCCCACCGTGCCTGACCCTCCTCTTCCTTCTTCAGCTCTCCGGAGAAGATCCCGCTGCTTTTGCAGAAATGGCTTATGCTATAGAAATGAGCGTCGCTCTGGAATCTGTAGGAGAAATGGCCGTCCATTAAATCGTTGCTGTCTCTGAGTTCTCTGAACCAAGACCCAGAGCGCTGTGACATTCAACCGAAGACCTGAGAGTGCCTTTAGTCTGTGTACCTGTCCCTTCTCTCCTTTCTCTCTAGAATAAACTTCAAGCATTAAAATTACTGTTTACATATTTTTTGCTTCATTTTTCTTATGTGTGTAGTTAACCACTATGGAGATTTCTCTCCTGAATGGTCTACATTATGTTATCCAGGTTTTACATCTCAATAATTAACAATTTGAACGTTTACACGGCAAAAACAAAAACAGCAAAAATGAACATATTTAGAACAAGCTTAACAAACAAAATTTAATCCATTCATAATAAAACTCAAAGGAGAAAGGTGTCTGGAGTGAACTAGAAGGTTGATTCAGAAAAGGTGATTCTAATGGACTGTGTCACATGTTCTTTAATTTTAAGACGGGAGAAGGCAGTGGTATGTATATTTTCTCAGGAATAGCAGGTGTTTCAGTCTCATGTGCATATTCCTAGCTGTATCAACAAGATCAAGTGATCTAATGCTTCAGGGTGCCACCAACAGAGAAAAGTAAGAACCACACCAAAACCAGAGCATGCTGACCAGCATCAGTGGTCTCAGATAATGAACAGAGAAAGGGAGTCCCAGAGCCATTGGTAAAGGTCAGCATGCCCAGTGACCGTGAACTCAGTGGTCCTCGTTTGGGTCACAAATGATAAATGAGTCAATGTCAAAGGAAACAGTTGTTCTCAACGTTCTCTATCACTGTTTAAAGAGATTCAGTCTACTAGTTACAATAATCCCATCCTGAATCTAATATAACCTAGTAAGAAATGACATATTTGTAGCAATGCCACGGACAGGCGCTCGGTCCTGAGCTGAGAGTGAGGCTGCAGGAAAGAAAGGGAAACAGAGAAGCCTTATTTCCAGAGGACAAGCTCCTCTCTGCCCCCCTCACCCTGTTCCACGGTCGCCATACACGTCCTAAAGCCACGACCTTGGATTCCACCCTGAGGCTGTGTTGTGCTCATAGAACCTTCTATGTGCTCTTTGCCCTTTGGCCACTTCTACTTCAGGTGACCTTCCCTCAAACGGTCAAACGAGAAACACTTTATTTTGAATCTTTACCATCAGTCACCATGTGCCCCTCTCACCCCCGCTCAGGACACGCGAGCACTGACACGCGGGAGACCATGTGACCATGGCTTTACATACAGACCATGGTGGGAAAGAGATAACACTCAAAATGTACCAAAACTTTTAAAAACCTCATAATAATGCAGATTATCTGTAGGAAAGAGAAAGAAGCAGAGAGGAAATGACACACTCTGAAATGATCTGAGTACTTGGGACGAAGAGGACATTTCCTGATTTTAAAAATGAATCTGAACACCCTTCAGAAATAAATGGGCCAACTATTTTACTTTTCATAACCAATGCCAAGTAGAAAGTACCTTCAGAGAAAATAAACACAGGCACTTCCTAGACATGGGAATGTGTTGTCCCTGCTGACTCGTGACAGAAACAAAGCCCGGAACCCATTGGGGTGGGAGTTCTTACGGATCACATTGGAAAAGATCCCAAACCTCACAGTCCAGGTGCAGACTGCTCTCAGCCACACCAGGGCCCGGGATCCCAGCCACCAGGGCAGCAGAAAGTAAGGAGACTGTTTTTTTCCGAGTCACAGCAATCTGCATGCGGGCAGGACAGGACGTGGGTGTCATCTCTCAACTTGGTCTCAGGATGGACATCTCACATTTTCCTGTTCCACCATCCATATCCGGTAACTGTCCTCTCCCTGGTCAGAACAGAGCTGCACAAGTCCAGGTCCTTTTATACTTCAATACAGATACTGAGCAGCATATTATCAAAAGCATTGTACATCAGCTATCAGTAAAAGCACTTTATTTTATTGTATAAAAACAATAAAATTCTTCCTGAGCGGTGGTGGCCAGACAGCTCAAGTAGTTGGAGTGTCATCCAGGAGCTCAGAGGTGGTCAGTTCAATTCCACAGTAAGGGAACATACAAGAGCAGGACAAGGTTTCTCTTTCTTCTCCCAGCCTCGGGAGGTAGGAAGGAAGGAAGGAAAGAAGGAAGGAAGGAAGGGAGGTTGGAAGGAAAGGAGGGAGGAAGAAAGGAAGGAAGGAAGGAAGGAAAACAAAAAGAAAGAAATAGAAGGAAGAAAGAAAGAAAGCAAAGGAAGGAAGGAAGGAAGGAAGGAAGGAAGGAAGGAAGGAAGGAAGGAAAGAAGGAAGGGATGGATGTTGGAAGGAAAGGAGGGAGGAAGAAAGAAAGGAAGGAAAGAAGGAAAACCAAAAGAAAGAAAGAAAGAAAAAATAGAGAACAATATAAATAAATAAATAAATAAAGAAAGCAAGTGAAGGAAGGAAAGAGAAAGAAAGGAAGGAAGGAGAAAGAAAGGAAGGAAGGAAGGAAGAATGGAAGGAAGAAAAGAAGGGAGAAGAAAAGAAAGAAAGAAAGAAAGAGAAAGAAAGAGTTGTAAAGTGACCAGCAAATTCCATAAAGACACCAAAATTACTGAAAAATTTAAAAGTAGCTTTATTTTAAACCAGTGGCTGCAGGGCGAGACAGACTCAAATCCTGCAGCGCTGAAAACTTAGGGTCTAGGGCAAAACCACAAGGGGCAGTTTACAGAAGCAGAACTAACGGTTAGCTTATCAGGAAGTCTCTGCTGCACAGTTTCTGACTTGTTACAGTATCTTTGTTGACAGTACAACTTGTGTTTTAGCTCAGTTTATAGGTCTGCACTTACAAAAAGACAAAAATTTCAAAATGGTGATTATAGAAGACATACAAAACAGTGTTGCTCATGCTAACAGTTTTACAGTTTCTTGGCACCTTGTTACATTCCCCATTGGTATTATTTCAGTTTTAATCAAATCCTTGACTTAGCTCTTTATTACGCTGTAGTTTAACGGAATAGTGACTTCTGAGTGTCATTAATTAGATAGTTTACCTTTTCTCAAATGCCTACATCCTGAACAAACCTTCTACAACTTACATAACCCTTAAGTTTTATGAACTTTCTTATCTATTTAGAAATAACTAGCTTTCGTAACAACTTACTTTCTTTTTCTTTGTAAAGTATCTCTGTACTTTTTACCATTCATTATTAAAACTGTACAATCCCTTTCTAATTAATAAGAACTCTGACTTTCAGAAATTTTAATCTTTAGTGACAACCAAGCTGGCAACAAGTAATTTTTTAAAAAATACTTATTTTTGGAAGTGTTCTTCCTCTAAGTAGCTAATATTTATAGGTTACTTTATAGGGGTAGCTATAAGCACACACATACATTTTTTATTTACCTTGTAGTTTCCCTTCTAGCGAAGGGACTTATATCTCCCTTCTGTGTGACCTACAGCAGCACACGTATCAGACCTTAAGATGACCTGCTCTGGCCTTTCCCTGATTTTACTTTCCCTCCTTCCCAAAGTTCAACTATGAGGAGTCCCACGGCGAGGTTCCTCAGGCTTCTGTCATACATAGACCAGCCAGCTTCTGGTTTGTGGCTGGAACAGGGCATGCCGTCCTTCTTGGGTTTCACATACAGGGTTTGGTGGGATCTGTTTGCACCATCTCTGTGGGGGTCTGTAAGGGCACTTAGGGAGAAGGGGTGTTACCTTGTCTAATACAATTGTATATGGGGTGAATTTGGGGGGCATTTAGCTTTTATCAGAACTAGGGAGTAAGCTAGTCCAGTTTTGACAAGTATTTACAATAAATTTGTTCAGAAATTCTTTCAGAATTTGGTTTAATTTCCCCAAACTCTGAGGCCTGTGAGCACAATGTAATTTCTAATTAATATTGAGTGCCTCTACCACTAGCTCTGAGACCTTAGATATAAATGCAGGCTTATTATGAGACCTAATATTGATGAGCAAGCTGAATCTTGGAATCATTTCATATAGTACTTTCTTAACAACTGTTATTGTGCTCTCATTTCTAGTAGGGATAGCTTCTACCTATCTTGAAAAGGTATCAATAAAAACTAAGAGGTACTTACATTCCTGTGCTGGTGGCTTTACTTTAGTAAAATCTATTTCTAAATGTTCACCTGGGAAAAGTTCCTCTTTCCCTATTTCTTAATGTCCCTACTTTGCTTAGTATTTACTTGGGCACAGACTACACACTTGGACACTATGCCTTCAGCTAGAGATTCTAAGCCTGGCAAATAGTAATTTCTTTAAATAATTCTACTAGTGAACCGATACCTAATTTTTTGTTGAGTTTGGTGAACCAGTTGTTAAAATGGCACTTTGTCATCAGGGTTCTCTAAGGTGGGTGCCTGGGCAGCCGCCCAATGTGGAAATCACAAATTTACATTCCTCATTCTTTTTTAACATTCATCTGCACAACGGCACAGCTTACTGAAATATTGAAGATGTACTAGTTCCATAAAGAGCAGCTGAAGAACAATTGCTCGTCTTTAATGACGTTTCTATTTACCAAATTGGTATTAATAATTATCAGATTTCATGGAAAACATTTTTAAAAAATTACCAAAACTATGCAATTACTGAAAGTGTTTAAAGAGCTAAAATTATTTTCAGAAATATTGTTGGAAAGGGGTTTTTCAAAGATGAATATAATCTATTCACAGAAGAGAAGTCAACTGTTTCTAATTTATCAAACACAGTGACTGTTAGCCTAGTCAGCCTGTCTCTAAAGAATGGATCCTACTCCTACAGGAAAGAGATGGTTGAGGACAAATCACACAGCTGATGATGCTCAAATAAAAGTAAGGAGAATTGTGAGGATGCCAATCAAGAAGCAATATGGGGCCCTGGCCAGTTTACTCAGTCGTACAGCATCAGCCCGGCATGTGGATGTCCCTGGTTCAATACCCAGTCAGGACAGACAGCTTTACAGCTCACTGGTGTCACCATGAGGATCTACCAGCTCCAGTTTGCTTTGCTCCTCTTGTTCCTGTTTGCTGTTCCAGGTAAGAGGGGCAGGCAGCAGGGGAAAACATTATTAGTCTACTTCTAGTTCATTTGTTTTTTCATGATCCTCTTCCTTCTGAATTTTTTTTTTTGTTGTTAACAACCAACTTTCTTGTGCACCTACATTTTGATCTCACTGGTTTTATTTCCTTTTTTAATTTTTACTTTAATGTGTTGGGTGACATTGGTTAATAAAATTATAGAGGTTTCAGGTGTGCAGTTCTATTATACATCATCTGTATTGTATTGTGTGCCCACCACGCAAAGTCAAGTCTTCTTTCGTCACCATATATTTGACCCCTGTTACCTTCCAGGAACGCCCCTACCTCTCTTTCCCTCTGGTCACCGCCATTCTGTTCTGTGTCTATGAGTGTTTGTCTCATTAGTTGCTTTCACTTTTCTATCCCAGGCATGAGTGACATCCATCTCACTGGTTTATTTACTATTATATCTCATATTCCACATCTCATGTCCTTTTTCTTCCTTATTTTTCGTTTATTTTATTAACACTTAACTGTTGTGTGATTCTGCCACTTATTTTACTTTTATCATCTTCTTCACGGGGTTTTTAATTTTTTCTAAACTTATCATTTTACTCTGTAAAAATCTGATCATGTTCCGTTGGCATCACATGCCTGAGGGCCTTATAATGACCCTTGCCTGGGACACATGCTCTCCTGAGTTCTGTCACAAGGAGGGGACGGCTTTTCCACGTGAATGATGAACAAATGGGCTTATGCTGCAGCCTAAGGGCCACCTTCCACTGAGTGCTGGCTCCCCCCTTTACTGACTCACGGACAAGACTTTCACCTGATCTCGATAAAAACTAAACACCTCTTCTTTGACTCTATGTCATTAATGAGGCTTTGCTTCTTGTCTTAGCTTCATTTTGTCCTTTTAGGTTGTTGTTTGATTGTTTGTTGTTTTTTTAACGATACCTTTTAGAAGGAGTGTCTACACAGTCTTCACTTCCTCCTATTTCTCCCTCAGGAGTACCATGGTTCTCAAGTGTGACTAGTTCCCGCCTCTCTCCACCAAAATGGCTCCTGTCCTAAGAGATCATAAAGCATCCTGCATGACCTCCCTCAGCCCTCATCTGTCCATTATTGACCTGACTCATTACGTAGCCATGGGCAGCTGCTGTCAGGTGTCCCTGTGTGAATGGACAGGCAGCAGACAGCCTGGGGAGGCTGAAGGAACCAGCTGCATGGTAGGTGTTTCTTCTACCCTGTGTGGTAGAAGAAGGGGTGGGAATATATGCGTTATACCTAGAAAGTCAATGAAAATGACTGCTTTCAATATCAAGCTTAAGAGATAAAAATGTAGACCAATGCACAGTCAGCCAGTCCTTGTGATTTACACAGAAACGTGACCTTTCACCCTAACCTGGCAGGTATGGTCTTCCATAGTAGACACGTCTCCTCTGAGTAGATGTCCCTGATGCTGGCTGTGCCGCTGCTCCCTATGCCGTCCCTCCCTGTCATACCCTCCTCTTCCCTCCGCAGGCTTCGGAGAGTCACCGTCTGCACGTGCAGAAATGGCAGATGCAATAGAAATGAGCGTCTCTCAGGGAACTGTACGATCAGTGGACATGTATACAATCTTTGCTGTTGCTGAGCTTTGGGGACCGAGACACAGAGCACTGTGACATTCCACTGAGGACCTGTGAGTGCATTTAGTCTGTGTACCTGTCCCTTCTCTCCTTTCTCTCTCCACAGTAAACTTCAAGCATTAAACTCACTGTTTCTCTCTTTTTTTTTTTTTGGTTCCATTTTTCTTATGTGTGTGGCTCACCCATACAGAGATTCCAGTCCTGAATGGTCTACATAACATTAACCGGCTTTTCTATCCCAATAATGAATAATTTGAGTATAAAACGACATTAACAGAAACAGCAGTATTGAACATAGATCTTTTTTATTTTTCTTTTTTTGGTCTTTATTTTTTCTTTATAAATTAAATTGAACGAGGTGACATTGATCAACCTGAGTACATAGGTTCAGGTAAACGTTTCTATAGCATTTGAACTCTTGATTGCTTGGGAGCCCATATTCTTTATTATTCTTGTATCACCATTTATCTCCATACTCCTTCTTTCCCCTCCTTCCCCCTGTCCCTGGGAATCACCACATTGTTGTCCCGGGCAATAACAGTGCCTTTTTCTTTCTCTCTTCTTGGTCCTTTCTGCTCAGTCCCACACCACCCTAGGAGCCCACACTTCACTGCCCACAGCGGTCAACTTGCTCCATAAATATGAACATAATTCTAATTTCTGACCATTTGAACCTAACACATTCATTCCCCTCAAGTAAAATCTCTCTATGAAGTGTACTAAAAGGTGTAGTCGATTGCAGGAATGATGATACCATGGGCATGTTACTGGTTCTTTAATTAAGATTTGTAGAGGCACTGATATATACAGATATTTTCTAGAACAAGCGGGAGTTTAAGTCACTTGTGCATTTTCCTAGCTGTACCAACATGATCGAGTGAACTAATGCTTCAGCATGCTACCACCTGTTAACACTAAGAACCACACCAAAAACGGGATATATTGACCAGCATCTGTAGTTAAACAATGACAATGAGCCATTCTGTACAGTGCGTCATGCCTAATGAGCAGTGAAATGAATAGTCCCCCTTGATGCAGTGGTGAGATTAGCCCAATGACCAGTGCAAGAGTTGATCTAACCTCTCTCATGTTTTGAGAGTGCGATCAATTCCCAAGGGTCTGTCAGCTTCCGCCTCCAGGACACAAAAACATTAACACATGGAAGACCAGGATTATCAAAAGTACTGGGAAAGACACAAAACTCAGAAACTAACAAAAACAAACGTTTAAATGACATAAAATCCAAAGTATCTGTACAGACTAGAGAAAGAGCCCCACCCCCCAAATAACACTCTAGAAATGATCTGCTGTTTCTGGGACAAAAACACAATGTCCTGAATTTTGAAATGCATCCTAAAAGTCTACAGAAATAAATCAACCAAATATTCCTTTTCCAAACCAGACGCTAAAATGGAAAGGACACTCTAAGAACACAAACTCAGGGACTCCTCAGTCGTGGAGATGTGTGCTCCCGGCTGACTCATGGCAGAAACAGAGCCAGCACTCATTTGGGAGAGCAGGTCTTACCTATCAGGTTGGGAAAGGTCCCAAACCTCACAGTCCAGGAGCAGACTGCTTTCAGCCACTCCAGGTCCTCAGATCCCGCCCCCAGGGCCGGCAGAAAGTGCTAAGTGTGGCTTTCCCGAGTCACAGCAATCTGCCTGTGGGCAGCTCGGTGTGTGGGGGACACAGCTCCCCTGTGGTCTCAGGATGGGCACCTCGCCTCTTCCTGCTACGCCGTCCATGTCGAGTACCTGTCCTCTTCCTGGTCACACACGGCTGCCACAGGTCCGGGTGCTCCCGCCCGCCATGCGGAAATGTGGAGAAACATATAAAACAATAGCATAACACAACTATGAGGGAGTAACAGTAATTCATTTTAGTATTTAAATAGGGGCCCGTCTCAGACGTTACATTTCAATCGTCCAAATATCATTCTTTGGTCACTCTGAGTGCAGGTATTCAGGGACATCCAGTGTATTTCTAACAGACACGTGGCTGCCCAGAGCCCAGGCTGGAAGAATGGAGGATGAAATTGGGGAATCACAGGCATGTTAAACACATTTCCCTGAGGGTGGGCAGCAGTGGGGCTGATATGTTTGATGACTGATGTCAGGGTGAGCTCTGCAGAGGACAATAGATTAATGTCTGTTAGATGTATAAGCCATGTGCTTGGACCTGGCAATCTACTCCTAGACTTTTATCTAATAGAGAATCAGAAATACCAAGATGGTGTTTGTAAAAGTATTCTCATAGGAGTTATGCATCTAACTGAAAATGTTTAGAAATAACAAAATTGTCAGTATTTAATGATAATAATAGAGCATTGACTGATGACCTATAGCCCTGGACAGATAGCCTGATGAGCTATCTGTCCAGGGCTATAGGTCCCAAAGCTCAGAGGTTGCTGGTTCGATCCTTGTTCAGGGCACATGGAGGAACAGATTGATGTTTCTGTCTCTCTCTCCTTTCCTTTCTAAAATCAGTAAAAAAAAAAAACCAAAACAGTTTTAAAGAATGGTGACATACATCACACTGGATGGTGAGCACTGTAAACAGTTACGCAGGTCTGTGCCTGCTCACATGACTGTGACAGGCTAAAGCCTGTGGTGAATAAAGAGACAGAGGCCCTGGCCGGCTGCCCTGGTGGACAGAGCACCGTCCCGGAGCCCTGAGGTGGGGGGTCTATCCCCGGTCAGAACACGTAGGAGAAGCAACCAGTGAGTGCACACGGAATTGGAACATCTCGCAGAACAGCGAGTGGATGCTTCTCTTGCCTGCGTGAGCGAGCATGAGCTCTCTCTCATAAAATCAATAAATAAAATTTTCTTAGAAAGAAAGGAAATAGGAAACGCAGCATGTAACCTTGTAGGTTCCGCAGAATGGAGGTAGGACCATGAGGGAGGAAAATCTGGTGTTCTCACTCATCACTCAGCTACCGTGTCAACTTTCCTTTGTGCATCAGTTTATATATATATAGAAATAAATAAATAAATAGAAATTTACATATTGCCCTATGTATGTATGTATGTATGTATGTATATGTATATGTATATCTATATCTATTCTTTCCTATTCAGTGAGACGAGAGGAGGCATAGACAGATTTCTTCATGCGCCCTGACTGGAATCCACCTCGCAGCCCACTAGGGTCTATGTTCTCCCCATTGCTCAGCAACCAAGCTCATCTTTGTGCCTGAGGATGAGGGCATAGAAGCATTCTAAGCACTTGGGGCCAATTCATTCCAATTGAGCAATGGCTGCAGAGGGGGAGAGAACGAGAGAGAGAGAAGCGAGAGGGGAAGGGTGCAGGAGCAGATGGGCGCTGCTTTTGAGTGCATGAACAGGAGTTACTGGGACATCCACACGCTTGGCCGAACAGCTGGGCCAGATTAAGACTTTTAGAGAAAACATCAGAAATCTAATAACGGGTCTGCAAAAACTTCATTATCTTTGCTATTTTTACAGCAGGACATTACTAACTGGTGAATGGCTTATGTGATGAGTGCAGATTCTGACGTCCTTAACACTGTGTCCTTCTGCTTTGCTCCGACCATCTCCTTCCATTGTGTCCCATGTGCTCACCTCACCTGAGCCTGAGTCACTGCTCCCTCCACCGCAGGAGTCTACGCCCTAGGATACTAAAACCTCCCCCACAGGGTAGTGATGACCCTAAACTTGCAGGTAGGGTCCTCCACTCCATTGGGTAACCACTGAGTCTAAGTGTCGGGGTCTCCAGAGATGAGCAGGGCCCCGCATCAGACACAGAAGAACACTGTTCCCTGTAATCACTGAATGAGAGTTCTAGTCCTTGTCCTCTTTGAACACTAGAAGGTAAATACCCAAGCAGATGGCACACAGAACACACACCAGGTTCTCATCATCACTATCAACATGAAACAAGTGTGGACACTGAGCTAGGGACATGTGCTGCCATGAAGGGGTGGGGACAGGAGCATCAGAGAGCCTGGAAGGCCCAGTGGCCCTGGCCCCAGGCCAGCCAGAGGCCCACTGCCCTCACTGCGATGTGGTCGCTGAGCCCCGCCCACCCCACTATTTAAGTGCAGGCTGGCTGTGCCCCCCCCCACTCACTCTGCCCTCCCTCCCGACCTGCACCTCCAGGGGACTCTCAGCCACGAGGACCCTCGCCCTCCTCGCTGCCCTGCTCCTTCTGCGGTTCCAGGTGTGAGGTCATATCTCATTGTGGTTTTAATGTGCATTTCTCTAATGATTAGTGAGGTTGAGCATTTTTTCATATTTCTATTAGCCATTGTATGTCCTCTTTGGAGAAGTGTCTATTCATTTCTTTTGCCCATTTTTGATTGGATTGTTTGTCTCCCTGATGTTGAGTTTTACAAGTTCTTTATAATTTTTGGTTATTAACCCTTTATCAGACTTATTGTCGCGTATGTTCTCCCATTGTGTGGTTTGTCTTTTTATTCTGTTTATATTGTCTTCAGTTGTGCAAAATCTTTTCAGTTTGATATAGTCCCATTTGTTTATCCTGCCTTTTATTTCACTTGCCTGTGGAGATAAATCGACAAATATATTGCTGTGAGAGATGTCGGAGAGCTTGCTGCCTATGTTTTCTTCTAAGATCCTTATGGTTTTACGACTTATATTTTAGTCTTTCATACATTTTGAAAATGGTGTAAGTTGATGGTCTAGTTTCATTTTTTTGCGGATAGCTGTCAAATTTTTTCAATACCATTTGTTAAAGAGACTGTCTTTACTCCATTGTATGTTCTTTCCTCCTTTGTCAAATATCAGTTTATAAAACCACATAAAGGTGTGGGTTTATTTTTGGGTTCTCTGTTCTGTTCCATTGATCTATGTGCCTGTTCTTATGCCAGTACCAAGCTGTTTTGAGTACATGACCTTGTAGTATAACTTGATATCAGGAAGTGTGATACCTCCCACTTTATTCTTCTTTTTCAAGATTGCTGAGGCTATTTGTGTTCTTTTTTGATTCCATATAAATTTTTGGAATATGTGTTCTTTATCTGTGAATTATGTTATTGGTATTTAAATTGTTATTGCATTGAATTTATAAATAGCTTTGAGTAATATAGACATTATAGTGATGTTTATTCTTCTTATTCATGAACATGGTATACGCTTCCACTTGTTTGTATCTTCCTTGATTTCTTTTATCAATGTTTTATAATTATGAAAGTACAAGTCTTTAATCTTCCTGATTAAATATACTGTTAGTTACTTTATTTATTTTTTTGTTGCAATAATAAAGGTGATTGTTTTCTTAATTTCTTTTTCTGAGACTTCATTGTTGGTGTATAAATATGCCTCTGGTATTTGAGTATTAATTTTATATCCTGCCACCTTGCTGAATTCATTGGTCAGGTCCAGTAGTTTTTTGACTAAGACTTTAGGGTTTTCTATATACAGTATCATATCATCCGCAAATAATGATAGTTTTACTTCTTCTTTTCCAATTTAGGTGCCTTTTATTTCTTCTTTTCTGATTGCTGTGGCTAAGACTTCCAGAACTATGTTGAATAAGAGTGGTGAAAGGGGGCACCCCTGCCTTGTTCCTGATCTTAAAGGGATTGTTTTAACTTTTGTCCATTGAGTATGATGTTGGCTGTGGGTTTGTCATAGATGACCTTTATAATGTTGAGGTATGTTCCCTGTATTCCCATTTTGCTGAGAGTTTTGATCATAAATGGGTGCTGGATTTTATCAAGTGCTTTTTCTGCATCTATTGATATTATCATATGGTTTTTCTCCTTCCTTTTGTTTAGGTGATGAATCACATTGATTGACTTGCAAATATTGTACTAGCCTTGCCTCCCCAGAATAAATCCCACTTGATCATGATGTATGATTTTTTTCATCTATTGCTGGATCCGGTTTGCTTATATATTTTTGAGGATTTTAGTATCTAAATTCATCAGGGATATTGGCCTATAATTTTCTTTCTTTGTGTTGTCTTTGCCTTCTTTTTGAATCAGAATTTTGCTTGCTTCATTAAAGGAGCTTGGAAGTCTTCCTTTCTCTTGAACTTTTTAATAGCTTGAGAAGGATAGGAGTTAATACTTCCTGAAATATTTGATAGAATTCGACTGTGAAGCCATCTGGCCCAGAGGTTTTGTTTGTTGGAAGTTTTTTGATAACTGTTTCGATCTCACTTGTTGTAATTGGTCTGTTTAGGTTTTCTGATTCTTCTAAATTGATTTTTCGAAGATTATATGTTTCAAGGAATTTGTCCATTTCACCTAGGTTGTCTAATTTTTTGGCATACAGTGCTTCATAGTATTTTTTTACAATCCTTTGTATTTGTGTTGTGTCAGTTGTTATTTCTCCACTTTCATTTTTAATTTTATTTATTTGAGTCCTTTCCCTCTCTCTCTCTCTTTTTTTTTTTTGGTGTGTCTGGTTAATGGCTCATCAATTTTGTTTACCTGTTCAAAGAACCAGCTCTTGGTTTCATTGATTCTCTGTATTGTTTTTTTTGGTCTCTATATCAGGGGTGCTCAATATATCGATTGCGATCTACTGGTCAATCGCAAAGGAAGTGTGGGTAGATTGCATGACATTAAAAATACATTTGTCTTTTGATTGGCATACAGGGTAGCCAATCTGAAGTCTGAGCTTTTGACACTCTATGCATTCGTGTTAAACCATGCTAACTTGTTCAGTTACATTGCTGCGTAGTTAGCCTTCAATTTATTTAAACTAAATACAACAAAGGGTATAAAAATGTGTGCCATAGCTGGTCTGAGTAAGAAGCCTAAAACCTACCACTTTCATACAGAATGGGAGGGGATTTTTTTCACTATGTCATATTCTAAGTGCATTTGCCTCATCTGTCTGTGTGCCATTGCTATTCCAAAGAAGGGAAATGTGGAGCAGCTTTTTCGGACTGTTCATAAAAACTATGACATTGACTTTCCTCTGAAAAGAGAGCTGAGAAGGAGAAAGGTGAAAGAAGAATACACAATATTAAATAGTAATAATAGTAACTTAAATAATGATAATATAGAAGAAATACATTTATGTTTTGCATTTTTATTGTAGGTAGATCATTTTGACTTGGTCATCTTATAAGTAGCTAGCAAGCTGAAAAAGTGTGGGCACCCCTGCTCTATGTCATTTATTTCTGCTCTGATTTTTCTTATTTCCTTCCTTCTACTTCCTCTTGACTTTACTTGCTTTTTATTTTCTAGTTTTTTAGATGCAGTGTTAAAATTGTTTATTTGAGCTTTTTGAAGCTTCCTGAAGAATGCCAGTAATGCTATGAACTTTCCTCTCATTACTGCTTTTGCTGTGCCCCATTAATTTTGAGTTATTGTATGCTCATTTCATTCATTTCTAGGAATATTTTTATTTCTTCTTTGATCTTATTGTCAAGCCATTTATTATTTAATAACATGCTATTTAGTTTCCAAGTGTTTGATTATTTTTCAGCTTTTCTCTTGTAGTTGATTTATAGTTTCATGCCATTGTACTAAGAGAATATGCTTGACATGATTTCAATCTTCTTAAATTTGTTGAGACCTGTTATGTGCCCTAAAATATGGTGTATCCTAGAGAATGTACTATGAGCTTTTGATAAAAATGTATAATCGCCTGTTTTAGGGTGAAAGGTTCTGAAGATATTTATAAAATCCAGTTGATGTAGTGTGTCCTTTAAGTTGGCTGTTTTGTTGTTAATTTTCTTTCTTGAGGATTTATCTCATGATGTTAGTGGTGTATTGAAATCTCCTGCTATTATAGTATTGCTGTTGATCTCGCCCTTTATATCCATCAAAGTCTGCTTTATATATTTAGGTGCTCCTATATTAGGTGTGTAGATACTTATAATGGTTATATCTTCCTGTTGAATTTTTCCCTTTATCATTATGTAGTGACCTTCTATATCTTAACTGTAAGCTTTGTTTTAATCTGTTTTGTCAGATATAACTATTGCTACCCAAGCTTTTTATTTCATATCCATTTGCATGAAATATTATTTTCCAACCTTTTACTTTTAGTCTATGTGTATCTTTTGTGTTGAGGTGTGTCTCTTGTAGACAGCCTATGTATGGGTCCTGTTTCTTTATCCACGCAACTACCTTATGTCTTTTGATTGGATCATTTAATCCATTTACATTTAGGGTTATTATTGATATGTATTTGTTTATTGCCATTTTATTCTTTAAAGCTACATTCCTCTTGTACTATATATTTTTCCTTCTTTGTTCTGTTTACCACATGCCTCTTAACATTTCTTGCAGCATTGGTTTGTTTGCAATGAATTCTTTGAGTTTTTTTTGTTTTGTTTTGTTTTTTTTTGTCTGGGAAGTTTTATTTCTCCTTTAATTTTAAATAATAGCCTCACTGGATAAAGAATTTTTGGTTGTTGGCTCTTGTTCTGCATTACTTTGAATATTTTTTTGCTATTTCCTTCTGCCCTCAAGTATTTCTGTTGAGAAGATGGCATCCTTATGGGGGCTTTTTTATGTGATTGAGATTTTTCTCTTGTAGCTTTTAATATTTTCTCTTTATCCCTTAGCTTTGGTATTTTAATTATGCTGTATCTCAGTGTAGGTTTCTTTTTAATGGAATTCTCTGTGCTTCTTGAACTTATGTGACTTTTTCCTGCATCAATTTAGGGAAGTTTTTGGCCATGATTTCTTTAAACAGGCTCTCTATCCCTTTTTCTTTCTTTCTTTTTTTCTGGAACGCCCATGATGCAAATTTTGTTTTTCTTTATGTTGTCACTGAGCTCTCTCAGATATTCCTCAGACTTTTTAAACCTCTTTTGTTTTTGCTGCCTTGCTTCCATGTTTTCATTTATCTTGTCTTCTAAATCACTGATTTGGTCCTCTGCTTCATCCAGCCTGCTTTTAAATGCTTCCAGTATAGTCTTCATTTTTGATATTGTATTTGGCATTTTTGACTTGTTCTTCTTTGTTATTTCAATATCTTTTTTGGTACTTGTTATCTCTTTTTTTAGGTGCTCATTGTGTCGATCCATTGTTGCTCTAAGATCTTTGAGCATTCTAATAATCATTATTTCAAACTCTGCATCTGGTAGTTTGGTTATTTCCATCTCACTCAGTTATTTTTTTTTTTATTCATTTGGAGTGCATTTCTCTGTCTTCCCAGTTTGTCTGTGTATACCCTCCTCCTTTGGGTGTGTTGTTAGTAAGAGCTGGCTAAGTCTAGGGTTGGTGTTGTCTGCCTCCAATTTTCAGTTGTGTTATTTCTAGGTCTTCTTGGGTTGGCATCAGCTGTTGTTTGTAATGCGCTGTGGGATACTCATCTGTTATCAGTGTTCTTTTTGCTGTTTATGTCGGTGTTTTCTATGTTTTAGCTGGGTCAGGTGTGAGGAACCCTTTCTTAAGCTTCCACTCTAACAAGGGTTGTTAGGTCCTGAACTGGTGCTTTTTGTATCTGGCCACAAAATGTGCCTGCCCTGTACCTCCCTCTCAGGGCCCTGGTGCAGATCATCGGGGGTCACTGCCTATGACAGGCGCCTATGACAGGCTCTTATCAATCTTTATGGAGCTACAGACAATCCAGATCTTTTAGCTGCCTCTACTGGGTCCAGGTGCCATTGTAAATATCAGCTGTATTCCTAGGTTTGCTTTTATCTAATCTTGGCCTGGGGGAAGTTATTTTTAAAGTTAAAGTTCCCCTGAGATCTGCTTTCTGTTGCCTTTTATTGCTGGCTACTTGTTGGGCTCAGTACTGTAATTCAGTGACTAGGTACTGTATCAGATTTTGTTTCTCTTTATGTTGTCACAGAGCTCTCTCAGATATTCCTCAGACTTTTTTAACCTTTTTTTGTTTTTAGCCTCACATGTCATTCTATCCAAACGTTTTATTTATTTTATTTTATTTTATTTTTTTTCAGCATTCAGTAGGGTGTAGTCATAGCAGTCTATTGGGTGTGACCCTGGTGTTGCTGTTTTGAGTTCTGTCCACTGAGCCGTCACTGCTGTTGCTACCCTGGGTGTTCGGGCTGAGGTGCTGCTGGTGCCAGCATGCCTCCTCAGCCGCAGTGACCTTCACTGCCCCTGGTGGGCTGTCCTGTACCTGTTTGGACCACTTTCAAAGCCAGCCTCTGCTGATGCATGCAGGCCAGTGCTGCAGGCAGCTTTGCGCATGGCCTTGGCACTTCGCTGCATCTGCCTCCCCTGGTGGGCCTGCACGCGTCCACTCAGACGGCTTCTACCTGCTTGGGCCAGTTCCAGGGTTGCCTCAGTCTCTGTTGCTGCTAAAGGTGAGTCCACATCGCTAGGGGGTGGTGGTGGTGGGGTGGGGGAGTTATGCGTCAGCTCCGATCTCCTCAGCCACCATGGCTGCTGCTCCCACCTCCACGGCTGGATCTGTGCGCCTGTTCAGATAATCCCCGAGGTCACCTGGCTTACGCTGCTGCTGGCCGTGCGCCAGGGCCACGGGCAGGTTTTTCGCCGGCGTGGACCTCTGCAGTGGCTGCCGCAGCCATTAACTTCAAGAGGAGCAGACCCAATGAGCAAGGTACTGGTTCTTTAATTTTAAGGCAGGAGAGGACATTGATATGCGGAGATATTTTCTAAGATAAACAGATGTTTCAGTCACATGTGCACGTTCCTAGCTGTATCAACAAGATCATGTGACCTAGTGCTCCAGGGTGCCACCAACAGGGAAAAGTAAGAACTACACCCAACCGCAGCAGACTGACCAGCATTGGTCATCTCAAATAACGGCCAGAGGAAAGCAGAGTCCTGATCTGGTCAGTATCACAGGTCATGCCTTTGAACAGGGAAATGATGGTCCCCCATCAACCCTAGAAAGGTGATTAGTTCATTGTGTATTGAAAGAATTGATTTCAACTCTCTCTTTAAAGATATGGAGTCTACTAGTCACAAAAATCTCGTACTAAATCTAATATAATCTAGCAATAAATGCTATGTTTTTAGCAATGCCACGGAGAGGCACTCGGTCCTGAGCTGAACAGGAGGCTGCAGGGAAGCCACTGAGACAGAGAAGCCTTATTTTCAGATGAAAAGCACCTCTCTGCCCCCCCTCTCACTGCTCCACAGTCGCCACATGCATCGTATATCCAGGACCTTAGATTCTACCCTGAGGCTGTGCTGTTCTCAGAAACTTCTATTTGATCTCAGCACTGTGCCCACATCTACCGTATCTCCCCATGTATAAAACGTACCATTTTTTGAAAAATTTGGGGTCTAAAAACTGGGTGTGTCTTATACAGCGGTTGTAGCATTTCCAATGCCATCTATGGAACTGAGGACAAGGCAATATATGAAGACAGAGATTAGTCATCAGACACACATGAGGACAAACTAGTGGACTGGAGTTTTGACAGTGATGAGGACTTTTATGAATTTTATAATGAGTAAATTTTGAGTTCAATAATTTTATTTATACATTTTTTTTTTGTTAAAATTTTAGGGCCCAATATTAAGGTGCATCTTATATATGGGAGCATCATATACATGGGGAAATACAGTAATTCAAGAAAATTTGCCTTGTGATTATTTCAAACTAGAAACACTTTTAAATTGAAACTAAACCATCAACTACCATGCGCCAACATGAGCCCCTGCCCCCCAAGGACAATAGAGAACTGACACACGGAAAACCGGGTTTTACAAACAGTAGTGGGGAAGAGACAAAACTCACAAAGAACCAAAAATTATAAAAGCACAGAAAAATGCAAAACATTTGTTTAAACAAAAGAAAGAGCCAAAGGAAAAAGATGGACCATGCAAATGTTCCGCAGCCCCTGGGACAGATGACAGTTCCCTGAATGTATAAGTAAGCACTACAGACCAAAAGGAATAAATAGGCCAAGTATTCCATGTCCTAAAACCGATGCCAAGAAGAAAGGACCCTCGGAGAAAATAAACAGGCACTTCCTCCATGGGGACACGTGTAGCCCCGTGACTCAGGAGAGACACGGAGCCAGGGCTCCATCTGGGTTGCAGGTCTTACCTGTCACTCTGGGAAAGATGTCAGCCCTCACAGTTCAGGTAGCAGACTGCTTCCCGCCACGCCTGGGCCCCAGGGTCCCCGCCACCAGGGCTTTCAGAGTCAGGAGCATGTTATTCACAGCTCACAGCCATCAGCCTGCAGGCAGCACCGGAGGTGGGAGACCTGCCTCAACTGGGGTCTCAGGACGGGCATCTCCCATCGCCTGGCTACGCCGTCCACACGCAGTAACTGTCCTTCCCACGGGCAGAACAGAGAGGCCACAAGTCCAGCTGCTCCTGTCCTCCAAGAAGAAATAAGGAGAAAAAATATAAAACTATAACACACAGCACAACTATAAACAGTGACAGTAATTCATTTTATTTTTAATAATGGGTCTGACTCAGAGGTTACATTTGATTGGTCAGAACTCTGTTTAATGGTCACTCTGAGTGGCAAGAGGGTCTGGGACTTCCATCATATTTTTAACAAAGCACACAGCTGCCCAGAGCCCAGGCTTAAAAAAAGATACGATGAAATTGGCAAAACGTGGAGACTTTTAAGCACCTCCCACTGTGTGGGCAGCAGGGGGCTGATATGTTTTAGTGAGCGATGTCAACAGGGCTATGCAGACAATAATATATTAATATATCTTAAGTGTATAGGATGTGCTATTTTGACCCATACTCAACTGGGGACAGTTCTCTGGAAGACAGTCACAAATAAGCAAGACCATACTCACTGTAGTTATGCTTGTAACTGAAAATAGTTAGCAATAACCAAACTGTCAGAGTTTAGTGATCATTGACTGACCGCTAAAACTTGACTAATAAATGCTGGGATGGACTAATGCCCTTTACACAAGGATGCAGTCCTGTGCGCGCTGCTGGAACAGTGTCCGAGGTAGAGCCTGGGGTGAGGAAGGACACTCACAACAGGGGGACCCTGGTGGTTCCTGCAGAGCAGGTGGAGGGCTGGCCCAGGGAGGGGACCTGTAGTCTCACTCATCACTCAGCTCTCTTTGAATTTTCTTTTTGTGCAAGAATTACTTTTTTACTTTAAAACATTAGAAATTTCAGATGCAGGTTGCTAGAACTTCATTGTATCACCGATTTCGAAAAAAGAACACAAGTCATTGGAGAACTGTTTATATGATATGTTTAAATCCTAGTGACATCAGGAAATGAATGTGTCTTTCAGCTTAACTCTGACCAACTCCTTCCCTCGTGTCCCTCTGGGCTCACTTCACAGAGGCTGAGTCACTGTCCCCTCCACCTCAGGAGCTCACCCAGCCAGGACCAGCAAACCTCCCCCACAGTCCTCGAACCTGGAGAATGAACCCTCTACTCCAGTGGGGGAAGGTCTGGCCCCAGAGTCAGGGCCTCCAAATGTGAGCAGGTCCCACATTAGACACAGAAGGACGTTGTTCCCTGTACTCTCTGAATGAGAGCTCTAGTCCTTGTTCTGTTTGAACATTACAAGCTAAATATAAAAGCAGACGGCACACAGAACACACACCAGGTGCTCATCATCACTATCAACATGAAACAAGTGTGGGCACTGAGCTCAGGGACAAGTGCTGCCACAACGGGGTGGGGACAGGAGCATCAATGAGACTGGGAGGCCTGGTGGCCTTGGAGAGAGGCCAGCCAGATAACCCACAGCTCAGTTGCTGAGCCCCGCCCACCCCACTATAAGTGCAGTCTGGCTGTGCCCTCCCCACCACTCACTCTGCCCTCCCTCTGGACCCACACCTCCAGGGGACTCTCAGCCATGAGGACCCTCTCCCTCCTCGCTGCCCTGCTCCTCCTGGCCTTCCAGGCCCGGGCTGAGCTCCTGCGGGAGACAGCTGACCAGGTGCCCGCCCAGGACCAGCTTTAGGCCGAGGACCAGGACGTGGCCATCTCCTTTACAGAAGAGGAACGCGTTGCTCGAGAAGCTTCAGGGGACACCTGCCCACGTGCTACAGGGTCTGACCCCATCAGAGGGCCTGTCAGAGGGGCGTGGAGTCTGGGCTCACAGCCGGGGGTGGATGAGGTGGGAGAGAAACAGGCAGCACGAGGGGAGAGGAGGATGGGGGCGGGGCAGAGAATGAGCAGGGACGTGATGGACTCGGGTCAGAGACAGTCACAGGTCTGTGTGACCAACGCAGAGTCAGCCAGTGCTTGTGATTTACACAAATGACCTTTCACCCTAACGAGGATGGTGTGATATTACATAGTAGACACGTCTCCTCTGATAGATGTCCCTGATACTGGCTGTGCCTCTGCTCCCTGTGCCTGTCCCCACCCTGCCTGACCCCCCTTTTCCCTCTGCAGCCCTTCGGAGAGTGACCATCTGCACGTGCAGAAATAGCTTATGCTATAGATGAGCGTCTCTCTGGGAGCTGTAGGAGAAATGGCCGTCTATACAATATTTGCTGTCACTGAGCTTTTTGGACCAAATGCAGAGTGCTGTGACATTCCACTGAGGACCTGAGAGTGCATTTAGTCTGTGTACCTGTCCCTTCTCTCCTTTTTTTCTCTAGAATAAACTTCAAGCATTAAACTCACTGGTTGCCTTTTATTCCTTTTCACTATTCTTACGTGTGTGGTCACCCGTACAGAGATTTCTGCCCTCAATGGTCTACATGCAGTCCAGCGGCCTTTTCCTCCCCGTGATGCACTACTTGAGATCACAGGGCAATAACTAAGCCAGAAAGAAGAAATATTATTGCTAATTAAAGAAATGTTAACCTACATAATTTAATCCATTCGTAATGAATCTGAAAACGAAACAGTTTCTATGGGGGGTTTCAGAAGGTGTTGCTGATCCCAGGAAAGGTGGATCCGATATGCATGTTTCTTACTCTTTAATTTTAAGATGTGAGAAGGCATTGATGTGTGTAAATATTTTATAGGACAAGCTAGTGTTTCAGTTACACACATTTTCCTAGCTGTATCAACAAGATCAGGTGATCTAATGCTCCAGGGTGCCACCTACAGGGAACAGTAAGAACTACACCAGAACCAGAGCAGACTGACCAGCACCGGTCATCTCACATAACAGCCAGAGGAAAGCAGAGTACTGATCCGGTCAGTATCACTGGTCCTGGCTACTCATGCATGCCCTTCCGGTCCCCAGAGGGAGGTGAGTCCACTGTCCAATGCAACAGCTGGTCTCAACTCTCTTTATGTCCCGCTCTCTCTTAAAGAGTTTGAGTTATGAGTTAAAACGAACTTGTTACTAATTATAATAAATTCCAGCAAGAAATGAATATTTTAGTTTTGCAAATGACAGGCCCTTAACTCCAAGCTGAAAGGTATCTGAGATGCAGAGAAGCCTTGTTTGCAGAAGACAAGCACCTCTCTGAACCCCTCTTCCAGTTCCAAGGTCGCCACATATGTCTTATAGCCAGGACCTTGGATTCTACCCTGAGGCAGTGTTGTGCTCCTAGAACCTTCTATTTAATCCTTGCACTGTGGCCACATCTACCATATTTCCCAATGTGTAAGACATAACCTTTATCAAAAATAATTGGGGTCTAAAAACTGGGTGCATCTTATACAGTGGTTGGGGCATTTCCAATGCCATAGATGGAGCTGAGGAGGAGGAAATAAATGAAGACAGAGATGCGTCATCAGACACAGATGGGGACAAGCTAGTCGATGGGAGTTTTGACAGTGATGAGGAGTTATATGAGTTTTATGATGAATAAAACTTGACTTCAATAACTCCATGTAATATATTTTTAATCATATTTTGGGCCCCAAATTAAGGTGCATTTTATACATGAAAAATATCTTTTACCTAAGAAAATATAGTAATTCAAGAAAATATTACCTGTGAATATTTCAAACAGGAAAAATTTTATTTTGAAATTTAACTATCAACGACCATATGCCCCTCTCAATCCTCACCCCCCCCCAGACCCCCTCAAGACACGAGAACACTGACACACAAAGACCGGGCTTTAAAAACCGTAGTAGGGAAGAGACAAAACTCACAAATGATCCAAAATTTTAACAGCACATAAAAATGCAAAGTATCTGTGTAAACAAGAGAAAGAGCCAAAGGGAAGTGACAGACATGCAAATGTTCCGCAGCCCCTGGGACAGATGACAGTTCCCTGAATGTATAAGTAAGCACTACAGACCAAAAGGAATAAGTCGACCAAGTATTCCATCTCCCAAAACCGATGCCAAGAAGAAAGGACCCTCGGAGAAAATAAACAGGCACTTCCTCCATGGGGACACGTGTAGCCCCGTGCCTCAGGAGAGACACGGAGCCAGGACTCCATCCGGGTTGCAGGTCTTACCTGTCACTCTGGGAAAGATGTCAGCCCTCACAGTTCAGGGAGCAGACCGCTTCCCGCCACGCCTGGACCCCAGGGTCCCCGCCACCAGGGCTTTCAGAGTCAGGAGCATGTTATTCACAGCTCACAGCCATCAGCATGCAGGCAGCACCGGAGGTGGGGGACCTGCCTCAACTGGGGTCTCAGGACGGGCATCTCCCATCGCCTGGCTACGCCGTCCACACGCAGTAACTGTCCTTCCCACGGGCAGAACAGAGAGGCCACAAGGCCAGCTGCTCCCGTCCTCCAAGTAGAAATAAGGAGAAAAAATATAAAACAATACCACAGCACAAATACAAACAGTGACAGTAATTCATTTTTTTTTAAATAATGGGTCTGACTCAGAGGTTACATTTGATTGGTCAGAACTCTGTATAATGGCCACTCTGAGTGGCAAGAAGTTCTGGGACATCCAGTGTATTTTTAACAAAGCACATTGCTGCCCAGAGCGCAGGCTTAAAAAAACAAATGACGAAATTGGGAGATCATGGGGCATTTTAAACACCCCCCACTGTGTGTGGGCAGCAGGTGGGCTCATGTGTTTCAGTGAGGGATGTCAACAGGACTATGCAGATACATTAACGTCTCTTAAATGTGTAGGATGTGTTACTTTGACCCTACAATCACCTGGGGACATTTCTCTAGAAGACAGTCACAAATCAGCAAGACCATACTCACTGCCGTTATGCTTGTAACTGAAAATAGTTAGCAATAACCAAGCTGTCAGAGTTTAATGATCAATGAGTTACCGTTAAAAGGTGACGCATACAGGCTGGGATGGTATTTCGCGGTTCACACAGGGACGAGGTCCTGTGCGCGCTGCTGGAACAGATTCCGAGGTAGAGCCTGGGGTGAGGAAGGACACTCAGAACACGGGGACCCTGGTGGCTCCTGCAGAGCAGATGGAGGGCTTTTGTACAGAGGGAGACTGATAGTCTCACTCATCACTCAGCTCCCGTACAAATTATTTATTTTTGTGCAAGAAATACTTTTTTACTTTAAAGCATCAGAAATTTCATAGGCAGGTTGCAGGAACTTCGTTGTATCACCTGTTTCTAAGAAATAACACAAGTCATTGGAGAGCTGTTTATATGATATATTTAAATGTTACTGATGTCAGGAAATGAATGTGTCTTTCAGCTTAACTCTGACCTACTTCTTCCCTCGTGTTCCTCTGGGCTCACTTCACAGGGTCTGAGTCACTGTCCCCTCCACCTCAGGAGATCACCCAGCCAGGACCAGCAAACCTCCCCCACAGTCCTTGAACCTGGATAACTAACCCTCTACTCCAATGGGGGAAGGTGTGTTCTCAGGGTCGGAGATAATGTCCCAATTTTAAAAGTAAATTTTTAAATCTACAAAAATAAATCCACCAGATATTTTCTTTTCCAAACCAGACGCTAAAATGAAAAGGACACTCTAAGAACACAAACTCAGGGAGTCCTCATTCATGGAGATGTGTGCTCCCGGCTGACTCATGGCAGAAACAGAGCCAGCACTCATTTGGGAGAGCAGGTCTTACCTATCAGGTTGGGAAAGGTCCCAAACCTCACAGTCCAGGAGCAGACTGCTTTCAGCCACTCCAGGTCCCCAGATCCCGCCCCCAGGGCCGGCAGAAAGTGCTAAGTGTGGTTTTCCCGAGTCACAGCAATCCGCCTGTGGGCAGCTCGGTGTGTGGGGGACACAGCTCCCCTGTGGTCTCAGGATGGGCACCTCGCCTCTTCCTGCTACGCGGTCCATGTCGAGTACCTGTCCTCTTCCTGGTCACACACGGCTGCCACAGGTCCGGGTGCTCCCGCCCTCCATGTGGAAATATGGAGAAACATATAAAACAATAGCATAACACAACTATGAGGGAGCAACAGTAATTCATTTTAGTAAAATGGGGTCTATTTAAGACGTTATATTTCAATCATCCAAATGTCATGTTTTGGTCACTCTGAGTGCAGGTGTTCAGGGACATCCAGTGTATTTTTAACAGACACGTGGCTGCCCAGAGCCCAGATGGGAAGAAAGGAGGATGAAATTGGGGAATCACAGAGCTGTTAAACACCTTTCCCTACGGGCGGGCAAAGGTGGAGCTCATGTATTTGGTGACTGATATTGGGGTGAGCTCTGCATAGGAGAATGAATTAATGTCTGTTAGATGTATAAGACGTGTGGTTGGACCCCGCAATCTACACCTAGACTTTTATCTAATAGAGAATCAGAAATAGCAAGACGGTGTTTGTAAAAGTATACTCATGGAAGTTACACTTATAACTGGAAATGTATAGAAATAAAAGAATTGTTAGAATTTAATGATGATTAGAGAGCACTGACTGATGACATATAGCTCTGGCCAGATAGCTCAGGTTATTAGAGCATTGTCCCTAAGCTCAGAGGTTGCTGGTTTGATCCCTGGACAGGGAACATGGCGGACCATATTGATGTTCTTGTCTCTGTTTCTTTCCTTCCTTCCTAAAATCAATAAAATAAAATTATTTTTTAAATAAATGGTGACAAGGCCTGACCTGTGGTGGCACAGTGGATAAAGCGTCGACCTGGGAACACTGAGGTCGCCAGTTCAAAACCCTGCACTGGTCTGGTCAAGGCACATATGGGAGTTGAGCTTCCAGCTCCTCCCCCCTTTCTCTCTCTCTCTCTCTCTCTCTCTCTCTCACTCCGTGTCTCCTCTCTAAAATGAATAAAATAAAAATAAAAAAAAAGACATTTGTCTTAAGAACAACAAAAAAAATAAATAAATGGTGACAAATATCACACTGGGATGGTGAACACTATAAACAGTTACGCAGGTCTGTGTGTGCTGATGTAACTCTGTTCAAGCCAATGCCTGTGTTGAGCAAAGAAACAGAGGCCCTGGTCAGCTGTCTCAGTGGATAGAGCATCATCCCGGAGCCCTGAGGTGGTGGGTCTATTCCAGGTCAGAACACGTAGGAGAAGCAACCAATGACCGAACAAGAATTTGGAACACCTAATCAGAAGTGCAAGTTGATGCTGCTCTCGTGTGCATGAGCATGCAAGAGCTCTCTCTCATCAAATCAATGGAACAAATAAAAAGAAAAGAAATAGGAAACGCATGTGACCGTTCAGATTCCGGCAGAATGAAGATAGGACAGCGAGCGAGTAAGGATGGGTGATCTCATTCATCACTCAGCTATTGTGTCAACTTTCCTTTTGTGTATAAATTAATATATTAATATATTTTCTTATGCAGTGAGAGGAGAAGAGGCAGAGACAGACTTCTGCATGTGCCCTGAGTGGAATCCAACCAGCATGTTCTCTAGGGCCAGTGCTCTCCCCATCAAGGGCAGCAGCTCTGTTGCACAACAACCGAGCTCTTTTTAGTGCCTGAGGAGGATGTGGAGGCATCCTAAGCACTCGAGGTCAAATCACTCCAATCGAGCCATGGCTGCAGGAGGGGAAGAGAGAGAGTCAGAGAGAGAGAGAAAAGCAAGAAAGGGAAGGGTGGAGAAGAATATGGGCTCTTCTGTGAGCCCTGACTAGGAGTCAAATCTGGGACATCCACACACTTGGCCAAACAGCTAAGGCATAATGAATACTTTTAGAAAAAATCATCAGAAATCACATAATGGGTCTGCAGAAACTTCATTGTCTTTGTGATTTTTATAGAAAGACGTAAGGAACTGCTGGATGTTTTATGTGATGAGCACAGATTCTACTGACATCCTTAGCACTTGTCTCCTACGGCTTTGCTCTGATCAACTCCTTCTATTGCGTCCCATGTGCTCACCTCCCCTGAGCCTGAGTTACTGTCCCCTCCACCGCAGGACCTATTAAAACTTCCTCCACAAGGTAGTGATGACCTTGAACTCTCAGGGTGGACCCTGCACTTCATTGGGGCAACAGTTGAGTCTAAGTGTCGGGGTCTTCAGACATGAACAGGGTCCCACAGACACAGGAGAACGTTGTTCCCTGTACTCACTGAATGAGAGCTCTAGTCCTTGTCCTCTTCGAACACTAGAAGGCAAATACCCAAGCAGACGGCACACAGAACACACACCAGGTCCACATCATCACTATCAACATGAAACAGGTGTGGGCACTGAGCCCACGGATGCGTGCTGCCAAAAAGTGTTGGAAACAGGAGCATCAAAGAGGCGGGGAGGCCCCAAGGCCCTGTCACCAGGCCAGCCAGTGGCCCCACTGCCCTCACTGCACTGTGGTCGCTGAGCCCCGCCCACCCCACTATAAGTGCAGGCTGCCTCTGCTCTCCCCACCACTCACTCTGCCCTCCTATCTGACTCTCACCTCCAGGGGACTCTCAGCCATGAGGACCCTCGCCCTCCTCGCTGCCCTGCTCCTCCTGGCTTTCCAGGCCTGCGCTCAGCCTGAGGAAGAGACAGCTGACCAGGTGCCTGCACAGAATCAGCCTGAGCCCAAGGACCAGGACGTGACCGTCTCCACCACAGAAGAGGAAAACGTCGCTCAAGGAGGTTCAGGTGACACCTGCCCACGTGCTACAGGGTCTGACCCCATCAGAGGGCCTGTCAGAGGGGCGTGGAGTCTGGGCTCACAGACAGGGTAGGATAAGGGGGGAGAGAAGCAGGCACCATGAGAGGAGAGGAGGATGGGGGCGGGGCAGAAAATGAGTACAAACGTGATGGATTTGGGTCAGAGACGGTCATGGGTTCATGTGACCAACACATAGTCAGTCAGTGCTTGTGATTTAAACAGACACGTGACCTTTCACCCTAACCTGGCAGGTGTGGTCTCCCATAGTAGACCCGTCTCCTCTGAGTAGATGTCCCTGATACTGGCTGTGCCTCTGCTCCCTGTGCCATCCCCACCATGCCTGACCCTCCTCTTCCTTCTTCAGCTCTCCGGAGAAGATCCCGCTGCTTTTGCAGAAATGGCTTATGCTATAGAAATGAGCGTCGCTCTGGATTCTGTAGGAGAAATGGCCGTCCATTAAATCGTTGCTGTCACTGAGTTCTCTGAACCGAGACCCAAAGCGCTGTGACATTCAACCAAAGACCTGAGAGTGCCTTTAGTCTGTGTACCTGTCCCTTCTCTCCTTTCTCTCTAGAATAAACTTCAAGCATTAAAATTACTGTTTACATATTTTTTGCTTCATTTTTCTTATGTGTGTAGTTAACCACTATGGAGATTTCTCTCCTGAATGGTCTACATTATGTTATCCAGGTTTTACATCTCAATAATGAACAATTTGAATGTTTACATGGCAAAAACAAAAACAGCAAAAATGAACATATTTAGAACAAGCTTAACAAACAAAATTTAATCCATTCATAATAAAACTCAAAGGAGAAAGGTGTCTGGAGTGAACTAGAAGGTTGATTCAGAAAAGGTGATTCTAATGGACTGTGTCACATGTTCTTTAATTTTAAGATGGGAGAAGGCAGTGGTATGTATATTTTCTCAGGAATAGCAGGTGTTTCAGTCTCATGTGCATATTTCTAGCTGTATCAACAAGATCAAGTGATCTAATGCTTCAGGGTGCCACCAACAGGGAAAAGTAAGAACTACACCAAAACCAAAGTACACTGACCAGCATCAGTGGTCTCAGATAAAGAACTGAGAAGGGGAGTCCCAGAGCCATTGGTAAAGGTCAGCATGCCCAGTGACCGTGAACTCAGTGGTCCTCGTTTGGGTCACAAATGATAAATGAGTCAATGTCAAAGGAAACAGTTGTTCTCAACGTTCTCTATCACTGTTTAAAGAGATTCAGTCTACTAGTTACAATAATCCCATCCTGAATCTAATATAACCTAGTAAGAAATGACATATTTGTAGCAATGCCACGGACAGGCGCTCGGTCCTGAGCTGAGAGGGAGGCTGCAGGAAAGAAAGGGAGACAGAGAAGCCTTATTTCCAGAGGACAAGCTCCTCTCTGCCCCCCCTCACCCTGTTCCACGGTCGCCACACACGTCCTAAAGCCACGACCTTGGATTCCACCCTGAGGCTGTGTTGTGCTCATAGAACCTTCTATGTGCTCTTTGCCCTTTGGCCACTTCTACTTCAGGTGACCTTCCCTCAAACGGTCAAACGAGAAACACTTTATTTTGAACCTTTACCAACAGTCACCATGCGCCCTTCTCACCCCCGCTCAGGACACGCGAGCACTGACACGTGGGAGACCATGTGACCATGGCTTTACATACAGACCATGGTGGGAAAGAGATAACACTCAAAATTTACAAAACATTTAAAAACCTCATAATAATGCAGATTATCTGTAGGAAAGAGAAAGAAGCAGAGAGGAAATGACACACTCTGAAATGATCTGAGTACCTAGGAAGAAGAGGACATTTCCTGATTTTAAAAATGAATCTGAACACCCTTCAGAAATAAATGGGCCAACTATTTCAGTTTTCATAATCAATGCCAATCAGAAAGTACCTTCAGAAAAATTAAACACAGGCACTTCCTAGACATGGAACGTGTTGTCCCTGCTGACTCGTGACAGAAACAAAGCCCGGAACCCATTGGGGTGGGAGTTCTTACGGATCACATTGGAAAAGATCCCTAATCTCACAGTCCAGGTGCAGACTGCCCTCAGCCACACCAGGGCCCTGGGATCCCACCCACCAGGGCAGCAGAAAGTAAGGAGAGTGTTTTTTCCGAGTCAGAGCAATCTGCATGCGGGCAGGACAGGACGTGGGTGTCATGTCTCAACTTGGTCTCAGGACAGACATCTTACATTTCCCTGTTCTGCCATCCATATCCGGTAACTGTCCTCTCCCTGGTCAGAACAGAGCTGCACAAGTCCAGGTCCTTTTATACTTCAGTACAGATACTGAGCAGCATATTATCAAAAGCATTGTACATCAGCTATCAGTAAAAACACTTTATTTTATTGTATAAAAATAATAAAATTCTTCCTGAGCGGTGGTGGCCAGACAGCTCAAGTAGTTGGAGTGTCATCCAGGAGCTCAGAGGTGGTCAGTTCAATTCCACAGTAAGGGAACATACAAGAGCAGGACAAGGTTTCTCTTTCTTCTCCCAGCCTCGGGAGGTAGGAAGGAAGGAAGGAAAGAAGGAAGGAAGGAAGGGAGGTTGGGAGGAAAGGAGGGAGGAAGAAAGGAAGGAAGGAAGGAAGGAAAAAAAAAGAAGAAATAGAAGGAAGAAAGAAAGAAAGCAAAGGAAGGAAGAAAGGAAGAAAGGAAGGAAGGAAGGAAGGAAAGAAGGAAGGGATGGATGTTGGAAGGAAAGGAGGCAGGAAGAAAGAAAGGAAGGAAAGAAGGAAAACCAAAAGAAAGAAAGAAAGAAAAAATAGAGAACAATATAAATAAATAAATAAATAAGAAAGAAAGAAAGCAAGCGAAAGAAGGAAAGAGAAAGAAAGGAAGGAAGGAGAAAGAAAGAGAACGAAAGAGTTGTAAAGTGACCAGCAAATTCCATAAAGACACCAAAATTACTGAAAAATTTAAAAGTAGCTTTTTTTTAAACCAGTGGCTGCAGGGCGCGACAGACTCAAATCCTGCAGCCCTGAAAACTTAGGGTCTAGGGCTTATAAAGGCAAAACCACAATAGGCAGTTTACAGAAGCAGAACTAGTGTCAGCTTATCAGGAAGTCTCTGCTGCGCAGTTTCTGACTTGTTACAGTATCTTTGCTGACAGTATGACTTGTGTTTTAGCTCAGTTTATAGGTCTGCACTTACAAAAAGACAAAAATTTCAAAATGGTGATTATAGAAGACATACAAAACAGTGTTGCTCATGCTAACAGTTTTACAGTTTCTTGGCACCTTGTTACATTCCCCATTGGTATTATTTCAGTTTTAATAAAATCCTTGACTTAGCTTTTTATTACCCTGTAGTTTAACGGAATAGTGACTTCTGAGTGTCATTAATTTGATAGAGGTTACCTTTTCTCAAATGCCTACATCCTGCACAAACCTTCTGCAACTTACATAACCCTTAAGTTTTATGAACTTTCTTATCTATTTAGAAATAACTAGCTTTCGTAACAACTTACTTTCTTTTTCTTTGTAAAGTATCTCTGTACTTTTTACCATTCATTATTAAAACTGTGCAATCCCTTTCTAATTAATAAGAACTCTGACTTTCAGAAATTTTAATCTTTAATGACAACCAAGCTGGCAACAAGTAATTTTTTTAAAAAAATACTTATTTTTGGAAGTGCTCTTCCTCTAAGTAGCTAATATTTATAGGTTACTTTATAGGGGTAGCTATAAGCACACACATACATTTTTTATTTACCTCATAGCTTCCCTTCTAGCAAAGGGACTTATATCTCCCTTCTGTGTGACCTACAGCAGCACACGTATCAGACCTTAAGATGACCTGCTCTGGCCTTTCCCTGATTTTACTTTCCCTCCTTCCCAAAGTTCAACTATGAGGAGTCCCACGGCGAGGTTCCTCAGGCTTCTGTCATACGTAGACCAGCCAGCTTCTGGTTTGTGGCTGGAACAGGGCATGCCGTCCTTCTTGGGCTCCACATACAGGGTTTGGTGGGATCTGTTTGCACCATCTCTGTGGGGGTCTGTAAGGGTACTTAGGGAGAAGGGGTGTTACCTTGTCTAATACAATTGTATATGGGGTGAATTTTGGGGGTATTTAGCTTTTAGCAGAACTAGGGAGTAAGCTAGTCCAGTTTTGACAAGTATTTATAATAAATTTCTTCAGAAATTCTTTCAGAATTTGGTTTAATTTTCCCAAACTCTGAGGCCTGTGAGCGCAATGTAATTTCTAATTAATATTGAGTGCCTCTACCACTAGCTCTGAGACCTTAGATATAAATGCAGGCTTATTATGAGACCTAATATTGATGAGCAAGCTGAATCTTGGAATCATTTCATATAGCACTTTTTTAACAACTGTTATTGTACTCTCATTTCTAGTAGGGATAGCTTCTACCTATCTTGAAAAGGTATCAATAAAAACTAAGAGGTACTTACATTCCTGTGCTGGTGGCTTTACTTTAGTAAAATCTATTTCTAAATGTTCACCTGGGAAAGTTCCTCTTTCCCTATTTCTTAATGTCCCTACTTTGCTTAGTATTTACTTGGGCACAGACTACACACTTGGACACTATGCCTTCAGCTAGAGATTCTAAGCCTGGCAAATAGTAATTTCTTTAAATAATTCTACTAGTGAACCGATACCTAATTTTTTGTTGAGTTTGGTGAACCAGTTGTTAAAATGGCACTTTGTCACCAGGGTTCTCTAAGGTGGGTGCCTGGGCAGCCGCCCAATGTGGAAATCACAAATTTACATTCCTCATTCTTTTTTAACATTCATCTGCACAACGGCACAGCTTACTGAAATATTGAAGATGTACTAGTTCCATAGAGAGCAGCCGAAGAACAATTGCTCATTTTTAATGACATTTCTATTTACCAAATTGGTATTAATAATTATCAGATTTCATGGAAAACACTTTTAAAAAATTACCAAACTATGCAATTACTGAAAGTGTTTAAAGAGCTAAAATTATTTTCAGAAATATTGTTGGAAAGGGGTTTTTCAAAGATGAATATAATCTATTCACAGAAGAGAAGTCAACTGTTTCTAATTTATCAAACACAGTGACTGTTAGCCTAGTCAGCCTGTCTCTAAAGAATGGATCCTACCCCTACAGGAAAGAGATGGTTGAGGACAAATCACACAGCTGATGATGCTCAAATAAAAGTAAGGAGAATTGTGAGGATGCCAATCAAGAAGCAATATGGGGCCCTGGCCAGTTTACTCAGTCGTACAGCATCAGCCCGGCATGCAGATGTCCCTGGTTCAATTCCCAGTCAGGACAGACAGCTTTATAGCTCACCGGTGTCACCATGAGGATCTACCAGCTCCTGTTTGCTTTGCTCTTCTTGTTCCTGTTTGCTGTTCCAGGTAAGAGGGGCAGGCAGCAGGGGAAGATCAGGTGGACAGGATGCAACATTCTCCCTCTGTTTCCCCAGCTCTCAACCTTTTCCCCTGTCTCTCCTTCTCTCTGTCTCTTCCTCTCTCCTCCTCTCCTCCTCTTGGTCTCTTCTGTCATCTACACATACTTTTAGACCAGATAGACTGTCTGAAGCACTCAGGAGAGCACACTGTCCCTTGTTACAGAGGAGAGTCAGGGCAGGGCGGGCAATTCTCAACCTTTCCTGAGCCCCCCTGAACGGGTTCGCTAGCCCGTAAATGCCCTTGCTAACTATCCTCTGACATGAGGGACTGCTCACAGAGGATGCGTCTGTCACATGGCTTTTCTCACGTATAGAAAAATATCTGATTTGGTTGGAAACAGAAGTGCACAGTGTCACTTACTACTTCTTTAAACTACAGAGTGGGGTGTCTTGTGACCTAGAGAACTGTGGAGAACAGCAAGGCCAGCCTGGACTTGGGGTCACTGCATGGGGGACACCATTGTACCTTTGTCTTCTCAGAGTGAAAATGTCGAGGACACGCGCTGACCAGGCTCCTCTTGGTCCAGGGCTTGGAGCAGCCCATCCCCAGAGGCTCTGATCTCGATGCTGACATTTGACTGTCTCCTCAGTGTTATGAGAATCGAATAGAAGGATGAAGGAAGAAAGGAGACAGGAGGGAGAGAGTAGCGTGAGACTGAGATGTGAGGTCACTGGTTAAGGCATCACAAATTATTCTGGAAAGCCCGTTTTATCGGTTTTCCTTCTGGCTGTATTCCAGCACAGAGCAGGACCAGGGAAGGGTGGCGCAGGGAGGGGAGGCAGGAGGCGGGGAAGAGGAGAAGGAAGGCGGAAGTGACCCAGGGAGGCTGGGAAGGATGAGCCCAGGAAGAGTGACAGCCGGACCCAGGTCGGAGAGGATTCTTGGGGACCAGAAACATGACCACCATTTTCAGTTGTAAGTTACATCGATGTGAAGTCCTCCTGAAACAGTTCTTGGATGTGAAAGAGGCTGCTCAGGTCAAATCCTCAGCTGACAAAACAGAGATAAAATAGACACCCAACAGCTGTGTCTGATCCAGAGACCCTGGCCTGTGTGTGACCCTGACTCAGCCGGGCTTCGTGGGGACTGTCTCTCACTCGGGGGACCTGAAGTGGCAGGAACTCTCAACCAGCCTGTCACTTCCACGGCTCAGACCCTTTAATGTGCTGGTTCTAGAAACATATGGATTCTCTTGAACCTCAGCCATTCTGGTCTCTGTCCCAAATCTGGATCCTCATATTACACACTCATCTCTTACAGTGTCACGGAACACCCACGGCCTTAGGGGTGTGTCATGGGGACACTGACCCGGTGCAACCTTTCACCACGGGGCTCTGATTTCTGACATGATTCTGCCTTCTCGGTTTTCTCGTTAGGTCTTGCTCAGTCCTGCAGGCCGAGAGGAGGCGTATGCCAGCCCGTTCGTGGTTTTGCAGTCAGAACACAGATAGGCAACTGCATCGTGCCGGGAGTGAGATGCTGCAGATAACAGCGAGGCACCAGCCAAGGGTCCTGTCACCCTCAGGAATCAGAGACTTATCCTTCGCAAAGACATAAAATGTAAATCAAATTAAACCCCATCTTTCAAAGACCAAAAATGTTGCTGTCTGGTCATTGTGATTACTGTGTGGTGACTGACCTGACAATACTGGTCATTCTTTGAAATCCGTGAGGACCCCTTTCAAGCTCCCTGACTAACCTTCAGGGACACCGTGCTGGGACCCTCCTGTGCTTTCCAGGTCAATAGTTCCCTCTGAGTCCCCTACGGCTCCCTAAGGCCCCCACGCTCTCCTGTAACAATCACTGTGCTCTACGTATTCCTGATCTGCGTTCCCTGGCCCGCCCCACAGCACTCCTCCCACGGGGCCTCAGTCACCCGTCCCCACAGGAGCCCCTCCACCTCGAGGACACCATCATCAGTCCCCACAGGAAGGGCGAGACCCCTCCCTCCTCAGCTTCCCCCGAGTCCTCACCCCCTTTAGCTTCATGCTTCTCACTCCGTCCTGCCTGGTTAGCATGTGGTCACCTGCTAAGTCTCCGTGTGGCCCATAAAACCTCTACGGGAGTGGACTTGGTCCCGTTCCTTTATGAACTGGTCTGTGAGGGGAAACACAGCCTCGTCAATGGTTATCCTCTGGGTGACTCAGCTGAGCAGGACGAAGTGACTCCCTCCAGTGGACGTGGTGGGAGCCAAGTCAGGGGTGTACAGAGCTGCCCTTTGTGAAAGGACAAGTAAACAAGGACAGCGTAGCAGGGACACAGGAGGAGGGCACTGACCCCCAGAAGGAAGACAACATGGCCGGCAGGCAGTGTGCCGATGCTGACCCGCCTGCTGTCTCTTTCCTGGGAGCCTCTGGGACTTAAACCCAGAGCTCTGTGGGGTCCCCTGTCCAAGTCAGCAGTCCTCTGTTTCTCTACACGAGCCCCTCACTCAACACATATAGGGTCCCCTCTGGGTAGATGTGCTTTACCTCCAAAATCTCCCCTGAGGGTCCCAGAGCCTCCAGATTGAAGGGAGAAGTGGGAGACTGTTCCAATGAACATGCGTTTATCCAGATGGCCTCCCTCGATCTCGGAGCCAAGACAAGGATGAGGGGAGGCACCAGCTGCTGGTGCGGCAATGAAGGGGGGTGCCCCAAATCCCATAACCGGACAAAGGGCACTCTGCAATTTTGTTCATTTAAAATTTATTTAATCACATGACCACCCATGGTGCATCTGCCAGCTTCCTCTGCCTCAGAGGGTCCTGGGCTCAGTGTCATGTGAAAGCTCCTATTTGATGTTACACTTGGGGTGTACTGGGCTCAGGTCACCCCTCAGGCTGGGGAGAGGGGACACCATCTGTGTTCTATGAGGACTTCCACACTACTGTGCACCTCCCCACACAATTGAACAGGACTGAGTCACACCATTGAATTCTGTTCCTGTCTGTCCCATGGGTCATGTTGTCACCAGTCTCTTCCTTATCCACACAGACAATTCTGTGGTCACTTCAAAGAGACTTTATAGGTCATATTTTCAAGCAGGAGTCTTCTCAAATCCTTCAATAGTTTCCTTAGATCAGAAATCCAAGCAAAACTGTAGCATGTTATCTGTTTCCCAGCATCTAAGTTTTCCCCTGACTTCCAAAAATTATTAATCTCCTTCTATTTTGTTTGTTTGTTTTATCATGATCCTCTCAGTGCTGAATTCCTTTTCATTACCAACCTACTCTTTCCATTGTGCACCTACCTTTTCATCTCACTGGTTTTATTTTCTTTTTAAATATCTACTTAAATATGTTGGGGTGACATTGGTTAATAAAATTATAGAGGTACAGGTGTGCATTTCTATTATACATCATCTGTGTATTGTATTGTGTGCCCACCACCCAAAGTCAAGTCTCCTTCCTTCACCATATATTTGACCCGTTACCTTCCAGTAACACCCTACCTTCCTTTCCCTCCAGTCACCGCCATACTGTTCTGTGTCTCTGAGTGTTTGTCTCCTTAGTCACATCCTGTCTCTTTAGTCACAATATGGACAGGCACGGGGCAGGAGTTCTTAGCCCTGTCTCACACCTGAGAATAAGAGCGGAGGTAACTTCTCCCAGTCATGCGGACTAATGGCTTTGGCTTCCAACACTGAGTTTTTATTGACTGGCTACTCAACATGCCCCAAAATAAATTTACTTATTAAGTTAAATATAACTAGGACATGCTTCTTAGTATGACTATGACACATGCAATACTTGGAACATACTTATACAAAACAATTTTCCGTTGCTCATCTGAAAGTTCAGATTTAACGGGGTGTCCCGTGTCCTGCCTGGCCACCTTGTGTATCCGTCAGCACGTGCCAGGCTGTGCCGTGGTGACAGCCGCGTCAGAATCATGACAGCGCAAAGTGGTCTCGCTATACAAGATGAAGGCGGGCAGCTTTGGTGAAACATGCCTTTGTTTCTTGTTTATGTATTTTTCCCACCACCCCGTCCTGCACAGGATATGATAAAATAAAGAGAAATCAAGAATGTAAGACTAAGGGAGGCGCTTGCAGGCACCAGAGAGCCCACGGGTGCTCCATCCTGCCCCGGTCTGCAGGAGTCGGTACAGACACTGCTGCCGACTCTGGGAGCAGCTGAGGGTCCCCCCTCATGAGGGAGATGCACCACCGCTGATGTCTGCAGAATAAACATGTTGCCACCTTTCACCTGGGTCGTGTGTCACGTCTTTCCCAGGGCGTGCCTGAGTGACAGGTCACTGAACTGGAGGCGGGGACATTTCAGTCCTGAGTCTGCTCACACAGCTTACCAGCTGCCTGACACGCAGCAAGGTGTCCCCTTTCCTGGGCCTCAGTGTCTGCACCTGCCATGACTGATACTGCTGTTCTCTGAGCCACCTGGAACCTGTCTGCCCATGTGCATGAACTGATGGACTGAGGAGAAGAGCTTTGATAGGCCGTGTGTGTGTGAGTGTGTGCGTGTGTGCATGTGTGTGTGTGTGTGTGTGTGTGTGCATGCATGTGTGTGTGTGTGTGTGTGTGCATGTGTGTGTGTGTGTGAGTGTGTGCATGTGTGCGTGCGTGTGTGCGTGTGTGTGTGTATTTGTCAAAAAGTTGCTGAGAGTTAGTTCTTGTTTTCATGTCCCTTGAGGGCTCTCGTGTACCCAGCAGTGGCTCTCGGTTGATTACTGAACAGCTGGGGAAACCAGTTAGTCAGGGGCCCCGAGGAGCAGGAAGATTTCAGCTGCCACTCAGACATCATCCATAGAACCAGAACTCGGGGATGACAGAGCCCACCCACTGTGTCACAGAGAGCCAACACTCACAGACATGGGGACTGCTTCTTCTCTCCAGAGGCGCCTTCCCAAATAGCCAGAGTCTTTCATAGACACTTCCTTAGAATCCATGGAATTGTTTTGGGCACAGACGAGATATGAATGGCAAAGCCAAGGCCTGCTGACCAGGCGACCGGGAAAAGTGTCCTCAGCAGTAACGGAGTAGCCCCCAGTGTGAAATAGTCAGGGTACAGGTTCTTAGTCACGTTTCTGCTCAGTGACTTCCTTCTTCTAACAGGTAAACTCTCACACACTGCTACTGGGAATGCAATACGGCAAGTCTGCTTTGGGAGACCCTCGGGCACGTTAAACCTATGTTGTGAAAGTGACACACATGCTGACAGAACGATCCATTAACCCCACTCCTGGGGAGTCACCTGGGGAAGTCAAAATGTGTGTTCACATTAAAAGCCTGTAGGAAAATGTTTTTAGCAGCTTTACTCATAATTACCCAAAATATGGGAAACAATAGCGATGTCCTTCAATTAGTGAATTAATGTTGGTGCATCATACAATAGAACGATATGCAGCAATAAAAAATGAACGATAGATTATGCAATAACCCTTAGAACACTACACCATAAAGCGTAGATTTTAGTGTACATAAATTTTTAAAAATTTCAACTCGATGTATGATGAAAATGGGATGTAGACTGTGACAAATAAAATTGGGTTATGTTCAATCATATGACCACATTAAACACAGTAGGGAAGAAAGAATGGACATAACTTTGAATACTTATTAAATATTTTCCAATAAATGGAAGTAGGGATTTTTAAAGGACTGGCTGACTTCTGAAAAGGTTAAGGGAAATGCAAGATGAGTCTGGAGCATTTTCTAGTACCAGAAAGTTAAAAAAATGTTCCCCCAAAATGTAGCAGACTGTGTTGAAAATTTATAAAGAACAGCTGAAAGAGCCCCTAAGACAGAAGTTGAAACAATATTTCTTAGGTGAGAAGAGGGGAGATAGTGAATCAGACTTTGTCACATACGCCAACGGGAATCCACCCGGCAACTCTATCTGGGGTGAATGCTTGAGTCTCGAGCTATTTTTAGTGCCTGAGGCCAATGCTCTGATCAACTAAGCTATCCTCAGTGCCTGGGCCAGCCGTCAAACCAATAGAGTCACTGGCTGCAGGAAGCAAAGAGGGAGAGAAGGGGGAGAAGGAGGAGAGAAGAAGCAGACGGTCACTTTGCCTGTGAGTCCTGATCGGGAAAAGAACCCAGGACATCCATGTGCTGTGGCTCTATCTACTGAGCCACCAGCCAGGGTCAAAAAGCTTTTATAAAAACAAAAAAGTTTGAAAGTATAAACGTCTAACCCAGAGATAAAAGAAAGAGCCACGTGTCCACACTGAGATGAGTAATGGAGAAGGGATGACTTCTCATTACAGCAAAACAGCAGTGAGCAGACACAGACGTGATGGGGAAATACAGAATCAACATCACAACACCAGACTCAGAATTGCAGGCACCATCTGCCTTTTTTTAAAAACCAGAAATAAAATATCTGCGTGATTTCAAAATATCTCCAAATTACTTAGCAATTTCAAGGAGAAAGTGTAGCTTTGCAGAGAAGAATTTAGCAGGAACCACCTCAGCCAAGAAATCGGCCATCTTGCAAAAGTATTTGGCTAAGATGCCGAAAAGTAGTCAAATGTGCAAAAATGTTGGGGATAAGTGAGCTCATTGCAAGCTCCCCTCCCACCCCACGGACAACACTGGAATAATTTGTCCAAGAAATGACATTGTATTGGATGATCAGTGAAACTATAAAATATCTGTAAGTCCACAGTGATAATACATGAAGAATTCAACAAATAAAAGAAAGAAAATTTTCCTCTAAATAATGTCCATAGATGCTCCCCGTCCCAGGAAGTGGAGGGTAACTCTACACCTGAGCTCATGACTTCCTTTCAAAGAGGACAGCATGCATGAGGGAAGAGGACACTGCCCAGTGGACAAGTACCACCTCCAGCGGGACGGTCAAGGTTCCAGCATCGGTCATAAGACACACTGACAGCGTGGACTACTCTCTCATCTTGATGTGGGGAGGAGGGCACTTCATCTCCGTGATCTTCCTCCCAAAGTCTTATCACTCAGACTTATCATATATATATATATATATATCAGGCAAACATAAATCACAGGTTATCCTACACACTTTCTTAATGGTATTCCTGAAAATGGCCAAGGTCTTGAAAACAAGAAAAGCCTGAGACAGTGCCCAGAGATTAAGGGAACATCCTGACTAAATGTAACAGGGCAGCCTGGATGGGAGCTAGGCCAGAAAAATAAAAAAGATATGGGTGAAAAATGAATTAAACTCAATTAAAGTGTGGAATTTAGTTCATGATGATGTATCAACGTTGTGTCATGAGTCGGGACACATTTCATGGTCACATACGATGGTAACAATAGGGGAAACTGGACGCAGGTGTGGAGAAACTCTGTACTGGTCACACATTATTTAACAGGGACCAGCGAGCATGGAGACAGTGACGCTGAAATCACGTGGAAGGGACTGAAAGTCTGAACAAGAGGAGTCTGACCCTGGGTTCCTTCCCCAGTCGCCCAGCTCTCTCCCCACCTCCATTGACAGCGGACAGTTTACTTTCAGAAAGGCTGCACCAGAAAGCCTGTGGACTTGGAACCCTGGGCAGGACTAAGGTGTCACCGAGGCTCTGAGCTGAAAACAAATGAATTAAAGGAAAACCTATAAAGGGGAAATCACCAGCTTCCTTCCTCCCCTCAGCCCTCAGGACCCTGGTGCCCCATCCATTGCTCTCCTGGCCGAACCGAGTCAGGGAAACAGACAACTTTGCTGTCGGCCACAACCGAAGGACTTAATACCGTGTGTCCGTAAAGTGATGGTGCACTTTTGATCGGTCACAGGAAAGCAACAAAAGACAATAGAAATGTGAAATCTGCACCAAATAAAAGGAAATCCCTCCCCGTTTCTGTAGGGTGATGTGGCAGCATGTGCGCATGCGCAGATGATGACGTAACACCGTGTATACAGCGGAGCAGCCCATGGCCATGCCAGCAGAGCAGTCTGTGACGGCAAACACCTATCTTGACATGTTGGAATTGTATGCAGTGCCACAATTTCCAGAAGGTGTCATCTTTCAACAGGACGGCGCTCCTCCACACTACACCACCATTGTTCGTGAGTTTCTGGATAGAACATTCCCCCAGCAGTGGATAGGCAGGGGTTCTGTCAAACCATGGCCACCACGATCCCCGGATCTGACGCCCTTAGACTTTTACTTTTGGGGTTATGTGAAGCAACATGTGTACATTGAACATATCAATGACATTAATCACTTAAAACAGAGAATCACAGACGTTATTCACTCTGTTACACCAGACGTCCTTACCCGTGTGTGGCTAGAACTTCACTATCGTTTGGATGTGTGTAGGGCAACAAATGGAGCCCACGTCGAACTGCACTAAATAGGTATGAAACTGGGAGAGTTTTTCCTTATATTTGGTGCAGATTACACATTTCTATAGGTTTTTGTTGCTTCCCTGTGACCTGTCAAAAGTGCACCATGACTTTACGTACACACTGTACTTCTCATGGCAAAGTTTATGTTCCTGAAAGATTAGGCTCAACATTTATTATGCTAGACTGCTGATTTACAATCTAAGTGCGATTTCTAGCCTTACCAACTCCAATGTTAAACACACAGAGCTTATCAAGGAGGAGCGGGACCTGAAGTTGGAATGGGGACACTTGAGTAAACTTTGATAACTGTAAATACCTTGAACTCCAAGTTCTTTGCATTGCATGCTGATGGAAGCCTCCTCCGTGGCTAAGGATATTATCCTGCAGAAGCATCTGCAATGACCTCAACTGGCATAGATGCCTCAGCTGATGTAGATGTAGGGGTTTCTGAAGACGTACCTGGTCATTGTCTCATTGCTTCTAGATCATGGCTAGACAACAATCTGAAAGACTGCAGGTCTCACCTTGAAGAGTTGCTGTGCACATCAAAAGAATTGCAAGGTTTTGCAAATGTCGGCCCAATTCATAAATTGTTTGAAATCATCCTGAGAGTGTTAGAACAGAAAGGAGACAACAGAGCATTGGACTGGCATTTATATGGTCTTGTGTGTAGAAATCAGTGATTCTGGCTTAAATAATTTAGCTCAAGCTGCTAGGAGTGGTTCGGAAGGATGCTTGGTTGACTTGAGCATTAATTTAGTGACAGGTTAAAGAAATTTGAGGTGTCAAGGTGTCTGAAATATACCTTAGAGAAAGGAATCCATAGACATAGGAAGGAATGTTGGAACTGATTCATCACCTGTGACCACAGAGGTACGCTCTGACCGACCCCTGCGAGGGCTCAGAGGATGGTTTCTTCACAGACAATCACATTAAGTAACTCATTAGTGAGGGGAGCCCCCAAAGTGTGAAAAGTTCCATAGTGCTTGTCTTCTATAATCTGGGGACATTGGGAGATCCCACCACTGATGTCCCTGAAGAGGTTGGACTATCAAACACCAAATGGCAATATATAATGGCCTAGATAATGTGACACTCTAATAAGTTTATTTATTGAATTAAAAAATTAATAAATCAAAATATTGTTAAGTTAGACATGATCATTGTAATAGACCTCAGTGTTGGCATGGTCCTCAGAATGGCTGTCACCTCAGATATATTTGGCAACTTTGAATGGACTATGGTGTCATCAGAATGGAAACAGGAAGATCCCATAGGCTGTGTCTCCATCCAGGGACTTCGGTGGCATCTCTACCGTTCAGTCCTCTCTCATCTCCAGTGCTCCTCTGTCCCTGCTGGAAACCTGGCCCATGTCCATCCTAATGTCTCATAACTCACTCTCTCTGTTTTTGACCTCTCTTTCAACCTCTAGGCAGGGACCCACTCCTGGAAACCTCCATCACCCGATGAGTCACACAGAACAGACACCGTCTTCTTCCTCACTCTCTACCTCCAAGCTCCAGCTCCTCACGCTTCCTCTCTCAGCTGTTTAAACTAACTTCCCCTTGATGTCTTTGTCAATGCCTGAATTCCCACCCTTTCACCTCAAACATTGATACTTCACTTATTGCGTCGTATCTGAAATATCCTGTGTATTTCTGGCTTCTCCATCTCTCCTTCACGCCTTCATTCTCAATTCTTCAATGCTCCCCTACAGCTGTAAAGTAGGCTCAACTTTCTTTCAGGTCTGAAGTCCTCCATCCATGGCCCACACTTCCTCTGCCTTCATCTCTCATCACAACCCACCCCTCACGTGATGGAAGTCATGTTTCTGACATGGTGCCCTTGCATGTGCTGTTTCCTTCTCATCAGAGCACATGTGCCACTCTCTCCTGTAACTCTCCCTGGCTGAGTCATACTCATGTTTTTAAGACTCAGCTCCTAGTCACCTCCCTGGGAAGACATTCCAGATGCACCCAACTTGGATAAGATGTCCGCGTCTGTGTGTGTCTTAGCAGAAGAATCCACACCCCCAGCTCAGACGTTGCCGGTTTGATCCCCAGTTAGGGCACATGGAGGAACAGATTGATGTTCTTCTCTACCCCTTTCTACCTTTCTAAAATCAATAAAGAATAAACATTTTTAAAGAATGGCGACCTTGGAACATGGAAAGGGGGGCAGAGAGGTGCTTGTCTTCTGGAAATAAGGCTTCTCTGTCTCAGTCCTTCCCTGTAGCCTCCCTCTCATATCAGGACCGAGTGCCTATCCATGGCATTGCTAAAAACAAATAGTTTCTTGTTACGTTATATTAGATTCAGGGTGAGATTATTGCAACTAGTAGATTGAATTTCTTTAAACAGAGATAAGGAACGTTGAAAACAACTGTTTCCTTTGACATTGACTCATTTACCATTTGTGATCCAAACGAGGACCTCTGAGTTCACGGTCACTGGGCATGCTGAGCTTTACCAGTGGCTCTAGGACTCCCTTTCTCTGTTCATTATCTGAGACCACCGATGCTGGTCAGTATATTTTGGTTTTGGTGTGGTTCTTACTTCTCTCTGTTGGTGGCACCTTGGTTTTGAGTCCTGGAGGTGGAAGCTGACAGTCTCATGGATATTGAGAGTGCTGGTCAAGGCATGAGAGAATTGAGATCAGCTCTTGCACTGGTCATTGGGCTAATCTCACCACTGCATAAAGGGGATCTATTTATTTCACTGGTCATTGGGCATGACCCACTCTACTGAATCTCTCATTGTCATTGTTTGAGACCACAGATGCTGGTTAATATACTGTTTTTTTTTTTTTTTTTTTTGTGGTACAGTTCTTACTGTTCCCTGTTGGTGGCACTCTTAAGCATTAGTTCAGTGGATCTTGTTGATACAGCTAGGAAAATGTATGTGACTGAAACACCTGCTTATCCTGAGAAAATATACATATCAGTGCCCCCTCCCGTCTTAAAATTAAAGAACATGTAACACAGTCCATTAGAATCACCTTTTCTGAATCAAGCACACCTTCTGGTTCACTCGAGATACTTTTCTCCTTTTAGTTTTATTACGAATGGATTAAATTTTGTCTGTTCAACTTGTTCTAAATATGTTCATTTTCACTGTTTTTGTTATTGCCATGCAAACATTCAAATTGTTAATTATTGGGATGGAAAAGCTGCATAACTTAATGTAGACCATTCATACAAAATTCTTTCTAGAGGTGAACCATACACATGAGAAAAATGGAGCACACACACACAAAAAGAGAAAAACAGTAATTTTAATGCTTGAAGTTTCTTCTGGAGAGAGAAAGGAGACAAGGGACAGATACACAGACAAAATTCATTCTTGGTTCCTCAGTGGATTGTCACAGTGTGCTGGGTTTGGTTCACAGAACTCAACGACAGCAATTATTGTATAGACGGTGATTGATCCTGCACAATCCAGAGGGTCTCTCATTTCTAAAGCATAACTCATTTCTACAGGTGCATATGAATATTTTCGAGTGGTCTGCGGAGGGAAGAGGAGGGTCAGGCATGGTGGGGACGGGCACAGGGAGCAGAGGCACAGCCAGTGTCAGGGACATCTACTCAGAGGAGACGTGTCTACTATGGGAGACCACACCTGCCAGGTTAGGGTGAAAGGTCACATGTCTGTGTAATTCACAAGCACTGGCTGACTCTGCGTTGGTCGCGCCGACCAGGGACCGTCTCTGACCCGAGTCCATCACGTCCCTGCTCATTCTCTGCCCCGCCCCCACCCTCCTCTCCCCTCGTGGTGCCTGCTTCTCTCCCACCTCACCCCACCCCTGACTGTGAGCCCAGACTCCACGCCCCTCTGACAGGCCCTCTGATGGGGTCAGACCCTGTAGCATGTGGGCAGGTGTCACCTGAAGCTTCTCAACCAACTCATTCCTCATCAAAGAAGTGGATGTCCACGAGCTGGTCCTCGAACTCAGGCTGGTCCTGGGCGGGCTCCTGGGCAGCTGTCTCCTGCAGGGACTGAGTCCGGGCCTGGAAGGCCAGGAGGAGCAGGGCAGTGAGGAAAGCAAGGGTCCTCATGGCTGAGAGTCCCCTGGAGGTGCGGGTCGGGTGGTAGGGCAGAGTGAGTGGTGGGGAGGGCAGAGCCAGCCTGCACTTATAGTGGGGTGGGCGGGGCTCAGTGACTGCGCTGTGCAACCTCTGGCTGGCCTGGGGCCAGGGCCTCTGGGCCTCCCAGCCTCTTTCATGCTCCTGTCCCCACCCCTTTGTGGCAGCATGTGTCCCTGGGCTCAGTGTCCACACCTGTTTCATGTTGATAGTGATGATGAGGACTGGTGTGTGTTCTGTGTGCCATCTGCTTGGGTATTTACCTTCTAGTGTTCAAAGAGGACAAGGACTAGAGCTCTCAGCCAGTGTATACAGGGAATGACGTCATTCTGTGTCTGATGTGGGGTCCTGCTCATCTCTGGAGGCCCCGACCCTGGGACCATACTTTCCCCCATTGGAGTAGAGGGTTCATTCTCCAGGCTGAGGGACTGTGGGGGAGGTTTGCTGGTCCTGGCTGAGTGATCTCCTGAGGTGGAGGGGACAGTGACTCAAACTCTGTGAAGTGAACCCAGAGGGACACGAGGGAAGGACTTGGTCAGAGTTAAGCTGAAAGACACATTCATTTCCTGATGTCACTAGGATTTAAACATATCATATAAACAGCTCTCCAATGACTTGTTTCCTTTTGGAGAAATAGGTGATACAACAAAGTTTCTGCAACCTGTCTCTGAAATTTCTGGTATTTTAAAGTAAAAAAGTAATTATTGCACAAAAAAAAAAATTGAAAGGGAGCTGAGTGATGAGTGAGACTATAGGTCCCCTCCCTGAGCCAGCCCTCCTCCTGCTCTGCAGGAGCCACCAGGGTCCCCGTGTTCTGAGTGGTCTTCCTCACCCCAGGCTCTACCTCGGACATTGTTCCAGCAGCGCACACAGGACCACGTCCCTGTGTGAACAGTGTTGTACCATCCCAGCCTTTATACGTCACCTTTTAGTGGTCTCTCATTGATCACTAAACTCTGACAGTTTGGTTATTGCTAACTACTTTTAGTTGCAAGCATAACAGCAGTGAGTATCCTCTTGCTAATTTGTGACTGTCTTCTAGAGAACTGTCCCTAGTAGATTCTGGGTAAAAGTAGTACATCCTACACATTTAAGAGATGTTAATGTATCATCCTCTGCATAGTCCTGTTGACCTCGCTCACTGAAACATATGAGCCCACCTGCTGCCCACACAGTGGGAAGTGTTTAAAAGTCTCCGTGTTCCCTCAATTTCGTCGTTTGAATTTTTAAGCCTGAGCTCTGGGCAGACTTGTGGTTTTTTAAAAATATACTGGACGTCCCAGACTCTCTTGCAGCTCAGAGTGACCATTAGACAGAATTCAGACCAATCAAATGTAACCTCTGAGTCAGACCCATTATTAAATAATGAAATGAATTACTGTCACTGTTTATAGTTTTCCTGTGGTATTGTTTTATATTTTTTTCTCCTTATTTCTACTTGGAGGACAGGAGCAGCTGGACTTGTGGCCTCTCTGTTCTGCCCGTGGGAAGGACAGTTACTGCGTGTGGACGGCGTAGCCAGGCAATGGGAGATGCCCGTCCTGAGACCCCAGTTGAGGCAGGTCCCCCACCTCCGGTGCTGCCTGCAGGCTGATGGCTGTGAGCTGTGAATAACATGCTCCTGACTCTGAAAGTCCTGGTGGCGGGGACCCTGGGGCCCAGGCGTGGCGGGAAGCGGTCTGCGACCTGAACTGTGAGGGCTGCCATCTTTCCCAGAGTGACAGGTAAGACCTGCAACCCGGATGGAGTCCTGGCTCCGTGTCTCTCCTGAGTCACGGGGCTACACGTGTCCCCATGGAGGAAGTGCCTGTTTATTTTCTCCGAGGGTCCTTTCTTCTTGGCATCGGTTTTGGGACATGGAATACTTGGTCGATTTATTCCTTTTGGTCTGTAGTGCTTACTTATACATTCAGGGAACTGTCATCTGTCCCAGGGGCTGCGGAACATTGGCATGTCTGTCACTTCCCTTTGGCTCTTTCTCTTGTTTACACAGATACTTTGCATTTTTATGTGTTGTTAAGATTTTTGGTCATTTGTGAGTTTTGTCTCTTCCCTACTATGGTTTGTAAAGCCTGGTCTTCCGTGTGTCCGTGCTTTCTTGTTTTGGGCAGGGGTGTCAGGGGCGCATGGTCGTTGCTGATTATGTTTCAAATTAAAAGGGTTTCTAGTTTGAAATATTCACAGGGCAAATTTTCTTGAAATACTGTATTTCCCGTGTATAAGATATTTTCCATGTATAAGACACACCTCATTTTTGGGGCCCAAAGTATAAAAAAAAGTATTATATAAAGTACTGAACTCAAGTTTTATTCATCATAAAACTCATACAACTCCTCATCACTGTCAAAACTCCCGTCCACGAGCTTGTCCCCATCTGTGTCTGATGATGAATCACTGTCTTCATATATTGCCGAGTTCTGAGCTCCATCTATGGCATTGGAAAGGCCACAACCACTGCATAAGACACACTCAGTTTTTAGACCCCCAATTTTTTTAAAACACCTGCATCTTATACATTGAGAAATATGGTAGATGTGGCCACAGTACAAAGATCGAATAGAAGGTTCTAGGAGCACAACACAGCCTCAGGGGAGAATCCAAGGTCCTGGCTATAAGACATGTGTGGCGACCTTGGAATAGGGAGAGGGGTTCAGAGAGGTGCTTGTCTTCTGCAAACAAGGCTTCTCTGCATCTCAGATACCTTTCAGCTTGGAGTTAAGGGCCTGTCATTGGCAAAAACAAAATATTTATTTTTTGCTGGAATTTCATTAAAATTAGTAACAGGTTCATTTTAACTCATAACTCAAACTCTTTAAGAGAGAGCGGGACATAAAGAGAGTTGAGGCCAGCTGTTGCATTGGACAGTGGACTAACCTCCCTCTGGGGGCCGGACGGGCATGCCTGAGTAGCCAGGACCAGTGATACTGACCGGATTGGGACTCCCCTTTCCTCCGGCTGTTATGTGAGATGACCGGTGCTGGTCAGTCTGCTCCGGTTCTGGTGTAGTTCTTACTGTTCCCTGTAGGTGGCACCCTGGAGCATTAGTTCACTTGATCTTGTTGATACAGCTAGAAACATGCACATGTGACTGAAATGCCATCTTCTCCTAGAAATATCTACAGATATTGATGCCTTCTTATGTCTTAAAATTAAAGAGTAAGAAACATGCATATTGGATCTACCTTTCCTGGGATCAGCAACACCTTCTGAGACCCCCCCCCCCCATAGAAGAAATTGTTTAGTTTTCAGTTTCATTACAAATGGATTAAATTATGTAGATTAACATTAGTTTAATTAGCAATTATGTTTCTTTTTGCTGGTTTTGCTATTGCCCTGTGAAGTCCAATTGTGCATCAAGAAATGCAAAGTCTGGTTAACTTAGTGGAGACCATTCAGGACAGAATTCTCAGGACAGGTGACCCCACAACTAAGAATAGTGAAAAGGAAAAATTAAAAAAAGCCGTCCAGTGAGTTTAATGCTTGAAGTTTATTCTGGAGAGAGAAGGAGAGAAGGAACAGGTGCAGAGACTAAATGCACTCTCAGGTCCTCAGTGGAATGTCACAGCGCTCTGGGTCTCAGTCCACAAAGCTCAGCGACAGCAAAGCCTGGATTTACGGCCATTTCTCGTACAGCTCCCAGAGTGACGTTCCAGGAAAGTGCAGAAGAAGCTGCGTCGGCACTTGCAGACGGTGACGTTCCGAAGGCCTGAGAACAAGGACGGGGTCAGGCACGGAGGGGACAGGCACAGTGCAGAGGGACAGCCAGACTATGGAGCACCTGTAAGAGGTGACCTGTCTATTTACCACAGACAACATCTCCCAGGTTAGGGTGAAAGGTCACAAGTCTAAGTGAATCACAAGCACTGGCTGACTCTGCGTTGGTCACACAGACCCATGACCGTCTCTGACCCGAGTCCATCACGTCCGTGCTCATTCTCTGCCCCGCCCCCATCCTCCTCTCCCCTCGTGCTGCCTGCTTCTCTCCCCGCTTATTTCACCCTGACTTTGAGCCCGGACTCCACGCCCCTCTGACAGGCCCTCGATGGGGTCAGACCCTGTAGCACGTGGGCAGGTGTCACCTGAAGCTTCTCGAGCAACGCGTTCCTCTTCTGTGAAGGAGATGGCCACGTCCTGGTCCTCGGCCTCAGGCTGGCCCTGGGCGGGCACCTGGTCAGCTGTCTCCTGCAGGGACTGAGTCCGGGCCTGGAAGGCCAGGAGGAGTAGGGCAGCGAGGAGGGCGAGGGTCCTCATGGCTGAGAGTCCCCTGGAGGTGCGGGTCGGGAGGGAGGGCAGAGTGAGTGGTGGGGAGGGCAGAGCCAGCCTGCACTTATAGTGGGGTGGGCGGGGCTCAGCGACCACAGCGCAGTGAGGGCAGCGGGGCCTCTGGCTGGCCTGGGTACGTGGCTGACTGACCTCCCGGCCTCTTTGATGCTCCTGTCCCCACCCCTTCATGGCAGCATGTGTCCCTGGGCTCAGTGTCCACACTTGTTTCACGTTGATAGTGATGATGAGGACCTGGTGTGTGTTCTGTGTGCCATCTGCTTGGGTATTTACCTTCTAGTGTTCAAAGAGGACAAGGACTAGAGCTCTCAGTCAGTGAGTACAGGGAACAACGTTCTTCTGTGTCTGATGCGGGGCCTGCTCATCTCTGGAACCAAAGATTTGCCCTGTGGAGTGGAGGGTCCACCTTGTACGGTCAAGGGTTTCACTACCCTTCGAGGGAGGTTTTTAGGTCCTGGGTGGAGAGGTTTCTGGGGCAGAGGGGACAGTGACTCAGGCTCAGGTGAAGTGAGCACAGGGGACACAATGCAGGGAGTTGGTTAGAACAAAGCAGAAGGAGAGATGTTTAAAAACGTCAGTAGAGTCTGTACTAGTCACAGAAACTGCTCACCAGTTACTTGTGTCCTTTTAGAGAAACAGACAGCACAATGACATTGCTGAAATATCCTTTCGGAATTTTTGATATTTTACAATAAAAAATAAATCATGCTCATAGGAGAAAATTTGAAGGGGAGCTGAGTGATGAGTGGGAATATCGGTCCCCCTCCATGCACCAGCCCTCCTCCCGCTCCTCAGGAGCCACCAGAGTCCCCGTGTTCTCAGTGTACTTTGTCATCCAGGTTTACCTCGAACACTGTTCCAGCAGCCCGCACAGGAAACAGGGAAGGTTGTCCTTGTGTGAATGGCGTTGTCACATGCCTTTTTGCTGGTGTGTATGCTTGTTTTTCATACGTGATGATTCATGCTTGCTCAGAACATGACAACCTTCCCTGTCTCTCATCCGCCTGAGTGTTTACCAGGGCGGGTTTGTGCTTGTGTGTCGGAGGCCTCGAAGTCATCATGAGGTGCTTGTAAAACTCGCTCAGAAGTGGCGTAATCAGAGGGACATAAGGATTCTCACCTGTGGCTCTGGGTGCCCAGTGGAATTTTTTACCCTTCTGAGGGAAACTACATTGAACATGCAATTCTGTGCTGGAGAATATTTTTTTGATTCACATTTATTGGGACAAATGGTCTTTTTTGGGATGTTCAGGGATTTAGGAAATTTGATCTGCACGGATCCCTTTTGGAAAACACTGCTTAAGCCCTGACTCCTACCAAATAAAGAATCCAAATAAGAAGACATGAGAGTAGAAAGACAGAGTGAAGGGAAAATATGAGTAAAACTTATTTGTAGTCTTTTAATTAATTTCTCATAAATGGTTGATTAGGCTGTTGCTGAGAAAAGATTAGTCACCAAAATAAAGTAAAAAAATACGTGAGCTGCCACTTGGAATCAAAATTCCCAGTGCGATAAAGAAAATGTGGGATTTGCTCAGGGGAGAAACGGGATGGCGGGAAAGACAGCCTCTGCCCATGAGCAGGGAGTTACCTGTCTGAGTCCATGAGTAACAGACGTGAGGTTTGCCACTGGAGGAATGTACGTGGGACACTGAGCAAGCAGACGCGGGAGAAGGAAGGAAAGAAGGACGTCAATTTATTCTGGAATAAGAAAGACAAAGCCGGGAATCCTAGTTAATGGAAAATGCCAGCGGAATGTCAGAAAAGCCATTAACCAAATGGCGTCTTGTTCCCATTCTGTCCCCTCCCGGAAAGGGTGGTGGGACCCTCTGCCTAGGCTGTTGTGCAGTGTGTGTGTGTGTGTGTGTGTGTGTGTGTACGCGCACGTGTGCACAAACCGCACCTGAGAATGCCCTTTCTGTTCCGTTTGTTCATCTTCATTGGGTGTTGGGGGCGGGGGACGCAATGAGAGAAACCATCTCACGTCCTAAGGGCCATGCCAGACAGAGGGCCATGCCAGACAAAGGGCCATGCCAGGCACGTGGAAAATCTCAACAAAGGTAGTTGCTGTTATATTTATGCTCGTCACCACATGACCACGTTCTGGCGATGAGCCCCGAGTACTTGGCAGGGTGACTGGTGTGACGAATTCCTGGCACACAGATTCAGAATACGCGTTGGAATCAGCACACGAGCAGAATGACAAGGGACAGGATTTCTTGCGTTGGTGAGTCAGCTCTCACGGGTCTATAACTTCTGCGTCCGCCCTGTCTCCCTGGTCCCTGCTGCAGCCCCTGGGCTTTGCTTAAAGCGTCCCACCGCCATGAGCCAGTCTGCCTGTCCAGCGTCCTCTCTCTCACCTGTAGAGACGGTGACCCCGGGACAGTCGATGACCACTTTGTTCCAGGGTTAGCCTTTCCCAGAGATTCTGTCCCATCTAGATCCCCCAGAGTCCTCTTTTATTGGGAAAAACATCTTATCTTCAGCCTCTCTTCATCCTTGTTGGGCCCCAAAATGACTTGGGTGAGTGGAATATCTGGAAAAAAGAAGCCCGTGTTTGAAAAGATCACCCTCGGGGACCCTGGTGGAACAGGCACAGCTGAGCTCTGCCCATGAACCACAGCGTGTCCGGGAGCCCCTTTGTCTGCCCTCGACCTCGACCCCCAACCATCTCAGGGCTCAGCCTAGACCGCCAGGTGTCCCTGTGGCTCAGCACCGTGTCCCTCAACTTCTGTCCGGGGAAACTATTTCTAGAAAGTTCTACGAGTATTATAGGAAGTGATTGTAGTTTTCTAATATATTTGTAAGGAATAATTTAGAATAAAATGCATTTAATTTGCCTTTACGTATTTACTTTTTACTTGGCCTTATTGAGTACCGTCCGTGTTCTGTCCGAGGTGCAGATGGGGCCTGACGGGCTCACCCCCTCCCCTGCCCCTCCCTCAATGACCACCTGTAAATGGTTGAAGCACAGGCGCAGGTATAACTTCATGCTCTCCTTATGTCCTCCCCCCACCCCCAGACATATTTCATTTCTTTCCGATCCTAGACTGTTACACTATTTCCTTTCGCTTTATTTCAATCAGCACAGAGATCTTCTGTTTCCATTTGTTTACCATCTTAGCCCTAACGAGGTTCCACACTTGACTGGAAGTGTGTTCCCATTGTCCTCCTCTTCCCCATGTCTTCCGGGTCGCCCGGTCTCAGTACCCCCCCCCCCCCCGATACTTCGAGTCCCTGACCAGGATGATTTCCAAGGGGGAACCGACTCTGACACATTGTGTACCTGCTGAGATCACAGTGGGGACGGTCACTTCCCGTGACCATCTGGAGGAGGAGGACTGGGCTAAGTGCTCTGCCGTCTCAGGTGGGGTGTAGTTGAGACAGGTGGGGTACAGGTGAGACAGGTGGGGTGTAGTTGAGACAGGTGGGGTACAGGTGAGACAGGTGGGGTGTAGTTGAGACAGGTGGGGTACAGGTGAGACAGGTGGGGTACAAGTGAGAAAGGAGGGGTGCAGCTGAGACAGGTTGGGGTATAAGTGAGACAGGTGGACTGTGGGTGAGACAGGTGTGGTATGGGTGAGAAGTGTGGTATGGGTGATACAGGTGGGGTACGGGTGGGGTGTAGGTGAGACAGATGGGGTGTGGGTGAGACAGGTGGGGTATAGGTGAGACAGGTGGGATACAGGTGAGACAGGATGAATACAGGTGAGACAGGTGGGATACAGGTGAGACAGGTGGGATACAGGTGAGACAGGTGGGGTACAGGTGAGACAGGTGGGGTGCAGGTGAGACAGGTGGGGTGCAGGTGAGACAGGTGGGGTACAGGTGAGACAGGTGGGGTGTAGTTGAGACAGGTGGGGTACAGGTGAGACAGGTGGGGTGTAGTTGAGACAGGTGGGGTACAGGTGAGACAGGTGGGGTACAGGTGAGACAGGTGGAGTCTGGGTGAGACAGGTGGGGTACAAGTGAGAAAGGAGGGGTGCAGCTGAGACAGGTTGGGGTATAAGTGAGACAGGTGGACTGTGGGTGAGACAGGTGTGGTATGGGTGAGAAGTGTGGTATGGGTGATACAGGTGGGGTACGGGTGGGGTGTAGGTGAGACAGATGGGGTGTGGGTGAGACAGGTGGGGTATAGGTGAGACAGGTGGGATACAGGTGAGACAGGATGAATACAGGTGAGACAGGTGGGGTGCAGGTGAGACAGGTGGGATACAGGTGAGACAGGTGGGGTACAGGTGAGACAGGTGGGGTGCAGGTGAGACAGGTGGGGTGCAGGTGAGACAGGTGGGGTCTGCGTGAGACAGGTGGGGTACAGGTGAGACAGATGGGATACAGGTGAGACAGGTGTGGTACAGGTGAGACAGGTGGGGTACAGGTGAGACAGGTGGGGTACAGGTGAGACAGGTGGGTACAGGTGAGACAGGAGGGGTACAGGTGAGACAGGTGAGGTATAGATGAGACAGGTGGGGTACAGGTGAGACAGGTGGGGTACAGGTGATACAGGAGGAGTACAGGTGAGACAGGTGGGTACAGGTGAGACAGGAGGGGTACAGGTGAGAGAGGTGGGGTACAGGTGAGACACACTGGGCAGCTGTTACAGGTAGAGCACACCTCAGCCAGCAGTTAATGCTCAGTGGTTCGTGGCAGGCAGGATGATTTGGCTGGAGGTTTTGTGAACAACCATGTTATCTTCTTCAGGATGAGAGGGTGAAGTCAGGGAGTCGAACCACACGCTCTTGCTTGTTAGTAGGGAAAGATGGGGTCCTGTCCGAATGGTGAGGTCTCCAGCGATCCTCAGGGGACGTCCAGCTTTATACAAATCCCTTCTCCTTTCTGCAGACAGCTGTCAGACACTCGAATTTGAAAGGCCCTGCTGCTTTTGGGGGGGAGTCTGCCTGAAGCCAGGGAACCCAAACTGCAAGCCCATCCGGGGACCCTGCCGAGCGATCACCCTCTGCTGCCGAATCAGGAGGGACTAAGGAAGGAGCCTGTACCAAGAGCCCGGATCAGGGACCTGGCACGTGGCCCCTCCTGTCAGAATAGAAGCAAACAGTACTGCAGTCTGCACAGACATTATTTTCCATTGGGATGAACTACAGGCAGAAACGTCTTCCGTGAAGGGTCAGTCAGTGGGAGGGAAGCAGTTGCTGGAACTAAATGTACACGATGCTTTAAATTTTTCCAGGCCTTTCCATCCACGTGACATCTTGTCACCCTCAGAACCATTTGGTGTATGGGCCCATGTCACAGACGTAGGAACTGAAACTCAGTGACGGTTGACCGCTCACCGAGGTGACCCAGTCACGGAGGAGCTTAATCTACCACTTGGGTCTGTTCCAGAATTCTCTAGCCGCACGGAAGGGAGGCTGGGGTCCCGTCTCAACCTCAGGGAGTCTGGCCCTGAAAGACCTCACCACAGGGGGCGAGGCCGTGTGAGGCCTGGGCGGGGTCCAGGGACCGGCCCTGCTGTGGGGACAGGGCAGAGTGGGCAGGAGCTCTGGGGGCAGCACAGGGCTCAGCGGGGTGCTGTCGGGGGCACACAGGATGAGAACACATGTGCACAGAGACTCCCCAGACGGAATGTCAATTGCAGGTCCGAAGGGCTCACAGTATGAGTACAGAGTCCTAAGAGAGGTGTGACTGTTCACGTTTCCTGTTCAGCTCATGACAGCTGCTGTGGGACCCCAATGAGTGGTCTGTCCACTATGTCACCGTCCCGCCTCCGGTGCGGGGCCAGCCTGCGGACAAGCACCGCTTTCTGCAGTTTTCCATGCGAGTCGGTGGGGGCGAGAGAGGAGGCAGACAGTAGTCCCAGGTGCCCAGGGAGCTGGGAGACAAAGAGAGATGTTAACTCATTCTTAATGTTCTTCCAGAACCTAAACCACCCTGTGCAAAAGAGTAGAGCTTGGACAACATGGTAATCATGAGGTCGACCAGGTCCCCGTCAACGAGTAACCAAAGGAGAGTCCGCGCAGGTTTGCAGATGAGCAGTGGGGACTCTTGCCCCTGTCCTTCAGTGTTTGTAACCATGTCAGATGTTGGTTTCCCCACCGTTCCTAATAGGCACACTCAGCTTTCAGGTCTGTGCACAGGGATTATCTTGGGGTGTTGTGTGTTCCCCGGGTCTATGCTGAGAGTCCACAGTGAGCCCTGTTGTTCTATAGAATGTTCTACCACCTTTGGGAGCATTTTGAAACCAGTGAGTAATTTAAGAATAGCTCACTTTCTGATTTGTGATTCCTCACCATGAAGTAGAAACCTTCTTTGCCTTCCCGCATAATTCTCCCGGCGTTCACATTCACGGACAGGTCTCTCTTCCAAAGCCCCCCGAGAGCCCCAGCTCGTCTGCACCTCTGCCCCCTTCCTTCCCTCTCGTCTTGGTCCAGCACCGAGGACGGCCTTGGGACAGCTGTGCTTGGGGACAGCTTAGCTCTGCTCAGAGAGGCGTGTGGGGGGTGAGGGGCTAACCCTGGTGGGAACACTAGAACTCTTTCCCAGGGGTGAACACCGAACGTGAGGGCTCTTGGTGCTCATGGTCCCAGCTCCGATGGCCCTTGTCACAGACAATCAGGAGAGGGACATGGGACCGTCACTTGCTGACCATGGTGCTGGACGACTCTGAGATAATTCACTGATTATGACCAACTCTTTTTCATTCACTGTCCTCAACAAATTGTAGAACAGTAAACAAAACAGAAAAGAATATTTTTAACTTTTGGGGTACCTGTATTCTGACGGAGGAGAAAAACAACAGAAACAAGAAACATTTGCTACACTCAGTATTTATAGGTGCCCAGTGCAATGTGGTATAGAACCTTACACTTGAAACTTAAGTAGTGTTATTACTCAGGGTCTCCCCAATACGTTTAATAAAAATTTGTAGAAAACATGCTGGGGTCCTAGGAGGGACGGGGGCACTGAGCGGCCTGTGACTGGGACACGAGAAGGCACCGCAGCGTGACACGTGAGCAAGCAGGTCGTTCCCAGACCCGACCCTCTGACCCTGTCTATGACGTCAATGCTTTGCTGCTCTGAGCCCCAGGCTGTGCTCACTCTCCAGCTTCCCTGCACATTGTCAGGTCTTTTAAAACAAAGAGCCAGATTGTCGGAGCACGTTTACTTGGGGTCCTGGCCAGTTTCCATCCCCCCACAATGCCTGCCATTCCCACCTTCCCAATATCCTTACTGATGACCTGGAAGCCTGGGCACTGTCTCTACAGCACCGTCTCCTGCTGCAGTCACGGAGAATATTGTTAGTCTCAGAGGCGACTGCTTAAAGTCAATTCACTGACGTCCTGCTCCCAGAATTCCAGCTTCCCGGTCTCTCGATATCGGTAGTTCCTAGAGTCTGGAACCGGCTGGGACCCGCTGACACCGTGAGCCACTCGGCGGGATCGACAATGAATTCTGGAATGCAACAGAGATGCCGCGGGGGTGGTCTTCTCTGCCCCGGCTGTTGCTCTCTGGGGAAACACTGCTGCCCTCACCCTGGGTACAGGCAGTCAGCGCTTGAACTTCCAGAGGCTCTTCAAGAGACAGAGCCACCTTCTCACCTCTGGCTCTCGGTGATTCACCAGTTCTACATACGCCAAACCCGGCTGTGTGTATTTATTTATTTATTTATTTACAGGGACAGAGAGAGAGTCAGAGAGAGGGATAGATAGGGACAGACAGACAGGAACGGAGAGAGATGAGAAGCATCAATCATCAGTTTTTCATTGTGACACCTTAGTTGTTCATTGATTGCTTTCTCACATGTGCCTTGACCGTGGGCCTTCAGCAGACTGAGTAACCCCTTGCTGGAGCCAGCAACCTTGGGTCCATGCTGGCGAGCTTTTGCTCAAACCACATGAGCCTGTGCTCAAGCTGGCGACCTCAGAGTATTGAATCTGGGTCCTCTGCGTCCCAGTCCAACGCTCTATCCACTGTGCCACCGCCTGGTCAGGCCCAGCTGAGTATTTAGGTGGCCTCACTTAGTGGTACCAGAAACAAGAGTCCAGGCAAAGACGTTATTTCCTCACCGGGACAGAGGTCACTAGGACCCGGGTGCATGGCAGCCAGGACATGGAGGAGTATGCTGGGAACATGCCTCCCCCACAGGAATGCCCTGGTTCTGCCACGGGAGAGGCCACAGAAACATGTCCCCAGAAGAACGGGGACGGGGGGGGGAGACTTCACAGGGATGACAGACACGAGTGGGCTACACAGGGGCCTGAGGAGCAGCCTGGTCCTTTCCCTTCTTCCTGCTCCAATGCCACATATTTCAAGCGTCCGTGTCACTGTCAACTATTGTAACGGGTAGTGCAGGCCACAGCGGTTGTTCCTTATACAAATAACCTTGTCTACTCCTGCCCATTTTCCCTGTTCAGTGACTGTTTACATCAGCTAGTTCATAGCACAGAAACCTTCAGGCTGAACCTAAAATTCCTAAACTCTCACCAGACTATGGAACGTTATCAACCAATTTAACACTTTTTCAATGTAGAACGATAATCACGGAGTTCTAATAGCTCCTCCCGCGTGAAGTGATGAGGAGAACGTTCCACAGTAGAAAAGAACTCAGGACCTGGAGCCCGGGGCCCAGTTCCAATCGGGGTTTCACCAGGTGCAAACTTGACGGCCCTGTGCAATGTCTCTAGTCTTATTTTCCGCAGGCGTACGATCAGGAGTATCAGCAGAACCCGCACAAGGGAAGACTAACCCGCCTCCGGCTGTAGGGTGGACAGGAGAATACGCAGCCTGGCATGCTCTTCTTGCTTGGTCCTGCTCATTGAAGAAACGTAAGACAGGAAACCCACCATTATCTAGAAATAAGAGGGAAGGGCACACAACCCCCTCCCCGTGCCGGCCACTTCTGAAGAAGCTTGTTCCAGACAAGCTCATGGTGCGTTCGCAATGACGGGCATCATTTCCCACAAGGAGTCCAGAATGTTCCGGGTCAGGGAAAAGAATGAAAATTTCATTCCTGGCTCTCTGGGATTCTAAGTTAGGGTCAGATGGCCACCCCCCAGTGACAGAGGACAAGGACAGCAGATGGAGTCAAATGAAGGGGCGGGCTGCTCTCAGGACCCTACCCGAGGACCCACATGACTGGGGAAGAGGACTTGTAGTGTCCCCGACTTTGGCTAAGGAGGAAAGCCCTTCAGCTCTCTCCCACCTGGGCTGAGTCAGGCTCACTCACATGAGAGCGACAGCCCCAAGGACTGATCAGTCATGAGACATCACCGTGACCTGGACAGGGACTTGAATCAGTAGGGTCGTCCTGGAATGGAAGGCAAGTTTCACTGGTCAGATGGAGTGCGCCAGTCTCCGGTAAGAGCACAGGACATGGGGACGTGGTCGTGGCTGCCTAACCAGAGGTCTCAGGAGACTTCAGGTGATCTGAAGAGAGAGTAGAGTCTTGGGAGGCGAATCCTGCCAGATAAGTGGTGGCTTCTGTTCATCTGAGTTCCATTCTTCTACCTGCCAGTGTGACAAGAGGGGACATGAATGGATATATGGGGGCTGGATGTGTCCCCAAGTTCAGACAACTCATTATACTAGTTTCATGACAGTTAATGGGGGAAAGAAAAGTCATACAACCTCACAGTTTTTTCTTTTTATCATGGACTACGTGTCCATCCATTGTAGTCACTCGTATTTTTACTACTGTTGTTATGACTGTTCTTTTCAGGGTCTTTGGTGTTTACAGAAGCAATGCCTCCCACTCTGACCCAGCGTGGGTCACCATCGTCCTTGTTAATTTCACCACCTCCACTGCCCAGCATGTGATTTAACGAGCCTCAACTGACAGTCTCTCCCACAGTTAGTCACCCTGATCAGAGCGACCCAGAAGAGGAAGCTTTAAACTGAGTTTTATTCAACAGCGTTCTTGTGCCCTTGATTCCCTCCTTCCAGGAGTTCCCAGCGAGGTCTCCGCGGAGCTGACGCCATGAGGTTGTTGTACATACTCACCCTCGTGGTCGTCTCCCAAGTGACGGCAGGTAAGCCCTTGCTGGCATCTGCTCTTCCTTCCTGTTTCCTTTCTCCAGCCGCTCTGCTCCAGGAAGTACCGGCTGGTGCCCCGGAGCCAGCGTGGCGGTCTCACACAGGAGCAAGGACAGGAGGGGCAGTCCTCAGGGGTCGCTGGGTGGGCCCCTGCAGGTCTGTGCCCGATGCACCGAGAAGCAGGCGGGTACGTGAGGAGGAAATGGGGAAGCAGACCTGCTGTCGCTATCACCCCTCACCTCTGCCGTGTGTGCTTTGTGGCCACCCACCTTAGACCCGTCCCTCTCACTCTGGTCCTCCTCCAGTATTCTGTATTAATACACATAAAGTTAGCTGACCACACACTTCACTCTGATGTCTCATGGTTCAGGGCTCCTTGTGCGAAGTCACAAACGGACTGACAGACAGGAGTTTCGGGGAAAGAAGCCGGATGGGGCAGCGTGTCCTCAGCCATTGTCCTCTCTGACTCGAATTCACAAGAGCCTGTTCACTGTGACCCACTGGGCTGCTATTCCGTCAGAGATTGTGGGGGGCTATGCGGGGAGATCTTTGGGACAGTATGGGCCTGTCAGGGTGCTTCCCTGTGTCACAGCCCTGGTAACGACCCAAGATACAGCGATAGGGGTGATTCCCAGCCACAGGACCCCAGGTGTCTGAGATCCGTGGTCATAGCTGCTCTGAGGAAGCACAGACTAGGTCGTGTGGTCCTTTCATGATACCCTTACCATCTGTTGTGAAGATGGGGCTACAAGGGGCCCCGGTAGCCACGTCTGTGACAGCTCTCTGCTGCAAGCCCCGCCCTCAGGACCCTTGCAGTGTGTGGGGGTGGCGGGCAGGCTGAGGAGAGTGGACACGGGACTGAGGTCAGTGGGTAGGCGAAATTGGGGAGTGGGAGCCGGCCCCCTGCTCCAGCGTGAATTTCATAAGAGTGGCCATGACCTGGTGGCCACTATGAGGCCAGTGCTGCTGGGTTCCGAAGCCAGTGGCCTGTGGTGGTGACCCTGAGAGGGCCAGCTGGGTGAGAGGGACCTGGAGACCTTTCTTTCTTGGGTCTGAGTGCCTAGCCTTGGAAGGGGCAGGAAAACAAATCTTTTTTTCAGGCCTGGCTTTGAGTCAGTTAAGATTTTCTTTTTCTCTTTTAGAAACCTCTCTAACTTAAGCAGGTGCTCGGGATTATTCCGAGTCCTTTCCTTTAGACACTTGTGTTTTAAATCTCTAATTTCATTTCAAAGACATATCTCTTAGACCCAGAGGTCAGGGGTCTTAAGCTTGGGGGTCCTGGGTGAACTTCAGAGGCTTACTGACACTCAAGTATTTTGGGGGCGTACTGTGTCTGTTTACATGTTTGAATAAACGTGCGTGTAGCTCCGCCTTCCGCACGGCTGTAGTGTCATCTAATTCTGGGCGCGTGTCTCTCCCAAGAAACAATAACAACAATATTTTAGTGTCTGCTTCTGAAGGGCATTGTCTGATGACAGATGTCTGCGAGAACACTCAGGGTTCTACGGTTTTTCAACCCAAGAGAAGTATTTCAAGTGTCTCACCCAGCCTACCAAAGAACAGCACAAACATTCCTGTTTGTAACCAGCCCCTGAAAATGAACCTTGTCCTCCTGTCCAACGAACAAGCAGAAGGGACAAAGTGGGGAAGAGGAGGTACCTATGACAGAGTCCTTCCTTCTTTCCTTACTTCTTTCTTTCCTTTCTTTCTCCCAGAGGATGGGAGTTACTGAGGTTGATTCCCATATGTGCCCTAATTGAGATCCACCTGGCTACCTCATCAGGGCTGGTGCTTGAGTACTGAGCTATTTTTAGCACCTGAGGCTAATGAGCTCCAACAGAGCTAATCCCAGCACTTGGGGCCAATACTCAAACCACTGGCTGCAGGAAGGGAAGGAAGAGAGAAGCAGATGGTCACTTGCCCTCTGTTCCCTGACTGGGGATCGAACCCAGGACGTCCATACACTAGGCCAACGCTCTATCCACTAGCCACAGTCCGATGTAGTACTTTCATAAGCAGTGAGGTTTGGGTGTCCTGGTCGGGTGGAAGTTTTTTTTTCTTGCACAGAAAACTTGAGGCTTTCTCCCCAGAACAAGCGTTTTTGTTTTTTCTACAGGTCAGTGACACGGGACGTGCAAGGCTTCTGTGACTCCAGCGTGAGCGTCCGCCTGTGGAGGAAGAGGAGGTGCACACTCCACGTGCCAGGGTTGTGCCCCGGGGGAGCTTCTGTTGTGGGAGAACAAGTGAGCTGAGGCTTTCTCGTTCCATGTAGCGGCCCCGCACTAAGTACACTGAAGAGTTCACGTGTAGCGTGTCTACTCTGAATTAATTCTGAAGGCCGAGTCCTCGTGATACCCTGTTCTTTATTCATTGGTTCATTCACTTTGCCGACACCTGCTGACCACCCACCATGTGCTGGGAACTGTAGAGGTGGCTGGGGGTGTGGATTCCTCTGCTAAGACACACAGACGCGGACATCTTATCCAAGTTGGGTGCATCTGGACTGTCTTCCCAGGGAGGTGACTAGGAGCTGAGTCTTAAATAAATGAGTATGACTCAGCCAGGGAGAGTTACAGGAGAGAGTGTCACATGTGCTCTGCTGAGAAGGGAACAGCACATGCAAGGGCACCATGTCAGACACATGACTTCCATCACGTGAGGGGTGGGTTGTGATGAGAGATGAAGGCAGAGGAAGTGTGGACCATGGATCAGGGGTCTGGAACATTTATGCTGAGAGAGCCATGAACGCCACATATTTTAAAATGTAATTCTGTGAGAGCCATACAATATGTTTAACACTAAATACAAGTAAATGTGTGCATTTTATGTAAGAACAACACTTTTAAAGTACAATAAGTCTCTGAATTCTTTTTAATAACGTTGTTATACTGTTTCTAACCAATGATGAATGAAGTACTTCTGACCATTAATGCGACTTCTGGTGCTGCATGGTTTTGCTGATGGCTTTGTAGTCTGGTTGATACGTGGTGAGGTTAAGCTTCATGCAGGCGTTGAGACTTCTATCCGTTAAACGTGGTCGTAGGTTGGTCTTAATGTTCTTTAGATGTGAGAAAGACTGCTCACATGCATATGTAGAGCCAAACATTGTCAGCACAGCAATACTCACACACTGCAGTGTGTGGTATGTGACGGGAAGTGCGTTCCAAGTTTTGACAATCAGCTGGTCCGCCGGTTGAAGTTTTTTCATTTCTCCCCACTTGTGTTTGCTCGCCAACTCTGCTTGCTGTCGTGCAAGTCTTTCCAAATCTTCATTCAGTGACTTGAACTTATTCACCCACATGTCTGAGGCCTTCAGGTCAGCAGCTTGTAGCTCAAAATCTCTGATGGAGACACCGGGAGTTAACACCGGGAATGTAACTCAGGTCCGCACTATCCATTGCATACTCGTGTGGATGGGTGATGAACTTAAAAAGACGAGTGCACTCACGAAATTCTTCAAAGCACACTTTGAATGACTGCAGGAGATTAGATGTGAAGCCCACTAGCTGCTGGAGATCAAGATGTTGAGCAAGGTCACTTGCAGTGCATGCATTTTGAAACTCTTCCAGTTTTTCAAAGTGTAGTAAATGACCTGTTTTAATGTCAGTGATAAAGAGTTCCAGCTTGTTTTCAAATGCAAACACTGCTTGTTGAAGGGATAAGACTGTATTTCCAATGCCTTGCATTTTCACATTGAGCTGGTTCAGATGTTCAGTCATGTCCACGAGATAGTAGAACTTCAGGAGTCACTCAGTGTTAGCTAACTCAGGATGCTCGACATTTTTCCTTTCAAGAAAAGTCTGGATTTCGGTCAGACTAGCCACGAAATGGCTGAGCCCCTTCCCTCTTGACAAACAACGCACATTGGTGTGCAGAAGCAGACCAGGATAAATATGCCCAATTTATTCCAGCAGGGTTTTAAACTGGCAATCATTTAAAGCTCAGGCAAAAATAAAATTGACTACCCAAATGACCAGCGACATCATCTCACCAAGCTGCTCGCCACACATCTGAGCACAAAGCGGCTCCTGATGTAGGATGCAGTGAAAACTTAGGATGGGTCTCTTTTCATGTTCACGAAGAAGCGCTACGAATCCTCTGTTTTTCCCCACCATGCACGGAGCACTATCAGTACACACCAAAATAAGTTTACCCATCATTAGACTTTTTTTCTTTAGTGAACTCAGTGAAAGACTGGAATAAATTCTCCCCTCTTGTTGTCTCTTTCATAGGCAAAACAGCAAGACTTTCCGCACGTAGTGTGTCACCAACAGCATACCTTGTAATCACACTGAACTGAGATAATTGGCTTACATCTGTTGACTCATCCAAAGCAAGAGAAAAGAATGGTGCTGCATTTATGTCCTTTACTTGTGTTGCCTCAGTTTGATTTGCCATCATGATGGTATGATCGTGAACAGATCTTGCCGACAGAGACATGTCTTTTATTTGTTTGATTATCTTGTCTTTAGCTGAAAAGTCGTCAAAAAGTTCATTGGCAACATCAAGCATGAATGTTTTGGCATACTCCCCATCTGTGAATGGCTTTCCATTTCTCACAATTGCTAAAGCACCAGCAAAGTTAGCTGAATTTCAGTCACCTTGTTGGGTCCAAAGACGGAGTTGCTGCTGACTAGCTTGCACTCTGCACAGTAGCTCTTGACATGCTTTCTTCCTGCTGTCCCCCGCTGGATATTTCGATGCAAATGTAGTTTGGCGTGTGTTGAAATGCAGCTTTATATTTGACCGTTTCATCGATGCAATATTATCATTGCATATTAGACACACTGCAGAACCTGCTCTCTCCACAAAGGCGAATTCCTCTGTCCTTCCTGCTGAAAAGTATAATACTCCTCATCCTTTTTTTCTTTTAGCCATCTTCTTTGTCAAAAGGGTTTCTGCAATTACCTAGCAGACTACTTGATTAAAAGGAAGTTTACTTCCTGACCTCACAACGACCCGTGTACATTATGCATTATACAATAAAAGTTTGGTGTTGTCCCACAGGACAGCTGTGATTAGCTCCAGCCACCCGCAACCATGAACATGAGCGGTAGAAAATGAATGGGTTGTAATACATGAGAGCCACATCTGGCTCGTGAACCATATGTTCCCGACTCCTGCCATGGATGGAGGATTTTAAACCTGAGAAAAAGTTTGAGCCTACTTTACAGCTGCAAGGAAGCATTGAAGAATTGAGAATGAAGGCATGAAAGAGAGATGGAGAAGCTAGAAATCTACAGGCCATTTCAGATATGATCCAATAATTGAAGTGTAAATGTTTGGAGGTGAAATGGTGGGAATTTAGACATTGACAAAGACATCAACAGGAAGTTAGTTTTTAAACACCTGGGAGGGGAAGCGTGAGGAGTTGGTGCTTGGAGGTAGAAAGTGAGGAAGAAGATGGTGTATGTTCTGTGTGACTCATCGGGTGACAGAGGTTTCCAGGAGTGGGGTCCCTGCCTAGGTTTTGCAGGAGAGATCAGGAATGGAGAGAGTGAGTTATGAGACATTAGGATGGACATGGGTCAGGCATCCGGCAGAGACAGAGGAGCAATGGAGATGAGAGAGGACTGGACGGTAGAGATGACACTGAAGTCCCTGGATGGAGACACAGCCTGTGGGAGCTTCCTGTTTCCATTTTGACAACACCAGAGTCAATTCAAAGTTGCCAAAGAACTCTGAGGTGACAGCCATTCTGAGGACCATGCCAACACTGAGGTCTATTATAATGATCATGTCTAACTTAACAATATTTTAATTTATTAATTTTTTAACTCAATAAACAAACTTATTAGAGTGTCACATTATCTAGGCCATTAAATATTGCCATTTGGTGTTTGATAGTCCAACCTCTTCAGGGACATCAGTGGTGAGATCTCCCAATGTCCCCAGATTATAGTAGACAAGCACTATGGAACTTTCCACACTTTGGGGGCTCCCCTCACTAATGAGTTACTTAATGTGATTGTCTGTGAAGAAACCATCCTCTGAGCCCTCGCAGGGGTCAGTCAGAGCGTACCTCTGTGGTCACAGGTGATGAATCAGTTTCAACATTCCTTCCTATGTCTATGGATTCCTTTCTCTGAGGTATGTTTAAGACACCCTGATGCCTCAAATTTCTTTAACCTGTCACTGAATTAATGTTTAAGTCAAGCAAGCATACTTCCGAACCACTCCTAGCAGCTTGAGCTAAATTACTTAAGCCAGAATCACTGATTTCTACACACAAGACCATATATATGGCAGTCCAATGCTCTGTTGTCTCCTTTCTGTTCTAACACTCTCAGGATGATTTCAAAAAATATATGAATTGGGCCGACATTTGCAAAACCTTGCAATTCTTTTGATGTGCACAGCAACTCTTCAAGGTGAGACCTGCAGTCTTTCAGATTGTTGTCTAGCCATGATCTAGAAGCAATGAGACAATGACCAGGTATGTCTTCAGAATCCCTACATCTACATCAGCTGAGGCATCTATGCCAGTTAGGTCATTGCAGATGCTTCTGCAGGCTATTATCCTTGGCCCACGGAGGAGGCTTCCATCAGCATGCAATGCAAAGAACTTGGGAGTTAAATGTATTGACAATTATCAAAATTTACTCAAGTGTCTCCATCTTCCAACTTTAGGTCCCGCTCCTCCTTGATAAGCTCTGTGTTTGACATCGGACTTGATAAGGCTAGAAATTGCACTTGGATTAAATCAGCAGTCTAGCATACTCAATGTTGGTCTAGTCTTTCAGGAATATAAACTCCGCCATGACAAGCATGGCTGTCCTTTACGAGGGGTGCAGCGGGCAGAACACCGGCCAGTGAATAAAGCTCATCAAATTCAATCAATTTGGGCTCTGGTTCCGTTCAGTGTGGATTGCACCGGAACAACTATGGACTTACAGATATTTAATAGTTTCACTGATCATCCAATACTATGTCATTTGTTGGACAAATTATTCCAGTGTTGTCCGCGGGGTGGGAGGGGAGCTTGCAATGAGCTCTTGTGTCCCTTTCACTTAACACCAACATTTTTGCACATTTGACTACTTTTTGGCATCTTAGCCAAATACTTTTGCAAGATGGCCGATTTCTTGGCTGAGGTGGTTCCTGCTAAATTCTTCTCTGCAAAGCTATAGTTTCTCTTTGCAATTCCTCAGTAATTTGTAGATATTTTGAAATTACGCAGATATTTTATTTCCGTTTTTTAAAAATTGGCAAATCTTGTCTGCAATTCTGAGTCTGGTGTTGTGATGTTGATTCTGTATTTCCCCATCACGTCTGTGTCTGCTCACTGCTGTTTTGCTTTAACGGGAAGTCATCCCTTCTCCATTACTCATCTCAGTGTGGACATGTGGCTCTTTTTTTTTAACCTCTGGTTCAGATTTTCATAAAGTTTTGTTTTTCACCCTGGCTGGTGGCTCAGTAGATAGAGCATCGGCCCAGCACATGGATGTCCTGGGTTCCTTTCCCGGTCAGGACTCACAGGCAAAGTGACAGTCTGCTTCTTCTCTCCTCCCTCTCCCACTTCTCTCAATCTTCGCTTCCTGCAGCCAGTGACTCAATTGGTTTCAGGGATGGCATTGTTGAGTAGTCAATAAAAACTCTGTGTTGGAAGCCAAAGCCATTAGGAATGAGTGAAGGGCTTTCCTACGTGTAGTCCGCATGACTGGGAGAAGTTACCTCCGCTCTTATTCTCAGGTGTGAGACAGGGCTAAGAACCCGTGCCCCGTGTCTGTTCATATTGTGACTAAAGAGACAGGATGTGACTAAGGAGACAAACACTCAGAGACACAGAACAGTATGGAGGTGACCGGAGGGAAAGGAAGGTAGGGTGTAACTAGAAGGTAACGGGTCAAATATATGGTGAAGGAAGGAGACTTGACTTTGGGTGGTGGGCACACAATACAATACACAGATGAAGTATAATAGAATTGTACACCTGAAACCTCTATAATTTTATTAACCAATGTCACCCCAGCACATTTAACTAATAATCAAAAAAGGAAATAAAACCAGTGAGATGAAAATGTAGGCGCAAAATGGAAACAGTCAGTTAGTAAGGAAAAGGAATTCAGTACTGAGAGGATTATGAAAAAACAAACAAACTAGAGGTATAATAATAATTTTTGGAAGTCAGGGGAAAGTTTAGATGCTGGGAAACAGAGGAGGAAGGGTTCCGGTGAGGATGGGTGAATGAGGACCTGTGGGAGGGGTGGTGTGGGGCGGGCCAGGGGACACAGGGCAGGAAGACGTAGTAGCACAGTGCTTGTCATAGGGGAGCACAGGGAGCTCGGGAGGCTGACGGGACTCAGAGGGAAACATTAACCTGGAAAGCACAGAGGGCTCCCCACATTGTGTCTCTGAAGTGAGTCGGGGAGCTTGAAAAAGGTTCTCAAGGATTTCAGAGAGTGACCTGTCGGTCAGTCACCGCCCAGTAACCACAATGACCAGAGGGCAACATTCTTGGTCTTTGAAAGATGCGATTTAATTTGAATTACATTTTATGTCTTTGCGAAGGGCACATCTGTGATTCCTGAGGGTGACAGGACCCTGTGCTGGTGCCTCGCTGTTATTTGCAGCATCTCGTAAACGGCACGATGCAGTTGGCTACCCGTGTTCTATTTCCAAAGCAACCGAAGAGCTGGCATACGCCTCCTCTCTGCGAGCAGGACTGAGCAAGACCTACAGAGAAACGGAGAAGGCAGAACATGTCAGAAACCAGAGCCCCGTGGCAGAAGGACGCACCGGGTCAGTGTCCCCCTGGGACAACCCCAAGGCCACGAGTGTTCTGTGACAATAAGAGATGAGTATTTAATATCAGGATCCAGATTTAGGACAGAGACCAGAACGGCTGAAGTTCAAGAGGATCCATATGTTTCTAGAACCAGCACATTAAAGGGTCTGAGTCATGGAAGTGACAGGCTGGTTGAGAGTTTCTGCCACTTCAGGTCCCCCGAGTGAAAGACAGTCCCCACGAAGCCTGGCTGAGTCAGGGTCACACACAGGCCAGGGTCTCCGGATCAGACACAGCTGGAGCGTATCTATTTTATCTCTGTTTTGTCAGCTGAGGATTTGAGCTGAGCAGCCTCTTTAATGACCAAGAACTGTTTAAGGAGGACTTTACATCGACTTACATCTGAAAATGGTGGTCATGTTTCTGGTCCCTGAGAACCCTCTCCGACCCGGTACAGTTCTCACTCTTCCTGGACTCATCCTTCCCGGCCGCCCTGGGTCACTCCCGCCTTCCTTCTCCTCTTCCCGGCCCCCTGCCTCCCTCCCAGCCCCGCCCTTGCCTGGCCTGCTCTGTGCTGGAATACAGCTCCAAGGAAAATTGACAGGACGGGCATTCTGGAATAATTCGTGATGTATTAACCCAGTGATGGGCAATCTTTTGAGCTTTGTGTCAAAATTCGTCAAAAAACCGAGCATCACTCGGGTGGTGTGTCACTTGGAGAAAATCGGCCTAACTGGAAGTCCCAGAACTAGATGATCTGTGCCGGAGTTCTCTTGTTTTGGCCTCCAGACCTCCGGCACAGAGTGTCTACACTACAGCAAATGGTTTATCCTCGCCTCCTGCACCTGGCCGTGCAGTGTCCGAAGATGAAGAATCCTTCTCAGCATGCGGCCCCATACTTTTCTGGTATGCGGCTGCATGCGGCCGTGTGACATTGAAAATGGCTATGTGTGTCAGTGCTGACACACGTGTCATAGGTTCACCATCACAGTCTTAACTGGTGACCTCACGTCTCAGTCTCACACTACTCTCTCCCTCCTGTCTCCTTTCTTCCTTCATCCTTCTATTCGATTCCCATAACACTGAGGAGACAGTCAAATGTTAGCATTGAGATCAGAGCCACTGGGGACGGGCTGCTCCAACCCCTGAACCATGGGTAGGCTGGTCAGCAGCATGTCCTCAACACCTTCACGTGAGAAGACCAAGGCACAATGGTGTCCCCCACACAGTGTCCCAGTGTCCAGGCTGGCCTTGCTGTTCTCACAGTTCTCTAGGTCACAGGAGACCCAACCCTTTAGTTTAAAGAGTTAGTGACACTGTGTACTTCTGTTTTCAAAGCAAATCAGATATTTTTCTATACGTAAGAAAAGCCACGTAACAGAAGTGTCCTCTGTGAGCAGCCCCTCATGTCAGAGGATGGTGAGCAGGTGGCATTTACGGACAAGCGGGCCCCTTCAGGTGGGCTCAGGAGAGGTTGGGAATTGCCCAACTTGGTCCTGACCCTCCTCCGTGGCGAGGAACAAGGTGCTTGGATCTCCTGAGTGCTTTAGACAATCTATCTGGTATAAAGGTGTGTGTAGATGACAGAGAGAGCAGGGGAAGGAGAGAAGGAGAGAGGGAGGGGCAAAGAGAAGGAGAGACAGGGAAGGAGGGTGGAGAGCTGGGGACACAGAGGGAGACAGTCTTGTCATATCCACCTGTCTGTCCCCTGGTGCCAGCCCCTCTTACCTGGAACAGCGAACAGGAACACAAGGAGCAAAGCAAACAGGAGCTGGTAGATCCTCATGGTGATGCTGGTGAGCTGCACAGCTGAGTGGACAGCGAGCTCCACTTCGCTCCTTATAAAGGACCCCGGTTCCCGTAGGGTTCGGTGTGGGCTGCACCTCTGGTGACTTCACAGTAATTAAATTGTATGTCTCTCCTTGTGCCATGACAAAGGCCCTGGGGCTCCAAGGGCACCGAGTCATCTTTTTGCAAATCGGGATGGGGAAACACCAGGGCACCTGTCCCCCTGCCATGGGACCAGCTGTATTTCCGTGTGCCGCTGGGCTCACATGTGGTGTGGACAGAACACAGTCTGGGCAGTTTCTGTGTGAGAACAAACTTCTTGGAACGCACCAGCCCAACCTGTGGCACATTGAACAAACCCACGCTGTGTTTCCTCAGCCCATGGGGACGATCTCAGCCACGCTGAGACCCAGGCCTGTCTCATTGCAAGGAACAAGGAACACAGTGTGGGTCTGACCTGAAACTCAGGTTCCGTGGATGGGGACATTTATGTGGAAGCTGCTGTGGTGGGTTTTAAATACTCTCTAAACTGCTTCTCTGTCCTAATGACCGTTTTAAGTATTACAGAAACATATACCAAGAGGTAGTTTATTTTTTCATGCATTTAATAATTAAATAAGAACAAATAAAGAGGAATACATAACTAGATTAAGTTATAAGAAAGAGTTGTTTTATACTTGACAAAAAGCAATAAAATTGTTATTTAAGGTAATTTCATATTGCTACTTATTTTTTATTCATTGAGAGGAGAAGAGGCAGAGACACAGATTCTTGAATGAATCTGCACGAGAATCTACCCAGCAAGCTCACTTGGGGGCGATGATCTGCCCATCTATTGAGATGCACTGTTGCTCAGTAACTGAGCTCTTCTTAGTGCCTGAGGCAGAGGCCATGGAGCCATCCTCAGTGACTGGAGTCAACTTGCTCTAATTGAGCCATAGGTGGAGGAGGGGGGAAAGCAACAGAAAGAGAGAGAGAGAGAGAGAAGAATGAGATGGGGAAGACTGCAGAAGCAGATGGGGACTTCTCCTGTATGCCCGGACTGGGAACTGAACCCGAGACATACACATCAGACAGATGTTCTGCCATTGAGCTAACTGGCCAGGGCCCCATATTGCTGCTTGATTGGCATCCTCAATTGCAATTCTCTTCACTTTTATTCTAGCCTCACTGGATGTGTGATTTACCCTTACCCATCTCTTTCCTGTAGGGGTAGTATCCATTCCTTTAGAGACAGGCTGACTAGACTAACAGTCACTGTGTGTGATATATTAGAAACAGTTAGGTGACTTCATTGTCTGAATATATTATGTTCATCTTTGAAAAGTCCCTTTCAGACAATATTTCTGACAATAATTTAGCTCTTGAAACAATTTCAGGAATGGCCTGGTTTTGGAATTTTTTAAAACGTTTTCCATGAAGTCCAGTAATCATTAACATCAATTTGGTAAATAAAACTGTCATTAAAGACAAGCAGTTATTCTTCAGCTGCTTTCCATGGAACTAGTGCATCTTCAACATTCTGATAATCTCTGCAGTTGTGCAGATGAACATTAAAAAAGAATGAGGAATGTTAATTTGTGATTTCCACATTGGGAAGCAGTCCATGCACCCACCACAGAGAGAACCCTGATTACAAAGTGCCATTATAACAACGAGTTCACCAAATTCAACAATAAATGATTTATCATTCACTAATAGAATTATTTTAGGAAATTAATATCTGTCCGGCTTAGAATCTCTAGCTGAAGGCATAGCGTCCAAGTGTGTAGTCAGTGCCCAAGTAAATATTAGCAAAGTAGGGACATTAAGAAATAGGGAAAGAGGAACTTTCCCAGGTGAACATTTAGAAATAGATTTTACTAAAGTAAAGCCACCGGCACAGGAATATAAGTAGCGATTAGCTTTTATTGACACCTTTTTAAGATTGGTGGAAGTTTTTTTCCTGTACCAGAAATGGGAGCACAGTAATAGTTGTTAAGAAATTACTATATGAAATGATTCCCAGATTTAGCTGGATCATTAATATTAGGTCTAACAATGGGTCTATGTTTATATCTAAGGTCTCACAGTCAGTAGGAAACGCGCTCAATATTAATTAGAAATTACATTGTGCTCACAGACCTCAGAGTTCAGGAAAACTAAACCGAACTCTGGAAGAAGTCCTGACCAAATTTATTCTAAAATTGGTGAAAACTGGACTAGCTTACCCCCGAGTTCTGCTAAAAGCTAAATGCTCCCAAAATTCACCCCGTGTACAATTAATTGTATTAGTCAGGGCAACACCCCTTCTCCCTAAGTACCCTTACAAACCCCCACAGAGACAGTGCAAATGGATCCCATTAAACCCTGTAAGTGGACTCTGAGAAGGACGACATGCCCTGTTCCAGCCACAAACCGGAAGCTGGCTGGTCTGTGTATGACAGAAGCTTGAGGAACCTCGCCGTGGGACTCCTCATAGTTGAACTTTGGGAAGGAGGGAAAGTAGAATCAGGGAAAGGCCTGAGCAGGTCATCTTAAGGTCTGATACGTGTGCTGCTGTAGGTCACACAGAAGGGAGATATAAGTCCCTTTGCTAGAAGGGAAGCTAGGAGGTAAATAAAAAATGTATGTGTGTGCTTATAGCTACCCCTATAAAGTAACCTATAAATATTATCTGCTTAGAGGGAGGACACCTCCAAAATAAGTACATTTTTTAAAAAATTACTTATTGCCAGCTTGGTTGTCACTAAAGATTTAAATTATTGAAATGAAGAGTTCTGATTAATTAGAAAGGGATTCTATTCTTTTTAAATAATAAACAGTAGAAAATATAGAGATACTTTAGAAAGAAAAAGAAAGTAAATTGTTATGAAAGCTAGTTATTACTAAAAAGATAAGAAAGTTCATACAAGTTAAGGGTTATGTCTGTTGCAGAAGGTTTTTGCTGGTTGTAGGCATTTGAGAAAAGGTAAACTCTATCAAATAAATGACACTCAGAAGTCACTATCCCTTAAACTACAGGGCACGGTGGGGATGGGTACAGGGAGCAGAGGCACAGGCAGTATCAGGGACATCTACTCAGAGGAGACTGGTCTACTATGGGAGACCACACCTCCCAGGTTAGGGTGAAAGGTCACGTGTCTGTGTAAATCACAAGCACTGGCTGACTCTGCGTTGGTCACACAGACCCATGACCATCTCTGACCCGAGTCCATCACGTCCGTGCTCATTCTCTGCCCCGCCCCCATCCTCCTCTCCCCTCGTGCTGCCTGCTTCTCTCCCACCTCGTCCCACCCCCGACTGTGAGCTCTAACTCCACGCCCCTCTGACAGGCCCTCTGATGGGGTCAGACCCTGTAGCACATGGGCAGGTGTCATCTGAACCTCTTTGAGTGACACTTTCCACTTCTGTGAAGGAGATGACCACATCCTGGTCCTCGGCCTCACGCTGGTCCTGGGAAGGCACCTGGTCAGCTGTCTCCTGGAGGGGCTCAACCTGGGCCTTGAAGGCCAGGAGGAGCAGGGCAGCGAGGAGGGAGAGGGTCCTCGTGGCTGAGAGTCCCCTCGTGGTGTGGGTCGGGTGGGAGGACAGAGTGAGTGGTGGGGGGGGGACAGCCAGCCTGCACTTATAGTGGGGTGGGCGGGGCTCAGTGACCACACTGCAGTGAGGGCAGCGGGGCCTCTGGCTGGCCTTGGGAAAGGCCCACCTGGCCTCTCAACCTCATTGATGCTCCTGTCCCCACACCTTCATGGCAGCACTTGTCCCTGGGCTCAGTGCCCACACTTGTTTCATGTTGATAGTGATGATGAGGACCTGGTGTGTGTTCTGTGTGCCATCTGCTTGGGTATTTACCTTCTAGTGTTCAAAGAGGACAAGGACTAGAGCTCTCATTCAGTGAGTACAGGGAACAGCGTTCTTCTGTGTCTGATGTGGGGCCTGCTCATCTCTGGAGGCCCCGACCCGGGGACCAGACCTTCCCCCACTGGAGTAGAGGGTTAGTTATCCAGGTTCAAGGACTATGGGGGAGGTTTGCTGGTCCTGGCTGGGTGATCTCCTGAGGTGGAGGGGACAGTGACTCAGACTCTGTGAAGTGAGCCCAGAGGGACGCGAGGGAAGGACTTGGTCAGAGTTAAGCAGAAAGACATGTTCATTTCTTGATGTCAGTAGGATTTAATCATATCATATAAACTGCCCTCCAATGACTTGTGTCCTTAAGGAAAAATAGCTGACACAATGAAATTCCTGAAAACTGCACCTGATATTTCTGATCTTTCAAGTAAAAAAGTAATTATTGCACAAAAATGAAAAATTCGGAAGGGAGCTGAGTGATGAATGAGACTACAGGTCCCCTCCCTGGGCCAGCCCTTCACCTGCTCTGCAGGAGCCACCAGGGTCCCCATGTTCTGAGTGTCCTTCCTCACCCCAGGCTCTACCTCGGACACTGTTCCAGCAGCGCGCACAGGACCGTGTCCCTGGGTGAACAGCATTATAACATCCCAGCATTTATACGTCACCTTTAGCAATTTCTCTTTATTGATCACTAAACTCTGACAGCTTGGTTATTGCTAACTATTTTCAGTTACAAGCATAACGGCAGTGAGTATGGTCTTGCTAATTTGTGACTGTCTTCTAGAGAAATGTCCCCAGTAGATTGTAGGGTGAAAGTAACACATTCTACACATTTAAGAGAAATTAATGTATCATCCTCTGCATAGTCCTGTTGACCTCGCTCCCTGAAACATATGAGCCCACCTGCTGCCCACACAGTGGGAGGTGTTTAAAATGTCCCGTGTTCCCCAATTTGGTCATTTGTGCTTTTAAGCTTGGGCTCTGGGCAGCAGTGTGCTTTGTTAAAAATACACTGGATGTCTGAGACCCTCTTGCAGCTCAGAGTGACCATTAAACAGAGTTCTGACCAATCAAATGTAACCTCTGAGTCACTCATTATTAAAAATAAAATGAATTACTGTCACTGTTTATAGCTGTCCTGTGTTATAGTTTTATATTTTTTCTCCTTATTTCTACTTGGAGGACGGGAGCAGCTGGACTTGTGGCCTCTCTGTTCTGCCCGTGGGAAGGACAGTTACTGCGTGTGGACGGCGTAGCCAGGCGATGGGAGATGCCCGTCCTGAGACCCCAGTTGAGGCAGGTCCCCCACCTCCGGTGCTGCCTGCATGCTGATGGCTGTGAGCTGTGAATAACATGCTCCTGACTCTGAAAGCCCTGGTGGCGGGGACCCTGGGGTCCAGGCGTGGCGGGAAGCGGTCTGCTACCTGAACTGTGAGGGCTGACATCTTTCCCAGAGTGACAGGTAAGACCTGCAACCCGGATGGAGCCCTGGCTCCGTGTCTCTCCTGAGTCACGGGGCTACACGTGTCCCCATGGAGGAAGTGCCTGTTTATTTTCTCCGAGGGTCCTTTCTTCTTGGCATCGGTTTTGGGAGATGGAATACTTGGCAGACTTATTCCTTTTGGTCTGTAGTGCTTACTTATACATTCAGGGAACTGTCACCTGTCCCAGGGGCTGTGGAACATTTGCATTTCTGTCACTTCCCATTGGCCCTTTCTTTTGTTTACACAAATACTGTCCATTTTTATGTGTTGGTAATATTTCTGGTCATTTGTGAGTTTTGTCTCTTCCCCACTATCGTTTGTAAAGCCTGGTCTTCTGTCTGTCAGTTCTCTTGTGTCCTGGGGGAAGGGCGCTGAATGGGGCTCATGGTCATTGCTGGTTAAGTTTCAAAATAAAGTATTTCTAGTTTAAAATATTTATAGGGAAATTTTTTTCAACTACTGTATTTTTCCAGGTATATGATGCTTCCCATGTATAAAATGCACCTTAATATTGGAGCCCAAAATTTTAAGAAAAAATGTATTACTTAAAGTGATTAAAGTCAAGTTTAATTCATCATATAATTCTTAAACTCCTCATCACTGTCAAAACTTCTGTCCACTAGCTTGTCCCCATCTATGTCTGATGACGAATAACTGTCTTCATATATTGCATCTTCCTGAAGTCCATCTATGGCATTGAAAATGCCACAATGATTGTATAAGAAACACCCAGTTTTTATATCAACTTTTTAGAGAAAGGTTGTGTCTTATACATGAGAAATACAGTAGATGTGGCCACAGTGCAAAGATCGAATAGAAGGTTCTAGGAGCACAACACAGCCTCGGGGGAGAATCCAAGGTCCTGGCTATAAGTCATGTGTGGCGACCTTGGAACAGGGAGAGGGGTTCAGAGAGGTGCTTGTCTTCTGCAAACAAGTCTTCTCTGCATCTCAGATACCTTTCAGCTTGGAGTTAAGAGCCTGTCATTGGCCAAACTAAAATATTCATTTCTTGCTGGAATTTATTACAATTGATAACAGGTTCGTTTTAACTTGTAACTCAAACTCTTTAAGAGAGAAAGTCACATAAAACAGTTGAGACCAGTTGTTGCATTGGACAGTGGGCTAACCTCCCTCTGGGAGCCCCAAGGAAAAGTCTGAGTAGGAAGGACCAGTGATACTGACCAGATAAAGACTTCTCTGCCTCTGACTGTTATGTGAGATGACAGGTGCTGGTCAGTCTGCTCTGGTTCTGGTGTAGTTCTTACTTTTCCCTGTAGGTGGCACCCTGGAGCATTAGTTCACTTGATCTTGTTAATACAGCTAGAAACATGCACATGTGACTGAAACACCAGCTTGCCCTAGAAATATCTGCACATACCAATGCCTTCTAATGTCTTAAAATTAAAGAATAAGAAATGTGTATATTGGATCCACCTTTCCTGGGATCAGCAACACCTTCTGAGACCCCCCCATAGAAACTGTTTAGTTTTGAATTTCATGACAAATGGATTAAATGTATAGGTTAACAGTGCTTTAATTAGCAGTTACATTTCTTTTTTCTGGTTTAGTTATTACTGTGGGAACTCAAATAGTGCATTATGGGGATACATAGGCCGGTTGGCTTAAAGTAGACCATTGAGGGCACAAATCTCTGTACGGTTGACCACACACATAAGAATACTGAAAAGGAAAAAGAAAATAACGTGACCAGTGAGTTTAATACTTGAGGTTTATTCCGGAGAAAGAAATGCCATTGTTGGTCACTCTTAGTGCAGGTGTTCAGGGACATCCGGTGTATTTCCAACAGACACGTGGCTGCCAAGAGCCCGGGCTGGAAGACAGGAGGATGAAATTGGGGAATCACGGGGCCTGTTAAACTGCTTTCCTCTGGGTGGGCAGAGGTGGGGCTCATATGTTTGGTGACCGATATTCGGGTGAGCTCTGCAGAGGACAATAGATTAATGTCTGTTAGATGTATAAGCCATGTGGTTGTACCCCTCAATCTTCACCTAGACTTTTATCTAATAGAGAGTCAGAAATACCAAGATGGTGTTTATAAATATATACTCATGAGAGTTACGCTTATAACTGGAAATATTTAGAAATAACAAAATTGTCAGAATTTAATGATGATAAGAGAGCATTGAATGATGACATAAAGGTTTGGCCGGATAGCTCGGATTATTAGAGCATAGTCCCGAAGCTCAGAGGTTGCCGGTTTGATCCCTGGACAGGGAACATGGCGGATCAAATTGATGTTTCTGTCTCTCTCCTCTTCCCTTCCTTTGTAAAATCAATAAAATAAAAATTTTTTTAAAATGGTGACAAATATCACACTGGGATGGTGAACACTATACACAGTTACGCAGGTCTGTGTGTGCTGATGTAACTCTGTTCAAGCCAATGCCTGTGTTGAGTAAAGAAACAGAGGCCCTGGTCAGCTGTCTCAGTGGATAGAGCACCATCCCGGAACCTGAGATTGTGGCTCTGTCCCAGGTCAGAACACGTAGAAGAAGCAACCAGTGAGTGCATTAGGAATTAGAACACCTAAGCAGAAGTGCAATTTGATGCTTCTCTCGTGTGCATGAGCATGCAAGAGCTCTCTCTCATCAAATCAATGGAAAAAATATTCTTAAAAAGAAAAGAAATAGAAAACACAGCATTTGACCATTCAGATTCCGGCACAATGAAGGTAGGACAGTGAGGGAGTAAGGACGGGTGTTCTCACTCATCACTTGGCTATCTTGTCAACTTTCCTTTGGTGAATAAATTTATATATATACATTCTCAATCAGTGAGAGGAGAAGAGGCAGAGACAGACTTCTGCATGTGCCCTGACTGAAATCCTACCGGCATGCCTAGTAGGGCCTAAGATCTTCCCATCTGGGATAGCAGCTCTGTTGCACAATGAGCAAGCTCTTTTTAGTGCCTGAGGAGGAGGATGTGGAGGCATCCTAAGCACTCAAGGCCAACTCACTCTAATAGAACCATGGCTGCAGGAGTGAAACAGAGGGAGAGAGAGAGAGAGAGAGAAAGAATAAAAGAAGGGTTGGAGAAGAAGATGAGCGTTTCCATGGTGTGCCCTGACAAGGAGTCAAATCTTGGACATCCACACACTTGGCCAAACAGCTTGGGCCAAATCAATATTTTTAGAAAAATCATCAGAAATCTCATAATGGGTCTGCAGAAACTTCATTGTCTTTGTGATTTTTATAGAAAGACGTAAGGAACTGGTGAGTGGTTTTTGTGATGAGCACGGATTCTATGACGTCCTTAACACTTGTCTCCTTCTGCTTTGCTCTGACCAACACCTTCCATTGTGTCCATGTGTGCAGTTCATCTGAGCCTGAGTTACTGTCCCCTCCACCACAGGAGCCTTCACCCTAGGATATTTAAACTGCCTGCACAAGATAGTGATGACCCTCAACTTGCACCTTGGACACTACACTCCATTGGGGCAACAGTTGTGTCTAAGTGTCGGGGTCTTCAGACATGAGCAGGTCCCACAGACACAGAAGAACATTGTTCCCTGTACTCACTGAATGAGAGCTCTGGTCCTTGTCCTCTTTGAACACTAGAAGGTAAATACGCAAGCAGACGGCACACAGAACACACACCAGTCCTCATCATCACTGTCAACATGAAACAGGTGTGGGCACTGAGCCCACGGATGCGAGCTGCCACAAAGGGGTGGGGACAGGAGCATCAAAGAGGCTGGGAGGTCCGGCGGCTCTGACTGCAGGGCAGCTGGAGGCTCCACTGCCCTCACTGCGCTGTGGTCACTGAGCCCCGCCCACCCCACTATAAGTGCAGGCTGCCTGCCTTCCCCACCACTCACTCTGCCCTCCCACCTGACTGGTACTTCTAGGAGACTCTCAGTCATGAGGACCCTTGCCCTCCTAGGTGCCCTGATCCTCCTGGGCTCCCAGGCCCGTGCTCAGCCTGTGGAGGAGACAGCTGACCACGTGCCCACTGAAAACCAGTTTCAAGTCGAGGACTAGGACGAGGCCGTGCTCTTCACAGAAGTGGAAAGTGTCGCTCCAGGAACTTCAGGTGACACCTGCCCACGTGCTACAGGGTCTGACCCCATCAGAGGGCCTGTCAGAGGGGCGTGGAGTCTGGGCTCACAGTCGGGGGAGGGATGAGGGGGGAGAGAAGCAGGCAGCACGAGGGGAGAGGAGGATGGGGGCGGGGCAGAGAATGAGCAGGGACGTGATGGACTTGGGTCAGAGACGGTCATGGGTCTGTGTGACCAACGCAGAGTCAGCCAGTGTTTGTGATCTACACACACATGTGACATTTCACCCTAACTTAGCAGGTATGGTCTCCCATGGTAGACACGACTCCTCTGAGTAGATGTCCCTGATACTGGCTGTGTCTCTGCCCGTTGTGATTTTCTCTAACGTGCCTGAACCCCCCTTCCCTCCGCAGCCCTTCAGAGAGAAAGGGTCTGCGTGTGCAGATGAGGCAGATGCACTAGAAATGAGCGTTGCTCTGGAAGCTGTAGGGCAAATGGCCACGTACACCCTTTTTGCTGTCCCTGAGCTTTGTGGACTGAGACCCAGAGCACTGTGACATTCCACTGAGGACCCGAGAGTGCATTTAGTCTGTGTACCTGTCTCTTCTCTCATTTCTCTCTCCAGAATAAACTTTAAGCATTAAAATTACTGTTCCTTTTTAAATTTTTGCTCCATTTTTCTTATATATGTCATTTACCTCTACAGATATTTCTGTCCTGAATGGTCTAAATTTTGTTATTCAGTTTTCCCATAACAATTATGAACAATTTGAGAATTTACACAGAAATAACAAAAACAGCAAAAATGAACATATTTAGAACAAGCTTAACAAATAAAATTTAATCCATTCATAATAAAACTCAAAGTACAAAGGTATCTGGAGTGAACCAGAAGGTGTGGTTGATTCAGGAAAGTTGGTTCCAATGGACTGTGTTACGTGTTCTTTAATTTTAAGACTGGAGAGGGCACTGATATGTCTATTTTCTCAGGATAAGCAGGTGTTTCAGTCTCATGTGTGTATTCCTAGCTGTATCAACAAGATCAAGTGACCTAATGCTCCAGGGTGCCACCAACAGAGAAAAGTAAGGACTACCCCCAAAGAACAGTATATTAACCAGCATCTGTGGTCTCAAACAATGACAATGAAAGATTCACTAGAGTGGGTCATGCCCAATGACCAATGAAATAAATAGTTCAACTGGGATGGTTAGAATAGCCCGTTGACCAGTGTAAGCACTGATCTTAATTCTCTCATGCCTTGACCAGCACTCTCAATTTCCATGAGACTGTCAGCTTCCACCTCCAGAACTCAAAATTAGGGTGCCAGCAACATAGAAAGGTAAGAACCACACCAAAACCAAAGTATACTGACCAGCATCGGTGGTCTCAGATAATGAACTGAGAAGGGGAGTCCCAGAGCCATTGGTAAATCTCAGTATGCCCAGACCTTTGAACTGAAGCCCGTGACCTTGAGATCAAGCCAGCCACTTGGGGCTCAAGCCAACGATCTTGGGATCACTTCTATGAATCCAGCCAAGCTGTTGACCCCATTCTGAAGCTGGTGAATCAGCACTCAAACCAGCATCCCTAGGGTTTCAAACACGGGACATCATTGTCCCAGGTCGACGCTCTATCCACTGTGCTGCCACGACTCAGACAGGATTTTATTATTTTCATACAATAAAATGAAGTGTTTTTACTGAGTGAAGTTGTGCAATGCTATTGTTTAATACTTTGCTCCATATCTGTACTGAAGTATAAAAGGACCTGGACTTGTGCAGCTCTGTGCTGACCAGGGAGAGGACACTTACCGGATATGGATGGCGGAACAGGGAAATGTGAGATGTCCGTCCTGAGACCAAGTTGAGACATGACACCCACGTCCTGTCCTGCCCGCATGCAGATTGCTGTGACTCGGGAAAACACTCTCCTTACTTTCTGCTGCCCTGGTGGCTGGGATCCCAGGCCCTGGTGTGGCTGAGAGCAGTCCGCACCTGGACTGTGAGGTTTGGGATCTTTTCCAATGTGATCCGTAAGAACTCCCACCCCAATGGGGTCCGGACTCTGTTTCTGTCACGAGTCAGCATTTCATCTCTAGGAAGTTCCAGTGTTCAGACTCATTTTTAAATTCAGGAAATGTCCTCTTCATCCCAAGTACCACAACTCATTTCAGAGTGTGTCATTTCCCCTCTGCCTCTTTCTCTTTCACTACAGATAATTTGCATTTTTATGTGGCTTTTCAAAGTTTTGGTAAATTTTAAGTTTTGTCTCTGTCCTACCAAGGTCTGTACAGCTGGGTCTCTCACGTGTCAGTGCTCTTGTGTCCTGACCGGGGGAGCTGACAGGGGCACATGGTGACTGTTAGTATAGGTTCAAAATAAAGTGTTTCTCATTAGACCATTTGCAGGGAAAGGTCACCCAAAGTAGAAGTGGCCACAGAACAATGAGCACACAGAAGGTTCTATGAGCACAACACAGCCTAAGGGTGGAATCCAGGGTCGTGACTTTAGGACGTGTGTGGTGACCGTGGAACAGGGAGAGGGGAGACAGAGAGGAGCTTGTCGTCTGGAAATAAGGCTTCTCTGTCTCCCTGTCTTTCCTGCAGCCTCCCTCTCAGCTCAGGACCGAGCGCCTGTCCGTGGCATTGCTACAAATATATCATTTCTTGTAAGAATATATTAGATTATACTAGATTCAGTACATGATTACTGTAAATAGGAGATTGAATCTCTTTAAGCAGAGATAGAGAACATAGAGAGCAGCTGTTTCCTTTGACATTGTCCTATTTTCCATTTGTGGGCCAAACGAGGACCACTGAGTTCACAGTCACTGGGCATGCTGAGCTTTACCAGCGGCTCTGGGACTCCCCTTCTCAGTTCTTTATCTGAGACCATGGGTGCTGGTCAGTATGCTTTGGTTCTGGTGTGGTTCTTACTTTTCTCTGTTGGTGGCACCCTGAAGCATTAGGCCACTTGGTGTTGTTGCAGCTAGGAACGTGCACATGTGACTGAAACACCTGGTTATCCTGAGAAAATATACATATCAGTGCCCTCACCTGTCTTAAAATTAAAAAAGATGTGACACAGTCCATTGGAACCATCTTTCCTGAATCAAGCACACCTTCTGGTTCACTACGGACACCTTTCTCCTTTGAGTTTTATTACGAATGGATTAAATTTTGTTTGTTAAGCTTGTTCTAAATATGTTCATTTTTGCTGTTTTTTTTATTTCCGTGTAAATTCTCAAATTGTTCATTGGTAGGATGGAAAAGCTGGATAACTTAATGTAGATCATTCAGGAAAGAATTCACCATAGGGATGAACCACACACATAAGAAAAATGGAAGACAAAGAAAAAAAAGAGGGAGAAACAATAATGTTAATAGTTGAAGTTTATTCCGGGGAGAGAAAGGAGAGAAGGGACAGGTGCACAGATGAAATGCACTCAGTGGAATGTCACATTGCCCTGGGTCTCGGTCCCCACGATTCAGTGACTTCAAGGAATGTATGGATGGCCATTTCTCCTGCATTACTTAGAGGCTTGATTCGCTCAAATATGGCATTTTTGGATGGGTGGAAGATGATGTTCAGAAGGGCTGAGGAGTAAAGAGGAGGGTCAGGCATGGTGGGGACGGCACAGGGAGCAGAGACACAGCCAGTGTCAGGGACATCTACTCAGAGGAGACGTGTCTGCTATGGAGACCACACCTGCCAGGTTAGGGTGAAAGGTCACGTGTCTGTGTAATTCACAAAACTGGCTGACTCTGCGTTGGTCACACAGACCCATGACCGTCTCTGACCCGAGTCCATCACGTCCCTGCTCATTCTCTGCCCCGCCCCCATCCTCCTCTCCCCTCGTGCTGCCTGCTTCTCTCCCCCCTCATCCCACCCCCGACTGTGAGCCCAGACTCCACGCCCCTCTGACAGGCCCTCTGATGGGGTCAGACCCTGTAGCACGTGGGCAGGTGTCACCTGAAGCTTCTCCAGCAATGTGTTTCTCACCTGAGATGGAGATGTCCACGTACTGGTCCTTGACCATAGGCTGGTCCTGGGTGGGCACCTGGTCAGCTGTCTCCCGCAGGGGCTGAGCCCCGGCCTGAAGGGCCAGGAGGAGCAGGGCAGCGAGGAGGGCGAGAGTCCTCATGGCTGAGAGTCCCCTGGAGGTGTGGGTCGGGAGGGAGGGCAGAGTGAGTGGTGGGGAGGGCAGAGGCAGCCTGCACTTATAGTGGGGTGGGCGGGGCTCAGTGACTGCGCTGCGGTCTGGACATCTAGCTGGGCTGGGACCATAGCCTCTGGGCCTCCCAGCCTCTTTGATGCTCTTGTCCCCGCCCCTTTGTGGCAGCATGTGTCCCTGGGCTCAGTGCCCACACCTGTTTCATGTTGATAGTGATGATGAGGACCTGGTGTGTTCTGTGTGCCATCTGCTTGGGTATTTACCTTCTAGTGTTCAAAGAGGACAAGGACTAGAGCTCTCATTCAGTGAGAACAGAAAATAAAGTTATTCTGTGCTGATGTAGGGCTCTGCTCATCTCTGGAGGCTCCGACCCGGGGAGCAGACCTTCCCCCACTGGAGTAGAGGGTTAGTTATCCAGGTTCAAGGACTGTGGGGGAGGTTTGCTGGTCCTGGCTGGGTGATCTCCTGAGGTGGAGGGGACAGTGACTCAGACTCTGTGAAGTGAGCCCAGAGGGACGCGAGGGAAGGACTTGGTCAGAGTTAAGCAGAAAGACACGTTCATTTCTTGATGTCACTAGGATTTAAACATATCATATAAACTGCCCACCAATGACTTGTGTTCTTAAGGAAAAATAGCTGACACAACGAAATTCCTGAAAACTGCATCTGATATTTCTGATTTTTGAAGTAAAAAAGTAATTCTTTCACAAAAATGAAAAATTGAAAGGGAGCTGAGTGATGAGTGAGACTACAGGTCCCCTCCCTGAGCCAGCCCTCCGCCTGCTCTGCAGGAGCCACCAGGGTCCCCGTGTTCTGAGTGTCCTTCCTCACCCCAGGCTCTACCTCGGACACTGTTCCAGCAGCGCGCACAGGACCGCGTCCCTGTGTGAACAGCATTGTACCATCCCAGTGTTTATACGTCACCTTTTAGGAGACTCTCACTGATCATTAAACTCTGACAGCTTGGTTATTGCTAACTATTTTCAGTTACAAGCATAACGGCAGTGAGTATGGTCTTGCTAATTTGTGACTGTCTTCTAGAGAAATGTCCCCAGTAGATTGTAGGGTGAAAGTAACACATTCTACACATTTAAGAGAAATTAATGTATCATCCTCTGCATAGTCCTGTTGACCTCGCTCACTGAAACATATGAGCCCACCTGCTGCCCATGCACAGTGGGAGGTGTTTAAAATGCCCATGATACCCCAATTTGGTCATTTGTGCTTTTAAGCCTGGGCTCTGGGCAGCTATGTGCTTTGTTAAAAATACACTGGATGTCCCAGACCCTCTTGCTACTCAGAGTGACCATTAAACAGAGTTCTGACAAATCAAATGTAACCTCTGAGTCAGACCCATTATTAAAAATAAAATGAATTACTGTCACTGTTTATAGTTGTGCTGTGTTACTGTTTTATATTTTTTCTCCTTATTTCTACTTGGAGGACGGGAGCAGCTGGCCTTGTGGCCTCTCTGTTCTGCCCGTGGGAAGGACAGTTACTGCGTGTGGACGGCGTAGCCAGGCAATGGGAGATGCCCGTCCTGAGACCCCAGTTGAGGCGGGTCCCCCACCTCCGGTGCTGCCCGCAGGCTGATGGCTGTGAGCTGTGAATAACATGCTCCTGACTCTGAAAGCCCTGGTGGCGGGGACCCTGGGGTCCAGGCGTGGCGGGAAGCGGTCTGCTACCTGAACTGTGAGGGCTGACATCTTTCCCAGAGTGACAGGTAAGACCTGCAACCCGGATGGAGTCCTGGCTCCGTGTCTCTCCTGAGTCACGGGGCTACACGTGTCCCCATGGAGGAAGTGCCTGTTTATTTTCTCCGAGGGTCCTTTCTTCTTGGCATCGGTTTTGGGAGATGGAATACTTGGCAGACTTATTCCTTTTGGTTTATAGTGCTTATTTATACATTCAGGGAACTGTCATCTGTCCCAGGGGCTGCGGAACATTTGCATGTCTGTCACTTCCCTTTGGCTCTTCTTTTTGTCCACACAAATACTTTCCATTTTTATGTGCTGTTAAAATTTTTGGTCATTTGCATGTTTTGTCTCTTGCCCACTATGGTTTGTAAAGCCTGGTCTTCTCTGTGTCAGTGGTCTGGTGTTCTGGGGGAGGGGATTGAGGCTGAAAGGGGCGCATGGTCTGTGATAGTTACTTTTCAAATTAAAAGTGTTTCTAGTTTAAAATATTTACAGAGCAAATTTTCTTGAATTACTTTATTTTTTCAGGTATAAGATCATGCCATGTATAAGACTCACCTTAATATCGGGGCCTGAAATTTAAAATAAAAAATGTATTAAATAAAGTTATTGAACTCAAGGTTTATTTATTATAAAATTCATACAATTCCTCATCACTGTCAAAACTCCTATCCACTAGCTTGTCCTCATCTGTTACCGATGACGAATCACTGTCTTCATATATTGCCGAGTTCTCAGTTGCATCTATGGCATTGGAAATGCCACGACCACTGTATAAAATGCACCCAGTATTTGGATTCTAGTTTTTCTGAAATATTGTGTGTCTTATACATGGGGAGATACGGAACGTGTGGCCCACAGTGCAAAAATTATATAGAAGATTCTATGAGCACAACACGGCTTCAAGGTGGAATGCAAGGTCCTGGATTTACGACGAATGTGGCAACCTGGGAACAGGGAGAGGGGGGCAGAGGGGAGCTTGTCATCTGGAAATAAGGCTTCTCTGTGTCGGTGGCTTCCCTGCAACCGCCCTCTCAGCTCAGGACCAAGTGCTGTTGTAGCATTGCTAAAAACATACTGTTTATTGCTAGATTATATTAGATTTAGTACGAGATTTTTGTGACTAGTAGACTCCACCTCTTTAAAGAGAGAGTTGTGATAGAATCTTTCAATGGACAATGAACTAATCACCTTTTTAAGGTTCCTGGGGGACAATAATTTTTCTGGTCAATGACATGACCTGTGAATCTGACCAGATCAGGACTTTGCTTTCCTCTGGCCATTATTTGAGATGACCAGTGCTGGTCAGTATACTTTGGTTTTGGTGTAGTTCTTACTTTTCCCTGTTGGTGGCACCCTGGAGCACTAGATTACATGATCTTGTTGATACAGCTAGGAATGTGCTCATGTGACCGAAACATCTGTTTATCCTAGAAAGTATCTCCACATATCAATGTCCTCTCCTGCCTTAATTTTTTTTTTTAAACAGGAACAGAGAGAGAGAGAGAGAGAGAGAGAGAGAGAGAGTCTGAGAGAGGGATAGATAGGGACAGACAGACAGGAATAGAGAGAAATGAGAAGCATCAATCATCAGTTTTTCGTTGTGACACTTTAGTTGTTCATTGATTGCTTTCTCATATGTGCCTTGACCGCGGGCCTTTAGCAGACCGAGTAACCCTTTGCTTGAGCCAGCGACCTTGGGTCCAAGCTGGTGAGCTTTCGCTCAAGCCAGATGGGCCCGCGCTCAAGCTGGCGACGTCGGGTCTCGAACCTGGGTCCTCCGCATTCCAGTCCGATGCTCTATCCACTGCGCCACCGCCTGCTCAGGCCCTGACTTAAAATAAAAGGACAAATACCATGCTCATTGGGTCTACTCTTCTTGGGGTTAAAGGCACCTTTTATTTTATTTTTTTACACATTTTCTTAAGTGAGAGGCACACAGGCAGAGAAACAGACTCCCACAAGCAATCAGACAGGAATCTAAGTGGCAAGAACCCACCTGGCTGGAGCCATTTCTATATTGTTGGGCAATCGAGCTATTTTAGCACCTGAGGTGAAGCCATGGAGCCATCCTCAGCACCTGGGGCTGCATGCACCAACTGAGCCATGGCTAGAAGAGGGTGAGAGAGAGAGAGAGAGAGAGAGAGAGACAGACAGAGAGACAGAGACGAGAGAGGTGAGGAAAAGGAGGACAAAAGCAGATGATCACGTCTTCTGTGTGCCATGACAGTATATTGTACCTGGGATGTCCAGGTGCTGGGCCAACGCTCTGCCACTGAGCCAACCAGCCAGGGCCCAATGTCACCTTTCAGTACACTCCAGAGAAATGTTTCACTGTGAGTTTCGTTATGAATCAATGGAATTTAGAAGGTTAAAAATATTCTTAAATAAGAATCATGGTCCTTTTTGCTGGTTTTGTTATTGCCGGATGATGCTAAATGATTCATCATAAGGATTAAAAGGCCGGCTAATGTAATGCTGACCATGCAGGACAGATTTTCTGTGCAAGAGCATCACACTAACAGGAAAGAGGGGAAAAAGCTAAACAGTGAGTGTATGCTTGAAGTTTATTATGGAGAGAGAGAAGAGAAGGTGCAGGTACACAGGTGAACGCTGTTTCAGGTCTTCAGAGGAACGTCGCAGAGCTGTGGTCTCAGTTCACAAAGTATCACGACAGCAAAGCCTGTATTTGTTACCAAAGCTGGTGCATCTTCCAGCATAAGATTCGTTAACCCTGCAGAAGCGCAGGGCCGGCACGTGCACCTGGCTCCTCTCTCAAGGCCTTCGGAGAGAAGAGGAGGGTCAGGCAGAGAGGGGACGGGCACAGGGAGCAGAGGCACAGCCAGTATCAGGGACAGCCACTGAGAAGTGACCGGTATTACCATAGATAATACCTGTAGCATTGGGTTAAAGGTCACGTGTCCCATTCTCTGCCCCGCCCCCATCCTCCTCTGCCCTAGAGGTGCCTGCTTCTCTCCCCCCTCATCCCACCCCCCACTGTAAGCCCAGACTCCACACCCCTCTGACAGGCCCTCTGATGGGGTCAGACCCTGTAGCACGTGCGCAGGTGTCACCTGAAGCTTCTTCTGTGAAGGAGATGGCCACGTCCTGGTCCTCGAACTAAGGCTGGTCCTGAGCGGGCATCTGGTCAGCTGTCTCCTGGAAGGCCAGGAGGAGCAGGGCAGTGAGGAGGGCGAGGGTCCTCATGGTTGAGAGTCCCCTGGAGGTGTGGGTCGGGAGGGAGGGTACAGTGAGTGGTGGGGAGGGCACAGCCAGCCTGCACTTATAGTGGGGTGGGCGGGGCTCAGCAATCACAGTGCAGTGAGGGCAGCGGGGCCTCTGGCTGGCCTGGGGCCGGGGCCATGGGGCCTCCCAGCCTCTTTCATGCTCCTGTCCCCGCCCCTTCATGGCAGCACTTGTCCCTGGGCTCAGTGCCCACACCTGTTTCATGTTGATAGTGATGATGAGGACCTGGTGTGTGTTCTGTGTGCCGTCTGCTTGGGTATTTACCTTCTAGTGTTCAAAGAGGACAAGGACTAGAGCTCTCATTCAGTGAGTACAGGGAACAATGTTCTTCTGTGTCTGATGCGGGACCTGCTCATCTCTGGGACAAATGTTTTGCTCTTGGGGAGTGGAGGGTCCACCTTGTAGGTTCAAGGGCATCTCTCCCCTTTGAGGGAGGTGTCCAGGTACAGGTGGGTAGGCTGCAGTGGTGGCAGGGACAGTGACTTAGGCTCAAGTGCAGTGAGCCCAGAGTGACACGAGGGAAGGAGTTGGTCAGAGTTAAGCTGAAAGGTTCACTACCGGATGCCAGTCGGATTTAAACATATCACATAAACTGCTGTCCAATGACATGCGTCTTTTTGGAGAAATAGACAGCACAATGACGTTCCTGCAACATCCTAAAATTTCTGGTACAGGTATTTTATAATAAAAAGATGTATTCACGCACAAAGGAGAAAATTCTAAGAGAGCTGAGTGATGAGTGAGACTACAGGTCCCCTCCCTGCACCAGCCCTCCACCTGCTCTGCAGGAGCCACCAGGGTCCCCGTGTTCTGAGTGTCCTTCCTCACCCCAGGCTCTACCTCGGACACTGTTCCAGCAGCGCACAGGACCGCGTCCCTGTGTGAACAGCATTATACCATCCCAGCATTTATACGTCACCTTTTAGGAGACTCTCACTGATCATTAAACTCTGACAGCTTGGTTATTGCTAAACACTTGCGGCTACAAGCATAACAGCAGTGAGTATCCTTTACACACATCGTCTTGCTTATTTCTGACTGACTTTTAGATAAACGTCTGTAATTAGATGGCTGTGTTCAGGAACACGTCTCATCATTGAACAGACATTGATCTATTGTTCTCTGCACAGGTCGTCTCAGCATCACTCACCAAAATGTATGAGCCCAGTTGCTGCCCACACACAGGGAAAGGCTTTATAAGGTGCCGTGACTCCCCAGTTCTTCTTGGCAGCTATCTGGGTGGTGATGTCCTTTGTTAAAACCATACTTGATGTCTCAGACTCTCTTGTAGGTTAGAGTGAAGGTTACTATGCAGACAGAACTAACAGAAATTACAAGTACAAAGACTAAACACTTCCTTAGGTCTTCAGAGCTCTGGGCATCGGTCCACACGCTCAGCGACAGCGAAGCTTGTATAGATTATGGTCATTGATCCTACAGCTCCCAGAATGATGCTCAAGAATATTTCAGATGTGTCTGTGTCAACTCGTGCAGATGATCATTCTCTGAACACCTGTGGGGGGAATATAGGGATCAGGCACATTGGGGACGGGCACAGGGAGGAGAGGTCCCTCTGACCTCATGGAGATCTTGTGAGAGGTGACATGTCTACTCACCGTAGACAAGACCTGCCAGTTTACATGTGTTTGTGTAAATCGCAGGGACTCTCAGTGACTCAGCATTGGTCATGCGGACTCATGGTTTTTTCTAATGTCTATGATGTACGTGCTATCAAAATTTACCCAGGTGTCCCCATTCCAACTTCAGGTCCCACTCGTCCTTGATAATCTCTGTGTGTTTGACCTCGGAGTTGACAAGGCTATAAATTTCACATGGGCTATAAATCAGCAGTCTAGCACAGTAAATGCTGGGCCTGATGTTTCAGGAACATAAACTCCGCCATGACAAGCATTAAGACCTCCGGTTGTGGCCGACAGAGAAGGTGTCTGTTTTCCCGACTCTGTTCGGCCAGGAGAGCAATGGATGGAGCACCAGGGTCTGAGGGCTGAGGGGAGGAAGGAAGCTGGCAATTTCCCCTTTATAGATTTTCCTTTAATTCATCTGTTTTTAGCTCAGAGCCTCGTTGACACCTTAGCCCTGCCCAGGTTCCAAGTCCACAGGCTTTCTGGTGCAGCCTTTCTGAAAGTAAACTGTCAACCATCAACGGAGTTGGGGAGAGAGCTGGGCGAGCTGGGAAAGGAACCCAGGGTCAGACTCCTCTTGTTCAGACTTTCAGTCCCATCCACGTGATTTCAGCCTCACTGTCTCCATGCTCACTGGTCCCTGTTAAATAATGTGTGACTAGTACAGAATTTCTCCACACCTGCGTCCAGTATCCCCTGTTGTTACCATCCTATGTGACCATGAAATGTGTCCCGACTCATGACACAACATTGATACATCATCATGAACTAAATTTCACACTTTAATTGGGTTTTCTTCATTTTTCACCCATATCTTTTTTATTTTTCTGGCCTAGCTCCCATCCAGGCTGCCCTGTTACATTTAGTCAGGATGTTCCCTTAATCTCTGGGCACTGCCTCAGGCTTTCCTTGTTTTCAAGACCTTGGCCATTTTGAGGAATACTGTTAAGAAAGTTTGTAGGATAACCTGTGATTTATGTTTGCCTGATATATATATATATATATGATAAGTCTGAGTGATAGGACTTTGGGAGGAAGATCACGGAGATGAAGTGCCCTCCTCCCCACATCAAGATGAGAGAGCAGTCCACGCTGTCAGCGTGTCTTATGACCGACGCTGGAACCTTGACCGTCCCGCTGGAGGTGGTACTTGTCCACTGGGCAGTGTCCTCTTCCCTCATGCATGCTGTCCTCTTTGAAAGGAAGTCATGAGCTCAGGTGTAGAGTTACCCTCCACCTCCTGGGACGGGGAGCATCTATGGACATTATTTAGAGGAGATTTTTCTTTCTGCTATGTGTTGAATCCTTCATGTATTATCACTGTGGACTTACAGATATTTTATACTTTTACTGATCATCCAATACTACGTCATTTGGTGTACAAATTATTCCAGCGTTGGCCACTGGGGGAGCTATCAGTGGGCTCTGCATCCCTTTCACATACTCCCAACATTTTTGACCATTCCACTACTTTTTGGCATCTTAGCCAAATACATTTGCACGATGACCCACCTTTTGGCTGAGGTGGTTCCTGCTATATTCTTCTGTACAAAGCTATAGTTTGTCTTTAAATTAATAAGTAATTTGAAAATATTTTGAGATTACGCAGATATTTTCTTTCTGCTTTAAAAAACATGGTCAATGGTGTCTGCAATAATGAGTATGGTGTCTGATGTTGATTGTGTATTTCCCCATCCTGTCTGTGTCTGCTCATTGACGTTTTGCTGTAATGAAAAATCATCCCTTTTCAATTACTCTCTCAATAAAGACACGTGGCTCTTTCTTTTATCTCTGGGTTAGACTTCCATACTTTTCTTGTTTTTATTAAAGTGTTTCGATGGCCCTAGCTGGTGGCTCAGTAGATAGAGCATAGACCCAGCATATGGATGGCCTGGGTTCGTTTCCTGGTCAGGACACATAGGCAAAGTGACCATCTGCTTATTCCCTTCTATTTCTTCCTCCTACCTCTCATCACTTCCTGCAGCCAGTGACTCAATAGGTTTGAGGGATGGGCCAGGCACTGAGAATAGCTTGGTTAATCTGAGCATTGGCCTCAGGCACTAAAAATAGCTCTATACTCAAGGATTGGCTCTAGATGGAGTTGCCAGGTGGATTCCAGTTGGGGCACGTGTGGGAGTCTGCCTCACTATCTTTCTTCCTCTCACTTAAAAAAAAATGTTTTCATTTTGGTCACTGGGGGCTCTTTCAGATTTCTTTATGAAATTTCATTATAGTATGCTACATTTTGGGGACCAATATTTTACTTTCTGGCACTAGAAGATGCTGTAGACCCACCTTACTTTATTCTCCCTCTTTCCAGAAGTCAGTCAGGTCTTCAAGGATCCCTAGTTCTATTTATTGGAAAATATTTAGCAAGTTTTCAAAGTTATGTCAGTTCTTTTTTGTCCACCACCTTTAGTGTTATCATAATAGTAATCGTAACCCAATTTTATCTTTCACAGTCTGCATCTCATTTTTCAACCCACATCAAGTTGAAACTTTAAAAATGTACATACTCTAATATTCAGCCTTTGTGGTGTAGTGTTATAAGGGTTATCACATGAATTAATCATTTTTTACTTTTCATTGCTACATAGTATTCAATTATAGGATAGAATAATAGGATAGAATAATAGTTCCACCATTACCTCACTAATTGAAGGACATTTGTATTATTTCGTATTTTCTGGGCAATTATGAGAAAAGCTTCTATAAACATTTTCATATAGGCTTTTAATGGAAACACACATTTTGACTTCCCCAGGTGACTCCCCAGGCGTGGGGTTAATGGATCGTTCTGTCAGCATGTGTGTCACTTTTACAACATAGGTTTAACGTGCCCGAGGGTCTCCCAAAGCAGACTTGCCGTATTGCATTCCCAGTAGCAGTGTGTGAGAGTTTACCTGTTAGAAGAAGGAACTCACTGAGCAGAGAGGGGACTAAGAACCTGTACCCTGACTATCTCACACTGGGGGCTACTCCGTTACTGCTGAGGACACTTTCCCGGTCGTCTGGTCAGCGGGCCTTGGCTTTGCCATTCATATCTCGTCTGTGCCGGAAAGGGTTCCGTGGGTGCTAAGGAGTGGTTGTCAAGGACTCGGGCTATTTGGGAAGGTGCCTCTGGAGAGAAGAAGCAGTCCCCATGTCTGTGAGTGTTGGCTCTCTGTGACACAGTGGGTGGGCTCTGTCATCCCCGAGTTCTGGTTCTATGGATGATGTCTGAGTGGCAGCTGAAATCTTCCTGCTCCTCGGGGCCCCTGACTAACTGGTTTCCCCAGCTGTTCAGTATCAACCAAGAGCCACAGCTGGATTCATAAGAGCCCTCACGGGAAATGAAAACAAGAACAAACTCTCAGTGACTTTAAAACAAACAACACACACACACACACACACACACACACATGCACACACACACACACTCACACACACGGCCTATCAAAGCTCTTCTCCTCAGTCCATCAGTTCATGCACATGGGCAGACAGGTTCCAGGTGGCTCAGAGAACAGCAGTATCAGTCATGGCAGGTGCAGACACTGAGGCCCAGGAAAGGGGACACCTTGCTGCGTGTCAGGCAGCTGGTAAGCTGTGTGAGCAGACTCAGGACTGAAATGTCCCCGCCTCCAGTTCAGTGACCTGTCACTCAGGCACGCCCTGGGAAAGACGTGACACACGACCCAGGTGAATGGTGGCAACATGTTTATTCTGCAGACATCAGTGGTGGCGCGTCTCCCTCGTGAGGGGGGACCCTCAGCTGCGCCCAGAGTTGGCAGCAGTGTCTGTACCGACTCCTGCAGACCGGGGCAGGACGGAGCACCCCTGGGCTCTCTGGTGCCTGCAGGCGCCTCCCATAGTTTTACATTCCAGCCTTTCCTTTATTTTTTCATTTCCTGTGCAGAAAAAGGTGGCGGAGAAAGAAAGAACAAACAAGGAATAAAGGCAATTTTAACCAAAACTGTCCACGTTCATCCTGTACAGCAAGATTCTGTCAGTTACGCTCCCCAGGACAAATTCAGCCCTGTACCCGCTTTATGGGACCTGTGAGGGTAGAATGGTTTTCACATTTTCTAAATAGTAGAAAACCCCCCAGAAAACCAGAAGAATAAAAATATTGGGTGACTTATGAGAATGATCTGAAATTCAAATGTTAGTGTCCATAATTACTGGTTTTATAAGAGGACAAGTCTGTCCCTTTATCTCCGTGTTGTTTGTGATGGAGATGAGTTCTCATGACAGAGGACTTGTGGTCCACAGAGAATAAAATATTAATTACCGGCCTGTTTCCCAAAAAAGCTGCTTGACCTCTGCAGGACAGTGTCCTGTCTTTTGAAAGAAAGAACCTTTAGCTCAAACAGAGCTGGTGATGTGGCGGTACCACAAGATGACGAGTATTCTTCACGTGTGTGTCATCAAAGCTTCCTAAAAGTGAGTGCCTTCCTCTTTGTCAGAAGGACAACACCTCCCAAGCACGTGGCAACAGGGAGACAGTGGGTGTGACACTGAGAGGTCCACCCCTGCACACGGCGCCTCCCGCAACCCACGCAGAGAGAGCTGGCTCAGAGATTGGGATCTGTCTCAAGTGCTGCAGCCACGGCTCTGGTGAGCACGTGTGAGACAAGCCGCACAGAAGGTGACAGGTCAGGGAGGTTGACACCAGCAACTCAGAAAGCACCTGGGCTCAGGGAGGGTCTACAGAGAGCGAGGGGGGAGAAGGACAGGCAGCCATGAGGGGACCATGAATGGGACGTGTTTCCGTCGGAGTTCACGGCTTGTGAAGGCACCGTGTTGTGACGGACACCATCCTCCACCAGAGGGTAGGAGACCCGGCTTCTGATTCCTCCTCCTCCACAACCAGAGTTTCCCCTGGACGCCCGGAGGCTCCTACTTTCCCGTAAGAAGGGAAGGTAAAGGTAATTACTCATTATATGTGTGATTCATATATATTGATGTGGATATATGAGTATGTGGTATTCAGAAGAGACATGTCCTGCTGGAGCCCTTCGTTACCCATGTGTGACTCTTCCAAATGTTGTCCTTCGACACAAGAACCGGCCACATTCACGGTGGTGGGGCTGTATCGGCCGGACCTCAGCAGTTAGAGGGAGCAGAGCGCCCTGTGGCCACAGTCAATATGGATGAGCAACAGTGACCACTTTGCTCTTTCATGATTCTGACAAGGCTGTCACCACCGCACAGCCTGGCACGTGCTGACAGATACACGAGGTGGCCAGGTGGGACACGGGACAGCCTGTTAAGTTTGTACTTTCAGAGAAGCTACAAAAAGTCTTTCTCTATATGTATGTTCCAAGTATTGCATGAATCATCGTTGTACTGAGAAGCACGTGTTGTTTATATTTAACTTAATTAGTACATTTATTTGGGGGGATTTTTTTTTTTACTCAATTTTTAAAAATTTTATTCATTTTAGAGAGGAGACAGAGAGAGAGAGAGAGAGAGAGAGAGAGAGAGAGAGAGAGAAAGGGGGGAGGAGCTGGAAGCATCAACTCCCATATGTGCCTTGACCAGACCAGTGCAGGGTTTTGAACTGGCGACCTCGGTGTTCCCAGGTCGACGCTTTATCCACTGCACCACCACAGGTCAGCTGGGGGGATTTTTGAATAGTCAAAAAAGTCTGTGTTTGAAGCCAAAGCCACATAGTTTTGAGTGAAAGGCTTTCTGACATATAGTCCACATCACTTGGAGCAAGTTACTTCCTTTCTTATTCTCAGGTGTGAGACAGGGCTGAGAACACCTGCCCCGTGCCTGTCCATATTGTGATGAGTACAGGTGGGTAGTAGGTTAAAGCTTATGTGGTGGCGGGGGGTTAAGGGGAAGAAGTCGATAGTGTTTGCTACTATTATCTGTTGTTCATAAGCTATAACATTCCCTGTACATGTTATCTGTCAGCATTACTAATTATGGGTTTATTGCCATCTGGTTGTGGAGGGCAACCTTAGGAAAACCTTTATAATTTCTATAAGCATCTCCTTCCTTATTGGCAAAGCAGAGTGCACCGTGCACACTGGGGTTCCTTCAGGGGTGCCCTTCATCACTTCTCATGTATTTCGGGGCATCATTGGATTATGAACCCCTTTGGCCCTTTCTACCTTGAGCTTCAAGGTAACACCCTGTAATCATCTTACCAGTCGGACCCGCAGCTTACCTTTTACCCCCTGTATAATATATGAGAGGATGAAGAAGAGAAGGAATAGTGGCTTCATCATGGAAATGAGTGTCTGGGGTCATAGGAGGAACGGGCAGGGGCGGGTGGTGGCTCCTTCTCTAGTGTGACCCGATGGAGGCAGGTCACCTGGGGAAAGAGGTGGAAGCCATCAGCTGGAGAGAAGCAGCAGATAGATATTCCTAATGCAGGTGCTCAGTGAGGGCTGGGCTGTGATTAGAGAATGTTTCCTCTATAGACACACGCTTGCAGGTCCAAGTTCCTGCCTGAGCCAAAGGAAGACCCTCATAGCAAAGTCAGCACTTTGTAGTCGACTCTCACTTCACTTATGACTTTGAGGTTTGGTGCTTTTTCTGTTTGAGAAAATAAAGTAACTTCAAAACAGATCTGTTTTTGCAAATCACCCACTTATTCATTCATCTTCATTGCATGTCAGCTGCCTGTTTAAGGCTGGGAAGAAAATCCCCTTTTTACCAGGCAGATGAGGAGAAATTCTGTAAATGATAATTATTTCTATTTTTTTTTACTCTCAGCAAAAACTTTTGCTACGTGTTTAAAATAGAGTGGATCCATTCTAGACAAAGATCTTTACATGCCAAGCTCTTGAATAGAACTAAACCAGGAGAGAACTTGGGTACGAGAGTATTTTTTAAGCATTTTTTTAAAAAGTTAACATTATTGGGGTGACATTGGTTCAATGAGGTGCATGGGTTCCAAGTGCACAACTCTATGACACGTCATCTGTACAGTGCATGTGTGCCACCCAGAGTCCAGTCTCTCTTCATCAACATATGTGACCCCCTTGACCCTATTCAAACTCCTCCCAGCCCCGTTTCTCTCTGGTAACCACCACACTGTTGTCTGTGTCTGTGAGTTTCTTTGTTGCTTTTTGTTTTATATCCCACATGAGTGACATCGGAAGGTTCTTGTCCTTTTTCTCATCACTTATTTCACTTGGCGTGATACTCTCAAGATCCAACCATGTGGCCATAAAAGTATTTCTTTCCAGCGTATGTCCTAACACAGGCTGCACACTGCATTATGTGGGAAAGCACAGAAGAATACGAGGAAAGCACTGAAATGCCTCCTCACGCCTGTTTTACTTTATAGTGTGTATATGTGTCTCTTTTCTACCAAGCTGTGAATCTCTAAAGGAACAAGTCCTGTGACTCTCTCACATTCTCAGCACCTTGAACACTGTGCCTGGTGTCAGGAAGATGGTCAAATGTATGTTTAAATGAATGAGTCCAAGTACAATTCATGGATGAGTGAATAAATGCATGTATGGAGGATATGAGTGAGGGAGGGAAAGAAGGAAAGAACAGAGAGAGGGAGGAAGGAAGGAAAGAAGGGGACACAAGGAACCTGACTTCCAGACCTTTCTAACAATGGCCACCAATATTGGGGAGTGGAAAGATATATTATTAATGACATGCAGATCTCAAATAAATCATCTGAGCCATAAAGTAAGCAGTAATCTTTGGGGTAGGATAAAGGAGGCCATTGAATCTTTTCATCAGCATTTTAATTTTTTCCTATATAGAATCCTATTTCAGTTTAGTGATATTCACCTAAAATTAAAGTAAATGTAGTAGTCTGTTTGAATAAGTTACACTTAATTCTACATAATAGCTGTGAGAGTTTTACACCTTGACCCCCAAAATAGTATTTTAATAGATGTAATAATAACAGTGATATTAATAAAACTAATAACAAAAAGGAAAGCATAAATTGAAACTTTTGTCTACATTCCTCTTATGCTTGATATTGAAAGCAGTCATTTTCATTGACTTTCTAAATAAAACACATATATTCCCACCCCTTCTTCTACCACACAGGGTAGAAGAAACACCTACCGTGCAGCTGGTTCCTTCAGCCTCTCCAGGCTGTCTGCTGCCCATCCATTCACATAGGGACACCTGAGAGCAGCTGCCCATTGCTACATAATTAGGGGTCAGATCAACAATGGACAGATGAGGGGCTGAGGGAGGTCATGCAGGATGCTTTATGATCCCTTAGGACAGGAGCCATTTAGGTGGAGAGAGGCGAGAACTAGTCTACCTGAGAACCATCAAATTCCCAGAGAGAAGAATGAGGAAGTGGGGACTGTGTAGACAATCCTACCGAAAGGTTTTGCTAAAAAACAAACAACAACTTAAAAGACAAAACAAAGCAAAGAAAAGAAGTGAAACCTGATTAATGACAGAGTCAAAGAAGAGCTGTTTTAGTTTTTATTGAGAGGAGGCGAGAGTCTTGTCCATGAGTCAGTAAAGGGGGAGCCAGGACTCAGTGGAAGGTGGCCCTTAGGCTGCAGCATAAGCCCATTTGTTCACGATTCATGTGGCAAAGCCGTCCCCTCCTTGTGACAGAACTCAGGAGAGCATGTCTCCCAGGCAAGGGTCATTATAAGGCCCTCAGGCATGTGATGCCAATAGAACATGACCAGATTTTTACAGAATAAAATGTTAGAGTTTGGAAAAAAATAAAATCCCCATGAAGAAAATGATAAAAAAAAAATGGCAAAATCCTATTATAACTGAAATGAGACAACAGTTAAATATTTTTAGTTTAATAAAATAAACTAAAAATAAGTACAAAGAAGTACGTGGGATGTGATGTATGGGATACAATAGTAAGTAAGCCAGTGAGATGGATGTCACTCACTCATGGGATAGAAACATGAGAGTGAATAATGAGACAAAAGCTCATAGACACAGAACAGTATGGCGGAGACCAGAGGAAAAAGGAGGTTGGGCCATTACCGAAAGGTAACGGGTCAAATGTATGGTGAAGGAAGGAGACTTGACTTTGGGCACACAATACAACACAGATGATGTATAGAATTGCACACCTGAAACATGTATAATTTTATTAACCAATGTCACCCCAATACATTTAAGTAAAAATTAAAAAAGGAAATAAAACCAGTAAGATAAAAAGGTAAGTGCAAAACAGAATGGGTTGGTTGTTAACAAAAAAGAATTCAGAACTGAGAGGATCATGAAGAAAAACCATTAAACAAGTAGTAGAATAATAATTTTTGTAAGTCAAGAGATAACTTAGATGCTGGGAAACAGATGACATGCTACAGTTTTGGTTGAATTTCTGGGCTAATGAAAACTATTGACGGATTTGAGAAGACTGATATTTGACAATATGACCTGTAAGATCTCTTTGAATTGACCAAAGAATTGTTTGTGTGAATAAGGAAGAGACTGGTGACAACATGACCCATGGGACAGACAGGAACAGGAATCATTGGTGTGACTCACTCTCATTCAGTTGTGTGGGGAGGACACAGGCAGAAGTCTTCATAGAACACAGAAGGCACCCCCTCTCCTCAGCCTGAGGGGTGACCTGAGCCAGTACACCCCAAGTGCAATCGTGAAATGGGAGCTTTCACATGACACTGAGCCCAGGACCCTCTGAGGCAGAGGAAGCTGGCAGATGCACCATGGGTGGTCATTGATTAAATAAATTTTAAATGAATGATATTGCAGAGTGCCCTTTGTCTCAGTTATGGGATTTGGGGGGCACCCCCCTCAGTGTCGCACCAGCAGCGGTACCTCCCTTCATCCTCGTCTTGGCTCTGAGATCGAGGGAGTCTATCTGGATAAACGCATGTTCATTGGAACAGTCTCCCACTTCTCCCATCAATCGGGAGGCTCTGGGACCCTCAGGGGAGATTTTGGAGCTAAAGCACATCTACCCAGAGGGGAACCCTATGTGTGTTGAGTGAGGGGCTCATGTAGAGAAACAGAGGCCTGCTGACTTGGACAGGGGACCCCACCGAGCTCTGGGTTTAAGTCCCAGAGCCTCCCAGGAAAGAGACAGCAGGCGGGTCAGCATTGGCACACCCCCTGCCGGCCATGTTGTCTTCCTTCTGGGGGTCAGTGCCCTCCTCCTGTGTCCCTGCTACGCTGTCCTTGTTTACTTGTCCTTTCACAAAGGGCAGCTCTGTACACCCCTGACTTGGCTCCCACCACGTCCACAGGAGGGAGTCACTTCTTCCTGCTCAGCTGAGTCACCCAGAGGATAACCATTGATGAGGCCGTGTTTCCCTCACAGACCAGTTCATAAAGGAACGGGACCAAGTCCATTCCCGTAGAGGTTTTATGGGCCAGACGGAGAATTAGCAGGTGACCACGTGCTAACCAGGCAGGACAGAGTGAGAAGCATGAAGCTAAATAGAGTGAGGACTTGGGCAGAGCAGAGGTGGGAGGGATCCCCCCACCCTTCCTGTCGGGAGGGTGTTGGTGTCCCCAAAATAGAGGGGCTCCTGTGGGGACTGGATGAATGAGGCCCCGTTGAAGGGGTTGTGTGGGGCGGACCAGGGGATGCAGGGCAGGAATATGTAGGAGAACAATGCGTGTCATAGGAGACTGCGGGGAGCCTTCGGGGGGCTGTAGGGGACCCAGAAGGAACCATTAAGCTGGACAGCACAGGAGGGTCTCTGCACGGTGTCCCTGAAGTTCAGTCGGGAAGCTTGAAAAATGTCCTCAAGGATTTCAGAGAGCGACCTGTCTGATCTGTTACCGCACAGTAACCACAATGACCAGAGGGCAACATTCTTGGTCTTTGAACCAGGCAATTTAATTTGATTTACATTCTATGTCTTTGCGGAGGGCAGGTCTCTGAGTCCTCATGGTGACAGGACCCTGTGCTTGTGTATCGCTTTTATTTGCAGCAAATCATTCCCGGCACGACGCACTTGCCTATCGGTCTTCTGCCTCCAAAGCAGCGGAAGGCTGAGCACTGGCCTCCTCTGTCGAAACATGTCTTAAAGGCACGACCTACAGAGAAAACAGAGAAGGCAGAAACACGTCAGAAATCCGGCCCCGTGGCGGAAGAACGCACCGGGTCAGTGTCTCCTTGACACCCCCCCACAGGCCATGGGTGTTCCGTGACAATGATAAGAGATGAGTGTGTAATATGAGGATCCAGATTTAGGACAGAGACCAGAACGGCTGAGGTTCAAGAGGATCCGTACGTTTCTAGAACCAGCACATTAAAGGGTCTGAGCCATGGAAGTGACAGGCTGGTCGAGGGTCCCTGCCACTTCAGGTCCTCTGAGTGAGAAAAAGTCCACATGAAGCCACGCTGAGTCAGGGTCACACACGGACCAGTGGTCTCTTGATCATATTTCAGCCACTTATCCAAACCCTGAACCAAGCGTACCCCAGTCATCAGTACGTGTCATCTACACCTTCGCACTGAAAAGACAAAGGCACAATGGTGTCCCCCACGCAGTGTCCCCAAGTCCAGGCTGGCCTTGCTATTATCTGTAGTTCTCTAGGTCACAGGATACGCTGCCATTTAGTTTAAAAACTTTAAGTGACACTGTGCACTTCTGTTTTCAAACCAAATCAGGTATATTTTTATATGTAAGAAAAGCCACATGACAGAGGTGTCCTCTGTGAGCAGCCCCTCATCTCAGAGGACGGTGAGCAGGTGGCATTTACCGGCCAGTGGGCCCCTTCAGGGGAGATCAGGAAAGGCTGGGAAGTGCCCGGCCTGGTCCTGACCCTCCTCCGTGGCAAGGGACAGGGTGCTTGGCTCTCCTGAGTGCTTCAGACAGTCTATCTGGTCTGAAGGTGTGTGTAGATGACAGAGAGAGCAGGGGAGGGAGAGGAGGAGAGAGGGAGACAGAGAGAAGGAGAGACAGGGAAGGAGGGTTGAGAGCTGGGGACATAGAGGGAGACTGTCCCGTCCAGTCCATCTATCAAGCCCCTGCTGCCAGCCCCTCTTACTTGGAACAGCGAACAGGAACACGAGGAGCAAAGCAAACAGGACCTTGTAGGCCCTCATGGTGACGCTGGTGAGCTGCACAGCTGAGTGGACAGCGAGCTCCACTTCGCTCCTTATAAAGGACCCTGGTTCCCGTAGGGTTCGCTGTGGGCTGCACCTCTGGTGACATCACAGTAATTAAATTGTATGTCTCTCCTTGTGCCATGACCAAGGCCCTGGTAGCACCGAGTGCACTGAGTCATCCTAATGCAAATCAGGATGAGGAAACCCTACAGCACGTCTCCCTGTGCTGCTGGGCTCATGTGTGGCAAGGAGGGGATGCTGAGCTGGGCAGTTTCCGTGTGGGAACAGACTTCCTGAAACACACCTGTCCGCCCTGTGGCACTTTGAACAAGCCCACGCTGTGTTTCCTGAGCCCATGGGGATGGTCTCAGCCACGCTGGAAGCCAGGCCTGTCTAATTGCAAGGAACAAGGAACACAGTGTGGGCCTGACTTGAGCCACTGAGGTTCCCATGGATGGTGACAGTCATGTGGAATCAGTGGTGGAATTTAAATAGTTCCACAACTGGTTCTCTGCCCTAACGACTGTTTAAGTTCTAAAGAAAGATATACCAAAAGATAGTTTATTAGTTCATGCATTGAATACTTAAATAAGAACAATTAAAGAGGTATACAAAAGTAGATTATGTCCTAAGAAAGAGTTATTTTATACTTGACCAAAAAACAATAAAATTGTTATTTAAGATATTGCCATATTGCTACTTTTTTTTATTCATTGAGAGGAGGGTGGCAGAGACACAGATTCTTGAATGTGTCTCGACCAGGATCCACCAACAAGACCACTTGGGGGCGATGCTCTGCCCATCTGGAAAGAACCTCCATTGCTTAGCAACCGAGCTCTTCTTAGTGCCTGAGGCAGAGGCCATGGAGCCATCCTCAGTGCCTGGGGCCAACCTGCTCCAATTCAGCTATAGCTATAGGAAGGAGGGAGGGAGAGAGAGAGAGAGAGAGAGAGAGAGAGAGAGAGAGAGAGAGAGGGGAATGAGATGGGGAGGAGTGAAGAAGCAGACGGGAACTTCTGTGTGCCCTGACTGGGAATCATTTCCTAGACATCCACATGCCGGCTGACGCCCTACAATTGATCAAAATGGACAGGTCGTCAAATTGCTTCTTGATTGCCATCCTCACTTGCAATTCTCTTCACTTTTATTCGAGCATCATCAGCTATGTGATTTGTCCTTACCCATCTCTTTCCTGTAGGAGTAGGAACCATTCCTTTAGAGGCCGGCTGACTAGACTAATTGTCACTGTGTTTGATAAATAAGAAACAGGTGACTTCTCTTCTCTGAATATATTATGTTCATCTTTGAAAAACCCCTTTCTGATAATAAATTTAGCTTTTTAAACACTTTCAAGAATTTCATAGTTTTAAGAATTTTTGAAACGTTTTTTCTTGAAACGTTTTTTCTGAAATCTAGATAATCATTAATATCAATTTGGTAAATACAAATGCCATTAAAGACAAGCAATTGTTCTTCAGCTGCTTTCTATGGAACTAGTACATCTTCAATATTCCAGTAAGCTGTGCCGTTGCGCAGATGAACGTTAAAAGAGAATGAGGAAAGCCTGACCTGTGGTGGCGCAGTGGATAAAGCGTTGACCTGGAAACACTGAGGTCGCCAGTTCAAAACCCTGCACTGGTCTGGTCAAGGCACATATGGGAGTTGATGCTTCTAGCTCCTCCCCCCTTTCTCTCTCTCTCTCTCTCTCTCTCTGTGTCTCCTCTCTAAAATAAATAAATAAAAAGAAATTAAAAAGAAAAAACCATTAAAACTTAAAAAAAAAAAAGAGAATGAGGAAAGTAAATTTGTGATTTCCACATTGGGCAGCTGTCCAGTCATCTACATTAGAGAGAACTCTGATAACAAAGTGCCATTTTAACAACCAGTTCACCAAACTCAACAGAAAATTAGGTGTTGGTTCTGCTGAACCAGTACCAACCAGTTGAATCTGATAACTGATAATAAGTCACTTACGCATGTGATGAGTACAAACATTACCAGATATTTATAAAGTAAAACTTAGTACTGTAGAAAAAATTAAAAATCAAAATCCCCATGAAGAAGGTAAAAAAACAAAAATAAACAACAGAACCAAATTATATTTAAAATCAGACAACAGTTAGGTGGTAATAAACTAAAAATAAGGAAGAAAAGGGCGTGAGATGTGAAGTATGAGATACAATATTAAGTAAACCAGTGAGATGGATGCTTCTCATCTGAGGGATGGAAAAGTGAGAGCAACTAATGAGACAATAACTCATAGACACAGAACCGTATGGCGGTGACCAAAGAGGAGCGGAGGTGGGGGTTACTGAAAGATAATGGGAATGAATTATATGGTGACAGAAGGAGACTTAACTTTGCGTGGTGGGCACACAATACAATATACATATTATGTATAATAGAATTGCACACCTGAAACCTCTATAATTTTATTTACCAATGTCACCCCAACACATTTAAGAAAAAATTAAAAAAGGAAATAAAACCAGTGAGATGAAAAGGTAGGTGCAAAACAGAATGAGTCAGTTGTTAACAAAAAGAAATTCAGAAAGGAGAGGATCATGACAAAAACAAACAAATAAACTAGAAGTAGAAGAATAATTTTTGGAAGCCAAAGGAAAGCTTAAATGCTGGGAAACAGATAACATGATACAGTTTTGCTTGGAGTTCTGTGCTAAGGAAACTATTGAAGGATTTGAGAAGACTCATGCTTGAAAATATGACCTGTAAGATCTCTTTGAAGCGACCACAGAGTTGTCTGTGTGGATAAGGAAGAAACTGGTGACAACATGACCCATGGGACAGAGAGAAACAAAATTCAATGGTGTGACTCACTCTCGGTCAATTATGTGGGGAGGACACTGTGGGGCAGAAGACTTCATAGAACACAGATGGCGCCCCCCTCCTCAGCCTGAGGGGTGACCTGAGCCCAGTACACCCCAAGTGCAGTTATGAAATGGGAGCTTTCATGTGACACTGAGTTCAGGGACCCTCTGAGGCAAAGGAAGCTGGCAGATGCATCATGGGTGGTCATTGATTAAATAAATTTTCAGTGAACAACATTGCCGAGTGCCCTCTGTCTCAGTTATGAGATTTGGGGAACCTCCTTCACTGTCGTACCACCAGGTGGTGACTCCCTTTATTCTTCTTGTCTTGGCTCCGAGATCGAGGGAGTCTATCTGGATAAAGGCATGTTCATTGGAACAGTCTCCCACTTCTCCCTTCAATCGGGAGGCTCTGGGACCCTCAGGGGAGATTTTGGAGGTAAAGCACATCTACCCAGAGGGGAACCCTATGTGTGTTGAGTGAGGGGCTCATGTAGAGAAACAGAGGACTGCTGACTTGGACAGGGGACCCCACAGAGCTCTGGGTTTAAGTCCCAGAGCCTCCCAGGAAAGAGACAGCAGGCGGCTCAGCATCGGCACACCCCCTGCCGGCCATGTTGTCTTCCTTCTGGGGGTCAGTGCCCTCCTCCTGTGTCCCTGCTACGCTGTCCTTGTTTACTTGTCCTTTCACAAAGGGCAGCTCTGTACACCCCTGACTTGGCTCCCACCACGTCCACTGGAGGGGGTCACTTCTTCCTGCTCAGCTGAGTCACCCAGAGGATAACCATTGATGAGGCCGTGTTTCCCCTCACAGACCAGTTCATAAAGGAACAGGACCAAGTCCACTCCCGTAGAGGTTTTATGGGCCAGACGGAGAATTAGCAGGTGACCACGTGCTAACCAGGCAGGACAGAGGGAGAAGCATGAAGCTAAAGGGGGTGAGGACTCGGGTGGAGCTTAGGAGGGAGGAGTCTCGCCCTTCCTGTGGGGACCAGGGGTGATGTCCCCGAGGTAAAGGGGTACCTGTGGGGACCTGGTCAATGAGCCTCCATGGGAGAGATAGTGTGGGGCAGGCCAGGGCACGCAGGGCAGGAAGATGTAGGAGCGCAGTGCCTGTCATAGGAGAGCGCGGGGAGCCTTCAGGTGCAGAGGGGACTCAGAGGGAACCATGACCCTGGAAAGCACAGGAGGTTCCCTGCACAGTATCTCTGAAGTTTGTCGGGGAGCTTCAAAAAGGTTCTCAAGAATTTTGGAGAGTGACCTCTTTGGTCAGTCACCACCCAGTAACCACAATGACCAGAGGGCAACATTATTGGTCTTTGAACCAGGCAATTTAATTTGATTTACATTCTATGTCTTTGTGGAGGGCAGGTCTCTGAGTCCTCATGGTGACAGGCCCCTGTGCTGGTGCCTCGCTGTTATCTGTAGCGTATAAGTCCTGGCACACGGCAGCTGCCTATCCGTCTCCTGCGTCCAAAGCAGCGGTGGGCTGAGCACTGGCCTCCTCTTTCCTTGCAGGACTGAGCAAGACCCACAGAGATAACAGAGAAGGCAGAAACGTGTCAGAATGAGAGCCCCGTGTCAGAAGGATGCACCGGGTCAGTGTCCCCTTGACAACCCCCCGCCCAGGCCGTGAATGTACCGTGACAATGATAAGAGATGAGTGTGTAATATGAGGATCCAGATTTGGGGCAAGGACTAGAGATAGTGTGGGGCGGGCCAGGGGACTCAGGGCAGGAAGACATAAGAGCACAGTGCCTGTTATAGGAGAGCGCGGGGAGCCTTCAGGTACAGAGGTTCGAGAGCGGCTGAGGTTCGAGAGGAATCGGTTGTTTCTAGAACCAACACATTAAAGGGTCTGAGCCATAGGGAGTGAAAGGCTGGACATAAGTTCCTGGCACTTCAGGTCCTCCAAGTGTGAGAAAGTCCCCACAAAGCCCTGCTGAATCCAGTGGTCTCTGGATCAGACTTCAGCCACTTATCCAAGCCCTGAACCAAGAGTAGCTTGTTCAGCGGCGTGTCCTGGAGCTACTTCATGCTGAGAAGACAAAGGCACAATGGTGTCCCCCACATAGTGTCCTCAAGTCCAGGGTGACCTTGCTATTATCCATGGTTCTCTATGTCACAGGAGACCCTGCCCTTTAATATAAAAAGTTAGTAATTGACATTATGCACTTCTGTTTAAAAAACAAATCAGATATCTTTCTATGTGTAAGAAAAGCCATGTGACAGAGGTGTCCTCTGTGAGCAGCCCCTCATCTCAGAGGACGGTGAGCAGGTGGCATTTACTGGCTAGCGGATCCATTCAGGGGGACTCAGGAAAGACTGGGAATTGCCTGGCCTGGCCCTAACCCACCTCTGTGATGAGAGACAGGGTGCTTGGATCTCCTGAGAGCTTCAGACAGTCTATCTGGTCTAAAGGTGTGTGTAGATGACAGAGAGAGCAGGGGAGGGAGAGGAGGAGAGAGGCAGAGACAGAGAGAAGGAGAGACAGGAAAGGAGTTGGAGAGCTGGGGAAACAGAGGTGGACTTTCCCGTCCAGTCCACCTGTCTGGCCCGTGGTGCCAGCCCTTCTTACCTGGAACAGCAAACAGGAACACGAGGAGCAAATAGAACAGGAGCTGGTAGATCCTCATGGTGACGCCTTTCAGCTGCCCAGCTGAGTGGACAGAGAGTTCTGCTTTGCTCTTATAAAGGACCCTGGTTCCTGCAGGGTTTGTGTGGGCTGTACCTCTGGTGACTTCACAGTAATTAAATTGTCCATTTCACAATAATGAAATTGCACGTTTTCCCGTTTTTCCCGTGCGTCATGACAAAGGTCCTGGGGCACCCCGTGTATCGAGTCATCCTAATGCATATCATTATGGGAAAACCCCAGGGCACGTCTCCTCCTGCCTGGGGATGAGCAGTGTCTCCCAGTGCTGCTGGTCTCACATGTAGCGTGGAAGGGATGCAGGCTGGGCTGTTTCCGTGTGGCAACAGACTTCCTGCAATGTACCTGCCTGCTCTATGGCACTTTGAACAAGCCCACACTGTGTATCCTGAGCACATGAGGACAGTCTCAGCAATACTGGGAGTCAGGCTTGTCTCATTACAAGGAACAAGGGAGACAGTGATCCTGACCTGAGTCTCTGAGGTTCCCATGGATGGTGACAGTCATGAGGGAATCTGCAGTGTTGAGGTTCAAATACTTTCTCCACTGGTTCTCTGCCCTAATGACCATTTTAAGTATTAAAAAAGATATGCCAAAATGTAGTTTATTATTTTATGCATTTAATACTTAAATAAAAACAATAAAATAGGTATACTAAAGCATATTTTGTTAAAGTGTTGTTTTATACTTGAGAAAAAATGGTAACATTTTAATTTAAATTAAGATTTTTCAATATTGTTACATTTTTTTTTATTCATTGAGAGAAAGGAGGCAGACATATTCTTTTTTGTTTATAAATTTTTATATTTAATTAATTGTGTTTACATACCTTCTAGGGTAACCCTGAATGCACCCCCCGCCCCCCTGTTCACCTCCACATCTCCTTTGCCCCCCTCCCTACAGCGCCCTCCCCCCTTCCCTTCAGGATTGTCACATCCTGTCCTCCCCTTTCCCTCTGTCCTCTTTTCCTCTGGTCCCTTTGATCCCTCCTCTGTCTCAGCTCCGTTCCTCAGTTCTCAGTGTTCCTTGGATTCCTCAAATGAGTGAGGTCATATGATATTTTTCTTTTTCTGTCTGGCTTATTTCACTCAACATAATAGTTTCCAGGCCCCTCCATATTGTTGCAAAAGGTAATATTTCCTTCTTTTTCATGGCCCCATAGTATTCCATAGTATATATGTACCACTGCTTTTTAACCCACTCGTCCTCTGACGGACACTTGGGCTGTTTCCAGCTCTTCGCTATTGTGAGCAATGCAGCCATAAACATGGGGGTGCATTTCGTCTTTTCAGTCGGTGATATGGTGTCCTTGGGATATATTCCTATAAGTGGGATGGCTGGGTCAAAGGGCAGTTCCATTTCTAATTTTTTGAGGAATCTCCATACTGTTTTCCACAGTGGCTGCACCAGTCTGCATTCCCACCAGCAGTGCAGGAGGGTTCCCTTTTCTCCACAACCTCGCCAGCACTTGTTCTGTGTTGTTTTGCTGATGAGCGCCATTCTGACTGCTGTTAGGTGGTATCTCATTATCAGAGGCATTTTTATACATGAACAATGAAATGTCAGAAAGAGAAATTAAGGAAACAATCCCCTTCACTATTGCAGCCAAAAAAATAAAATACTTAGGAGTAAATTTAACCAAGGAGGTTAAAGACTTGTATTCAGAAAATTATAAAACATTGAGAAAAAATCAAGGAAGACACAAACAAGTGGAAGCATATACTGTGTTCATGGTTAGAAAGAATAAACATCATTAAAATGTCTATATTATGCAAAGCAATTTATAAATTCAATGCAATACCAATTAAAATACCAATGACATATTTCAAAGATATAGAACACATATTCCAAAAATTTATATGGAACCAGAAAAGAACACGAATAGCCTCAGCTATTGAAAAAGAAGAATAAAGTGGGAGGTTTCACACTTTCTGATATCAAGGTTTACTACAAGGCCATTGTACTCAAAACAGCCTGGTACTGGCATAAGAACAGGCACATAGATCAATGGAACAGAACAGAGAACCCAGAAATAAACCCACAGCTTTATGGACAACTGATATTTGAGAAAGGAGGAAAGAGCATACAATGGAGTAAAGACAGCCTCTTTAACAAATGGTGTTGGGAAAACTGGACAGCTACCTGCAAAAAAATGAAACTAGATCACCAACTTACACCAGTCACAAAAATAAACTCAAAATAGATAAAGGACTTAAATGTAAGCCATGAAACCATAAGCATTCTAGAAGAAAACAAAGGCAGTAAACTCTCCGACATCTATCGAAACAATATATTTGGTGATTTATCTCCACAGGCAAATGAAATAAAAGACAAGATAAACAAATGGGACTATATCAAACTAAAAAGCTTTTGCACAGCTAAAGACAATAAGAACAGAATAAAAAGAGAAATCACACAATGGGAGAACATATTCGACAGCACATCTGATAAGGGGTTAATAACCAACATTTATAAAGAACTTATAAAACTCAACACCAGGAAGACAAACAATCCAATCAAAAAATGGGCAAAAGAAATGAATAGAAATTTCTCCAAAGAGGACATACAGATGGCCAATAGGCATATGAAAAAATGCTCAACATCACTAATCATTAGAGAAATGCAAATTAAAACCACAATGAGAGACAGACATATTCTTGAATATTGTTAAGACAGACATATGTCTTGACCAGGATCCACCCAGCAAGCCCACTTGGGGGAGATGCTGGGCCCATCTGGGGAGTTCCTTCGTTGCTCAGTAACCGAACTCCTCTTAGTACCTGAGAAACAGGCCAGGGAGCCATCCTCAGGGCCTGCGACCAACTTGCTTCTATTGAGGCTTAGCTGAATGGGGAGAAGATAGAGATAGATAGAGGAAAAGGGAAGAGGGGAGCAAGAAGTGGAGGTGTGGAGAAGCAGATGGGGACTTCTGTGTGCCCTGACTGGGAATGAAACCCAGGCTTCCACATGCCGGGATGACCCTCCACCACTGAGCTAACTGGCCACGTCCTCATATTGCTGCTTGATTGCCACCTCACTTGCAATTCTCCTCACTTTTATTGGAGCATCATCGGCTGTGTGATTTACTCTCAACCCTCTCTTTCCTGTAGGGGTAGTATCCATTCCTTTAGAGACGGGCTGACTAGACTAACAGTCACTGTGTGTGATATATTAGAAACAGTTAGGTGACTTCTCTTCTTCTAATATCTTATATTAATCTTTAAAAAACCCCTTACTGACAATAAATTTGCTCTTTAAACACTTTCAGGAATTGCATAGTTTTAAGAATCTTTAAAATACGTTTCCCTGAAATTTAGTTAATCATTAATATCCATATGGTAAAGAGAAATGTCATTAAAAATGAGCAATTGTTTTTAAGCTGCTTTCTATGGAACTAGTGCATCTTCAATATTCCAGTAATCTCTGCAGTTGCGCAGATGAACGTTAAAAAAGAATGAGGAATGTAAATTTGTGATTTCCACATTGGGCAGCTGCCCAGGCATCCACCTTAGAGAACCCTGATGACAAAGTGCCATTTTAACAACTGGTTCACCCAACTCAACAAGAAATTAGGTGTCAGTTCAGTAATAGAATTATTTAAGAAAATTACCATTTTCCAGGCTATGAAGCTATTGCTGAAGGCATAGTGTCCAAGTGTGTAGTCAGTGCCCCAGTAAATACTAAGCAAAGTAGGGACATTAAGAAATAGGGAAAGAGGAACTTTCCCAGGTGAACATTTAGAAATAGATTTTACTAAAGTAAAGCCACCACCACAGGAATACAAGTACCTCTTAGTTTTTATTGTCACCCTTTCAGGATAGGTAGAAGCTTTCTCTACTAGAAATGAGACCACAGTAATAGTTGTTAAGAAATTACTTTATAAAATGATTCCCAGATTCAGTTTGTCCATTAATATTAGGCCTTATAATGGGCCTGCGTTTATATCTAAGTTCTCACAGCTAGTAGGAAAGACACTCAATATTAATTAGAAATTACATTGCGCTCACACGCCTCAGAGTTCGGGAAAATTAAACCAAATTCTGAAAGAATTTCTGAACAAATTTAATGTAAATACTGGTTGAAAACTGGGCTAGCTTACTCCCCAGTTCTGGTAAAAGCTAAATGCACCCAAAATTCACCCTGTATACAATGGTATTAGCCAGGGCAACACAACTTCTCCCTAAGATGCCTTACAGACCCTTATGAAGACAGTGCAAACCGATCCCACCAACCCCTGTAAGTGGACCCTAAGAAGGATGACATGCCCTGCTCCAGCCACAAATCAGAAGCTGGCTGGTCTAAGGATGACAGAAGCCTAAGGAATCTTGCCAGATGACTCCTTATAATTGAACTTTGGGAAGGAGGGAAAGTAAAATCAGGGAAAGGCCTGAGCAGGTCATCTTAAGGTCTGATACGTGTGCTGCTGTAGGTCACACAGAAGGGAGATATAAGTCCCTTCGCTAGAAGGGAAGCTATGAGGTAAATAAAAAATATACATATGTGTGCTTATAGCTACCCCTATAAAGTAACCTATAAATATTAGCTACTTAGAGGGAGGACACCTCCAAAATAAGTATATTTTCAAAAAATTACTTGTTGCCAGCTTGGTTGTCAGTAAAGATTAAAATTTTTGAAATGAAGAGTTCTGATTAATTAGAAAGGTATTGTATAGTTTTAATAATGAATGATAGAAAGTACAGAGATACTTTGGAAAGAAAAAGGAAGGAAGGAAGTTGTTATGAAAGCTAGTTCTTTCTAAATAGGTAAGAAAGTTCATACAAGTTAAGGGTTATGTAAGTTGAAGAAGGTTTGTGCAGGATGTAGGCATTTGAGAAAAGGTAAACTCTATCAAATTAATGACACTCAGAAGTCACTATTCCCTTATACTACAGGGTAATAAAAAGTTAAGTCGAGGATTTGATTAAAACGTAAGTAAAACCAGAGGGGAATGTAACAATGTGCCAAGAAACTGTAAAACTGTTAGCATGAGCAACGCCATTTTTTCTGCATTCTGTAATCACCATTTTAAAATTTTTGTATTTTTGTAAGTGCAAACTTGCAAACTGAACTAAACTGCAAGTTGCACTGTCAGGAAAGATACTGTAACAAGTCAGAAACGGGGTAGCAGAGACTTCCTGATAAGCTAACCGCTAGTTCTGCTTCTGTAAACTGCCTCTTGTGGTTTTTGTCTTTTAAACCCTAGACCCTAAGTGTTCAGGGCTGTGTGATTTGGGTCTGTCTTGCTCTACAGCCACTGGTTTAAAATAAAGCTACTTTTAAATTGTTCTGTAATTTTGGTGTCTTTCTTGAATTCGCTGGTCACTTTACAACTCTTTCTACCTTCCTCCCTCCCTCCCTCCCTCCCTCCCTCCCTCCCTCCCTGCCTCCCTCCCTCCTTCCCTTCCTCCCTCCCTTCCTTCCTCCCTCCCTCCCTCCCTCCCTCCCTTCCTTCCTTCCTTCCTCCCTTCCTTCCTCCCTCCCTTCCTCCCTCCCTTCCTCCCTCCCTCTTTCCCTTCCTTCCTTCCTTCCTTCCTTCCTTCCTTCCTTCCTTCCTTCCTTCCTTCCTTCCTTCCTTCCTTCCTTCCTTCCTTCCTTCCTTCCTTCCTTCCTAGGCTGAAAAAAGAAAGAGAAACCTAGTCCTGCTCTTGTATGTTCCCTTACTATGAAATTGAACTGACCACCTCTGAGCTCCTGGATGGCACTTCTACCACCTGAGTTGTCTGGCCAGGGCTTAATTTTTTATTTTTATAGATAGAGAGAAGAAGGGAGAGAAAGGGAGGAAGAAGGGAGCCCAACACTACCCACACACAGGGAGGCATAAAAGTCCCTGTGCTCATCCATTTCTATCATCTTTTCTTTTTGCCAGTGGCCCGTTACTCCCCAGTGGCTTCATTCCTTCCTCCAGCCCAGGACCTGGGCAGCATGTCCCAGGCTTTCTCATAGCTCGGTGACCAATAGACAGAGTTCTGACCTATAAAATGTAACTCCTGAGAGTTTAAGTAATAAAATAAATTTTATTAATTAATGTATTTATTTATTTATTTATAGTGAGAGAGAGAGAGACCACAGAGATGGGAATTGCCAGCTTGTTGCAGCACTTCTGTTGTTCATTGATTTATATCATACGTGCATTGACGGGTGAGGGGCTCACTTAAGCTACTGAACCATTGCTCATGCCAGTGATTATGAGCTAAAACCAGTGACCTTGGGCTCAAACCAGTGACCTTGGGCTCAAGCCAGCCTTTTGGACTTAACCCAGCGATCTTGGGATCACTTCCATGAGTCCAGCTAAGCTTCTGACCCCATGCTGAAGCTGGTGATTCAGCACTCAAACCGGCGACCTTAGGGTTTTAAACGTGAAACCTCAGTGTCCCAGGTAAACGCTCTATCCGCTGTGCCACCACAGCTCAGACAGAATTTTATTGTTTTATAAAATAAAGTGTTTTTACTGATAGTAGTTGTACAATGCTTTTGTTAATACTTTGCTCCATATCTGTACTGAAGCATAAAAGGACCTGGACTTGTGCAGCTCTGTTCTGACCAGGGAGAGGACAGTTACCGGATATGGATGGTGGAACAGGAAAATGTGAGATGTCCATCCTGAGACCAAGTTGAGACATGACACCCACGTCCTGTCCTGCCGCATGGAGATTGCTGTGACTCAGGAAAAAACCACTGCTTACTTTTTTGCCGGCCCTGGTGGCTGGGATCCTGGGCCCTGGTGTGGCTGAGAGCAGTCTGCACCTGGACTGTATGATCTGTATGACATTGACTAATTCACCATTTGTGATCCAAATGAGGATCACATTGGGATCTTTTCCAATGTGATCCATAAGAACTCCCACCCCAATGGGGTCCGGGCTTTGTTTCTGTTATGAATCAGCAGGGACAACATGTTCCCATGTCTAGGAAGTGCCTGGGTTTATTTTCTCTGAAGGTAAATTCTACTTGGCATCGGTTATGAAAAATAAAATAGTTGGTCCATTTATTTCAGAACGTTACTCAGATTCATTTTTAAATTCAGGAAATGTCCTCTTCGTCCCAAGTACAGCAGATCATTTCAGAGTGTGTCATTTCCCCGTTGCCTCTTTCTCTTTCCTACAGATAATTTGCATTATTAAGAGTTTTTTAAAAGTTTTTGTAAATTTTGAGTGTTGTCTCTTTCGCACCATGATCTGTATGTAAAGCCATGGTCACATGGTCTCCCACGTGTCCGTGTGCTCTTGTCCTGGCAGTGGGAGCTGACAGGGGCACATGGTGACTGATGGTAAAGGTTCAAAATAAAGTGTTTCTGGTTTGATTGTTTGAGGGAAAGGTCACCTGAAGTAGAAGTGGCCACAGGGCAAAGAGCACATAGAAGGTTCTTAGAGCACAACACAGCCTCAGGGTGGAATCCAAGGTTGTGGCTTTAGGACGTGTGTGGTGACCGTGGAACAGGGAGAGGGGGACAGAGAGGAGCTTGTTGTCTGGAAATAAGGCTTCTCTGTCTCGGTGGCTTCTCCACAGTCTCCCTCTCAGCTCAGGACCAAGTGCCTGTCTGTGGCATTGCTAAAAATATATTGTTTATTGCAAGGTTATTTTAGATTCAGGATGAGATTATTGTAACTAGTAGACTGAATCTCTTTTAAGGGAGACAGAGAACATTGAGAACAACTGTTTCCTTCGACATTGACTCATTTACCATTTGTGACCCAAACGAGGACCACTGAGTTCACGGTCACTGGGCATGCTGACCTTTACCAATGGCTCTGGGACTCCCCTTCTCAGTTCTTTATCTGAGACCACCGATGCTGGTCAGTGTGCTCTGGTTCTGGTGTGGTTCTTACTTCTCTCTGTTGGTGGCACCCTGGTTTTGAGTCCTGGAGGTGGAAGCTGACAGTCTCATGGAAATTGAGAGTGCTGGTCAAGGCATGAGAGAATTGAGATCAGCTCTTGCACTGGTCGTTGGGCTAATCTCACCACTGACTGCATCCAACGGGAACTATTTATTTCACTGGTCATAGGGCATGACCCAATCTACTGAATGGCTTATTGTCGTTTGAGACCACAGATGCTGGTTAATATACTGTTCCTTGGGGGTAGTCCTTACTTCTCTCTGTTGGTGGCACCCTGGAGCATTAGATCACTTGATCTTGTTGATACAGCTAGGAATACGCACATGAGACAGAAACACCTGCTTATCCTGAGAAAATAGACATATCACTGCCCTCTCCTGTCTTAAAATTAAAGAACACGTAACACAGTCCATTGGACCCAAATTTCCTGAATCAACCACACCTTCTGGTTCACTCCAGACACCTTTCTCCTTTGAGTTTTATTATGAATGGATTAAATTTTGTCTGTTAAGCTTGTTCTAAATATGTTCAATTTTTCTGGGTTTTTTTTTTTTTTTTTTTTTTTGCCATGTAAATGCTCAAACTGTTCATCACTGGGAGGGAAAAGCTGGATAACATAACGGAGACCATTCAGGACAGAAATCTCCGTAGTGGTGAACCACACACAGAAGAAAAACGGAGCAAAAAAACCCAAACCCCAAAACAAAACAAAACAAAACAGGAAACAGTAATTTTAATGCTTGAAGTTTATTCTAGAGAGAAAGGAGAGAAGGGACAGGTACAGACACTAAATGCACTCTCAGGTCCTCAGTGGAATGTCACAGCGCTCTGGGTCTCGGTTCAGAGAACTCAGCGACAACAACGATTTAATGGACGGCCATTTCTCCTACAGAATCCAGAGCGACGCTCATTTCTATAGCATCTGCCATTTCTGCACGAGCAGTGGGATCCTCTCCAGAGAGCTGAAGAAGGAAGAGGAGGGTCAGGCATGGTGGGGACACACAAAGGAGGCAGAGGCACATCCAGTATCAGGGCCATCTTCTCAGAGGAGACGTGTCTACTATGGAGACCATACCTGCCAGGTTAGGGTGAAAGGTCATGTGTCTGTGTAAATCACAAGCACTGGCTGACTCTGCGTTGGTCACACAGACCCATGACCGTCTCTGACCCGAGTCCATCACATCGATGCTCATTCTCTGCCCTGCCCCCATCCTCCTCTCCCCTCATGGTGCCTGCTTCTCTCCCCCTCATCCCACCTCCTCTGTGAGCCTGGACACCACGTCCCTCTGACAGGCCCTCTTATGGGGTCAGACCCTGTAGCACGTGGGCAGGTGTCACCTGAAGCTTCTTGAGAGACGTTTTCTTCTTCTGTGGGGGAGACGGTCACGTCCTGGTCCTTGGGCTCAGGCTGATTCTGTGCAGGCACCTGGTCAGCTGTCTCTTCCTTAGGCTGAGCGCCGGCCTGGAAGGCCAGGAGGAGCAGGGCAGCGAGGAGGGTGAGGGTCCTCATGGCTGAGAGTCCCCTGGAGGTGTGGGTCGGGAGGGAGGGCAGAGTGAGCGGTGGGGAGGGCAGAGGCAGCCTGCACTTATAGTGGGGTGGGCGGGGCTCAGCGAGCACAGCGCAGTGAGGGCAGCGGGGCCTCTGGTGGGCCTGGGGTCCGGGCCCTGGGGCCTCCCAGCCTCTTTGATGCTCTTGTTTCTGACTCTTTGTGTCAGCACGTGTCCGAGGGCTCAGTGTCCACACCTATTTCATGTTGATAGTCATGATGAGGACTGGTGTGTGTTCTGTGTACTATCTGCTTGGGTATTTACCTTCTAGTGTTCAAAGAGGACAAGGACTAGATATTTCATTCAGTGAGAACAGAGAATAAAGTTATCCTGTGCTGATGTAGGGCTCTGCTGAACTCTGGGACCAAAGTTTTACCCTTATGGAGTGGAGGGTCCACCTTGTAGTTTCAAGGGCTTCACTACCATTAGAGAGAGGTTTTTAGGTCCTGGGTGGATACGCTCCTGGGACAGAGGAGACAGGGACTTGGGATCAGGTGCAGTGAGCCCAGAGAAACATGAGGGAAGGAGTGGGTAAGAGTTAAGCTGAAAGACAGGTTCACTACTGGACATCAGTAGAATTTGAACAAATCACATCAACTGCTGTCCAATGACTTGTGTCATTTTGGAGAAATAGCTGACACAGCGAAGTTCCTGCAACCTGCATCTGAAATTGCAGATATTTAAAGTAAAAAAGTAAATCTTGCACAGAAGAGAAAATGCAAAACGTAGGTGGGTGATGAGTGATTCTATAGGTCCTCTCCCTGCACCAGCCCTCCACCTGCTCTGCAGGAGCCACCAGGGTCCCCGTGTTCTGAGTGTCCTTCCTCACCCCAGGCTCTACCTCGGACACTGTTCCAGCAGCGCGCACAGGACCGCGTCCCTGTGTGAACAGCATTATACCATCCCAGCATTTATACGTCACCTGTTAGCAGTCTCTCACTGATTGTTAAATTCTGACAGTTGGGTTATTCCTAAACACTTACGGTTACAATCATAACAGCAGTGAGTATCCTTTACACACATCGTCTTGCTTATTTCTGACTGACTTTTAGATAAACGTCTGTAATTAGATGGCCGTGTTCAGGAACATGTCTCATCATTGAACAGACATTGATCTATTGTTCTCTGCACAGGTCATCTCAGCATCACTCACCAAAATGTATGAGCCCAGCTGCTGCCCACGCACAGGGAAAGGCTTTATAAGGTGCTGTGACTCCCCAGTTCTTCTTGGCAGTGATCTGGGCAGTGATATGATTTGTTAAAACAATACTTGATGTCTCAGACTCTCTTGCAGCTCAGAGTGAAGGTTACTATGGAGACAGAATTAACAGAAATTACAAGTACAAAGATTAAACACTTCCTTAGGTCTTCAGAGCTCTGGGCATCGGTGCACAAGCTCAGCACAGTGAAGTTTGTACAGACGGTCATTGATCCTACAGCTCCCAGAATGATGCTCATGAATACTTCAGATGTGTCCACGTCAACACGTGCAGATGTTTATTCTCTGAACACCTGTGGAGGGAAGAGGGGATCAGGGACTTTGGGGACAGGCACAGGGAGGAGAGGTCCCTCTGACCTCATGGAGATCTTGTGAGAGGTGACATGTCTACTCACCGTAGACAAGACCTGCCAGTTTACATGTGTTTGTGTAAATCGCAGGGACTCTCAGTGACTCTGCACTGGTCATGTGAACTCATGGTTTTTTTATGATGTCTGTGATGTACATGCTATCAAAATTTACCCAAGTGTCCCCATTCCAAATTCAGGTCCCACTCGTCCTTGGTAATCTCTGTGTGTTTGACGTTGCACTTGATAAGGTTATAAATTTCACTTTGATTTAAATTAGCAGTCTAGCAATGTAAATGTTGGACCTATTGTTTCAGAAACATAAACTCCACCATGACAAGCATTAAGACCTCCGGTTGTGGCCGACAGAGAAGTTGTCTGTTTCCCTGACTCTGTTCGGCCTGGAGAGCAATGGAGGGTCCAAGAGGGTCTTGAACAGAGAGTATCTATGGACATTATTTAGAGGAGATTTTTCTTTCTGCTATGTGTTGAATCCTTCATGTATTATCACTGTGGACTTACAGATATTTTATACTTTAACTGATCATCTAATACTATGTCCTTTGTTGCACAAATTATTCCAGTGTTGGCCACTAGGGGAGCTATAGTGGGTTCTGTGTCCCTTTCACTTTCCCCGAACATTTTAGAGCATTTTGCTACTATCTGGCATCTTAGCAAAATAGTTTTCAAGATGGCCCATCTCTTGGCTGAGGTAGTTTCTGCTAGAATTCTGCTGTACAAAGCTATAGTTCCTTTTAGAAATTACTACGTAATTTGGAGATATTTTGAAATTATGCAGATATTTTATTTCTGCTTTAAAAAAAATGTTCAGATCATGCCTGCAATTCTGAGTCTGGTGTTCTGATGTTGATTCTGTATTTCCCCATCACGTCTGTGTCTGCTCACTGCCGTTGTGCTGTAATGAAAAGTCGTCCCTTCTCCATTACTCATCTCAGCGTGGACACATGGCTCTTTCTTTTATCTCTAGGTTAGACTTCCATCCTTCTTTTGTTTTTATAAAAATGTTTCGACCCTGGCTGGTGGCTCAGTGGATAGAGCAGGGGTTCCAAACTTTTTACACAGGGGGCCAGTTCACTGTCCCTCAGACCGTTGGAGGGCTGGACTATAAAAAAATACTATGAACAAATCCCTATGCAAACTGCATATACCTTATTTTAAAGTAAAGAAAAAAACAGAATGAGAACAAATTCAATATTTAAAATAAAGAACAAGGAAATTTAAATCAACTAACTGACCAGTATTTCAATGGGAACTATGGGTGCAGATGCATCCTGTGCTCCTCTTACTGACCACCAATTAGAGAGGTGTTCCTTCTGGAAGTGAGGCGGGGGCCTGATAAATGGCCTCAGGGGGCCGCATGTGGTCCTCGGGCTTTATTTGGGCATCCCTGCTCTAAAGTTTTCGGGGAAAGTGAAAAAGACAGGGAGCCCACTAAAGCTCCTCTAGTGGCCAACGCTAAAATAATTTGTGCAAGAAAGGACATAGTATTGGATGATCAATTAAAGTATAAAGTATTTGTAAGTCTATAGTGATAATACATGAAGGATCCAACACATAGTAGAAAGAAAAATCTCTTCTAAATAATGTTCATAGATGTTCCCCCTTCAAGACCCTCCATTGCTCTCCTGGCCGAACAGAGTCGGGAAAACAGACACCTTCTCTGTCGGCCACAACCGGAGGTCTTAATGCTTGTCAAGGCGGATTTATGTTCCTGAAACATCAGGCCCCGCATTTACTGTGCTAGACTGCTGATTTATAACCCAAGTGAAATTTATAGCCTTATCAACTCCGAGGTCAAACACACAGAGCTTTTCCAGGACGAGTGGGACCTGAAGTTGGAATGGGGACACCTGGGTAAATTTTAATAGCACGTACATCATAGACATTAGAAAAAAACCCATGAGTCCAAATGACCAATGCAGAGTCCCTGAGAGTCCCTGCGATTTACACAAACACATGTAAACTGGCAGGTCTTGTCTACGGTGAGTAGACATGTCACCTCTCACTAGATCTCCATGAGGTCAGAGGTACGTCTCCTCCCTGTGCCCGTCCCCAATGTCCCTGATCCCTATATTCCCCCCACAGGTGTTCAGAGAATGATCATCTGCACGAGTTGACGTGGTCACATCTGCAATATTCTTGAGCAGCATTCTGGGAGCTGTAGGATCAATGACCATCTGTACAAGCTTCACAGTCTCTGTGCTTTCTGGAACAATACTCAGAGCACTGAAGACCTGAGGAAGTGTTTAGTCTTCGTACCTGGAATTTCTGTTAATTCTGTCTCCATAGTAACCTTCACTCTAACCTACAAGAGAGTCTGAGACATCAAGTATTGTTTTAACAAAAGACATCACCACCCAGATCGCCGCCAAGAAGAACTGAGGAGTCACGGCACCTTATAAAGCCTTTCCCTGTGCGTGGGCAGCAGCTGGGCTCATACATTTTGGTGAGTGATGCTGAGACGACCTGTGCAGAGAACAATAGATCAATGTCTGTTCAATGATGAGACGTGTTCCTGAACACGGCCATCTAATTACAGACGTTTATCTAAAAGTCAGTCAGAAATAAGCAAGACGATGTGTGTAAAGGATACTCACTGCTGTTATGCTTGTAACCGCAAGTGTTTAGCAATAACCCAACTGTCAGCATTTAATAATCAATGAGTTATCGCTAAAAGTTGACTTATAAACACTGGGGTGTTTTAATGCTGTTCACACAGGGACGAGGTCCTGTGCGCGCTGCTGGAACAGTGTCCGAGGTAGAGCCTGGGGTGAGGAAGGACACTCAGAACATGGGGACCCTGGTGGCTCCTGCAGAGCAGGAGGAGGGCTGGTGCAGGGAGGGGACCTGTAGTCTCACTCATCACTCAGCTCCCTTCCGAATTTTCTTTTTTGTGCATGAATTTATATTTTTATTGTAAAATATCAGAAATTTCAGAAGGATGTTGCAGGGACGTCATTGTGCTATTTATTTCTCTAAAAGAACACATGTCATTGGACAGCAATTTATGTGATATGTTTAAATCCTACTGACGTCCGGTAGTGAACCTGTCTTTCAGCTTAACTCTGACCAACTCCTTCCCTCGTGTCCATCTGGGCTCACTGCACCTGAGCCTAAGTCACTGTCCCTGCCACACCTGCAGCCTACCCACCTGTACCTGGACACCTCCCTCAAAGGGTAGTGATTCCCTTGACCCTACAAGGTGGACCCTCCACTGCACAGGGCAAAACTTTGGTCCCAGAGATAATCACAGCCCCGTGGCAAACACAGAAGAACGTTGTTCCCTGTACTCACTGACTGAGAGCTCTAGTCCTTGTCCTCTTTGAACACTAGAAGGTAAATACCCAAGCAGACGGCACACAGAACACACACCAACCAGGTCCTCATCATCACTATCAACATGAAACAAGTGTGGGCACTGAGCCCAGGGACACATGCTGCCATAAAGGGGCGGGGACAGGAGCATCAAAGGGGCAGAAAGGCCCGGTGACTCTTGTCCCAGGCCAGCCAGAGGCCCCGCTGCCCTCACTGCGCTGTGGTCGCTGAGCCCCGCCCACCCCACTATAAGTGCAGGCTGCCTGCCCTCCCCACCACTCACTCTGCCCTCCCTCCCGACCCACACCTCCAGGGGACTGTCAGCCATGAGGACTCTCAACCTCCTCACTGCCCTGCTCCTCCTGGCCATCCTGGCCCGGACTGAGCCCTTGCAGGGGACAGGTGCCGGCTCAGGACCATCCTGAGGCCTAGTATCTGGACGGGAACCTCTCCTTCACAGAAGAGGAACGTGTCTATCAAGAAGCTTCAGGTGACACCTGCCCTCGTGCTACAGGGTCTGACCCCACCAGAGGGCCAGTCAGAGGGGCGTGGAGTCTGGGCTCACAGTCAGGGGTAGGATGAGGTGGGAGAGAAGCAGGCAGCACGAGGGGAGAGGAGGATGGGGGCGGGGCAGAGAATGAGCACGGACGTGATGGACTCGGGTCATAGACGGTCATGGGTCTGTGTGACCAACGCAGAGTCAGCCAGTGCTTGTGATTTACACAGACACGTGACCTTTCACCCTAACCTGGCAGGTGTGGTCTCCCATAGTAGACACGTCTCCTCTGAGTAGATGTCCCTGACACTGGCTGTGCCTCTGCTCCCTGTGCCCGTCCCCACCCTGCCTGACCCTCCTCTTCCCTCTGAAGTCTGGAGAGTGACCGGCTGCACGTGCAGAAATGGCAGATGCAATACAGATGAGCGTCTCTCTGGGAGCTGTACGAGAAATGGCCGTCTATACAATCTTTGCTGTCGCTGAGCTTTGGGGACTGAGACCCAGAGCACTGTGACATTCCACTGAGGACCCGAGAGTGCATTTAGTCTGTGTACCTGTCCCTTCTCTCCTTCTCTCTCCAGAATAAACTTCAAGCATTAAACTCACTGGGCACGTTTTTTTTTTTTTTTTCCTTTGCAGTATTCTTACGTGTGTGGCCACCCATACTTAGATTTGTGCCGTCAATGGTCTACATTCAGTCAACCGTGTTTGCTTCCATGTGATGCACTATTTGAATTCACACAGTATTAACTAAAGCAGAGAAAAGAAATGTAACTGCTAATTAAAGCACTGTTAACCTATACATTTAATCCATTTGTCATGAAATTCAAAACTAAACAGTTTCTATGGGGGGTCTCAGAGGTGTTGCTGATCCCAGGAAAGGTGGATCCAATACACACATTTCTTATTCTTTAATTTTAAGACTTTAAAAGGCATTGGTATGTGCAGATATTTCTAGGACAAGCTGGAGTTTCAGTCACATGTGCATGTTCCTAGCTGTATCAACAAGATCAAGTGAACTAATGCTCCAGGGTGCCACCAACAGGGAAAAGTAAGAACTACACTAGAACCGGAGCAGACTGACCAGCACCGGTCATCTCACATAACAGCTGGAGGCAGAGAACTCTTTATCTGGTCAGTATCACCGGTCCTTCCTACTCAGACTTCTCCTTGGGGCTCCCAGAGTGAGGTTAGTCCACTGTCTAATTCAACAACTGGTCTCAAAATTTTTATGTGTCTTTCTCTCTTAAAGAGTTTGAGTTACAAGTTAAAACAAACCTGTTACTAATTTTAATAAATTCCAGCAAGAAATGATTATCTTATTTTTGCCAATGACAGGCCCTTAACTCCAAGCTGAAAGGTATCTGAGATGCAGAGAAGCCTTGTTTGCAGAAGACAAGCACCTCTCTGAACCCCTCTCCCTGTTCCAAGGTCGCCACACATGTCTTATAGCCAGGACCTTGGATTCTCCCCTGAGGCTGTGTTGTGCTCCTAGAACCTTCTATTCGATCTTTGCACTGTTGCCCCATCTACTGTATTTCTCATGTATAAGACACAACCTTTATCAAAAAAGTTGATATAAAACCTAGGTGTTTCTTATACAGTGGTTGTGGCATTGCAAACCTCCTGCATAGATGAACTTCAGGAAGACGCAATATATGAAGACAGTGATTCTTCATCAGACACAGATGGGGACAAGCTAGTGGAGGGGAATTTTGACAGTGATGAGAAGTTTATGAGTTTTATGATGAATTAAATCTGACCTTAATAACTTTGAGTAATACATTTTTTCTTCAAATTTTGGGTTCCAATATTAAGGTGTATCTTATACATTGGAAGCATTGTATACCTGGGAAAAAACACAGTAATTGAAAATAATTTTTCATGTGAATATTTTAAACTAGAAACACTTAATTTTGAAACTTAACCAGCAAGGACCATGCACCCCTCTCAGCCACCACCTACCCCCAGGACACGAGAGCACTGACACACAGAAGACCGGGCGTTACAAACAGAAATGGGGAAGACACAAAACTCACAAATGACCAAAAATCTTAACAACACATAAAAATGCAAAGTATCTGTGTAAACAAGAGAAAGAGCCAAAAGGAAGTGACAGACATGCAAATGTTCCGCAGCCCCTGGGACAGATGACAGTTCCCTGAATGTATAAATAAGCACTACAGACCAAAAGGAATAAGTTGGCCAAGTATTCCATCTCCCAAAACCAATGCCAAGAAGAAAGGACCCTCGGAGAAAATAAACAGGCACTTCCTCCATGGGGACACGTGTAGCCCCGTGACTCAGGAGAGACACGGAGCCAGGACTCCATCTGGGTTGCAGGTCTTACCTGTCACTCTGGGAAAGATGTCAGCCCTCACAGTTCAGGTCACAGACTGCTTCCCGCCACGCCTGGACCCCAGGGTCCCCGCCACCAGAATTTGCTAGGGACATTTCTCTAGAAGACAGTCACAAATTAGCAAGTCCATACTCACTGCTGTTATTCTTGTAACTGAAAATAGTTAGCAATAAACAAGCTGTCAGAGTTTATGATCAATGAGAGACTGCTAAAAGGTGACGTATAAAGGCTGGGATGGTACAACGCGGGTCACACAGGGACGCGGTCCTGTGTGCGCTGCTGGAACAGTGTCCGAGGTAGAGCCTGGGGTGAGGAAGGACACTCAGGACACGGGGACCCTGGTGGCTCCTGCAGAGCAGGCGGAGGGCTGGTGCAGGGAGGGGACCTGTAGTCTCACTCATCACTCAGCTCCCTTTCGAATTTTCTTTTTTGTGCAAGAATTACTTTTTTACTTTAAACATCGGAAATATCAGATGCAGTGTTTAGGAATTTTGTTGTGTTGGCTATTTCTCCTTAAGGACAAAAGTCATTGGAGAGAAGTTTATATAATATGTTTATATCCTACAGACGTCGGGAAATGAATGTGTCTTTCAGCTTAACTCTGACCTACTCCTTCCCTCGTGTCCCTCTTCCCTCTGGGCTCACTTCACAGAGGCTGAGTCACTGTCCCCTCTACCTCAGGAGATCACCCAGCCAGGACCAGCAAACCTCCTGCATAGTCCTTCAACCTGGAGAACAAACCCTCTACTCCAGTGGAGGAAGGTCTGGTCCCAGGGTCGGGGCCTCCAGAGATGAGCAGGGCCCCACATCAGACACAGAGAATGTTGTTCCCTGTACTCACTGACTGAGAGCTCTGGTCCTTGTCCTCTTTGAACACTAGAAGGTAAATACCCAAGCAGATGGCACACAGAACACACACCAGGTCCTCATCATCACTACCAACATGAAACAAGGGTGGACATTGAACTTACAGACACGTGCTGCCACAATGGGGCAGGGACATGAGCATCAATGAGGCTGGGAGGCCAGGCGGCCCTGTCCCAAGGTCAGTCTAAGACCCCACAGTCCTCATTGCGCCGTGGTCACTAAGCCCTGGCCACCCCACTAAAAGTGCAGGCTGGCTCTGTTCCCCCCCACCATTTACTCTGCCCTGCCACCGGATCCACACTTACAGGGGACTCTGAGCCATGAGGACCCTCACCCTCCTTGCTCTCCGGCTACTCCTGGCCTTCCAGGCCCAGGATGAACCCCTGCGGGAGACAGCTGACCAGGTGCCCGCCCAGGACCAGCGTGAGGCTGAGGCCAGGACACCATGGCCATCTCCTTCACAGAAGTGGAACACGTCATTCAAGGAGCTTCAGGTGGAAATTGCCCACGCGCTGCTGGGTTTGACTCCATCACAGGTCCTGTCAGAGGGGCGTTGAGTCTGGGCTCACAGTCGGGGGTGGGATGAGGTGGGAGAGAAGCAGGCAGCACGAGGGGAGAGGAGGAGGGGCGGGGCAGAGAATGAGCACGGACGTGATGGACTCGGGTCATAGACGGTCATGGGTCTGTGTGACCAACGCAGAGTCAGACAGTCCCTGTGATTTACACAGACACGTGACCTTTCACCCTAACCTGGCAGGTGTGGTCTCCCATAGTAGACACGTCTCCTCTGAGCAGATCTCCCTGATTCTGGATGTGCCTCTGCTCCCTGTGCCCGTCCCTAATGTACCTGAACCCCTCTTTCCTCCACAGCCCTTCGGAGAGAAAGGGTCTGCGTGTGCAGACATGGCAGATGTGTCGGAAATGAGCATTTCTCTGGAAGATGTAGGACAAATGGCCACGTACACCCTATTTGCTGTCGCTGAACTTTGTGGACTGAGACCCAGAACACTGTGACATTCTACTGAGGACCTGAGAGTGCACTTAGTCTGTGTACCTGTCCCTTCTCTCATTTCTCTCTCCAGAATAAACTTCTAGCATTAAACTCACTGTTTATCTCTGTTATATTGGTTCATTTTTCTTATGTGTGGGTTCACCTCTATAGAGATTTCTGTCCTGAATGTTCTACATTAAGTTATCCAGCTTTTCTATCCCAATAATGGCCAATTTGAGCATTTACACGGCAATAACAAAAACAGCAAGAATGAACATATTTAGAACAAGCTTAACTGACAAATTTAATCCATTCATAATAAAACTGAAAGAAGACAGGTGTCTGGAGTGAACCAGAAGGTGTGGTTGATTCAGGAAAGGCGGTTCCAATGGACTGTGTCACATGTTCTTTAATTTTAAAATGGGAGAGGGCAGTGATATGTATATTTTCTCAGGAATAGCAGGTGTTTCTGTCTCATGTGTGCATTCCTAGCTGTATTAACAAGATCAAGTGACCTAATGCTTCAGGGTGCCACCAACAGAGAGAAGTAAGAACCACACCAAAACCAGAGTATACTGACCAGCATCTGTGGTCTCAGATAAAGAACTGAGAAAGGGAGTCCCAAAGCCATTGGTAAATGTCAGCATGCCCAGTGACCGTGAACTCAGTGGTCCTCGTTTGGGTCACAAATGGTAAGTGAGTCAATGTCGAAGGAAACAGTTGTTCTCAACATTTTCTACATCTGGTTAAAGAGATTCAATCTCCCAGTTATAATAATCGCGTACTGATTCTAATATAATCTAATATATTCTAACAAGAAACGGTATGTTTTTACAATGCCACAAACAGGCGCTCGGTCCTGAGCTGAGAGGGAGGCTGCAGGGAAGACACCAAGACAGAGAAGCCTTATTTCCAGACGACAAGCTCCTCTCTGCCCCCCTCTCCCTGTTCCACGGTCACCACACACGTCCTAAAGCCACGACCTTGGATTCTACCCTGAGGCTGTGTTGTGCTCATAGAACCTTCTATGTGCTCTTTTCCCTGTGGCCACTTCTACTTCAAGTGACCTTTCCCTCAAACGGTCAAAGGAGAAACACTTTATTTTGAATCTTTACCATCAGTCACCATGCCTCCTACCCCCAGCCAGGACACCAGAGCACTCACACGTGGGAGACCATGTGACCATGGCTTTACATACAGACCATGGTGCGAAAGAGACAACACTCAAAATTTACAAAAACTTTTAAAAACCTCATAATAATGCAAATTATCCATAGGAAAGAGAAAGAGGCAGTGGGGAAATGACACACTCTGAAATGATCTGCTGTACTTGGGACGAAGAGGACATTTCCTGAATTTAAAAATGAATCTGATCACCCTTCAGAAATAAATGGACCAACTATTTCACTTTTCATAACCAATGCCAAGTAGAAAGTACCTTCAGAGAAATTAAACACAGGCACTTCCTAGACATGGGAACGTGTTGTCCCTGCTGACTCGTGACAGAAACAAAGCCCGGACCCCATTGGGGTGGGAGTTCTTACGGATCACATTGGAAAAGATCCCAAACCTCACAGTCCAGGTGCAGACTGCTCTCAGCCACACCAGGGCCCGGGATCCCAGCCACCAGGGCAGCAGAAAGTAAGGAGAGTGTTTTCCCCGAGTCACAGCAATCTGCATGCGGGCAGGACAGGACGTGGTGTCATGTCTCAACTTGGTCTCAGGATGGACATCTCACATTTCCCTGTTCCGCCATCCATATCCGGTAACTGTCCTCTCCCTGGTCAGCACAGAGCTGCACAAGTCCAGGTCCTTTTATACTTCAATACAGATATGGGGCAAAATATTGACAAAAGCATTGTACAAGTACTATCAGTAAAAACACTTCATTTTATTGTATAAAAATAATAAAATTCTATTTGCTGTGGTGGCACAGTGGACAGAGCATTGACCTGGAACACAGGTCCCACATTTGAAACCGTAATGTCGCCAGTTTGAGTGCTGAATCACCAGCTTCAGCATGGGGTCAACAGCTTGGCTGGACTCACGGAAGTGATCCCAAGATGCTGGCTTGAGCCCAAAGTGGCTGGCTTGAGCACAAGGCCATTGGCTTCTGCTCAAAGGTCATGGACCTGAGCCCAAGGTCACCGGTTTTAGCTCAAAATCACTGGCATGAGCAAGGGGTTCAGTGGTTTAAAGTGAACTCCCCCTACCCCCAGTCAATGCATATATGATATAAGTTAATGAACAGCAGAATAAGTTGGTGATACCATCTCTCTCTTCCCTCTCTCTCTCACTATAAATAAATAAATAAATAAATAAAATCCATTTTATTACTTAAACTCTCAGGAGTTACATTTTATAGGTCAGAACTCTGTCTATTGGTCACCGAGCTATGAGAAAGCCTGGGACATGCTGCCCAGATCCTGGGCTGGAGGAAGGAATGAAGCCACTGGGGAGTAACGGGCCACTGGCAAAAAGAAAAGATGATAAAAATGGGAAAGCGCAGGGACTTTTATACCTCCCTGTGTGGGGGCAGCATTGTGCTCTCTTTCTCCTCCCTGTTTCTCTGATCTTCTCTTTATCTATAAAAATTAAAAAAATAAGCTCTGGCCAGACAGCTCCGGTGGTTGGAGTGCCAGCCAGGATCTCAGAGGATGTCAGTTCAATTCCACAGTAAGGGCACATAGAAGATCAGGACAAGGTTTTTCTTTCTTCTTCCAGCCTCGGAAGGAAGGGAGGGAGGGAGGGAGGGAGGGAGGGAGGAAGGAAGGAAGGAAGGAAGGAAGGAAGGAAGGAAGGAAGGAAGGAAGGAAGGAAGGAAGAAAGGAAGGAAGGAAAGAAGAAAGAAAAAGTTGTAAAGTAACCAGCAAGTTCCAAAAAGACACAAAAATTACAGAACAATTTTAAAGTAGCTTTATTTTAAATGAGCAGATGCAGGGGCAAGACAGACCCAAATCACGCTGCCCTGAACACTTAGGGTCTAGGGTTTAAAAGACAAAAACCACAAGAGGCAGTTTACAGAAGCAGAACTAGCGTTAGCTTATCAGGAAGTCTCTGTTGCAGTTTCTGACTTGTTACGGTATCTTTGCTCACAGTACAACTTGCAGTTTAGCTCAGTTTGCAAGTTTGCATTTACAAAAATACAAAAATTTCAAAATGGTGATTTCAGAAGGCATAGAAAATGGCTGTTGCTCATGCTAACAGTTTTACAGTTTCTTGGCACATTGTTACATTCCCACTGGTTTTATTTAAGTTTTCATCAAATCCTTGACTTAGCTCTTTATTACCCTGTAGTATAAGGGTATAGTAACTTCTGAGTGTCATTAATTTGATAGAGTTTACCTTTTCTTAAATGCCTACAACCTGCACAAACCTTCTTCAACTTACATAACCCTTAACTTTTATGAACTTTCTTATCTATTTAGAAAAAGCTAGCTTCATTACAACTTAATTTATTTCTTTTTCTTTCAAAAGTATCTCTATACTTTCTACTGTTTATTATTAAAACAACAGAATCCCTTTCTAATTAATCAGAACTCTTCATTTCAATAATTTTAATCTTTAGTGACAATGAAGCTGGCAACAAATAATTTTTAAAAAATATACGTCTTTTGGGAGGTGTCCTCCCTTTAAGTAGCTAATATTTATAGGATACTTTATAGGGGTAGCTATAAGCACACATATGTATATTTTTTATTTACCTCATAGCTTCCCTTCTAGCGAAGGGACTTATATCTCCCTTCTGTGTGACCTACAGCAGCACACGTATCAGACCTTAAGATGACCTGCTCAGGCCTTTCCCTGATTCTACTTTCCCTCCTTCCCAAAGTTCAATTATAAGGAGTCATCTGGCAAGATTCCTTAGGCTTCTGTCATCCGTAGACCAGCCAGCTTCTGATTTGTGGCTGGAGCAGGGCATGTCGTCCTTCTCAGGGTCCACTTACAGGGGTTGGTGGGATCCATTTGCACTGACTTTGTGGGGGTCTCTAAGGGAACTTATAGAGAGGGGGTGTTGCTCTGCCTAATACAATGTACACGGGGTGAATTTTGGGTGCATTTAGCTTTTAGCAGAACTAGGGGGTAAGCTAGTGCAGTTTTCACGAGTTTTAGAATAAATTTGGTCTGAACTTCTTCCAGAGTTAGTTTAATTTTCCTGAACTCTGAGGCGTGTGAGCACAATGCAATTTCTAATTAATATTGAGTGCGTTTCCTACTAGCTGTAACACCTTAAATATAAACGCAGGCCCATTATGAGATCTAATATTAATGGACAAGCTGAATCTGGGAATCATTTTATAAAGTAATTTCTTAACAACTGTCACTGTGCTCTCATTTCTAGTATGGAAAGCTTCTACCGATTCTAAAACAGTGTCAATAAAAGCTAATCGCTACTTAAATTCCTGTGCCGGTGGCTTTACTTTAGTAAAATCTATTTCTAAATGTTCACCTGGGAAAGTTCCTCCTTCCCTATTTCTTAATGTCCCTACTTTGCTAATATTTACTTGGGCACAAACTACACACTTGGACGCTATGCCTTCAGCTAGAGATTCTAAGCTGGGCAAACAGTAGTTTCCTTAAATAATTCTATTAGTGAATGATAACTAATTTTTTGTTGAGTTTGGTCAACCGGTCATAAAAATGGCACTTTGTCATCAGGGTTCTTTCTATGGTAGGTGCATGGACTGCTTCCCAATGTGGAAATCACAAATTAACATTCCTCATTCTTTTTTAACGTTCATCTGCGCAACTGCACAGATTATTAGAATGTTGAAGATGCACTAGTTCCATGGAAAGCAGCTGAAGAATAACTGCTTGTCTTTAATGACAGTTTTATTTACCAAATTGATGTTAATGATTACTGGACTTCATGGAAAACGTTTTAAAAAATTCCAAAACCAGGCCATTCCTGAAATTGTTTCAAGAGCTAAATTATTGTCAGAAATATTGTCTGAAAGGGACTTTTCAAAGATGAACATAATATATTCAGACAATGAAGTCACCTAACTGTTTCTAATATATCACACACAGTGACTGTTAGTCTAGTCAGCCTGTCTCTAAAGGAATGGATACTACCCCTACAGGAAAGAGATGGCTAAGGGTAAATTACACATCCAGTGAGGCTAGAATAAAAGTGAAGAGAATTGCAATTGAGGATGCCAATCAAGCAGCAATATGGGGCCCTGGCCAGTTAGCTCAATGGCAGAACATCGGTCTGATGTGTATGTCTCGGGTTCGATTCCCAGTCCGGGCATACAGGAGAAGTCCCCATCTGCTTCTTCACTCCTCTCCATCTCATTCTTCTCTCTCTCTCTCTCTCTTTCTGTCACTTTCCCCCCTCCTCCACCTATGGCTCGATTAGAGCAAGTTGACTCCAGTCACTGAGGATGGCTCCATGGCCTCTGCCTCCGGCACTAAGAAGAGCTCAGTTACTGAGCAACAGTGCATCTCAATAGATGGGCAGATCATCGCCTCCAAGTGAGCTTGCTGGGTAGATTCTTATGCAGGTTCATTCAAGAATCTGTGTCTCTGCCTCCCCTCCTCTCAACAAATAAAAAAATAAGTTGCAATATGAAATTACCGTAAATAACAATTTTATTGCTTTTTGTCAAGTATAAAACAACTCTTTCTTATAACTTAATCTAGTTATGTATTCCTCTTTAATTGTTCTTACTTAATTATTAAATGCATGAAAAAATAAACTTCCTCTTGGTATATGTTTCTGTAATACTTAAAACGGTCATTAGGACAGAGAAGCAGTTTAGAGAGTATTTAAAACCCACCACAGCATCTTCCACATGAATGTCCCCATCCACGGAACCTCAGAGTTTCAGGTCAGACCCACACTGTGTTCCTTGTTCCTTGCAATGAGACAGGCCTGGGTCTCAGCGTGGCTGAGATCGTCCCCATGGGCTCAGGAAACACAGCGTGGGTTTGTTCAATGTGCCACAGGTTGGGCTGGTGCGTTCCAAGAAGTTTGTTCTCACACAGAAACTGCCCAGACTGTGTTCTGTCCACACCACATGTGAGCCCAGCGGCACACGGAAATACAGCTGGTCCCATGGCAGGGGGACAGGTGCCCTGGTGTTTCCCCATCCTGATCTGCAATAAGATGACTCGGTGCCCTTGGTGCCCCAGGGCCTTTGTCATGGCACAAGGAGAGACATACAATTTAATTACTGTAATGTCACCAGAGGTGCAGCCCACAGCGAACCCTACGGGAACCAGGGTCCTTTATAAGGAGCGAAGTGGAGCTCGCTGTCCACTCAGCTGTGCAGCTCACCAGCGTCACCATGAGGGTCTACCAGCTCCTGTTTGCTTTGCTCCTCGTGTTCCTGTTCGCTGTTCCAGGTAAGAGGGGCAGGCACCAGGAGACAGACAGGTGGACAGGATGGGACAGTCTCCCTCTGTGTCCCCAGCTCTCCATCCTCCTTCCCTGTCTCTCCTTCTCTTTGTCCTCCCTCTCTCCTCCTCTCCATCTCCTCCTCTCTGCTGTCTATACACACCTTTGGACCCGATAGACTGACTAAAGCGCTCAGTGGAGCCAAGCATCTTGTTCCTCGCCACGGAGGAGGGTCAGGTCCAAGTTGGGAAATTTCTAGCTTTTACTGAGTCCCCTGGAGGGACCCGCTAGTCGGTAAATACCACTTTTTCACGGTCCTCCGAGATGAGGGGCTACTCACAGAGGATGCTCCTTTTACTTGGCTTTATTGAAATATATCTTATTTGCTTTGAAAAAGAAGGGCACAGTGTCATTTACTAACTCTTTAAACTAAAGGGTTGGGTCTCCTGTGACCTAGAGAACTGTGGAGAACAGCAAGGCCAGCCTGGACACTGGGACACTGTGTGGGGGACACCATTGTGCCTCGGTCTTCTCACGTGAAGGTGTTGAGGACACGCTGCTGACCAGCCTATTCATGGATCAGGGCTTGGAGCAGCCCGTCCCCAGTGGCTCTGATCTCAATGCTGACATTTGACTGTCTCCTCAGTGTTATGAGAATCGAATAGAAGGATGAAGGAAGAAAGGAGACAGGAGGGAGAGAGTAGCATGAGACTGAGACGTGAGGTCTCTGGTTAAGACTGTGACGATGAACCTATGACGTGTGTCAGCACTGACACATGTAGCCATTTTCGATGACTCGCGGCCGCATGCAGCCGCATACCAGAGAAGTATGGGGCCGCATGCCGAGAAGGATGTTTCATCCCTGGCTCCTGCACGGCCAGGTGCAGTAGCTGAGGATAAAACACTTGCTGTGGTGTAGACACTTTGTGCCGGAGGCCTGGAGGCCAAAACAACAGAACTCCGGCACAGAGTGTCTAGTTCTGGGACTTCCGGTTAGGCCGTTTTTCTCCAAGTGACACACCACCCGAGTGATGCTCATTTTTTTTGGCGAATTTTGACACACCAAGCTCAAAAGATTGCCCATCACTGGGTTAATACATCACAAATTATTCTGAAAAGCTCGTTTTATCGGTTTTCCTCTGGGCTGTATTCCAGCACAGAGCAGGACCGACCAGGGAATGGCGGGGCTGGGAGGGAGGCAGGGGTCCGGGAAGAGGAGAAGGAAGGCGGGAGTGACCCAGGGCGGCCTGGAAGAATGAGCCCAGGAAGAGTGAGAACTGTACCGGGTCGGAGAGGGTTCTCAGGGACCAGAAACATGACCACCATTTTCAGATGTAAGTCGATGTAAAGTCCTCCTTAAACAGTTCTTGGTCATTAAAGAGGCTGCTCAGCTCAAATCCTTAGCTGACAAAACAGAGATAAAATAGATACACTCCAGCTGTCTCTGATCCAGAGACCCTGGCCTGTGTGTGACCCTGACTCAGCCAGGCTTCGTGGGGACTGTCTCTCACTTGGGGGACCTGAAGTGGTAGGAACTCTCAACCAGCCTGTCACTTCCACAGCTCAGACCCTTAATGTGCTGGTTCTTGAAACATATGGATCCTCTTGAACCTCAGCCGTTCTGGTCTCTGTCCCAAATCTGGATCCTGATATTAAATACACATCTCTTATCATTGTCACAGAACACCCGTGGCCTTGGGGTTGTCCCAGGGGGACACTGACCCGGTGCGTCCTTCTGCCACGGGGCTCTGGTTTCTGACATGTTCTGCCTTCTCCGTTTCTCTGTAGGTCTTGCTCAGTCCTGCTCGCAGAGAGGAGGCGTATGCCAGCTCTTCGGTTGCTTTGGAAATAGAACACGGGTAGCCAACTGCATCGTGCCGTTTACGAGATGCTGCAAATAACAGCGAGGCACCAGCACAGGGTCCTGTCACCCTCAGGAATCACAGACGTGCCCTTCGCAAAGACATAAAATGTAATTCAAATTAAATCGCATCTTTCAAAGACCAAGAATGTTGCCCTCTGGTCATTGTGGTTACTGGGCGGTGACTGACCGACAGGTCACTCTCTAAAATCCTTGAGAACCTTTTTCTAAGCTCCCCAACTAACTTCAGAGACACCATGTGGGGAGCCCTCTGTGCTTTCCAGGTTAATGTTTCCCTCTGAGTCCCGTCAGCCTCCCGAGCTCCCTGTGCTCCCCTATGACAGGCACTGTGCTACTACGTCTTCCTGCCCTGTGTCCCCTGGCCCGCCTCACACCACCCCTCCCACAGGTTCTCATTCACCCGCCCTCACCGGAACCCTTCCTCCTCTGTTTCCCAGCATCTAAGCTTTTCCCTGACTTCCAAAAATTATTATTCTACCTCTAGTTTGTTTGTTTTTTCATAATCCTCTCAGTGCTGAATTCCTTTTCCTTACTAACTGACTGTTTCCATTTTGCGCCTACATTTTCATCTCACTGGTTTTATTTCCTTTTTTGATTATTACTTAAATGTGCTGGGGTGACATTGGTTAATAAAATTATAGAGGTTTCAAGTGTACAATTCTATTATACTTCATCTGTGTATTGTATTGTGTGCCCACCACCCAAAGTCAAGTCTCCTTCCTTCACCATATATTTGACCCGTTACCTTCCAGTTACACCCTACCTTCCTTTCCCTCCGGTCACCGCCATACTGTTCTGTGTCTCTGAGTATTTGTCTCCTTAGTCACATCCTGTCTCTTTCGTCACAATATGGACAGGCACGGGGCAGGAGTTCTTAGCCCTGTCTCACACCTGAGAATAAGAGCGGAGGTAACTTCTCCCAGTCATGCGGACTACACGTAGGAAAGCCCTTCACTCAATGCTAATGGCTTTGGCTTCCAACACCGAGTTTTTATTGACTACTCAGCAATGCCCCAAAATAAATTTAATTAATGAATTAAATATAAAAACACATGCTTCTTAGTATGAGTATGACACATGCAATACTTGGAACATACTTATACAAAACAATTTTCCGAAGCTCATCTGGAAGTTCAGATTTAACGGGGTGTCCCGTGTCCCGCCTGGCCACCTTGTGTATCCGTCAGCACGTGCCAGGCTGTGCCGTGGTGACAGCCGCGTCAGAATCATGAAAGAGCAAAGTGGTCTCGCTGTACAAGATGAATGCGGGCAGCTTTGGTGAAACATGCCTTTGTTTCTTGTTTATGTATTTTCCCCACCACCCCTTCCTGCACAGGAAATGATAAAATAAAGAGAAATCAAGAATGTAAGACTAAGGGAGGCGCCTGCAGGCACCAGAGAGCCCACGGGTGCTCCATCCTGCCCCGGTCTGCAGGAGTCGGTACAGACACTGCTGCCGAATCTAGGTGCAGCTGAGGGTCCCCCCTGCCCGCATGAGGGAGATGTGTCAGTGCTGACGTCTGCAGAATGAAAGTGTCACCACTCACGCAGGTCTGGTATCTTCCCAGGGCATGCTTGAGTGACAGGTCACTCAACTGGTGTTGGTGGGGGACATTTCAGTCCTGAGTCTGCACACGCCACTAACTAGCTGACTGACACGCAGCAAGGTGTCTCCTTTCAGGGCCTCAGTCTGCACCTGCCATGACTGAAACTGCTTTTCCTCAGGCCACCTGGAACCTGTCTGCCCATGTGCATGAACCGATGGACTGAGGAGAAGAGCTTTGATAGGTCCTGTGTGTGTGTGTGTGTGTGTGTGTGTGTATATTATTTGTTCAAAAGTCGCTGTTTGTTCTCGTTTTCATGTCCCTTGAGGGCTCTCATGTACCCAGCAGTGGCTCTCGGTTGATTACTGAACAGCTGGGGAAACCAGTTAGTCAGGGGCCCCGAGGAGCAGGAAGATTTCAGCTGCCACTCAGACATCATCCATAGAACCAGAACTCGGGGATGACAGAGCCCACCCACTGTGTCACAGAGAGCCAACACTCACAGACATGGGGACTGCTTCTTCTCTCCAGAGGCACCTTCCCAAATAGCCCGAGTCCTTGACAACCACTGCCTTAGAACCCACGGAACACTTTCCGGCACAGAAAAGGTTTGAATGGCAAAGCCAAGGCCTGCTGACCAGGCGACCGGGAAAGTGTCCTCAGCGGTAACGGAGTAGCCCCCAGTGTGAGATAGTCAGGGTACAGGTTCTTAGTCACGTTTCTGCTCAGTGACTTCCTTCTTCTAACAGGTAAACTCTCACACACTGCTACTGGGAATGCAATACGGCAAGTCTGCTTTGGGAGACCCTCGGGCACGTTAAACCTATGTTGTAAAAGTGACACACATGCTGACAGAACGATCCATTAACCCCACTCCTGGGTAGTCACCCTGGGGAAGTCAAAATGTGTGTTCACATTAAAAGCCTGTAGGAAAATGTTTATAGCAGCTTTTCTCATAATTACCCAAAATATGGGAAACAATACAGATGTCCTTCAATTAGCAAATTAATGGTGGTACATCATATAATAGAATAGTAAGCAATAATGAAAAGGAGTGAATTATTGATTGAAGCAATAACCCTTAGAACATTACACCACAAAGCTTGGATTTCAGTGTTTGTAAATTTTTAAAAATTTCAACTCGACCTGGTTTGAAAATGGGATGCAGACTTTGACAAATAAAATTGGGTTATGTTTCCTGTTCTTTTGTAGGCTGGGTGAGACACTTGAAATACTTCTCTTGGGTTGAAAAACCGTAGAACCCTGAGTGTTCTTGCAGACATCTGTCATCAGACAATGCTCTTCAGAAGCAGACACTAAAATATTGTGGTTGTTGTTTCTTGGGAGAGACACGCGCCCAGAATTAGATGACACTACAGCCGTGCAGAAGGCGGAGCTGCACGCACGTTTATTCAAACATGTAAACAGACACAGTACGCCCCCAATATACTTGAGTGTCAGCAAGCCTCTGAAGTTCACCCAGGACCCCCAAGCTTAGGACCCCTGCCCTCAGGGTCTAAGAGATATGTCTTTAAAATGAAATTAGAGATCTAAAACACAAGTGTCTAAAGGAAAAGACTCAGAATAATCCCAAGCACCTGCTTAAGTTAGAGAGGTTTCTAAAAGAGAAAAAGAAAAATCTTAACTGACTCAAAACCAGGCCTGAAAAAAAAGACTTGTTTTCCTGTCTCTTCCAAGGCTAGGCACTCAGACCCAAGAAAGAAAGGTCTCCAGGTCCCTCTCACCCAGCTGGCCCACTCGGGGTCACCACCACAGGCCACTGGCTTCGGAACCCAGCAGCAGTGGCCTCATAGTGGCCACCAGGCCAAGGCCTCCCTTATGGAATTCACGCTGGAGCAGGGGGCCGGCTTCCACTCCCCAATTTCACCTGCCCACTGACCTCAGCCCTGTGTCCACTCTCCTCAGCCTGCCCACCACCCCCACACACTGCAAGGCTCCTGAGGGTGGGGCTTGCAGCAGAGAGCTGTCACAGACTTGCCTATCAGGGGCCATTTGTAGCCCCATCTTCACAACAGATGGTGAGGCTGTCGTGAAAGGACCACATGACCCAGTCTGTGCTTCCTCGGAGCAGCTATGACCACGGATCTCAGACACCTGGGGTCCTGTGGCTGGGAATCACTCCTATCGCTGCAGCTTGGGACGTCACCAGGGCTGTGACACAGGGAAGCACCCTGACAGCCCCATGCTGTCCCAAAGATCTCCCCACACAGACCCCCACAATATACCCTCCCCTTTCTCTGATGGAAGAGCACCCCGTGGGTCACAGAGAACAGGCTCTTGTGAATTCGAGGCAGAGAGCACAGTGGCTGAGGACTCGCTGCCCCATCCGGCTTCTATCCCCAAAACTCCTGTCTGTCAGTCCGTTTGTGACTTCACACAAGGAGTCCTGAATCATGAGACATCAGAGTGAAGTGTGTGGTCAGCTGACTTTATGTGTATTAATACAGAATACTGAAGGAGGACCAGAGTGAGAGGGACGGGTCTAAGGTGGGTGGCCACAAAGCACACATGGCAGAGGGGAGAGTCCCTGTATGGGGGGGGGGTGACAGCTCGGACCCCTCAGTGCCGGCCAGACCCCCTGGGGCTCACTCATCCAAGCCCCAAATCCAAGTGTCGTAACACTCGGGAAAAGCCCGAGCTCTCCTGTGACAGTCGCCGAGTCTGACAGGCGTAAAGAATGGACAGGCAGGAAGTCAACCCCTGCCCCCTCTCTGCTTAGCCCACCCCCCTAGACATGACGGGAAGGAGAGGGGCGTCCCCTTCTGCAGAACCTCTCGGCGCCCCTCGTCCTGCTCGCAGAGCGAGGCCTCAATCACCACCCCGATAGAACAGGGCAGATGGTGAACTAGAAGCGGCCACCAGTGGGCAGACGCTCTCAGAGGGGAGGACATGAGTGTGTCAGGGTGTCGTCAGATGGGACGCGGCAGCAGGTCTGCTTCCCCATTTCCTCCTCACGTACCCGCCTGCTTCTCGGTGCATCGGGCACAGACCGGCAGGGGCCCACCCAGCGACCCCTGAGGACGGCCCCTCCTGTCCTTGCTCCTGTGTGAGACCGCCACGCTGGCTCCGGGGCACCAGCCGGTACTTCCCGGAGCGGAGCGGCTGGAGAAAGGAAACAGGAAGGAAGAGCAGATGCCAGCAAGGGCTTACCTGCTGTCACTTGGGAGACGACCACGAGGGTGAGTATGTACAACAACCTCATGGCGTCAGCTCCGTGGAGACCTCGCTGGGAACTCCTGGAAGGAGGGAATCAAGGGCACAAGAACGCTGTTGAATAAAACTCAGTTTAAAGCCTCCTCTTCTGGGTCGCTCTGATCAGGGTGACTAACTGTGGGAGAGACTGTCAGTTGAGGCTCGTTAAATCACATGCTGGGCAGTGGAGGTGGTGAAATTAACAAGGACGGTGGTGACCGAGGCTGGGTCAGAGCGGGAGGCTTTGCTTCTGTAAACGCCGAAGACCCTGAAAAGAACAGTCATAACAACAGTAGTACAAATACGAGTGGCTACAATGGATGGACACGTAGTTTATGAACAAAGAAAAACTGTGAGGTTGTATGACTTTTCTTTCCCCCATTAACAGTCATGAAACTAGTATAATGAGTTGTCTGAACTTGGGGACACATCCAGCCCCCACATAGCCATTCATGTCCCCTCTCGTCACTCTGGCAGGTAGAAGAATGGAACTCAGATGAACGGAAGCCACCACTACCTGGCAGGACTCGCCTCCCAAGACTCTGCTCTCTCTTCAGATCCCCTGAAGTCTCCTGAGACCTCTGGTTAGGCAGCCACGACCACGTCCCCATGTCCTGTGCTCTTACCGGGGACTGGCCCCACTCCATCTGACCAGTGAAACTTGCCTTCCGTTCCAGGACGACCCTGCTGATTCAGATCCCTGTCCAGGTCACGGTGATGTCTCATGACTGATGAGTTCTCAGGGCCATGGCTCTCGTGTGGGTGAGCCTGACTCAGCCCAGGTGGGAGAGAGCTGAGGGGCTTTCCTCCTTAGCCAAAGTTGGGGACACTACAAGTCCTCTTTCCCAGTCATGTGGGTCCTCGGGCAGCCTGCCCCTTCATTTGACTCCACCTGCTGTCCCTGTCGTCTGTCAATGGGGGGTTGCCATCCGACCCTAACTGAGAAACCCAGGGATCCAGGAATGAGATTTTCATTCTTTTCCCTCACCCGGAACATTCTGGACTCCTTGTGGGAAATGATGCCCGTCATTGCGAACGCACTATGAGCTTGTCTGGAACAAGCTTCTTCAGAAGTGGCCGGCGTGGGGAGGGGGTTGTGTGCCCTTCCCTCTTATTTCTAGATAATGGTGGGTTTCCTGTCTTACGTTTCTTCAATGAGCAGGACCAAGCAAGAAGAGCATGCCAGGCTGCGTATTCTCCTGTCCACCCTACAGCCGGAGGCGGGTTAGTCTTACCTTGTGTGGGTTCTGCTGATACTCCTGATCGTACGCCTGCGGAAAATAAGACTAGAGACATTGCACAGGGCCGTCAAGTTTGCACCTGGTGAAACCCCGATTGGAACTGGGCCCCGGGCTCCAGGTCCTGAGTTCTTTTCTACTGTGGAATGTTCTCCTCATCGCTTCACGCGGGAGGAGCTATTAGAACTCCGTGACTATCGTTCTACACTGAAAAAGAATAATAAATTGATTGGTAACGTTCCGTAGACCGGTGAGAGTTTAGGAATTTTAGGTTCAGCCTGAAGGTTTCTGTGCTATGAACTAGCTGATGTAAACAGTCACTGAACAGGGAAAATGTGCAGGAGTAGACAAGGTTATTTGTATAAGGAACAACCGCTGTGGCCTGCACTACCCGTTATAATAGTTGAAAGTGACACGGACGCTTGAAATATGTGGCATTGGAGCAGGAAGAAGGGAAAGGACCAGGCTGCTCCACAGGCCCCTGTGTAGCCCACTCGTGTCTGTCATCCCTGCGAAGTCCTCCCGCCCCCCTCACCACGTCCCCCTTCTTCTGGGGACGTGTTTCCGTGGCCTCTCCCGTGGCAGAACCAGGGCATTCCTGTGGGGGGAGGCACGTTCCCAGCACACTCCTCCATGTCCTGGCTGCCCTGCACCCGGGTCCTAGTGACCTCTGTCCCGGTGAGGAAATAACGTCTTTGCCTGGACTCTTGTTTCTGGTACCACTAAGTGAGGCCACCTAAATACTCAGCTGGGCCTGACCAGGCGGTGGCACAGTGGATAGAGTGGCGGACTGGGACGCAGAGGACCCAGATTCAAGACCCCGAGCTCGCCAGCTGAGCACAGGCTCATCTGGTTTGAGCAAAAGCTCACCAGCTTGGATCTAAGGTCACTGGCTCCAGCAAGGGGTTACTCAGTCTGCTGAAGGCCCACAGTCAAGGCACATGTGAGAAAGCAATCAATGAACAACTAAGGTGTCACAATGAAAAACTGATGATTGATGCTTCTTACCTCTTTCCGTTCCTGTCTGTCTGTCCCTATCTATCCCTCTCTCTAACTCTCTCTCTGGCTCTGTAAATAAATAAATAAATAAATAAATAAATAAATACACACAGCCGGGTTTGGCGTATGTAGAACTGGTGAATCACCGAGAGCCAGAGGTGAGAAGGTGGCTCTGTCTCTTTGAAGAGCCTCTGGAAGTTCAAGCGCTGACTGCCTGTACCCAGGGTGAGGGCAGCAGTGTTTCCCCAGAGAGTGACAGCCAGGGCAGAGGAGACCACCCCCGCGGCATCTCTGTTGCATTCCAGAATTCATTGTCGATCCTGCCGAGTGGCTCACGGTGTCAGCGGGTCCCAGCGGGTTCCAGACTCTAGGAACTACAGATACCGAGAGACCGGGAAGCTGGAATTCTGGGAGCAGGACGTCAGTGAATTGACTTTAAGCAGTCGCCTCTGAGACTAACAATATTCTCCGTGACTGCAGCAGGAGACGGTGCTGTAGAGACAGTGCCCAGGCTTCCAGGTCATCAGTAAGGATATTGGGAAGGTGGGAATGGCAGGCATTGTGGGGGGATGGAAACTGGCCAGGACCCTAGGTAAACGCACTCCAACAATCTGGCTCTTTGTTTTAAAAGACCTGACAATGTGCAGGGAAGCTGGAGAGTGAGCACAGCCTGGGGCTCAGAGCAGCAAAGCACTGACGTCATAGACAGGGTCAGAGGGTCGGGTCTGGGAACGACCTGGTCGCTCACGTGTCACGCTGTGGTGACTTCTCGTGCTCCTGCCACGAGCCACTCAGTGCCCATGTCCCTCCTAAGACCCCAGCATGTTTTCTGCAGTTTTTTATTAAACGTATTGGGGAGACCCTGGGTAATAACTGTACTTAAGTTTCAAGTGTACGGTTCTATACCACATTGCGCTGGGCACCTATAAATACTGAATGTAGCAAATGTTTCTTGTTTCTGTTGTTTTTCTCCTCCGTCAGAATACAGGTTCCCCAAAGGTTAAAAATATTCTTTTCTGTTTTGTTTACTGTTCTACAATTTGTTGAGGACAGTGAATGAAAAAGAGTTGGTCATAATCAGTGAATTATCTCAGAGTCGTCCAGCACCATGGTCAGCAAGTGACGGTCCCATGTCCCTCTCCTGATTGTCTGTGACAAGGGCCATCGGAGCTGGGACCGCGAGCACCAAGAGCCCTCACGTTCGGTGTTCACCCCTGGGAAAGAGTTCTAGTGTTCCCACCAGGGTTAGCCCCTCACCCACCCCCACGCCTCTCTGAGCAGAGCTAAGCTGTCCCCAAGCACGGCTGTCCCAAGGCCGTCCTCGGTGCTGGACCAAGACGAGAGGAAAGGAAGGGGGCAGAGGTGCGGGTGAGCTGGGGCTTTCAGGGGGCTTTGGAAGAGAGACCTGTCAGTGAATTTGAACGCCGGGAGAATTATGCGGGAAGGCAAAGAAGGTTTCTACTTCATGGTGAGGAATCACAAATCAGAAAGTGAGCTATTCTTAAATTACTCACTGGTTTCAAAATGCTCCTGAAGGTGATAGAACATTCTATAAAACAACAGGGCTCGCTGTGGACTCTCAGCATAGACCCGGGGAACACACAACACCCCAAGATAATCCCTGTGCACAGACCTGAAAGCTGAGTGTGCCTATTAGGAACGGTGGGGAAATCAACATCTGACATGGTTACAAACACTGAAGGACAGGGGCAAGAGTCCCCACTGCTCGTCTGCAAACCTGCGCTGACTCTCCTTTGGTTACTCGTTGACGGGGACCTGGTCGACCTCATGGTTACCATGTTGTCCAAGCTCTACTCTTTTGCACAGGGTGGTTTAGGTTCTGGAAGAACATTATGAATGAGTAAACATCTCTCTTTGTCTCCCAGCTCCCTGGGCACCTGGACTACTGACTGCCTTCTCTCTCGCCCCCACCGATTTGCATGGAAAACTGCAGAAAGCGGTGCTTGTCCACAGGCTGACCCCGCACCGGAGGCGGGACGGTGACATAGTGGACAGACCACTCGTCGGGGTCCCACAGGAGCTGTCATGAGCTGAACAGGAAACGTGAACAGGGACACACTAGCCAGTCACACCTCTCCTAGGACTCTGATCTCGTACTGTGAGCCCTTCGGACCTGCAATTGACATTCCGTCTGGGGAGTCTCTGTGCACATGTGTTCTCATCCTGTGTGCCCCCGACAGCACCCCGCTGAGCCCTGTGCTGCCCCCAGAGCTCCTGCCCACTCTGCCCTGTCCCCACAGCAGGGCCGGTCCCTGGACCCCGCACGGGCCTCACACAGCCTCACGCCCTGTGGTGAGGTCTCTCAGGGCCAGACTCCCTGAGGTTGAGACGGGACCCCAGCCTCCCTTCCGTGCGGCTAGAGAATTCTGGAACAGACCCAAGTGGTAGATTAAGCTCCTCCGTGACTGGGTCACCTCGGTGAGCGGTTGACCATCACTGAGTTTCAGTTCCTACGTCTGTGACATGGGCCCATACACCAAATGGTTCTGAGGGTGACAAGATGTCACGTGGATGGAAAGGCCTGGAAACATTTAAAGCATCGTGTACATTTAGTTCCAGCAACTGCTTCCCTCCCACTGACAGACCCTTCACGGAAGACGTTTCTGCCTGTAGTTCATCCCGAGGAGAAAATAATGTCTGTGCAGACTACACACGTGCCAGGTCCCTGAGCCAGGCCCCTGCGACAGGCTCCTTCCTTAGTCCCTCCTGATTTGGCAGCAGAGGGTGGACATTTGGCAGGGTCCCCGATGGGCTCGCAGTTGGGGTTCCCTGGCTTCATGCAGACTCCCCCCCCCAAAAGTAGCAGGGCCTTTCAAATTCGAGTGTCTGACAGCTGTCTGCAGAAAGGAGAAGGGGTTTGTATAAAGCTGGACGTCCCCTGAGGATCGCTGGAGACCTCACCATTCGGACAGGACCCCATCTTTCCCTGCTAACAAGCAAGAGCGTGTGGTTTGACTCCCTGACTTCACCTTCTCATCCTGCAGAAGATAACATGGTTGTTCACAAAACCTCCAGCCAAATCATCTTGCCTGCCACGAACCACTGAGCATTAACTGCTGGCTGAGGTTGCTCTACCTGTAACAGCTGCCCAGTGTGTCTCACCTGTACCCCACCTGTCTCACCTGTACCCCACCTGTCTCACCTGTACCTCACCTGTCTCACCTGTACCCACTTGTCTCACCTGTACCTCACCTGTCACCTTCCTGTCTCACCTGTACCCTACCTGTCTCACCTGTACCCACCTGTCTCACCTGTACCTCACCTGTCTCACCTGTACCCACCTGTCTCACCTGTACCTCACCTGTCTCACCTGTACCCACCTGTCTCACCTACACCCCATCTGTCTCACCTACACCCCACCTGTCTCACCCAGACCCCACCTGTCTCACCTGTACCCAACCTGTCTCACCCAGACCCCACCTGTTTCACCTGTATCTCTCCTGCCTCACCTGTACCCCACCTGTCTCACCCAGACCCCACCTGTTTCACCGGTATCCATCCTGACTCACCTGTACCCCACCTGTCTCACCTGTACTCCACCTGTCTCACCTGTACCCCACCTGTCTCACCTGTACCCCACCTGTCTCACCTGTACTCCACCTGTCTCACCTACACCCCACACATGGCACACACACACTGCACAACAGCCTAGGCAGAGGGTCCCACCACCCTTTCAGGGAGGGGACAGAATGGGAACAAGATGCCATTTGGTTAATGGCTTTTCTGACATTCCGCTGGCATTTTCCATTAACTAGGATTCCCGGCTTTGTCTTTCTTATTCCAGAATAGATTGACGTCCTTCTTTCCTTCCTTCTCCCGAGTCTGCTTGCTCAGTGTCCCACGTACATTCCTCCAGCGGCAAACCTCACGTCTGTTACTCGTGGACTCAGACGGGTAACTCCCTGCTCATGGGCAGAGGCTGTCTTTCCCGCCATCCCGTTTCTCCCCTGAGCAAATCCCACGTTTTCTTTATCGCACTGGGAATTTTGATTCCAAATGGCAGCTCACGTATTTTTTTACTTTACTTTGATGACTAATCTTTTCTCAGCAACAGCCTTATCAACCATTTATGAGAAATTAATTAAAAGACTACAAATAAGTTTTACTCATATTTTCCCTTCACTCTGTCTTTCTACTCTCATGTCTTCTTATTTGGATTCTTTATTTGGTAGGAGTCAGGGCTTAAGCAGTGTTTTCCAAAAGGGATTCATGCAGATCAAATTTCCTAAATCCTGAACATCCCAAAAAAGACCATTTGTCCCAATAAATGTGAATCATAAAAAATATTCTCCAGCACAGAATTGCATGTTCAACGTAGCTCCCCCCAGAAGGGTGAAAAATCCCATTGGGCACCCAGAGCCGCAGGTGAGAAACTTTATGTCCTTCTGATTACGCCACTTCTGAGCGAGTTTTACAAGTACCTGCTGATGACTTTGAGGCCTCCGACACACAAACCCAAGTCCGCCCTGGTAAACACTCAGGCAGATGAGAGACAGGGAAGGTTGTCATGTTCCGAGCAAGCATGAATCATCACGTATGAAAAACAAGTATGAGCACCAAGCAAAAAGGCAGACGTGATGGACAGACCAGGGACATCAGAAGGACATCAAAGGGACCATGGGCAAGAGCAGGACCTGGGACAGGCCAGCCGCCCTCACATATTCACACACTGAGGGCAATGCCATCTCTCCTCCAACTCTCCTGTTAACACAGGCCGATCCTGCACGACCCTAACACCCAGCTTCTGTCCTCTCATCTACACCGTGCATGCCAGTGACCCTCGGCCATGAGCACCCTCATCTACACAGTGCATGCCGATGACCCTCGGCCGAGTACTCTCATCTACACAGTGCATGCCAGTGACCCTCGGCCGAGCACCCTCATCTACACAGTGCATGCCAGTGACCCTCGGCCATGAGCACCCTCATCTACACAGTGCATGCCAGTGACCCTCGGCCGAGTACTCTCATCTACACAGTGCATGCCAGTGACCCTCAGCCGAGTACTCTCATCTACACAGTGCATGCCAGTGACCCTCAGCCGAGTACTCTCATCTACACAGTGCATGCCAGGGACCCTCGGCCATGAGCACCCTCATCTACACAGTGCATGCCGATGACCCTCGGCCGAGTACTCTCATCTACACAGTGCATCCCAGGGACCCTCGGCCATGAGCACCCTCATCTACACAGTGCATGCCAATGACCCTCGGCCGAGTACTCTCATCTACACAGTGCATGCCAGGGACCCTCGGCCATGAGCACCCTCATCTACACAGTGCATGCCTGTGACCCTCGGCCGTGAGCACCCTAAACCACTAAGCTGCCTTTCTTCTCTTGGCCTTCCAGGGCTGGGTTCAGACCTTCCAAGACACAGCTGACCAGGTGCCCGCCCAGGGCATCCTGAACCAAAGGACCAAGACCAGCCAGGCGCTGAGGACCATAACCAGCTGGACATGGCCATCTCCTTCCTAGGGGATGAAGACCTGGCTCGAGAAGGACCAGGTGACACACTAGCCAATGTTCTATTGGGGTTAGCATCTCAGTAGAGGGGATGTTGGGGGGGTGGAGTCCGGACTCAAGATTGGGTGTGTGTGGATGAGGATCAGTGACCCTGCCTGGAAGAGGAGGGTTGTGGGGTGGGGGTCAGGTAATAAGCATGTACATCACACACATCAGAGAAAACTCATGAGTCCGCATGACCAATGCAGAGTCCCTGAGAGTCCCTGCGATTTACACAAACACATGTAAACTGGCAGGTCTTGTCTACGGTGAGTAGACATGTCACCTCTCACTAGATCTCCATGAGGTCAGAGGTACCTCTCCTCCCTGTGTCCGTCCCCAGTGTCCCTGATCCCCTCTTCCCTCCACAGGTGTTCAGAGAATAAACATCTGCATGTGTTGACGTGGACACATCTGAAATATTCTTGAGCATCATTCTGGGAGCTGTAGGATCAATGACCATCTGTACAAGCTACACTGTCGCTGAGCTTGTGTACTGAAGACCTAAGGAGGTGTTTAGTCTTTGTACCTGGAATTTCTGTTAATTCTGTCTCCATAGTAACCTTCACTCTAACCTGCAAGAAAGTCTGAGACATCAAGTATTGTTTTAACAAATCATGTCACTGCCCAGATCACCGCCAAGAAGAAGCCTTTCCCTGTGCGTGGGCAGCAGTTGGGCTCATACATTTTGGTGAGTGATGTTGGAATACCTTCTGAAGAGGATAGCAAATTAATGTCTGTTAAATGTGTAAGACATGTTCCTGAACACGGCCATCTAATTCTAGACATTTATCTAAAGACAGTCAGAAAAAAAGCAAGACGATGTGTGTAAAGGATACTCACTGCTGTTATGCTTGTAACTGCAAGTGCTTAGCAATAACCCAGTGTCAGTACTTAACAACCAGTGAGAGACTGCTAACAGGTGACGTATAAAGGCTGGGATGGTATAATGCTGTTCACACAGGGACGTGGTCCTGTGTGCGCTGCTGGAACAGTGTCCGAGGTAGAGCCTGGGGTGAGGAAGGACACTCAGAACACGGGGACCCTGGTGGCTCCTGCAGAGCAGGAGGAGGGCTGGTGCAGGGAGGGGACCTGTAGTCTCACTCATCACTCAGCTCCCTTTGAATTTTCTCCTGTGGGTATGATTTATTATATTATCGTAAATATCAGAAATTCCGAAAGGGTGTTTCAGCAATGTCATTGTGCTGTTTCTATAAAAGAACACAAGTAACTGGTGAGCAGTTTATGTGAATAGTACAGATTCTACTGATATATTTAAACATCTCTCCTGCTTTGCTCTGACCAACTCCTTCTGTGTGTCTCATGTGCTCACTTCACCTGAGCCTGACTCACTGTCCCCTCTGCCCCAGGAACCTCTCCACCCAGGACCCGAAAACATCTCTCAAAGGGTAGTGAAGCCTTTGAACCTGCAAGTTGGACCCTCCCTACACACCGGCAAAACTTTGGTCCCAGAGATGAACTGGGCCCCATGTCAGACACAGAAGAACATTGTTCCCTGTACTCACTGAATGGGAGCTCTAGTCCTTGTCCTCTTTGAACACTAGAAGGTAAGTACCCAAGCAGATGGCACACAGAACACACACCAGGTCCTCATCATCACTATCAACATGAAACAGGTGTGGACACTGAGCCCACGGATGCCTGCTGCCACTAAGGGGTGGGGACAGGAGCATCAAAGAGGCTGGGAGGCCCCATGGCCCGGCCCCAGGCCAGCCAGAGGCCCCGCTGCCCTCACTGCGCTGTGCTCGCTGAGCCCCGCCCACCCCACTATAAGTGCAGGCTGGCTGCCCTCCCCACCACTCACTCTGCCCTCCCTCCGGACCCGCACCTCCAGGGGACTCTCAGCCATGAGGACCCTCGCCCTCCTCACTGCCCTGCTCCTCCTGGCCGTCCAGGCCCGGACTGAGTCCCTGCAGGAGACAGCTGACCAGGTGCCCGCCCAGGACCAGCCTGAGGCTGAGGACCAGGATGTGAACATCTCCTTCACAGAAGAGGAACGCGTTGCTCGAGAAGCTTCAGGTGACACCTGCCCACGTGCTGCAGGGTCTGACCCCATCAGAGGGCCTGTCAGAGGGGCGTGGAGTCTGGGCTCACAGTGGGGGGTGGGATGAGGGGGGAGAGAAGCAGGCAGCACGAGGGGAGAGGAGGATGGGGGCGGGGCAGAGAATGAGCAGGGACGTGATGGACTCGGGTCAGAGACGGTCATGGGTCCGTGTGACCAACGCAGAGTCAGCCAGTGCTTGTGATTCACTTAGACTTGTGACCTGTCACCCTAACCTGGCAGGTGTTGTCTGTGGTAAATAGACAGGTCACCTCTCACAGGTGCTCCATAGTCTGGCTGTCCCTCTGCACTGTGCCTGTCCCCTCCGTGCCTGACCCTGTCCTTGTTCTCAGGCCTTCGGAACGTCACCGTCTGCACGTGCCGACGCAGCCTCTTCTGCACTTTCCTGGAACGTCACTCTGGGAGCTGTAGCCTCAATGGCCGTAAATACAGGCTTTGCTGTCGCTGAGCTTTGGGGACTGAGACCCAGAGCGCTGTGACATTCCACTGAGGACCCGAGAGTGCATTTAGTCTGTGTGCCTGTCCCTTCTCTCCTTCTCTCTCCAGAATAAACTTCAAGCATTAAACTCACTGGACGGCTTTTTTATTATTATTATTATTTCTTTTCACTATTCTTACGTGCGGGGTCACCTGTTCTGAGAATTCTGCCCTGAATGGTCTCCACTAAGTTAACTGGGCTTTGCATTTCTTGATGCACAATTGGACTTCACAAGGCAATAGCAAAACCAGCAAAAAGAAACATAATTGCTAATTAAACTAATGTCAACCTACATAATTTAATCCATTCATAATGAAACTGAAAACTAAACAGTTTCTATGGGGGGTTTCAGAAGGTGTTGCTGATCCCAGGAAAGGTGGATCCAATACACACATTTCTTATTCTTTAATTTTAAGACTTTAAAAGGCATTGGTATGTGCAGATATTTCTAGGACAAGCTGGAGTTTCAGTCACATGTGCATGTTCCTAGCTGTATCAACAAGATCAAGTGAACTAATGCTCCAGGGTGCCGCCAACAGGGAAAAGTAAGAACTACACTAGAACCGGAGCAGACTGACCAGCACCTGTCATCTCACATAACAGCTGGAGGCAGAGAAATCCTTATCTGGTCAGTATCACCGGTCCTACCTACTCAGACTTCTCCTTGGGGCTCCCAGAGGGAGGTGAGCCCACTGTCCAATGCAACAACTGGTCTCAACTGTTTTATGTGACTTTCTCTCTTAAAGAGTTTGAGTTACAAGTTAAAACGAACCTGTTATTAATTATAATAAACTACAGCAAGAAATAAATATTTTATTTTTGTCAATGACAGGCCCTTAACTCCAAGCTGAAAGGTATCTGAGATGCAGAGAAGCCTTGTTTGCAGAAGACAAGCACCTCTCTGAACCCCTCTCCCTGTTCCAAGGTCGCCACACATGTCTTATAGCCTGGACCTTGGATTCTCCCCTGAGGCTGTGTTGTGCTCCTAGAACCTTCTATTTGATCTTTACACAGTGGCCACTTTTACTTCAGGTGACTTTTCTCTGCAAATGCTCAAATGAGAAATGCTTTATTTTAAAGCTCTACCATCAGTCACCATGCACAGTTCTCAGGTCCCACCATCAGGACAGGAGAGCACTGAGCATGGGAGACCCGGCGTTACGTAACATGCTGGGAAAGAGGCAAAACTCAGAAGTTACCGAAACTTTTAAAAAACACATAAAATGCAAATTATCCATAGGAAAGCGAAAGAGCCAGAGGGGACATGACTCACTCTGAAATGATCTGTGGTACTTGGAATGAAGTGGAGATTTCCTGAATTTAAAAATGAATCTGAACAATGTTCTGAAATAAATGGACCAACTATTTCATTTTTCATAACCAATGACAAGTAGAATTCACCTTCAGAGAAAATAAACCCAGGCACTTCCTAGACATGGAACGTGTTGTCCCTGCTGACTCGTGACAGAAACAAAGCCCGGACCCCATTGGGGTGGGAGTTCTTACGGATCACATTGGAAAAGATCCCTAATCTCACCGTCCAGGTGCAGACTGCTCTCAGCCACACCAGGGCCCGGGATCCCAGCCACCAGGGCAGCAGAAAGTAAGGAGAGTGTTTTCCCCGAGTCACAGCAATCTGCATGCGGGCAGGACAGGATGTGGGTGTCATGCCTCAATTTGACGTCAGGACAGACATCTCACATTTCCCTGTTCCGCCATCCATATCCGGTAACTGTCCTCTCCCTGGTCAGCACAGAGCTGCACAAGTCCAGGTCCTTTTATACTTCAGTACAGATAGGGGGCAACATATTGACAATAGCATTGTACAACTACACTCAGTAAAAACATTTTATTTTTTTATATAAAAATAATAAAATCCTGTCTTAGCCATGGTGGCACAGTGGACGGAGTGTTGATCTGAGACACTGAAGTTCCATGTTTGAAACCCTAAGGTCACAGGTTTAACTGCTGACTCAGCAGCTTCAGCATGGGGTCAACAGCTTGGCTGGACTCATAGATGTGATCCCAAGATCGCTGGCTTGAGCCCAAAGAGGCTGGCTTGATCTCAAGGTCACGGGCTTCAGTCCAAAGGTCAGAGACTTGAGCCCAAGATCACTGGTTTCACCCCAAGATTGGCTGCTTATTATAAGGGATCACTGGATTGAATTGAACCCCCAGGCAAATGCACGTATAAAAGAAATCAATGAACAACAAAAGTGCTATAACAAGTTGATGCTTCTCATCTCTCTCTTCCCTCCCTCTCTCTCTTTCAATATAAATAAATAAATAAATTAATTCCACTTTATTACTTAAACTCTCAGGAGTTACACTTTTTAAGAACAAATGAAGACTTTAGGGAGTCACTGGCAAAACGAAAAGATGATAAAAATGGGAAGGCAGAGGGACTTTTACACCTACCTGTGTGTGGGCAGTGTTAGACTCCCTAACCTGTCACCTCTCTATTCCTTCTTCTATCTATAAAAATTTTAAAAAATAAAATAATGAAGCCCTGGCCCATCAGTTCAGATTGTTGGAATGCCAGGCTGGATCTCAGAGGTGGTCAGTTCATTCCCCAGTAAGGGCACATAGAAGAGAAGTACAAGGTTTCTATTTCTTCTCCCAGTCTCAGAAGGTGGAAGGAACAAAGGAAGGAAGGAAGGAAGGAAGGAAAGAAGGAAGGAAAGAAGGAAGGAAGGAAGGAAAAAGAAAGAAGAAAGAAAGTGTTATAAAGTGACCAGCGCATTCCAGAAAGACACCAAAATTACAGAACAATTTAAAGGGAGTTTTATTTTAAGCCAGTGGCTATAGGCGGTAGACAGACCCAACTCATGCTTCCCTGAACACTTAGGGTCTAGGGATTAAAAGGCAAAAACCATAAGAGGCAGTTTACAGAAGCAGAACTAGCGTTAGCTTATCAGGAAGTCTCTGCTGCACAGTTCCTGACTTGTTACAGTGTCTTTGCTCACAGTACGACTTGTGTTTTAGCTCAGGTTGTAGGTTTGCACTTACAAAAATTTCAGAATGGTGATTACAAAAGGCAGAAAAAAATAGCATTGCTCATGCTAACAGTTTTACAGTTTCTTGGCACATTGTTCTATTCCCCTCTGGTTTTATTTAAGTTTTCATGAAATCCTTTATTTAGCTTTTTATTACCCTGTATTTTAAGGGAATAGTGACTTCTGAGTGTCATTAATTTGATAGAGTTTACCTTTTCTCAAACTGCCCACAACCTGCACAAACCTTTTGCAACTTACATAACCCTTAACTTGTATGAACTTTCTTATCTTTTTAGAAATAACTAGCTTTCATAGCAACTTACTTTCTTTTTTTTTTCAAAAATATCTCTATACCTTATGCCTTTCATTATTAAAACTATAAAATCCCTTTTTAATTAACCAGAACTCTTAATTTCAAAAATTTTAAACTTTAGTGACAACCAAGCTGGCAAAAAGTAATTTTTTGAAAATGTACTTCTTTTGGGAGATGCTCCCCCTCTAAGTAGCTAATATTTATAGGTTACTTTACAGGGGTAGCTATAAGCACACACATATACTTTTTATTTGCCTCGTAGCTTCCCTTCTAGTGAAGGGACTTATATTACCCTTCTGTGTGACCTACAGCAGCACACGTATCAGACCTTAAGATGACCTGCTCTGGCCTTTCCCTGATTCTACTTTCCCTCCTTCCCAGAGTTCAACTATGAGGAGTCCCACGGCGAGGTTCCTCAGGCTTCTGTGATACATAGATAGCCAGCCCAGCTGCTAGTTTTTGGCTGGAGCAGGGCATGTCGTCCTTCTTCTCAGGGTCCACTTACAGGGGTTGGTGGGATCCGTTTGCACCATCTCTGTGGGGGGTTGCTAAGGGAACTTAGGAAGAAGGGGTGTTGCCCTGCGTAATACAATTCTATACAGGGTGAATTTTGGGTGCATTTAGCTTTTAGCAGAACTGGGGTGGAGGTAAGCTAGCCCAGTTTTCACTAGTTTTTAGAAAGAATTTGGTCAGGAGTCCTTTCAGAGTTTCATTTAATTTTCCTGAACTGTGAGGCCTGTGAGTACAATGTAATTTCTAATTAATATGGAGTGCCTTTCCTACTAGCTGTGAGAGCATAGATATAAACGCAGACCCATTATTAGACCTAACATTAATGGACAAGCTGGATCTGAGAATCATTTCATATAGTAATTTCTTAACAACTGTCACTGCAGCCTCATTTCTAGTAGTGAAAGCTTCTACCTATCCTGGAAAGGTGTCAATAAAAACTTATAATACTTGTATTCTTGTGCTGGTGACTTTACTTTAGTAAAATCTTTTTCTAAATGTTCACCTGGGAAAGTTCCTCTTTCCCTATTTCTTAGTATTTACTTGGGCACAGACTACACACTTGGGCACTATGCCTTTTGTAATAGCTTCTTAGCCTGGCAAAAAAGTAATTTCCTTAAATAATTCTCTTTGTGAATCGATACCTAATTTTTTGTTGAGTTTGGAAAACCAGTTGTTAAAATGACATTTTGTATTCAGGGTTCCCTCTAAGGTGGGTGCCTGGACAACAATCCAATGTGGAAATCACAAATTTACATTCCTTGTTCTTTTTTAACGTTCATCTGCGCAAATGCACAGCTTACTGGAATATTGAAGATGCACTAGTTCCATAGAGAGCAGCTGAAGAACAATTGCTCAACTTTAATGACATTTTTATTTACCATATTGATATTAATGAATATCTAGATTTCATGGAAAACGTTTTAAAAATTCCAAAAACTATGCAGTTTCTGAAAGTGTTTAAGGAGTTAAATTTATTGTCAGAAATATTGTCAGAAAGGGGTTTTTCAAAGTTGAACATAATATATTCAGAGAATGAAGTCACCTAACTGTTTCTAATATATCAAACACAGTGACTGTTAGTCTAGTCAGCCTGTCTCTAAAGGAGTGGATACTACTCGTACAGGAAAGAGATGGGTAAGGACAAATCACACAGCCGATGATGCTCCAATAAAAGTGAAGAAAATTACAAGTGAGGATGCCAATCAAGAAGCAATATGAGGCCCTGGCCAGTTTGCAGCTATGCCTTAATTGGAGTAAGTTGGTCCCAGGCACTGAGGATGGCTCTATGGCCTCTGCCTCAGGTGCTTAGAAGAGCTTGGTTACTGAGCAACGAAGGAACTCCCCAGATGATCCCAGCATCTCCCCCAAGTGGGCTTGCTGGGTGGATCCTGGTCAATACATGTTCAAGAATATGCCTGTCTGCCTCCCCTCTTCTCAATGAATAAAAAAAATGTAGCAGTATGGAAAAATCTTAAATAACAATTTTTCTGTTTTTTGTCAAGTATAAAACAGCACTTTGTTATAACAAAATCTGCTTTTGTATACCTCTTTTATTGTTTTCATTTAAGTATTAAATGGATGAAATAATAAACTACCATTTGGCATATCGTTTTTAATACTTAAAAGAGTCATTATGGTTGAGAACCAGTTGGGAAAGTATTTAAATTCCACCACTGCAGATCCCACATGAATGTCCTCATCCACGGGAACCTCGGAGGCTCAGGTCAGGCGCACTGTGTCCCTTGTTTCTTGCAATGAGACAGGCCTGGCTCCCAGCATGGCTGAGACCATCCCCATGGGCTCAGGAAACGCAACATGAGTTTGTTCAAAGTGCCACGGGTGGGCAGTGCGTTCCAGGAAGTCAGTTCTCACAGGGAAAAAGCCCAGCCCGCATTCTGTCCATGCCACACGTGAGCCCGGTGGCACCGGGAGAGGGGGCTGGTCCCGTGGCAATGGGACAGGTGCCCTGAGGTTTCCCCATCCCGATTAGCATTAGGGTGACTCGGTGCAGCCCAGGGCCTTTGTCATGACACACGTGTGAAATGTACAATTTAATTATTGTGACATCCCCAGAGGTGCAGCCCACACTGAACCCTGCAAGAACCAGGATCCTTCATATGGAGTGAAGCGAAGCTCGCTGTCCACTCACGAGCATCACCATGAGAATCTACCAGCTCCTGTTTGCTTTGCTCTTCATGTTTTTGTTCACTGTTCCAGGTAAGAAGGACAGGCACCAGGGGCCAGACAGGTGGACAAGACGGGACTGTCTCCCTCTGTATCCCCAGCTCTCCACCTTCATCCCTGTCTCTCCTCCTCTCTTCTGTCATCTACACACACCTTTAGACCAGATAGACTGTCTGAAGCACTCAGGAGAGCCAAGCATCCTGTTCCTCGCCAGGGAGGAGGGTCAGGCCGGGCCGGGCAATTCCTAGCCTTTCTTGAGCCCCCCTGAAAAAACCCACTAGCTGATAAATGCCACCTGCTCACTGTCTTCCGAGATGAGGGGCTGCTCACAGAGGACGACTCTGTTACGTGGCTATCTTACATATTTAAAGAAACCTGATTTGTTTTGAAAACAGAAGAGCACAGTGTCACTTACTGACTCTTTAATCTAAAGGGCGAGGTTTCCTGTGACCTGGAGAACTTTGGAGGACAGCAAGACCAGCCTGAACTTGGGGACACTGTGTGGGGGACACCACTGAGCCTTTGTCTTCTCAGTGTGAAGGTCCCTGAGGACACGCCGCTGACCAGGTTCCTCTTGGTTCAGGACTTGGATAATTGACTGAAGTCTGATCCAGAGACCACTGGCCCATGTGTGACCCTGACTCAGCAGTGCTTCATGGGGACTTTCTCTCACTCAGAGGACCTGAAGTGGCAGGGAGCCTTGACCAGCCTGTCCTTCCCCACAGCTCAGACCCTTTAATGTGCTGGTTCTAAAAACATAACGATCCTCTCGAACCTCAGCCGTTCTAGTCTCAGTCCTAAATCTGGATCCTCATATTACACACTCATCTCTTATCATTGTCACGGAACGATGGCTTTGGGGGGATGTCAAGGGGACACTGACATGGTGTGACCTTCCGCCACGGGGCTCTCATTCTGACACGTTTCTGCCTTCTCTGTTTTCTCTGTGGATCTTGCTCAGTCCTGCAAGGAAAGAGGAGGCCAGTGCTCAGCCCACCGCTGCTTTGGACGCAGGAGACGGATAGGCAGCTGCCTTGTGACAGGACTTATATGCTGCAGATAACAGCGAGGCACCAGCACAGGGGCCTGTCACCATGAGGACTCAGAAACCTGCCCTCCGCAAAGACAGAGAATGTAAATCAAATTAAATTGCCTGGTTTAAAGACCAAGAATGTTGCCCTCTAGTCATTGTGGTTACTGGGCGGTGACTGATCAGACAGGTCACTCTTCGAAATCCTTGAGGACCCCTTTCAAGCTCTCTGATTTACCTTGAGGGATCCTGTGCAGGGACCCTCCTGTGCTTTCCAGGTTAATGGTTCCTTTTGAGTCCCCTACAGCCCACAAAGGCCACCATGCTCTCCTATGACAGGCACTGTGCTCCTACGTCTTCCTGTCCTGCGTCCCCTGGCCCGCCCACACCACCCCTCCCATGGGGTCTCATTCACCCGGTACCCACAGGTGCCCCTTTACCTTGGGGACACCACTGCTGGTCCCCACAGGAAGGGCAAGATCCCTTCCTCCTCTGCTCTGCCCAAGTTCTCACCCCCTTTAGCTTCATGCTTCTCACTCTGTCCTGCCTGGTTAGCACATGGTCACCTGCTAAGTCTCCATCTGGCCCATAAAACCTCTACAGGAGTGGACTTGGTCCTGTTCCTTTATGAACTGGTCTGTGAGGGAAACACGGCCTCGTCAATGGTTATCCTCTGGGTGACTCAGCTGAGCAGGACGAAGTGACCCCCTCCAGTGGACGTGGTGGGAGCCAAGTCAGGGGTGTACAGAGCTGCCCTTTGTGAAAGGACAAGTAAACAAGGACAGCGTAGCAGGGACACAGGAGGAGGGCGCTGACCCCCAGAAGGAAGACAACATGGCCAGCAGGGAGCGTGCCGATGCTGACCCGCCTGCTGTCTCTTTCCTGGGAGCCTCTGGGACTTAAACCCAGAGCTCGGTGGGGTCCCTGTCCAAGTCAGCAGTCCTCTGTGTCTCTACATGAGCCCCTCACTCAACACACATAGGGTACCCCTCTGGGTAGATGTGCTTTAGCTCTGAAATATCCCCTGAGGGTCCCAGAGCCTCCCGATTGATGGGAGAAGTGGGAGACTGTTCCAATGAACATGCGTTTATCCAGATGGACTCCCTCGATCTCGGAGCCAAGATGAGGATGAGGGGAGTCACCACCTGGTGGTGTGACACTGAGGGGGGTGCCCCTAAATCCCATAACTGAGACAAAGCGCACTCGGCAATCCTGTTCATTGAAAATTTATTTAATCACATGACTACCCATGATGCATCTGCCAGCTTCCTCTGCCTCAGAGGGTCCTGGGCTCAGTGTCATGTGAAAGCTCCCATTTCCTGATTGCACTTGGGGTGTACCTGGCTCAGGTCACCCCTCAGGCTGAGGAAGGGGACGCCTTCTGTGTTCTATGAAGACTTTGCACCACTGTGGCCTCCCACACTATTGAACGGGAGTGAGTCACACCGTTGAATTCTGTTCCTGTCTGTCCCATGGGTCACATTGTCACCAGTCTCTTCCTTATCCACACAGACAATTCTGTGGTCACTTCAAAGAGATTTTACAGGTCATAGTTTCAAGCATGAGTCTTCTCAAATCCTTCAATAGTTTCCTTAGATCAGAAATCCAAGCAAAACTGTAGCATGTTATCTGTTTCCCAGCATCTAAGCTTTCCCCTGACTTCCAAACATTATTCTACTACTATCTTAATGTCTTTTTATGATCCTCTCAGTTCTGAATTGCTTCTTGTTAACAACCATCTCATTCTGTTGTGCACTGACCTTTACATCTCACTGGTTTTATTTCTTTTTAATTTTTATGTAAATGTATTATGGTGACACTGGTTAATATAATTATAGAGGTTTCAGGTGTGCAATTCTATTATATATCATCTGTATACTGTATTGTGTGCCCACCATGAAGTCAGTCTCCTTCCTTCACCATATATTTGCCCTGTTAACCTTCAGTAACACCCCCCTCCCTTTCTATCTGGTCACCTCCATACTGTTCTGTGTCTGAGTGTTTGTCTCATTAGTTGCTTTCACTTTTCTATCCCATGAGTTAGTTACATCCATCTCACTGGTTATATTTATTGTTATATCTCATACTCCACATCTCATGCTCTACTTTGTCTTTATTTTTAGTTTATTTTATTATCACTAAACTGTTGTATAATTTTAATTATAATTTGGTTCTGCCATTTATATTACTTTTATCATCTTCTTCATGGGGATTTAAATTTTTTCTAATCTTTAAAATTTATTGTATAAAATTCTGGTCATGTTCTGTTGGCATCACATGCCTGAGGGCCTTATACTGACCCTTGCCTGGGAGACATGCTCTCCTGAGTTCTGTCACAAGGAGGGGACGGCTTTTCCACGTGAATCGTGAACAAATGGGCTTATGCTGCAGCCTAAGGGCCACCTTTTACTGAGTCCTGGCTCCCCCTTTACTGACTCATGGACAAGACTCTCATCTGCTCTTGATAAAACCTAAAACACCTCTTCTTTGACTCTATGTCACTAATGAGGCTTCACTTCTTGTCTCTGCTTCATTTTATATTTTTAGGTTGTTGTTTGTTGCTTTTTTAGCAAAACCTTTTTGAAGGAGAGTCTACACAGTCCTCCCCATTTCCTCCTATTCTTCCCTTAGGAAGTATGATGGCTCTCAGGTCTGACCCATTGCCACCTCTCCATAAAAATGGCTCCTGCCCTGAGGGATCATAATGCATCCTGCATGACCTCACTCAGCCCTCATCTGTCCATTGTTGATGTAACCCCTAATTATGTAGCAATGGGCAGCTGTTGTCAGGTGTCCCTGTGTGAATGGACAGGCAGCAGACAGCCTGGGGAGGCTGAAGGAACCAGCTGCACGGTAGGTGTTTCTTCTACTCAGTGTGGTAGAAGAAGGGGTGGGAATGTATGCGTTATGTTTAGAAAGTCAATGAAAATGATTGTTTGCAATATATAAGAATAAGAGATAGGAATGTAGATAAAAGCTTTCACTTCATACTTTCTCTTCTTTTATTACTTTTATTAATATTAATGTTATTATTATATCTATTAAAGTACCATTTTTGGGATCAAGGTGTAAAACCCTCACAGCTACTATGTAGAATTAAGTGTAACTTATGTAAACAGACTACTACATTTATTTTATTTTTAGGTGAATATCACTAAATTGAAATAGGACTCTATATAGTGAAAAATTAAAATGCTGATGAAAAGATGCAAAAGCCTCTTTTAACCCACCTCAAAGATCACTCACAGCTTACTACATGGCTCAGATGATTTGAGGTCTGCATTTTTTATATAATGTATCTTTCTATTCTCCAATATTGGTGGCTATTTTTTAAAAAGTAGAAAAGTCAGGTTCCTTGTATCCCCTTCTTCCTTCCTTCCTTCCTTCCTTCCTTCCTTCCTTCCTTCCTTCCTTCCTTCCTTCCTTCCTTCTTTCCTTCCCTCCTTCCCTTCTTTTCCTCCCTCATTCATCCCTTCCATATACGCACTTTTTCAATCATCCATGAATTGGTTCTACACAAGTGCTCATTTATTTAAACATATATTTAACTATTTTTCTGACACCAGGCACAGTGTTCAGGGTGCTGAGAATGTGAGAGAGTCACAGGACTTGTTCCTTTAGAAATTCACAGCTTGGTAGAAAAGAGACACATATACACACTATAAAGTAAAACTGACATGAGGAGGCATTTCAGTGCTTTCCTCATATTCTTCTGTGCTTTACCACATAATGCAGTGTGCAGCCTGTGTTAGGACATACCCTGGAAATAAAAATTACCATTTGTGACCACACGGTTGAATCTTGAGCGTATCACAATAAACAAAAAAAAGTGAGGTGGAAAAGAACGAAAACCCTCTGTGTCACTCATGTGGGATATAAAACAAAAAGCAACAAACAAACAAACTCACGGACACAGACAACAGTGTGGTGGTTACCAGAGAAAAACAGGTTGGGAGGGGTTTGAATGGGGTCAAGGCAGTCACATATATGGTGAGGAAGAGAGACTCAACTCTGGACAGGACATAGTACAGTGTACAGATGAGGTATTATAGAGTTCGGCACTTGGAACCCATGAACCTCATTGAACCGATGTGACCCCAATATACTTACAATTTTAAAAATAATTTTAAAAAATTACTCTTAAAACCAGATTCTTTCCTGATTGTGATCTGTTCAAGAGGTAGGCATGTTAAGATCGTTGCCTAGAATGGATTCACACTCTTGTAAACAGGTAGCAAGAACTTTTTACTGAGAGCAAAAAAAAAAAAAAAAAAAAGGAGAAATAAATGATTATCATTTACAGAATTTCTCCTCATCTGCCTGGTAAAATGGGGATTTCTTCACAGCCTTAAACAAGAAGCTGACATTCAGTGAAGATGAATCAATAACTGGATGATTTGCAGAAACAGATCTGTTTTGAAGTTGCTTTATTTTCTCAAACAGAAAAACAAACAAACCACAAAGTCATAAGCGGAAGTGAGAGTCAGCTACAAAGCGCTGACTTTACTATGAGGGTCTTCCTTTGGCTCAGGCAGGAACTTGGACCTGCAAGCGTGTGTCTATAGAGGAAACATTCTCCAATCACAGCCCAGCCCTCACTGAGCACCTGCATTAGGAATATTTATCTGCTGCTTCTCTCCAGCTGACGGCTTCCACCTCTTTCCCCAGGTGACCTGCCTCCATCGGGGAAAACTGGAGAAGGAGCCACCGCCCGACCCTGCCTGTTCCTCCTATGACCCCAGACAATCATTTCCAAGATGAGGCCTCTATTCCTTCTCTTCCTCGTCCTCTCATGTCTTACGCTGGTGGTAACAGGTAAGCTGTGGGTCTGACTGGTAAGATGATTACAGGGTGTGACTATGGAGCCCGGGGCACAAAGGGCCAAAGGGGTTCACAATCCAATGGTGCCCCCAAATACAAGAGCACCCCTGAAGGAAGCCCAGCGTGCATGGTGCACTCCGCTTTACTAATAAGGAAGGACACACTTACAGAAATTATAAAGGTTTACAGAAATTCAAAAGGTTTTTCCAAGGTTGCCCTCCACAACCAGATGGCAATGAACCTGTAACTAGTAATGGTGACAGATAATCATGTACAGGAGACATCATAGATTACAAACGACACATAATAATAGCAGACAATATTGACCTCTTCCCCTTAATCCCACGGCGCCACAAAAGCTTTAACCTACTACCCACCTGTACTCATCACAATATGGACAGGCACGGGGCAGGTGTTCTCAGCCCTGTCTCACACCTGAGAATAAGAAAGGAAGTAACTTATTGCAACTCATGAGGACTATATGTAGGAAAGCCGTTCATTTAATCCCAAGTGGCTTTGGCTCCAAACACCGAGTTTTTATTAACTATTGAACATTCCCCCAAATTCAAAGTACTTATTAAATTAAATATAAAGAACACATGCCTCTTAGTATGATTATAATGCATGCAATGCTTGGAACATACTTATACTGAAAGAATTTCCGTTGCTTATCTGAAAGTTTGAACTTAACGGGGTGTCCCGTGTCCCGCCTGGCAACCCTGTGTATCTGTCAGCACGTGCCAGGCTGTGTGGTGGTGACAGCACGTCAGAATCATGAAAGAGCAAAGCGGTCACTGGTGCTCATCCATATTGACTGTGGCCACAGGGCGCTCTGCTCCCTCTAACTGCTGAGGTCCGGCCGATACAGCCCCACCACCGTGAATGTGGCTGGTTTTGTGTCGAAAGGGGAGTCACACACTGGTAACGAGGGGCTCCGGCAGGACATGTCCCTTCTGCTCAATATTCATTCACCAAGTAAGCCTTCCGGCCCCGCCCATCTACACAGCATGTGACTTCTGCATTGTGTCATGAAAATAGACAGCTGCTTGTACCTGGTGAACAGCCTGATGGAAATGGACACACAAGAGATAGAAGTATGGATACATCGATAGATGGATGTAGATATCAATGTAAGTGTGGAGCTACACAGATACATATTTATATTAATTTAACATAAATGATATCAACTACAGATATACATGAATACCACATACTCATATATCCACATCAATATATATGAATCACACATATAATGAGTAATTACCTTTACCTTCCCTTCTTACGGGAAAGTAGGAGCCTCCGGGCGTCCAGGGGAAACTCTGATTGTGGAGGAGGAGGAATCAGAAGCCGGGTCTCCTACCCCCTGGTGGAGGATGGGGTCCGTCACAACACGGTGCCTTCACAAGCCGTGGACTCCGACGGAAACACGTCCTATTATCGCCCCCCTCGTGGCTGCCTGTCCTTCTCCCCCTCGCTCTCTGTAGACCCTCCCTGTGCCCACGGTGCTTTCTGAGTTGCTGGTGCCAACCTCCCTGTCAGCTTCTGTGCGGCTTGTCTCACACGCGCTCACCAGAGCCGTGGCCGCGGCACTTGAGACAGATCCCAATCTCTGAGCCAGCTCTCTCTGCGTGGGTTGCGGGAGGCGCCGTGTGCAGGGGTGGACTGCTCAGTGTCACACCCACTGTCTCCCTGGTGCCACGTGCTTGGGAGGTGTTGTCCTTCTGACAAAGAGGAGGGCACTCACTTTTAGGAAGCTTTGATGACACACACGTGAAGAATACTCGTCATCTTGTGGTACCGCCACATCACCGGCTCTGTCTGAGCTAAAGGTTCTTTCTTTCAAAAGACAGGACACTGTCCTGCAGAGGTCAAGCAGCTTTTTTGGGAAACAGGCCGGTAATTAATATTTTATTCTCTGTGGACCACAAGTCCTCTGTCATGAGAACTCATCTCCATCACAAACAACACGGAGATGAAGGGACAGACTTGTCCTCTTATAAAACCAATAATTATGGACACTAACATTTGAATTTCAGATCATTCTCATAAGTCACCCAATATTTTTATTCTTCTGGTTTTCTGGGAGGTTGTCTACTATTTAAAAAATGTGAAAACCATTCTACCCTCGCAGGTCCCATAAAGCGGGTACAGGGCTGAATTTGTCCTGGGGAACGTAACTGACAGAATCTTGCTGTACAGGATGAATGTAAGCAGTTTTGGTTAAAATTGCCTTTATTCCTTGTTTGTTCTTTCTTTCTCCGCCACCCTTTTCTGCACAGGAAATGAAAAAATAAAGAGAAAGCTGGAATGTAAAACTATGGGAGGCACCTGCAGGCACCAGAGAACCCACGGGTGCTCCATCCTGCCCGCGGTCTGCAGGAGTCGGTACAGACACTGCTGCCGACTCTAGGTGCAGCTGAGGGTCCCCCCGCAGCGAGGGAGATGTGCCACCACTGATGTTTGCAGAATAAACATTTTGCTACCCCTCACATGGGTCGTGTGTCTCGTCCTTCCCAGAGCATGCCTGTGTGACAGGTCACTGCACTGGGGACGGGACATTTCAGTCCTGAGTCTGCTCACACTGCTAACTAGATGCCTGACACGCAGCAAGGTGTCCCCTTTCCTGGGCCTCAGTGTCTGCACCTGCCATGACTGATACTGCTGTTCTCTGAGCCACCTGGAACCTGTCTGCCCATGTGCATGAACTGATGGACTGAGGAGAAGAGCTTTGAGAGGCCGTGTGTGTGTGTGTCTGCGATGTCTGTGGATTATTTGTTGAAAAGTTGCTGAGAGTTTGTTCTCATTTTCTTTTCTTTTTTTTTTTTCACAAAGAGAGGGATAGATAGGGACAGACAGGAACGGAAAGAGATGAGAAGCATCGATCATCAGTTTTTCGTTTTGACACCTTAGTTGTTCATTGATTGCTTTCTCACATGTGCCTTGACCGCGGGCCTTCAGCAGGCTGAGCAACCCCTTGCTGGAGCCAGCGACCTTGAACTCAAGCTGGTGAGCTTTTGCTCAAGCCAGATGGGCCTGCGCTCAAGCTGATGACCTCGGGGTCTTGAACCTGGGCCCTTTCGCATCCCAGTCTGATGCTCTATTCACTGCGCCACCGCCTGGTCAGGATGTTCTCATTTTCATGTCCCTTGAGGGCTCTCGTGTACCCAGCTGTGGCTCTTGGTTGATTACTGAACAGCTGGGGAAACCAGTTAGTCAGGGGCCCTGAGGAGCAGGAAGATTTCAGCTGCCACTCAGACATCATCCATAGAACCAGAACTCGGGGATGACAGAGCCCACCCACTGTGTCACAGAGAGCCAACACTCACAGACCTGGGGACTGCTTCTTCTCTCCAGAGGCACCTTCCCAAATAGCCCGAGTCCTTGACAACCACTCCTTAGCACCCACGGAACACTTTCTGGCACCGACGAGATATGAATGGCAAAGCCAAGGCCTGCTGACCAGACGACCGGGAAAGTGTCCTCAGCAGTAACGGAGTAGCCCCCAGTGTGAGATAGTCAGGGTACAGGTTCTTATTCACGTTTCTGCTCAGTGACTTCCTTCTTCTAACAGGTAAACTCTCACACACTGCTACTGGGAATGCAATACGGCAAGTCTGCTTTGGGAGACCCTCGGGCACGTTAAACCTATGTTGTAAAAGTGACACACATGCTGACAGAACGATCCATTAACCCCACGCCTGGGTAGTCACCTGGGGAAGTCAAAATGTGTGTTCACATTAAGAGCCTGTATGAAGCCTGACCAGGCAGTGGTGCAGTGGATAGAGTGTCTGACTGGGATGCGGAAGACCCAGGTTCGAGAACCCAAGCTTGCCAGCTTGAGTGTGGGCCCATCTAACTTGAGCAAAAGCTAGTCAGCTTGGACCAAAGGTTGATGGCTCCAGCAAGGGGTTGCTCGGTCTGCTAAAGGCCCGCGGTCAAGGCACATGTGAGAAAGCAATCAATGAACAACTATGGTGTCGCAACAGCAACGAAAAACTAATGATTGATGCTTCTCACCTCTCTCCGTTCCTGTCTGTCTGTCCCTATCTATCCCTCTCTTTGACTCTCTCTCTGTCCCTGTAAAAAAATAAATAAATAAAAAGAGCCTGTATGAAATGTTTATAACAGCTTTACTCATAATTGCCAAAAACCTGGGAAATAATAGAGATGTCCTTCAACTAGTGAATTAACGGTGGTACTTTTAATTTATCATATAATTCTATCCTATAATAAAATACTATGCAACAATGAAAAGGAATGCATGATTGATTCATGCAATAACACTTAGAACACTACACCACAAAGGTTGGATATTAGAGTTTGTAAATTTTTAAAAATTTCCACTCGATGTGGGTGATAAATGGGATGCGGACTGTGACAGATGAAATGGGGTCATGATTAATCACATGACCACACTAACGGCCGTGGGAAGAGAGAACTGACATAAATAACTATGAAAACTTGTTAAATATTTTCCAATAAATGGAACTAGGGATCAATGAAGAAATGACTGACTTCTGGGAAGGGGGAGGGAAATGCAAGATGAGTCTGGAGCATCTTCTAGAGCCAGAAAGTAAGAAAGTGGTCCCCTAAAATGTAGCAGACTGTGATGAAATTTCCTAAAAGAAATCTGAAAGTGCCTCCAATGACCAAAGTTGAAACAATTCTTTTTCTTTTTTATGTGAGAGGAGTGAAGATACTGAGGCAGACTCCCACTTTTTCTCCAGCTGGGATCCACCGGGAAACCCCATCGAGGGCCAGTGCTTGACTACCGAGACATTTTTAGTGCCTAAGGCCAATGCTTAGATCAACCGAGCTATCCTCAGTGCCTGGTTCATCCCTCCAATCAGGTGAGTCACTGGCTGCAGGAAGCGAAAAGGAAGGAAGGGGGAAATAGAAGGGAAGAAGCAGACGGTCACTTTGCCTGTGTGTCCTGACCGGGAAACAAGCACAGGACATCCATATGCTGGACCAATGCCCTATCTACTGAGCCACCAACTAGGGCCACCGAAGCATTTTTATAAAAACAAGAGAAGTATGGAAGTCTAACCCAGAAATAAAAGAAGGAGCCACGTGTCCACACTGAGATGAATAATGGAGAAGGGACGACTTTTCATTACAGCACAACGGCAGTGAGCAGACACAGACGTGATGGGGAAATAAAAACCCAACATCAGAATACCATCCTCAGAATTGTGGACAGGATTTCCCATGTTTTTTAAAGCAGAACTAAAATCTCTGTAACCTCAGAATATCTCCAAATTACTTAGCAATTTCAAAAAGAAACTGTACCTTTGCAGAGAAGAATTTAGCAGGAACCACCTCAGCCAAGAAATCGGCCATCTTGCAAAAGTATTTGGCTAAGATGCCAAAAAGTAGTAAAATGCTCAGAAATGTTGGACATACGTGAAAGGGACACAAGAGCCAACTGAAAGCTCCCCCATTGTCCAATGCTAGAATAATTTGCAACAAATGACATAGTACTGGATGATCAGTTAAAGTGTAAAATATCTGTAAGTCCATATTAATAATACAAGAATGACTCAAAGGAATAGAAGAAAGGAAAATCTCTTCTAAATAATGTTCATAGATGCTCCCCGTCCCAGGAAGTGGAGGGTAACTCTACACCTGAGCTCATGACTTCCTTTCAAAGAGGACAGCATGCATGAGGGAAGAGGACACTGCCCAGTGGACAAGTACCACCTCCAGCGGGACGGTCAAGGTTCCAGCATCGGTCATAAGACACGCTGACAGCGTGGACTGCTCTCTCATCTTGATGTGGGGAGGAGGGCACTTCCTCCCAAAGTCCTATCACCCAGATTTATAAATAAATACAGACACAGACACATAAGGCAATCATAAATCACAGGTTATCCTACACACTTTCTTAACGGTATTCCTCAAAATGGCCAAGGTCTTGAAAACAAGGAAAGCCTGAGACAGTGCCCAGAGATTAAGGGAACATCCTGACTAAATGTAACAGGGCAGCCTAGATGGGAGCTAGGCCAGAAAAAATAAAAAAGATATGGGTGAAAAATGAATGAAACTGAAAAAAGTGTGGATTTAGTTCATGATGATGTATCAACGTTGTGTCATGAGTCGGGACACATTTCATGGTCACATACGATGGTAACAATAGGGGAAACTGGACGCAGGTATGGAGAAACTCTGTACTGGTCACACGTTATTTAACAGGGACCAGCGAGCATGGAGACAGTGAGGCTGAAATCACGTGGATGGGACTGAAAGTCTGAACAAGAGGAGTCTGACCCTGGGTTCCTTCCCCAGTCGCCCAGCTCTCTCCCAAACTCCATTGACAGCGGACAGTTTACTTTCAGAAAGGCTGCAGCAGAAAGGTTACTAACCAGAAAAATTGTGGACTTGGAATCTTAGACAGGATTAAGGTGTCAACGAGGCTCTGAGCTAAAAACAGATGAATTAAAGAAAAACATATAAAGGGGAAATTGCCAGCTTCCTTCCTCCCCTCAGACTTCAGGACCCTGGTGCTCCATCCATTGCTCTCCTGGCCGAACAGAGTCGGGGCAACAGACACCTTCTCTGTCGGCCACAACCGGAGGTCTTAATGCTTGTCAAGGCGGATTTATGTTCCTGAAACATCAGGCCCAGCATTTATGTGCTAGACTGCTGATTTATAACCCAAGTGAAATTTATAGCCTTATCAACTCCGAGGTCAAACACACAGAGCTTTTCCAGGACGAGTGGGACCTGAAGTTGGAATGGGGACACCTGGGTAAATTTTAATAGCACGTACATCATAGACATTAGAAAAAAACCCATGAGTCCAAATGACCAATGCAGAGTCACTGAGAGTCCCTGCGATTTACACAAACACGTGTAAACTGGCAGGTCTTGTCTACGGTGAGTAGAGATGTCACCTCTCACAAGATCTCCATGAGGTCAGAGGGACCTCTCCTCCCTGTGTCCGTCCCCAAAGTCCCTGATCCCCTCTTCCCTCCACAGGTGTTTAGAGAATAAACATCTGCACGTGTTGACGTGGACACATCTGAAGTATTCATGAGCATCATTCTGGGAGCTGTAGGATCAATGACCGTCTGTACAAGCTTCACTGTGCTGAGCTTGTGGACCGATACCCAGAGCACTGAAGACCTAAGGAAGTGTTTAGTGTTTGTACCTGGAATTTCTGTTAGTTCTGTCTCCATAGTAACCTTCACTCTAAGATGCAAGAGAGTCTGAGACATCAAGTATTGTTTTAACAAAGAACATCACCACCCAGATCGCCGCCAAGAAGAACTGGGGGGTCACGGCACCTTATAAAGCCTTTCCCTGTGCGTGGGCAGCAGCGGGGCTCATACATTTTGGTGAGTGATGCTGAGACGACCTGTGCAGAGAACAATAGATCAATGTCTGTTCAATGATGAGACGTGTTCCTGAACACGGCCATCTAATCACAGACATTTATCTAAAAGACAGTCAGAAATAAGCAAGACGATGTGTGTAAAGGATACTCACTGCTGTTATGCTTGTAACTGCAAGTGTTTAGCAATAACCCAACTGTCAGCATTTAACAATCAGTGAGAGCTAGCTAAAAGGTGACGTATAAAGGCTGGGATGTTATAACGCCGTTCACACAGGGACGCGGTCCTGTGCGCGCTGCTGGAACAGTGTCTGAGGTAGAGCCTGGGGTGAGGAAGGACACTCAGAACACGGGGACCCTGGTGGCTCCTGCAGAGCAGGAGGAGGGCAGGTGCAGGGAGGGGACCTGTAGTCTCACTCATCACTCAGCTCCCATTCAATTTTCTCCTTTGTGCGTGAGTTCATTTTTTTTTTTTTTTGTAAAATATCAGAAATTTTAAAAGGACTTTGCAGGGACATCATTGTGCTATTTATTTCTCCAAAAGGACGCATGTCATTGGACAGCAGTTTATGTGATATATTTAAATCCTACTGACGTCTTGTAGTGAACCTTTCAGCTTACCTCTGACCAACTCCTTCCCTCGTGTCCCTCTGGGCTCACTTCACAGAGTCTGAGTCACTGTCCCCTCCACCTCAGGAGATCCCCCAGCCAGGACCAGCAAACCTCCTCCACAGTCCCTCAACCTGGAGAATTAACCCTCTTCTCCTATAAGGAAAGGTCTGGTCCCAGGGTCGGGGCCGCCATAGGTGAGCAGGACCCCACATCAGACATAGAGAACATTGTTCCCTGTACTCACTGACTGAGAGCTCTAGTCCTTGTTCTCTTTGAACACTAGAAGGTAAATACCCAAGCAGATGGCACACAGAACACATATCAGGTCCTCATCATCACTGTCAACATGAAACAGGTGTGGGCACTGAGCCCAGGGACACATGCTGCCATGAGGGGGCGGAGACAGGAGCATGAAAGAAGGCTGGGAGGCCCCATGGCCCCGGCCCCAGGCCAGCCAGAGGCCCCGCTGCCCTCACTGCACTGTGGTCGCTGAGCCCCGCCCACCCCACTATAAGTGCAGGCTGCCTCTGCCCTCCCCACCACTCACTCTGCCCTCCCTCCTGACCCACACCTCCAGTGGACTCTCAGCCATGAGGACCCTCGCCCTCCTCGCTGCCCTGCTCCTCCTGGCCTTCCAGGTTCTGGCTGATCCCCTGCGGGAGCCAGCTGACCAAGTTCCTGCCCAGGACCAGCCTGAAGCCAAATACAAGTTTGGGCTCATCTCCCTCTCAGGTGAGGAACAACGTGTTGCTGGAGAAGGTTTAGGTGACACCAGCCCACGTCCTACAGGGTCTGACCCCATCAGAGGGCCTGTCAGAGGGGCGTGGATTCCCAGCTCACAGTCGGGGGTGGGATGAGGTGGGAGAGAAGCAGGCAGCACGAGGGGAGAGGAGGATGGGGGCGGGGCAGAGAATGAGCACGGACGAGATGGAATTGGGTGAGAGATGGTCATGGGTCTGTGTGACCAACGCAGAGTCAGCCAGTGCTTGTGATTTACACAGACACGTGACCTTTCACCCTAACCTGGCAGGTGTGGTCTCCCATAGTAGACACGTCTCCTCTGATAGATGTCCCTGACACTGCCTGTGCCTCTGCTCCCTGTGCCCGACCCCACCCTGCCTGACCCTCCTCTTCCCTCCGCAGCCTTTTTAGAGAATGTTCGTAAGGTGCTGCAGAAACTGTATATGTAAAAGAAATGAACGTATCTCTTGGGGAAATGGCCGTCTATACAATCGTTGCTGTCGCTGAGCTTTGTGGACTGAGACCCAGAGTGCTGTGACATTCCAGTGAGGACCTGAGAGTGCATTTAGTCTGTGTACCTGTCCCTTCTCTCCTTCCTTTCTCTGTAATAAACTTCAAGTATTAAAATGATTCCTTCTCTTTATTTTCCTTTTTTGGTGCTCCTTTTTTCTTATGTGTGTGGTTCACCCGTATGGATAATTCTGTCCTAAATGGTCTATATTAAGTTATCCAGCTTTTCCATCCCAATAATGAACAATTTGATCATTTACATGGCAATAAAAAAACAGCAAAAATGAACATATTTAGAACAAGCTAAACAGACAAAATTTAATCTATTCATAATATAACTCCAAGGAGAAAGGTGTCTGGAGTGAAACAGAATGTGTTGCTGACTTCAGAAGGTGATTCTAATGAACTGTGTCACATGTTCTTTAATTTTAAGACAGGAGAGGGCTTTGCTATGTATATTTTCTCAGGATAAGCAGGCGTTTCTGTCTCATGTGTGTATTCCTAGCTGTATCAACAAGATCAAGTGACCTAATGCTTCAGGGTGCCACCAACAGAGAAAAGTAAGAACCACACCAAAACCGAAGTATACTGTCCAGCATCGGTGGTCACAGATAAGGAACTGAGAAGGGGAGTCCCAGAGCCATTGGTAAAGCTCAGCATGCCCAGTGACCGTGAACTCAGTGGTCCTCGTTTGGGTCACAAATGGTAAATGAGTCAATGTCGAAGGAAACAGTTGTTCTCAAAGTTCTTTATCTCTGTTTAAAGAGATTCATCTACTAGTTACAATATTTCCATTCTGTATCTTATATTACCTACCAATAAACAATATATTTGTATCAATGCCACAAACATGTGCTTGGTCCAGTGTTGAAGAGGCTGCAGGGAAGCCACCAAGACTGAGAAGCCTTATTTCCAGACGACAAGCTCCTCTCTGCCCCCCTCTCCCTGTTCCACGGTCACCACACACGTCCTAAAGCCACGACCTTGGATTCTACCCTGAGGCTGTGTTGTGCTCATAGAACCTTCTATGTGCTCTTTGCCCTGTGGCCACTTCTACTTCAGGTGACCTTTCCCTCAAACAGTGAAATGAGAAAAACACTTTATTTTGAACCTTTACCAACAGTCACCCTGTCCCCTGTCAGCTCCCACCGTCGGGAGATAAGAGCACACGGACACGTGGGAGACCATGTGACCATGGCTTTACATACAGACCGTGGTGGCAAAGAAAAACACTCAATATTTATCAAAACTTTTAAAAAACCTCATAATAATGCAAGTAATTTGTAGCAAAGAGAAAGAGGCAGAGGGAAATAACTCACTCTGAAATGATCTGCTGTACTTGGGACGAAGAGGATATTTCCTGAATTTAAAAATGAGTCTGAACAACTTACAGAAATAAATGGGCGAAATGTTTCATTTTTCATAACCAATGACAAACTGAAAAGACCTTCAGAGAAAATAAACACAGACACTTCCTAAACATGGGAACATGTTGTCCCTGCTGACTTGTGACAGAAACAAAGTCCGGACCCCGTTGGGGTGGGAGTTCTTACGGATCACATTGGAAAAGATCCCAAACCTCACAGTCCAGGTGCAGACTGCTCTCAGCCACACCAGGGCCCGGGATCCCAGCCGCCAGGGCAGCAGAAAGTAAGGAGAGTGTTTTCCCCGAGTCACAGCAATCTGCATGCGGGCAGAACAGGATGTGGGTGTCATGTCTCAACTTGGTCTCAGGATGGACATCTCACATTTCCCTGTTCCGCCATCCATATCCGGTAACTGTCCTCTCCCTGGTCAGAACAGCTGCACAAGTCCAGGTCCTTTTATACTTCAGTACAGATAGGGGGCAACATATTAACAATAGCATTGTACAACTACTATCAGTATAAGAACGTTATTTTGTTGTATAAAAATAATAAAATTCTGTCTGAGCCGTAGTGGCAGAGCGTTTACCTGGGACACTGAAGTCCCACGTTTGAAAACTCAATGTCTCCGGTTTCAGTGTTGACTCACCAACTTCAGAATGGTGTCAACAGTTTAGCTGGACTCATAGAAGTGATCACTGGCTTGAGCCTGAAGTAGCTGGCTTGAGCCCAAGGTCACTGTATTCAGCTCAATGGTCACAGCTTGAGCCCAAGGTCACTGGTTTGAGCCCAAGCTTGCAGGATTGAGCAAGGGTTCACTGGCTTGGATTGACCCTGTGGTCAATGCACATATGAAAGAAATCAATGAACAACAAATATGTGTAAGATATTGATAATTCTCATCTCTCTCTTTCCTCTCACTCCTTCTCTCTCACTATAGATAAGTAAGTAAGTAAATAAATAAATAAATGAAATCCCTTTTTTAACTTTAACTCTCAAGAGTGATAGTTTATTAGTTAGAACTTTGTCTATTACTCACTCTGTGCAAGAAAAAAAAAAGCCTGGGACACGCTTCCCAGATCCCGGGCCAGTTGAAGGAATCAAGAAAATGAGGAGTCATGGGGCCGTTGGCAAAAAGAAAAGATGATAAAAATGGGAAGCACAGGAACTTTTATGCCTGTCTGATTTATTTATTTATTTATTTATTTATTTATTTATTTATTTATTTATTTTTACAGGGACAGAGAGTCAGAGAGAGGGATAGACAGGGACAGACAGACAGGAAGAGAGAGGTGAGAAGCATCAATCATTAGTTTCTCGTTGCCATTGCGACACCTTAGTTGTTCATTGATTGCTTCCTCACATGTGCCCCGACCACGGCCCTTCAGCAGACCAAGCCACCCCTTGCTGGAGCCAGTGACCTTGGGTCCAAGCTGGTGAGCCTTTGCTCAAGCCAGATGGGCTCGCGCTCAAGCTGGCGAGCTAGGGGTCTCGAACCCGGGTCTTCCGCATCCCAGTTCGACGCTTTATCCACTGTACCACCCCCTGGTCAGGCTACACCTGTCTTTTTATGGGCAGTATTTGGATCCCTTCCACCTCCCTTCCCTCTGCTTTCGTCTCTATATCTATAAAAGTAGAAAAAAAAATACAACAACAAAATAATTAAGCCCTGGCCAAACAGCTCAAATGGTTGGAGTGCCAACCTGGAGCGCAAAGGTGGTCAGTTCGATTCCCCAGTAAGAGCACATTCAAGAGGAGGACAAGGTTTCTATTTCTTCTACCAGCTTGGAAAGAAGAAAGGAAAGGAAAGGAAATGAAAGGAAAGGAAGAAAGAATGAAAGAAAGAAGAAAGAAAGAAAAAATTAAAGAAAGAAAGAAGAAAGAAAGAAATTTGTAAAGTGATGAGCGAGTTCCAGAAAGACACCAAAATTACAAAACAATTTAAAAACAGTTTTATTTTAAGCCAGTGGTTGCAGGGTAGACAGACCCGAATCACACAGCCCTGAACACTTAGAGCAGGGGTCCCCAAACTGTGGCCTGGGGGCCACATGCGGCCACCTGAGGTCATTGATCCAGCCCCCACCGCACTTCCGGAAGGGGCGCCTCTTTCTTGGTGGTCAGTGAGAGGAACACAGGATGCATCCGCACCCATAGTTCCCATTGAAATACTGGTCAGTTTGTTGATTTAAATTGACTTGTTCTTTATTTTAAATATTGTGTTTGTTCCCGTATTGTTTTCTTACTTTAAAATAAGATATGTCCAGTGTGCATAGGGATTTGCTCATAGTATTTTTTTTATAGTCTGACCCTCCAACCGTCTGAGGTACAGTGAACTGGCCCCCTGTATAAAATGTTTGGGGACCCCTGACTTAGGATTTAGGGCCGTGATGGCGAACCTATGACACACGTGTCAGCACTGACACGAGTAGCCATTTTCAATGACACGCGGCCGTATGCAGCCGCATACCAGAGAAGTATGGGGCCACATGCCGAGAAGGACATTTCATCCTCGGCTCCTGCACGGCCAGGTGCAGCAGCCGAGGATAAAACATTTGCTGTAGTGTAGACACTCTGTGCCAGAGGTCTGTAGGCCATAACATTTTTGTAATTTAAACTATAAATACCACAAAATTATGGTTTTTTTCTTGAAGTGACACACCACCCAAGCAATGCTCAGTTTTTTGGTGAATTTTGACACACAAAGCTCAAAAGATTGCCCATCACTGGTCTAGGGCTTATCAAGGTAAAACCACAAGGGGCAGTTTACAGAAGCAGAACTAGAGGCTACCTTATCAGGAAGTCTCTGCTACCCAGTTTCTGACTTGTTACAGTATCTATCCTGACAGTGCAACTTGTGGTTTAGCTGAGTTTGCAAGTTTGCACTTATAAAAATACATAAATTTTAGAATGGTGATTACAGAAGCTATACAAAATGGCGGAGCTCATGCTAATAGTTTCACAGTTTCTTGGCACCTTGTTACATACTCCAATGGTTTTAATCAAATTCTTGATTTCGCTTTTTATTACCCTGTAATATAAGAGTATAGTGACTTCTAAGCATTATTAATTTGACAGTATTCCTTTTCTCAAACTGCCTACGACATGCACAAACCTTCTGCAACTTACATAACCCTTAACTTTTATAAACTTTCTTATCTTTTTAGAAATAACTAGCTTTCATAACAATGTACTTTCTTTCAAAAATATCACTATATTTTATGCCTTTTACTATTAAAACTATACAATCCCTTTCTAATTAATCAGAACTCTTCATTACAAAAATTTTAATCTTTAGTGACCACCAAGCTGGCAACAAGTAATTTTTTAATATATACTTCTTTGTAGAGGTGTCCTTCCTCTTAGTAGCTAATATTTATAGGTTACTTTATAGGGACAGCTATAAGCACACACATATATTTTTTATTTACCTCATAGCTTCCCTTCTAGCGAAGGGACTTATATCTCCCTTCTGTGTGACCTACAGCAGCACACGTATCAGACCTTAAGATGACATGCTCTGGTCTTTCCCTGATTTTACTTTCCCTCCTTCCCAAAGTTCAACTATGAGGAGTCCCACGGCGAGGTTCCTCAGGCTTCTGTGATACATAGATAGCCAGCTGCTGGTTTTTGGCTGGAGCAGGGCATGTCGTTCTTCTCAGGGTCCACTTACAGGGGTTGTAGGGATCCATTTGCACCGTCTCTGTGGGGGTCTCTAAGGGAACTTAGGAAGAAAGGGTGTTGCCCTGCCTAAAACAATTCTATACAGGGTGAATTTTGGGTGTATTTAGCATTTAGCAGAACTGGGAGGGGGTAAGCTAGTCCAGTTTTCACCAGTTTTCATAATGAATTTGGTCAGAAATCCTTTCAGAATTCGGTTTATTGTTCCTGAACTCTGAGGCCTGTGAGCACAATGTAATTTCTAATTAATATTGAGTGCATTTTCTACTAGCTGTGAGAACTTAGATATAAATGCAGGCCCATTATGAGACCTAATATTAATGGACAAACTGAATCTGGGAATCATTTCATATAGTAATTTCTTAACAACAGTCACTGCAGCCTCATTTCTAATAGGGAAAGCTTCTACCTATCCTGAAAAGGTGACAATAAAAACTAAGAGGTACTTGTGTTCCTGTGCCGGTGGCTTTACTTTAGTAAAATCTATTTCTAAATGTTCACCTGGGAAAGTTCCTCTTTCCCTATTTCTTAATGTCCCTACTTTGCTTAGTATTTACTTGGGCACTGACTACACACTTGGACGCTATGCCTTCAGCTAGAGATTCTAAGCTGGGCAAACAGTAATTTCCTTAAATAATTTTATTAGTGAACTGATACCTAATATTTTGTTGAATTTGGTAAACTGGTTGTTAAAATGTCACTTTCTAATCAGGGTTTTCTCTAAGGTGGGTGACTGGACAGCCCCCTAATATGGAAATCACAAATTTAATTTCCTTATTCTTTTTAACGTTCATCTGTGCAACTGCACAGATTACTGGAATATTGAAAATGTACTAGTTCCATAGAAAGCAGCTGAGGAAGAATTGATCATCTTTAATGATATTTCTATTTACCCTATTGATATTAGTGATTATCTATATTTCATAAAAAACATTTAAAAAATTTTAAAATTCCCTAAACTATGCAATTCCTGAAATTGTGTAAAGAGCTAAAATTATTGTCAGAAATTTCGTCTGCAAAGAGTTTTTTAAAGAGGAACATAATATATTCAGAGAATGAAGTCACCTAACTTTCTAATATATCAAACACAGTGACTGTTAGTCTAGTCAGCCGGCCTCTAAAGGAGTGGATACTACTCCCTCAGGAAAGAGATGGCTAAGGACAAATCACACAGCCGATGATGCTCGAATAAAGTGAGGAGAATTGCAAGTGAGGATGCCAATCAAGAAGCATTATGGGGCCCTGGCCAGGTTTCTCAGTGGTAGAGCATCGGCCAGGCATGTGGATTTCCTGTGTTCTATTCCCAGTCAGAGAAAACAGGGGAAGTCCCCATCTGCTTCTCCACTCCTCCCCATCTCTCTCCTCTCTCTCTGTCTCTATCATCTATATCTCTACCTGTTTCTATACATATTCATATTATTAGAACATAAATAATATCAACTACAGATATACATGAATACCACATACACATATATCCACATCAATATATATGAATCAAACATATAATGAGTAATTACCTTTACCTTCCCTTCTTACGGGAAAGTAGGAGCCTCCGGGCATCCAGGGGAAACTCTGGTTGTGGAGGAGGAGGAATCAGAAGCCGGGTCTCCTACCCCCTGGTGGAGGATGGTGGCTGTCACAACACGGTGCCTTCACAAGCCGTGGACTCCGACGGAAACACGTCCTATTCTCGGTCCCCTCGTGGCTGCCTGTCCTTCTCCCCCTCGCTCTCTGTAGACCCTCCCTGAGCCCAGGTGCTTTCTGAGTTGCTGGTGCCAACCTCCCTGTCACCTTCTGTGCGGCTTGTCTCACACATGCTCACCAGAGCCGTGGCTGCCGCACTTGAGACAGATCCCAATCTCTGAGCCAGCTCTCTCTGCGTGGGTTGCGGGAGGCGCCGTGTGCAGGGGTGGAATGCTCAGTCCCGCACCCACTGTCCCCGTGTCCACATGTGTGGGAGGTGCTGCCCTCTGACAAAAACAAAGGCACCCACTTTTAGGAAGCTTTGATGACACACATGTGAGTAATACGTGTCATCTTGTGGTACTGGCACTTCGCTGGTTTTGTCTGATCTAAGTTTTCTTCATCTCCAAAGGACAAAACACTGTCCTGCAGAGGTCGAGCTGCTTTTCTGGGAATGGGCCTGATAATTAATATTTTATTCTCTGTGGGCACTAGCCTCTGTCACAACAACTCACCCCCACCGCAAACAACACGGGGACGAAGGGACACACTTGTCCTCTTATAAAACCAGTACTTCTGAACACTAACATCTGAATTTCAGATCATTCTCATAAGTCACTCAATATTTTTCTTCTTCTGGTTTTTCTCTTTTTTTAATTTGTCTACATTTAAATAATGTGAAAACCATTCTACCCTCGCAGGTCCACTTTGGTGATAAAGGACTGATTACGTCCTGGGGACAGTAACTGACAGAGTCTCGCTGTACAAGATGAAGGCGGGCAGTTTTGGTTAAAATTGCCGTTATTCCTTGTTTGTTTTTTCTTTTCCCCACCACCCCTTCCTGCACAGGAAAGGAAAACATAAAGAGAAAGCTGGAATGTAAAACTATGGGAGGCGCCTGCAGGCACCAGAGAGCCCACGGGTGCTCCGTCCTGCCCCGGTCTGCAGGAGTAGGTACAGACACTGCTGCCAACTCTGGGTGCAGCTGAGGGTCCCCCCTCACGAGGGAGATGCGCCACCGCTGATGTCTGCAGAATAAACATGTTGCCACCCCCCACGTGGGTCCTGCGTCAGGTCCTTGCCAGACATGTCTGAATGACTGGTCACTTAACTCTAGCAGGGGGTGGGGGACATTTCAGTCCTGAGTCTGCTCACACAGCTTACTAGCTGACTGACACCCAGCAAGGTGTCCCCTTTCCTGGGCCTCAGTGTCTGCACCTGCCATGACTGATACTCTGATACTGCTGTTCCCAAGTCACCTGGAACCTGTCTGCCCATGTCCATAAACCGATGGACTGAGGATAAGGGCTTTGAGAAGCCGTGTGTGTGTGTGTGTGTGTGTGTGTGTGTGTGTGTGTGTGTATGTGTGTGTGTTGTGTGTGTGTGTGTGTTATTTGTTGAAAAATCACTGAGAGTTTGTTCTTGCTTTAATGTCCCTTGAGGGCTCTCGTGTACCCAGAAGTGGCTCGTGGTTGATACTGAACAGCTGGGGAAACCAGTTAGTCAGGGGCCCCGAGGAGCAGGAAGATTTCAGCTGCCACTCAGACATCATCCATAGAACCAGAACTCGGGGATGACAGAGCCCACCCACTATGTCACAGAGAGCCAACACTCACAGACCTGGGGACTGCTTCTTCTCTCCAGAGGCACCTTCCCAAATAGCCCGAGTCCTTGACAACCACTCCTTAGCACCCACGGAACCCTTTCCGGCACAGACGAGATATGAATGGCAAAGCCAAGGCCCGCTGACCAGACGACCGGGAAAGTGTCCTCAGCGGTAACGGAGTAGCCCCCAGTGTGAGATAGTCAGGGTACAGGTTCTTAGTCCCCTCTCTGCTCAGTGACTTCCTTCTTCTAACAGGTAAACTCTCACACACTGCTACTGGGAATGCAATACGGCAAGTCTGCTTTGGGAGACCCTCGGGCACGTTAAACCTATGTTGTAAAAGTGACACACATGCTGACAGAACGATCCATTAACCCCATACCTGGGGAGTCACCTGGGGAAGTCAAAATGTGTGTTCACATTAAGAGCCTGTATGAAATGTTTATAGAAGCTTTACTCATCATTGCACAAAAAAGGGAAACAATACAGATGTCATTCAATTAGTGAATTAACAGTGGTACTATCATTTTATAGTATTATTCTATCGTATAATAGAATACCATGCAGCAATGAAAATGAATGAATGATTGATTCATGTGATAAGCCTAAGAGCACTACACCACAAAGCTTGGATTTTAGTGTATGTAGATTTTAAAAATTTCAACTCGATGTGGGTGATAAATGGGATGTAGACTGTGACAGATGAAATGGGGTCATGATTAATCATATGACCACACTAAAGGTGGTGGGAAGAAGGAACTGATATAAATAACTATGAAAACTTGTTAAATATTTTCCAGTAAATGGAACTAGGGATCAATGAAGAACTGACTGACTTCTGGGAAGGGGGAGGGAAAAGCAAGATGAGTCTGGAGCATCTTCTAGAGCCAGAAAGTAAGAAAGTGATCTTGAAAAATGCAGCTTACTGTGTTAAATGTAACAACAGAAACCTTAATGATCCCGCAATAACCAAAGTTGAAACATTTTTAGGTAAGAGGAGGGGAGAGAGTAAGGCAGACTCCCATAGGTGCCCCGACAGGATCTACCCAGTAACCCCATCCAGGGACAATGTTCCATTGCTCTCTTGGCCGAACAGACACCTTCTCTGTCGGGGCAACAGACACCTTCTCTGTCGGCCAACAGACACCTTCTCTGTCGGCCACAACCGAGGTCTTAATGCTTGTCATGGCGGAGTTTATGTTCCTGAAACATCAGGCCCAGCATTTATGTGCTAGACGGCTGATTTATAACCCAAGTGAAATTCAGAGTCTTATCAACTCCGAGGTCAAACACACAGAGATTATCAAGGACGAGTGGGACTTGAAGTTGGAATGGGGACACCTGGGTAAATTTTAATAGCACGTACATCATAGACATTAGAAAAAACCCATGAGTCCGAAGGACCAATGCAGAGTCCCTGAGAGTCCCTGCGATTTACACAAACACATGTAAACTGGCAGGTCTTGTCTACGGTGAGTAGAGATGTCACCTCTCACTAGATCTCCATGAGGTCAGAGGTAACTCTCCTCCCTGTGTCCGTCCCCAAAGTCCCTGATTCCCTCTTCCCTCCACAGGTGTTTAGAGAATAAACATCTGCATGTGTTGACTTGGACACATCTGAAATATTCTTGAGCATCATTCTGGGAGCTGTAGGATCAATGACCGTCTATACAACCTTCACTGTTGCTGAGCCAATGCATCAATACCCACAGCACTGACGACCTAAGAAAGTGTTTAGTGTTTGTACCTGGACTTTCTGTTAATTCTGTCTTCATAGTAACCTTCACTCTAAGTTGCAAGAGAGTCTGAGACATCAAGTATTGTTTTAATAAATCACATCACTGCCCAGATCACTGCCAAGAAGAACTGGGGAGTCACGGCACCTTATAAAGCCTTTCCCTGTGCGTGGGCAGCAGCTGGGCTCATACATTTTGGTGAGTGATGCTGAGACGACCTGTGCAGAGAACAATAGATCAATGTCTGTTCAATGATGAGACATGTTCCTGAATACGGCCATCTAATTACAGACATTTATCTAAAAGTCAGTCAGAAATAAGCAAGACGATGTGTGTAAAGGATACTCACTGCTGTTATGCTTGTAGCCGCAAGTGTTTAGCAATAACCCAACTGTCAGAATATAACGAATACTTAGAGTCTTCTAAAAGGTGACGTATAAATGCAGGCATGGTATAACACTGTTCACACAGGGACGTGGTCCTGTGCGCGCTGCTGGAACAGTGTCCGAGGTAGAGCCTGGGGTGAGGAAGGACACTCAGAACACGGGGACCCTGGTGGCTCCTGCAGAGCAGGTGAAGGGCAGGCCCAGGAATGGGGACCTATAGTCTCACTCATCACTCAGCAACTTTTCGAGTTTTCCTTTAGTGCAATAATTACTCATTTACTTTAAAACATAGACATTTCAGAGGCAGGTTCCAAGAACTTCGTCATATCACCTATTTTTTTTTTTTTTACATGGACTGAGAAAGAGTCAGAGAGAGGGATAGATAGGGACAGACAGATAGGAGCGGAGAGAAGCATCAATCATTAGTTTTTCATTGCTGTCGCAACACCATGGTTGTTCATTGATTGCTTTCTCACATGTGCCTTGACTGCATGCCTTCAGCAGACCGAGCCACCCCTTGCTGGAGCCAGCGACCTTGGGTCCAAGCTGACGAGCTTTTTAGCTCAAGCCAGATGGGCCTGCGCTCAAGCTGGCGAGCTCAGTGTCTTAAACCTGGGTCTTCTGCATCCCAGTCCGACGCTCTATCCACTGCGTCACCCCCTGGTCAGGCGTATCACCTATTTCTAAGAAAGAACACAAGTCATTGGAGAGCTGTTTATATGATATATTTAAATCCTAGTGACATCAGGAAATGAATGTGTCTTTCAGCTTAACTCTGACCAAGTCCTTCCCTCGTGTTCCTCTGCTCTCACTTCACAGGGTCTGAGCCACTGTCCCCTCCACCTCAGTAGATCACCCAGCCAGGACCAGCAAACCTCCCCCACAGTCCCTCAGCCTGGAGAACAAACCCTCTAGGGAAGGTCTTTTTCCAGGGTTGTGGCCTATAGAGGTGAGTAGGGTCCCTCATCAGACACAGAAGAACGCTGTTCCCGGTACTCACTGACTGAGAGCTCTAGTCCTTGTCCGCTTTGAACACTAGAAGGTAAATACCCAAGCAGATGGCACACAGAACACACACCAGTCCTCATCATCACTATCCACATGAAACAGGTGTGGGCACTGAGCCCAGGGACACATGCTGCCATAAAGGGGCGGGACAGGATTATGAAAGAGGCTGGGAGGCCCAGAGGCCCTGCAGCACAGTCGCTGAGCCCCGCCCACCCCACTATAAGTGCAGGCTGCCTGCCCTCCCCACCACTCACTCTGCCCTCCCTCCCGACACCTACCTCCAGGGGACTCTCAGCCATGAGGACCCTCGCCCTCCTCGCTGCCCTGCTCCTCCTGGCCTTCCAGGCCTGGGCTCAGCCCCTGCAGGAGACAGCTGACCAGGTGCCTGCCTAGGATCGGCCTGAGGCTGAAGTCCTGGTTATGGCCATCTCATTCTTTGGTGAGAAACACCTTGCTAGAAAAGGTTCAGGTGACACCTGCCCACATGCTATAGGGTCTGACCCCAATCAGAGGGCCTGTTATAGGGGCAGGGAGACCCAGCTCACAGTGGTGGGTGGGATGAGGTGGGAGAGAAGCAGGCAGCACGAGGGGAGAGGAGGATGGGGATGGGGCAGAGAATGAGCAGGGACCTGATGGACTCAGGTCAGAGACGGTCATGGGTCTGTGTCACCAACGCAGAGACAGCCAGTGCTTGTGATTCACACAGACACCAGACCTGTCACCCTAACCTGGCAGGTGTGGTCTCCAATGGTAGACTTGTCTCCCCTGAGTAAACGTCTCTGATACTGGCTGTGCCTCTGCTCCCTGTGCCTATCTCTCTGTGCCTGACCCTCCTCCTCGCTCTACAGCCCTTCCGAGAATCCTCATATGCTTGTGCAGGAAAGGCTTATGCAAAACAAATGAGCATCTCTCTGGCAGCTGTTGGAAAAAGGGCCGTCCATACAATAATTGCTGTCGCTGAGTTCTGTGGACGGAGACTGAACGCACTGTGACATTCCACTGAGGAACCAGGAATGCATTTCTTCAGTCTATGTGTCCTTCTGTCCTTTCTCTCTCCAGAATAAAATTCAAGAATTAAAATTACTGTTTCTGTCTCTCTCTCATTTTTTTTCTGCTCCATTTTTCTTATGTGTGTGGTTCACCCCAATGGAGAATTCTGTTCTGAATGATCTAAATTACGTTATCCAGCTTTTCCAACCCAAAAATGAACAATTTGACCATGTACACGGCAATAACAAAGACAGCAAAAATGAACATATTTAGAACAAACTGAACAGACAAAATTTAATCCATTGATAAATAAAACTCAAAGAAGGAAGGTGTCTTGAGTGAACCAATATGTTGTTGACTTCAGAAGGTGATTCTAATGGACTGTGTCACATGTTCTTAATTTTCAGATGGAAAAGGGCATTGGTATGTATATTTTCTCAGGATAAGCAGGTGTTTCAGTCACATGTGCATAATCCTAGCTCTATGAACAAGATCAAGTGACCTAATGCTTCAGGGTGCCACCAACAGAGAGAAGTAAGAACTACACCCAAAAACAGTATATTAATCAGCATCTGTGGTCTCAAACAACGACAATGAGCCATTCAGTAGAGTGGGTCATGCCCTATGATCAGTGAAATGAATAGTTCCCCCAGGATGCAGTGGTGAGAGTAGCCCAATGACCAGTGCAAGAGCTGATCTCAATTCTCTCATGCCTTGACCAGCACTCTCAATATCCATGAGACTGTCAGCTTCCACCTCTAGGACTCAAAACCAGGGTGCCACCAACAGAGAAAAGTAAGAACTACATCAAAACCGAAGTATACTGTGTGCAGCATCGGTGGTCTCAGATAATGAACTGAGAAGGGGAGTCCCAGAGCCGCTGGTAAAGCTCAGCATGCCCAGTGACCGTGAACTCAGTGGTCCTCGTTTGGATCACAAATGGTAAATGAGTCAATATGAAGGAAACAGTGTGTCTCAACGTTCTCCATCTCTGTTTAAAGAGATTCAGTCCACTAGTTACAATAATCCCACCTTGAATCTAATATAACGTAGCAAGAAATGGTATGTGTTTAGCAATGCCACGGACAGGACAGACGCTTGGTCCTGAGCTGAGAGTGAGGCTGCAGGGAAGCCACCAAGACAGAGAAGCCTTATTTCCAGACGACAAGCACCTCTCTGCCCCCCTCTCCCTGTTCCACGGTTACCACACACGTCCTAAAGCCACGACCTTGGATTCTACGCTGAGTGGTATTCCATAGTATATATGTACCACATCTTCTTTTTTAATCAGTCATCTATTGAAGAGTTTTTTTGGTTGTTTCCATGTCATGGCCACTGTGAACAATGCTGCAATGAACACGGGGCTGCATGTGTCTTTACGTACCAGTGTTTCTGAGTTTTGGGGGTAAATACCCAGTAGAGGGATGGCTGGGTCATATGGTAGCTCTATTTTAATTTTTTGAGGAACCACCATACTTTCTTCCATAATGGTTGTACTACTTTACATTCCCATCAAAGTGAATGAGGGTTCCTTTTTCTCCATAGCCTCTCCAACATTTGTTATTACCTGTCTTGTTGATAATAGCTAATCTAACAGATGTGAGATGGTATTTCATTGTAGTTTTGATTTGCATTTCTCTAATAGCTAATGAAGATGAGCATCTTTTCATATATCTGTTGGTCATTTGTATTTCCTCCTGGGAGAAGTGTCTGTTCATGTCCTGTTTCCATTTTTTTATTGGATTGTGTGCTTGTTTATTATTTTAGCATCTGTATTCATTAGAGATATTGGTCTGTAGTTTTCTTTTTTTGTGTTGTCCTTGCCAGGTTTCGGTATGAGGGTTATGTTGGCCTCATAAAATGTGTTTGGAAGTATTGCTTCTTCTTCAATTTGCTGGAAGACTTTGAGTAGAATAGGAACCAAATCTTCTTTGAATGTTTGACAGAATTCACTAGTATAGCTGTCTGGCCCTGGACTTTTATTTTGGGGGAGGTTTTTGATAGTAAAAGGTGAAAGATTTATGCGATCTGAAGAGAAACCAGAGTATGAGAGGTTTTTGATAGTTGTTTCTATTTCCTCCCTGCTTATTGGTCTGTTTAGGCTTTCTGCTTCTTCATGACTCAGTCTAGGAAGATTGTATTGTTTTAGGAATTTGTCTATTTCTTTTGGATTGTTAAATTTGGTGGCATATAGTTTTTCATAGTATTCTACAATATTTCTTTGTATATCTATAATATCTCCTCTTTCATTTTGGATTTTGTTTATTTGAGTCCTTTCTCTTTTTTCCTTAGTGAGTCTTGCGAAGGGTTTGTCAATTTTGTTGATCTTTTCAAAGAACCAACTCTTTGTTTTATTAATTTTTTCTACTTTTGCTGTTTTCTACTTCATTTATTTCTGCTCTGATTTTTATTATTTCCTTTCTTCTGCTGGTTCTGGGTTGCCTTTGTTCTTCTTTTTCTAGTTCTTTAAGGTGTAAAGTTAAGTGGCTTACTTAGGCTCTCTCTTGTTTGTTCATATAGGCCTCTAGTGATATGAACTTCTCTCTTATTACTGCTTTTGTTGCATCTCAGATATTCTGATATGTTGTATTGTTATTTTTGTTTGTTTGTATGTAACTTTTGATCTCTGCTTTTATTTCTTCTTTGGCTCACTCATTTTTTAAAAGTATGTTGTTTAGTTTCCACACTTTTGTGTGTTTGTTTACCTCTTTTTTGCAGTTGAATTCTAGTTTCAAGGTTTGTGATCAGAGAATATGCTTGGTATAATTTCAATCTTTCTGAATTTGTTAATGTTATTTTTGTGGCCCAACATATGGTCAATTCTTGGGAATGTACCTTGTACAATAGAGAAAAATGTATACTCTGGCAGTTTGGGATGGAATGTCCTGTAGATGTTTATCATATCTAATTGTTCTAGTGTTTCATTTAAGGCCAATATTTCTTTATTGATTTTCTGTTTGGTTGAATGATCTAGAGCCATCAGCAGTGTATTGAGGTCTCCAAGTATGATTGTATTTCTTTCGGTTTTTGTTTCTAGGTCAGTCAGTAGCTGTCTTATATATTTTGGTGGCCTTTGGTTTGGTGCATATATATTAAAAAGTGTTATGTCTTCTTGATTCAGTGTCCCCTTAATCATTATGAAATGACCGTTTTTGTCTCTGATTACCTTTGCTGTCTTGTAGTCAGCATTGTTAGATATGAGTATTGCTACACCTGCTTTTCTTTGAATGTTATTTGCTTGAAGTATTGTTTTCCAGACTTTTACTTTGACTTTGTTTTTATCCTTGTAGCTTAGATGTGTTTCTTGTGGGCAGCATACAGTTGGATTTTCTTTTTTAATCCATTCTGCTACTCTGTGTCTTTTTATTGGTGAGTTCAATCCATTTACATTTAGTGTAATTATTGACACTTGAGGGTTTCCTATTGCCATTTTATATATTGCTTTCTGTTAGTTTTGTATCTTGTTTGGTTCTTCTCTTTTGTTTTTCTATCATTTGTTTTGTTTGGTTGTAATCCATACTTCTTTCCTCTGTTACTTCTTTTTTCAAGCCATGTGTTTCTGTGGTGGTTTTTTCAGGAGTGGTTACCATTAAGTAATGGGAAAAGTACATATCACGTTCATTGTAGTACATTATCTCATAAGTACATCTGCAACCCATCCTTCTTTGCTATTGTTAATCTTTGTCCTCTTCTCTTTTTTTTTGTTTTTGTTCTCACAGATTAAACTTGTTTTTATTGTGATCTTGACGAAGCTTTTACTTGTAGTTTTGCTTTATTTTGTTCTTTGTATCTGGTCGGAAAACCCCCTTTAGTATTTCCTGAAGTGGGGTTTTCTGGTGATAAATTCCCTCATCTTTTTTGTATCTGTGGGTGTTCTCATTTCTCCTTTGTATTTGAAGGATAGCTTTGATGGGTATAGCATTCTTGGATGGAAGTTCCTCTCTTTCAGAACTTTAAATATTGGGGTTCATTCTCTTCTAGCTTGTAGAGTTTTTGCTGAGAAATCTGATGATAATCAAAGGGGCCTTTCTTTATATGTTGTATTCTTCTTTTCCATGGCTGCCTTGAGAATTTTTTCTTTGTCATTGATTTGTGCCAATTTCATTATGATGTGCCTTGGAGTAGGCTTGTTAGGGTTAAAATAAGGTGACCTGATTTTAAAATTGGTAAAGCGGGACACCATTGATGGGGGGGGGTGTCTTGATTAAAAATTTGGTCTATATGGAGCAAAAAAATATTTTCATAGCAAAAATAGTATTGTAATATATTTTTAAATTGAGACTTTTAAAACACCATGGGAAATGGGACAAATTGTTAAAAATCAAGACTGTCCAACCAAAAGCGGGATGTCTGGCCACCTTAGGTTAAGATAACTTGGTGTTCTATTTGTTTTTTGAATTTGAGGTTTTAGTTCTACCCACAGGCTTGGGAAGTTCTCATCTATTATTTGTTTGAATATGTTCTCCATTCCATTTTCTCTCTCTTCTCTTCTTGATATACCCATTATTCTTATGTTGTTCTTTTTGATGGAGTCAGATAATTCTTGTAGGGCTTTCTCATTTTTAAAAATTTACGAGTCTCTCTCCTCTTCTCTCTGTAGTACCTCCAATTACCTATCTTCTATGACACTAATTTTCTCTTCTATCTAGCCTGTTCTATTAGCTAAGCTTGTTACCTCATTTTTCAGTTCCTAAATTGAGTTTTTCATCTATGTTTGATTCCTTTTCATAGTGTCAATTTCCTTGATGATGTATTCTTTCTGCTCATTGAATTGTTTTCTAACCTCCCTAAATTGCCTTTCTGTGCTTTCTTGTATATCTCTGAGTATTTTTAAAACTTCAATTTTAAATTCTCTGTCATTTAACTCCAAGGTTTCCAAGCTAATGGAATTATTTTCTATAGATTTTTCCTCATCTATCTGAGCTACATCTCTGTCTTTTGTATCCATGATATTCTATTTCTTTTTTCTTAATGGCATTTGAGAGTGGTATTGTTAATAACATTAATAAGAGTTGATAAAGAAAACAACAACAACAAAAAGAAAAAAAATAAAACAACAAAAAAACTTTTTTTGAAAAAATATAGTGAAAAACTGAAAATTCTATTGTGCTAAGTTGAACAAAAACTACATAGAACAAAGGGCTTGAATTGGGTGGAATTGACAAAGAGGCAAAAACAAGGTAAGAACCCACAAAATAGTATAAGGAAAAAATTTGGATCAAGAATAAAGTAATTTGTTTGTAAATTATGGTTTAATAAGAGAAATAGTGAAAGAGAAGAGAAGAAAAAGAAAAAAGAAAGTACAGTGAAAAATGAAAATTCTATTGTATTAAGTGGAACAAACACTACATAGAATGGAGAGCCAGATTTTGGGGAAATGTGAATGCGACAAAAAGCAAAGGCAAAAGCACACAAAATGCCATAAAGAAAAAATTTGAATCCAGAATAAAATAATTTGTTTGTGAGTAGGCTCAAATGAGAGAAAAAGTGAAAGAGAAAAGAAGAAATCAAGAGAGAGAGAGAGAGAAAGAGATAAGAAATAAAGAGAAAGAGAGTTAAGGTTTTTGGAATGTAACCCTCATAGAAAAAAAAAAAGAATGGAAAATGTAACACCTATGGGTAATGAAGTTTAAAATGAAAAGAAAAGAATAAAACAAAAAGAGGATACAATGACCAAGGTGGAAGAAATATAAGATAAAAACTGAAAGAAAAAAATAGAAAAAGTTATAAAGACTGTAAATTTTTCCTGGCTTTGAGAGGTTATCTTCTTCCTTTTTCTTCTTTCTCTCTCTTTTTGGCAAGGGGCACTGTACCCCAGGTTCTGCCCCTGTGGTGCTCTTAGGCAGAGATTTGCGGTTGATGTGTTGCTATGGCGATGACATAAACTAGGTCTCAGTCGTGTTGGTAAGAAGGGCTTGTTAGCATTTGCAGGCTCTGACAATGGGAGAGTCCGCTTTCTCGGAGCCTCTCCCCCAGTCTCTCCTTCCTGAACCAGCAGCCTGGGGACCCAGCTGTGAAGTTGTCCCAGTCACTGCCTGCAGAGCAAGAGTGTCTAAGAACTGCCAAATACTTACTTAAAGCAGGGTTTTGGGCAAGGCTTTACCAGCCAGAGCTGCCTGCATAATCAGGCAGGGCTGGGAGCCAATTGCTTTTCAGGTGTCTTTCTATGAACCTCTGGGCATATCTAGTATGCCTCAGTGCTCCATGGGTCTACTCTCCCCAGGCTTTTTGCACTTTATAACCTGTATCAACTGGTAGGAAGATGCCCCAGGCACTGCCTGCAGAAGCAAGAGTTCTTAAAAGCTGACAAGTCTCTCCTCCAGGTCCATTCAAAGCATAGCTCTGTGTATGGAAGTTTTGTCAACCAGAGCCTCCAGCTTAAGCAGGCAGGGGAGTGAGCTGACTTCTGGACAGGCTCCTTTCTGAGGTTCCCCAGATTTCTAGTTAAATTTGCCTCAGCCCTCCGCGGGTCTGCTCTCTGCAGGCTTCTCCCTTGTTAGGAAGCCTACAGCCCAGCCCACCCAACTTCCACAGTGTTCTTTGAGATCTGTTCCATGGGAATGTGCTTTTTAACCTATATCGGCTGGCGGGAAGTTGCCCCAGCCACTGCCTACAGAGCAAGCGGCCCTAAGAACTATCAAGTCCCTCCTTCAGGTCTGCTTAAATTGCAGCCCTGGGAAAGAAGGCTTTGTCAGCCAGAGCCATCAGCATGAGCCGGCCGGGCAGTGAGCAGACTGCAGGTTAGGCTCCTTTCAGTGTTCTGTGGGTCTGCTCTCCAGAGGCTGCCTGCTCTCGCAAGCTGCTTATGTGCCCTTCCCCGCACCACTTCTGCAGTTCTCTTCCATGGGAATGTGCTTTGTTAGGCTGTATGGCTGGTGGAGGTGCCCTGCCCGGACAGGTCCAAGCATAGGAAAGCCAGCTCTCTCATACTTCCCGAGCGCTGTTGTTCAGGGAGCCAGGATTACACAGAAACTCTGGCTACAGCCCATGCAGAAGGCCACTGCTGACAGTCTCTGACCCAGCGCCTCCCTCTGGGAATATGGATGCCCATGCCCAAAGCGCCAGGCGGAACCACTCGCTTGCTGCCTGCACTCGCCAACTGGGAGACCAGGAATAAACAAAGCCCAATGCCACTCTGGTACCAGTCTCTGCAGGCAACCCACTTGCCCACCTCTGCCGGTGTTTGCAGCTGACATTAGCTCCGCGTTGGCTATTTCAAGCTGAGCTGCAGGCACACTTTGTCCTTGGCTTGACCATTTTTCCCCTAGCCCTCCCTTCCTTTCTGTTCCAAGTGAAAGCAGCCCTTCCCGAGGTCAGTGAGGAAAGCCGAGTACTTCATTATCCGTTTTATTTCCTTCAGAGTGGATTATATATTCAGCCACCTTTTCACCCAATCGTACCTTTGTTTGATGTATGTGTATTTCAAATGCTCATGGGATTAGTTTCTGTTTCTAGTTGTTGAATTTGTTGAAATTTCAAGGACAGGTATCGGGAACACCCCTTACGGCACCATTTCTCTGATGTCACTCACCCAAAATGGACTTTAAAACAAAGACTATAGTAAGGGTTAAAAGACGTCATCACATAATGATAAAGAGAGGAATCCGACAGGAAGATATTATGCACCTAATATAGCAGCACCTAAATATATAAAGCAGACTTTGATGGACACAAAATGTAAGACCAACAGCAATACTGTACTAGTAGGGGATTTTAATACCCGACTTCTCCTACGTGTTCCGACCGGGGATAGACCCACCACCTCAGGGCTCTGGGACGATGCTCTATCCACTCAGTCAGCCAGCTAGGGTCTCTGTCTATTTGCTCAACAGAGGCTTTAGCCTGTTAGTTATGTCAGCACACACAGAACTGCGTCCCTGTTTTTCAGCATTATATTGTCCCAGCATGAGATTTGTCTTTCTTATTGATTATTAAATTCTGATAATTTTGTTATTTCTAAACATTTGCATTTATAAGCATAACTCCTGTGGGAATCTTTTAAAAACATTATCTTCTTATGTCTGGGTGTCTTTTGGATAAAAGTCTAGTAGTAGATTGGAGGGTGCAAAACACGTCTTATATGTTTAAGAGACATGAATTTATTGTCCTCTGCAGAGGTCACTCTGACATCAGTCACCAAACATATGAGCCCCACCGATGCCCACCTTCAGAGAAAGGTGTTTACCCGGCCCTGTGATTCCCCAATTTCACCCTCCTTTCTTCTGGCCTGGGGCCTGGGCACCTACGTGTCCGTTAGAAATACATCAGATATCCCAAAACTCTAGCACTCAGAGTGAGCAATAAATGCTGTTTGATCTGATGAAATGTAATGTCTGAGGCGGGCCCTTTTTAAATAATAAAATGAATTACTGTTACTCCCTCATAGTTGTGTTATGCTATTGTTTTATATGTTTCTCCACATTTCCGCATGGAGGGCGGGAGCACCCGGATCTGTGGCAGCCGTGTGTGACCAGGAAGAGGACAGGTACTCGACATGGACGGCGTAGCAGGAAGAGGCGAGGTGTCCGTCCTGAGACCACAGGGGATGTGTCCCCCACACACCGAGCTGCCCACAGGCGGATTGCTGTGACTCGGGAAAGCCACACTTAGCACTTTCTGCCGGCCCTGGGGGCGGGATCTGGGGACCTGGAGTGGCTGAAAGCAGTCTGCTCCTGGACTGTGAGGTTTGAGACCTTTCCCAACCTGATAGGTAAGACCTGCTCTCCCAAATGAGTGCTGGCTCTGTTTCTGCCATGAGTCAGCCGGGAGCACACATCTCCACAACTGAGGAGTTCCTGAGTTTGTGTTCTTAGAGTGTCCTTTCCATTTTAGCGTCTGGTTTGGATAATGAAATAGTTGTTTGATTTATTTCTGTGGATTTAAAGATTTATGTTTAAAACTGGGACCTAATCTCCGTGTCCTAAGTACTGACGATCATTCCCAGAGAGTGTCATTTCCCTTTGGGCTCCTCCTCTTGTCTACACAGATACTTTGTGGGGGTTTTAAAGGTAGTTTAAACAGTTTTATTGTTAGTTTCTGCATTTTGTGTCTTTCCCACTAAAGTTTGCAAAGGCTGGTCTTCCATGTGTTAGGGCTTCTGTGTCCTGCTGGTGGAAAGTGACAGTCTCATGGAAATTGTGAGCACAGCACAAAACATAGAGAGCACTGAGATCAATTCTTTGTGTTGTAAAGTACCGTTCTGCTGGGTTTACGTAGAGACACCAAGTCCAAATGAATTTTTAAGGAGTTTTATTAAAAGGAGGAGATTTATTAATATGCCGGCCGCATATGACTAACACGGGGCATAGTTGACTCAAACAGTGTCGTGTTGAACACAGCCCTGAGGCAGGCTATATACCCCTGATCACACAGGTTGGCAGGAAAAGGAGGAGGAGCGGAAGATGACACAATTCTTTAGCAATCACATTTATAGAATCTCTCTGTATGCTTAACCCAAATTATAAAATGTCCTTTAAGCTGCCTAGTAAACGGGTGTCTTCTGCACAGTATGTCTCTGCAAGCCAGGAAATTCCCACGTTCCTTTTCCTCACTCCCTACAGAAAGGAGAGGACAAGAAACCAGACTCTTTTTCCTAAAATATTTTTATTCATTTATTTTTTAATTAATTTTAATGGGGTGACATTGATAAATCAGGGCACATATGTTCAGAGAAAATATTTCCAGGTTATTTTGACATTTGATTATATTGTGTACCCATCACCCAAAGTCAAATTGTCCTCCATCACCTTCCATCTGGTTTTATTTGTGCCCCTCGCCTTTCCCTACCCCCTCCCATACCTCGCCCTCTCCCCAGGTAGCCAGTACACTCTTGTCCATGTCTCTGAGTCGCATTCTTATGTCCCACCTATGTATGTGATCATATAGTTCTTAGTTTTCTCTGATTTACTTATTTCACTCTGTATAATCTTATCAAGGTGCATCCATGTTGTTGTAAAGCAGTGGTTCTTAACCTGGGTTCTATGGAACCCTAGGGGTTCGATGAATCGGTCTCAGGGGTTCAGAGAAGCCTCTGCTGTGGAGGCCAGAATAAAGTAATGCCGTAATTTGTTGTGAGTTCATGCACTTTGTTGGTTTTGTTCTTTGAGCAAGGTGATGTTCATGCACGGCTCAGTTTTTGCACCAGTAAAAAACATATACCTACGTCTTGAATTTGGAAAAAAAATCCTATTTTATTTATCACTAAAGAAGGGTTTGGTGAATGCGCATATGACACTGGTGGGTTCGGTACCTCAGAAAAGGTTAAGAACCACTGCTCTGGGCTTTACTTGCTGCTCTTTTTGTAGTTCTTTTAGATGCAAGGTTAAGTTATTTATTGGACCTTTTTCTAGCTTCTTGAGGTATGCTTGTAATGCTATGAACTTTTCTCTCAGGACTGCTTTTACTGTGTCCCATAAATTTTGAGTTGTTTTATGCTCATTATCTTTCATTTCTAGGAATTTTTTTTATTTCTTCTTTGATCTCATTGTTAACTCATTCATTATTTAATGACATGCTATTTAGTTCCCAAGTGTTTGAGTATTCTTTAGTTTTTCTGTTGGGTTTGATTTCTAGTTTCATGCCATTGTGATCAAAGATAATGCTTGATATGAATTCAATCTTCTTATATTTGTTGAGACTGCTTTTGTTCCCTAACATCTGGTCTATTTTATAGAAGGTACCATGAGCACTTGAGAAGAATGTATATTCTACTGCTTTAGGGTAAAATGTTCTGAAGATATCTATTAAATCCAGTTGATCTAGTGTATCCTTTAAGTCGGCTGTTTCTTTGTTAATTTTCTTTATTGAGGATTTATCTAATGATGTTAGTGGGATATTGAAATCTACTGCTATTATAGTATTGCTGTTGATTTCGCCCTTTATGTCCATCAAAATCTGCTTTATATATTTAGGAGCTCCTATATTAGGTGCATAGATATTTCTGATGGTGATATCTTCATGTTGGATTGCTCCCTTTATTATTATGTAGTGACCTTCTTTATCTCTTACTTCAGCCTTTGTTTTACAGTGTATTTTTTCTGATATAAGTATTGCTACCCCAGCTTTTATTTCATTTCCATTTGCATGAATATTTTTTTCCATCCTTTTACCTTCAGTCTATGTGCATCTTTTGTTTTAAGGTGTGTTTCTTGTAGACAGCATTTCTACTGGTCCAGTTTTCTTAATCACACAGCTACCCTATGTCATTTGATTGGATCATCTAATCCATTTTTATTTAAGGTTATTATTGATATGTAGTCGTTTATTGCTATTTTATTCTTTAAAGCTGCATTCCTCTTTTGCTATATTTTTTCTTCCTTTGAACTGTTTACAAAAAGCCCCTTAATATTTCTTGCAGCATTGGTTTGATTGTAATAAATTCTTTGAGTTGTTTGTTTATTTTTCTGTGTTTTAGTTTTTGGTTTTTGTCTGGGAAGCTTTTTATTTCTCCTTGAATTTTATACAATAGCCTTGCTGGATAAAGTAGTCTTGGTTGTAGGCTCTTGTTCTGCAGTACTTTGAATATTTCTTGCCATTCCCTTCTGGCCTCAAGTGTTTCTGTTGAGACTTCGAATGTGATCTTTATGGGGGCTCCATGTAGGTGATAGCCATTTTTGTCTCTAGCAGCTTTTTAATATTTTCTCTTTATCATTTAGCTTTGGTATTTTAATTATGATGTGTCTTGGTATAGATTTCTTTGGGTTTCTCTTTAATGGAATTCTCTGTGCCTCTTGAACTTGTGTAACTTTTTCTTGCATCAATTTAGGGAAGTCTTCAGCTATGATTTGATTCAGTAAAGTCTCTATCCCTTGTTCTTTCTCTTCTTCTTCAGGAACCCCTATGATGTGGATGTTATTTCTCTTCAGGTTGTCACTGAGCTCCCTTAGAGTTTCCTCAGACTTTTTGAGTTACTTTCCTTTTTGCTGCTCTGTTTCCATCCCTTCATTTATTTTGTCCTCTAACTTGGTGATTTGATCCTAAGTTTCATCCATCCTGCTTTTAATTCCTTCCATTTTGATCTTTATTTCTGAGATTGTATTTGTCATTTCTGATTATTTTTTATTATTTCAATGTCCATTTTTATACTTCCTATTTCTTTATTTATTTGTTTGTTATGATCATCTCTTGTTGTTCTAATATCTTTGAGCATCCTAACAATCATTATTTTAAACTCTGCATCTGGTAATTTGTTTATATCTCACTCTTTCAAGTCATTTTTCTGGGGATTTCTCTTGATTCAATTGGGTTGCATTTCTCTATCTTCCTATTTTGTCTGTGTGTAAGAAGAGTGTGGCCACTGGATTCCAATGGGTCTGGCCTCTGTGTTCCCTGGGTGTGGTGTGTCTGCAGGCCAACCACCCCTTCTGCCACTTTCTTTTGCATTCAGGTATAGGTGTTGCCGGAGCTGGGCAGCTGCGGTTGTGATAATGGTTTCTGCTTCTCCTCCACAGGAGGGGTTGTGTTCACATGCCCCTGTCTAATAGCTTCAGCCTATGCCCTGCCCCTGCAGGTGGGGCTTCACACTGGGCCTGGGCTTCCAGCCTTTGCACCGTAAGCAGGGGTGAGCACCTGTGTTCAGCCGCAGGTCTCTGCCTATTTATGGACTTTTGCCCAGCACCCGTGGGTGGAGTTGGGCTAGAGAGGCGGGCCCCATGTCCTGGTTCTGCACACTGGGTGGGACCATGTGCCCATGCTCAGTCGTGGCTTTCTGCAGTTCTCTGGCTTTTGCGTTTTCCCTTTGGGCAGGATGGCAGGCAGGCCCACAGCTGGCCAGACCACCCCCACTGGGCAAGACTAAGCTCATGCTGGGCCTCAGTCATTGGCAGGGGCAGAAGCCAGCCAGCTTCTGCCCCTGCCAATAGTTCAGCGATTTCGTGTCCCGCGACTGCCTGCCCTCCAGCGAACCCTCAGCAGTGTGAGTGGGGGCGTTGCAGCTCAGCATACTTTATTCCTTAAGACTCCCTCCTAAGTGACTCTACTCTGAGTGCCATGGAAGAGCTTGTTTGTTTGGTGTCCTGCTTCCCTTTGCTGGTATTGCTGGTTCCAGGGGAAACATTCACTTCAGAGTTGGGGAGTGACTCAGCCCAGGGGTTAGGGTGGCTGTCCCTCAAAGTGTTTCTCCCTGGGCCTCCTTGATTACACTCTCTTCCTACAACTACGGTCCTCTCATCTGTCTCCATCCACCTGATCCCCGGCTGAGTGGTGTGGTCTCTTTAAGAAGAATCCTGGGTCTGAGAAATCAGTATCTTTCTCACAAACAGTATCCTGACTTGTTTTGAACCTAAATACTGTTCATATGCTTTTTCTAGGTTCTGGCGCTACAGGCTGGGGCTTTGTTTCTGGCACCCCAAACCCTTCCCTCTCCGCTAAACTAACTTCCTGCCACGTGAGTCTCTCTGGGCTGCCATTTGGTCCTGAGAGCTGGCCAGTCCTTTCCACATTTCCACTTTTCACACAGACCCATGACAGTCTCAATGTGGCTTCTTCAGTACTCTTTGGTTAAAGAGTCCTCTTAGTTTAGTCCTAAGTTGGTTTTTCCAGATGATGGTTCTTAAAATTAAGTTGTAATCCACTTTGGTTCCAGAAGGTGGAAGATGTTACGTCCGCCTACTCTACTGCCATCTTGCTTCCCTTTGGTGGGTAGGTCTATGGAGCATTAGTTCACTCAGTCTTGTTGGTACAGCTAGAAAAATGCACACATGACTGAAACACCTGCTTATCCTAGAAAATATCTGTATATATCAGTGCCTCTACACATCCTAAAATTAAAAAGCCAGTAACATACCTATGGTATCCACCATTCCTGCAGTCAACCACACCTTTAGTACACTCCATAGAGAGATTTTACTAGAGTTTCACTTTGACGGGAATGAATGTGTTAGGTTCAAAAGTTCTGAAATTAGAATTATGTTCATTTTTATGGAGCAGGTTGACTGCTGTGGGCAGTAAAATGTGGGCTCCTAGGGTGGTGTGGGACTGATCAGAAAGGACCAAAAGAGATAAAAAGAGACACTGTTATTGCCCGTGACAATAGTGTGGTGATTTCCAGAAACAGGGGGAAAGGAAGGGAAACAAGGAGTAGGGAGATAAATGGTGATACAAGAATAATAAAAAAATGGGCTCCCAAGGAATCAAAAGTTTAAATGCTATAGAAACGTTTACCTGAGTCCTACATAGTCAGGTTGGTCAATGTCACCCTGTTCAATTTAATTTATCAAGGAAAGAAAAAAGACCAAAAAAAACTATAAGAAAGATCTATGTTCAATATTGCTGTTTTTGTTATTGCACTTTAATGCCCAAATAGTTCATTATTGGGATTGAAAAGCCGGTTAATTTAATATAGACCATTCAGGACTGCAATCTCTGTACGGGTGAACCACACACATAAGCAAAAGGGAACAGTGAATTCAATGCTTGAAGTTTATTCCTGAGAGAGAAAGGAGAGGACGGATAGGTACAGAGAATAAATGCTCTCTTGGGTCTTCACTAGAATGGCACAACAAGAGAGAAGGATTTATTTCAGTTTTTCACTGAGTTCGCTAAAGAAAAAAATCTACCGATGGATAAACTTATTTTGGTGTGTACTGATGGTGCTCCGTGCATGGTGGGGAAAAGGAGAGGATTCTTAGCGCTTCTTCATGAACATGAAAAGAGATGTATCCTAAGGTTTCACTGCATCCTACATCAGGAGGCGCTTTGTGCTCAGATGTGTGGCGAGCAGCTTGGTGAGGTGAAGTCGCTGGTCGTTCAGGTGGTCAACTTTATTGTTGCCCGAGGTTTAAGTGATCGCTAGTTTAAAACACTGCAGGATGAAGTTGGGAATAATTATCCTGGTCTGATTCTGCTCAGCTATGTGCGTTGGCTGTCAAGAGGGAAGGACTTTTCTTGAAATGAAAAATGTTGAGCATCCTGAGTTAGCTAACACTGAGTGGCTCCTGAAGTTCTACTATCTCGTGGACATGACTGAACATCTGAACCAGCACAATGTGAAAATGCAAGGCGTTGGAAATACAGTCTTATCCCTTCAACAAGCAGTGTTTGCATTTGAAAACAAGCTGGAACTCTTCATCACTGACATTGAAACAGGTTGTTTACTATCCTTTGAAAACGTGGGAGAGTTTAAATATGCATGCACAGCAAGTGACCTTGCTCAGCATCTTGATCTCCAGTAGCTAGTGGGCTTCACATCTAATCTCCTGCAGTCATTCAAAATGTGCTTTGGAGAATTTCATAAGCGCAGTCACCTTTTTAAGTTCATCACCCATCCACACGAGTGTGCAGTGGACAGCACCGACCTGAGTTATATCCCCGTTGTCTTCGTCATATATTTTGAGCTACAAGCTGCTACCTGAAGGTTTCAGACATGTGGGTGAATAAGTTCAAGACACTGAATGAAGATTTGGAAAGACTTGCATGACAGCAAGCAGAGTTGGCGAGCAAACACAAGTGGGGAGAAATGAAAAACTTCAACCCGTGGACCAGCTGATTGTCAAAACTTGGAACGTGCTTCCCGTCACATACCACACACTGCTGCGTGTGAGTATTGCTGTACTGACAATGTTTGGCTCTATGTATGCATGTGAGCAGTCTTTCTCACATCTAAAGAACATTAAGACCAACATATGATCACATTTAACGGATGGAAGTCTCAACGCCTGCATGAAGCTTAACCTCACCACGTATCAACCAGGCTACAAAGCCATCAGCAAAACCATGCAGCACCATAAGTCACATTAATGGTAAGAAGTACTTTATTCATCATTGGTTAGCAACAGCATAACAACGTTATTAAAAAGAATTCAGAGACTTATTGTACTTTAAAAGTGTTGGTCTTACATAAAATGCACACATTTACTTGTATGTTGTGTTAAACATATTGTATGGCTCTCACAGAATTACATTTTAAAATATGTTGCGTTCATGACTCTCTCAAGCAAAAAGATTCCCGACGTCTGGTCTATGGCAATAAACAGGTAACTTCTCAGTGGCTGTCCTTGATACTGGCTCTTCCTCTGTTCCCTGTGCCCCTCCCCACCGTGCCTGACCCTCGTCTTTTCTCCGCCAGCCTTGAGAGAAGAGCCAAGTGCACGTGCAAACCTAGATGCGTCTGCAAAGTTAATGAATCTTATGCTGGAAGATGCACCTGCTTTGGTAACAGATACAGGCTTTGCTGTCCTGATACTTTGTGAACTGAGACCACAGCTCTGCGACGTTCCTCTGAAGACCTGAAACAGCGTTTATCTGTGTACCTGCACCTTCTCTTCTCTCCATAATATACTTCAAGCATACACTCACTGATTAGCTTTTTCCCTCTTTCCATTATTCTTGTTAGTGTGATGCTCTTGCACAGAAAATCTGTCCTGCATGGTCAGCATTAAATTAGCCGGCCTTTTAATCCTGATGATGAATCATTTAGCATCATACGGCAATAAGAAAACCAGCAAAAAGAACCATGATTCTTATTTAAGAATATTTGTAACCTTGTAAATTCCATTGATTCATAATGAAGCTCACAGTGAAACGTTATTATGGAGTGTACTGAAAGGCGACATAGGGTCCTGGCTGGTTGACTCAGTGGCAGAGCGTCGGCCCAGCACCTGGACATCATCCTGGGTACAATATACTGTCAGGGCACACTGGAGAGGTGACCATCTGATTCTCTCGCCCTCTCCCTCTCCCCCCCCCCCCTCTCTTTTCCCATCCCCTAGGCATGCTCAGTTATGGCAAGTAGGCCAAGGTGCTGAGGATGGCTTCATGGCTTCACTTCAGGTGCTAAAATAGCTCAGTAGCCGAGCAACAGAGAAATGGCCCCAGAAGGGCAGAGCATCGCCCAGTAAGGGGCTTGCCAGTTAGAACGTTGTCTGGTTGCTTGTGAGAGTCTGTCTCTCTGCCTGCCTGCCTCTCACTTAAGAAAATGTTTTAAAAAAAGAAAGGTGCCTTTAACCCCAAGAGGAGTAGACCCAATGAGCAAGGTACTGGTTCTTTAATTTTAAGGCAGGAGAGGACATTTATATGCAGAGATACTTTCTAGGATAAACAAATGTTTCAGTCACATGTGCACGTTCCTATCTGTATCAACAAGATCATGTGACCTAGTGCTCCAGGGTGCCACCAACAGGGAAAAGTAAGAACTACACCCAAACCAGAGTGGACTGACCAGCACCGGTCATCTCAAATAACAGCTGGAGGAAAGGGGAGTCTTGATCTAGTCAGTATTACTGGTCATGCCTTCGACCAGGGAAATAATGGTACTCCATGAACCCTGAAAAGGTGATTAGTTCATTGTCCATTGAAAGAGTTCATCTCAAATCTCTTTAAAGAGTTTGAGTCTACCAGTCACAAAAATCTTCTACTGAATCTAATATAATCTAGCAACAAATGGTAAGTTTTTTAGCAATGCTACGGACAGGCGCTAGATCCTGAGCTGAGATGGAGGCTGCAGGGAAGCCACTGAGACAGAGAAGTCTTATTACCAGACAAGAAGCTCCTCTCTGCTCCCCTCACCCTATTCCGTGGTCACCACATACATCCTAAAGCACAAACGTGGATTCTACCCTGAGGCTGTGTTGTAGTCATAGAACCTTCTATCTGATCTTTGCACTGTGGCCAAATCTACTGTATTTCCCCATGTATAAGACGCACCCTTTTTTGAAAAATTTGGGCTCTATAAACTGGGTGAGTCTTATACAATGGTTGTGACCTTTCAAAAGCAATCGATGGAACTGAGGACGAGGCAATATATGAAGACAGTGATTTGTCATCAGACACAGATGAGGACAAGCTAGTGGACAGGAGTTTTGATAGTGATGAGGATTTCTATGAATTTTATAATGAATAAAATTTAAGTTCAATAACTTTATTTAATACATGTTTTTAAATATTTTAGTCCCCAATATTCAGGTGAGTCTTACACATGGGAAGCATCTTATACATGGGGAAATACAGTAAATCAAGAAAACTTGCCCTGTGAATATTTCAAAGAAGAAACACTTTTATTTTAAAACGTAACTATCAACGATCATGCGCCCCTCTCAGCTCCCACCCCCGAGGACACGAGAACACTGACACACGGAAGACCGGGCTTTACAAACCATAGTGGGGAAGAGACAAAACTCACAAATGACCAAAAATGTAAACAGCACATAAAAATGCAAAGTATCTGTGTAAACAAGGGAAAGAGACAAAAGGAAGTCAGTGACCATGCAAATGTTCCGCAGCCCCTGGGACAGATGACAGTTCCCTGAATGTATAAGTAAGCACTACAGACCAAAAGGAATAAGTCTGCCAAGTATTCCATGTCCCAAAACCGATGCCAAGAAGAAAGGACCCTCGGAGAAAATAAACAGGCACTTCCTCCATGGGGACACGTGTAGCCCCGTGACTCAGGAGAGACACGGAGCCAGGACTCCATCCGGGTTGCAGGTCTTACCTGTCACTCTGGGAAAGATGTCAGCCCTCACAGTTCAGGGAGCAGACCGCTTCCCGCCACGCCTGGACCCCAGGGTCCCCGCCACCAGGGCTTTCAGAGTCAGGAGCATGTTATTCACAGCTCACAGCCATCAGCCTGCAGGCAGCACCGGAGGTGGGGGACCCGCCTCAACTGGGGTCTCAGGACGGGCATCTCCCATCGCTTGGCTACGCCGTCCACACGCAGTAACTGTCCTTCCCACGGGCAGAACAGAGAGGCCACAAGGCCAGCTGCTCCCGTCCTCCAAGTAGAAATAAGGAGAAAAAATATAAAACAATAACACAGCACAACTATAAACAGTGACAGTAATTCATTTCATTATTTAATAATGGGTCTGACTGAGAGGTTACATTTGATTGGTCAGAACTCTGTTTAATGGTCACTCTGAGCAGCAAGAAGGTCTGAGACATCCAGTATATTTTTAACAAAGCACACATCTGCCCAGAGCCCAGTTTTAAAAAAAGTATGACGAATTTGGGGAATCATGGGGCCTTTTAAACACCTACCACTGTGTGTGGGAAGCAGTTGGGCTCATATGTTTCAGTGAGCGAGGTCAACAGACCTATGCAGAGGATGATACATTAATTTCTCTTAAATGTGTAGGATGTGTTACTCTCACCCTACAATCTACTGGGGACATTTCTCTAGAAGACAGTCACAAATTAGCAAGACCATACTCACTGTGGTTATGCTTATAACTGAAAATAGTTAGCAATAACCAAAATGTCAAAATTTAGTGATCAATGAGAGACCGATAAAAGGTGACGTATAAAGGCTGGGATGGTATAACGCCGTTCACACAGGGACGCGGTCCTGTGCGCGCTGCTGGAACAGTGTCCGAGGTAGAGCCTGGGGTGAGGAAGGACACTCAGAACACGGGGACCCTGGTGGCTCCTGCAGAGCAGGTGGAGGGCTGGTGCAGGGAGGGGACCTGTAGTCTCACTCATCACTCAGCTCCCTTTCAATTTTTATCTTTTGTTGAAGAATTACATTTTTACTTTAAACATCAGAAATATCAGATGCAAAAAAAAAAAAAAAAAAAGAAATATCAGATGCAGATTGCAGGAACTCCGTTGTGTTCAGTATTTCTCCTTAGGGACACAAGTCATTAGAGAGCCGTTTATATGATATGTTTAAATCCTACAAATGTCAGGAAATGAATGTGTCTTTCAGCTTAACTCTGACCTACTCCTTCCCTCGTGTCCCTCTGTGCTCACTTCACAGAATCTGAGTCACTGTCTCTCCACCTCAGGAGATCACCCAGCCAGGACCAGCAAACCTCCCCCACAGTCCCTCAGCCTGGAGAACAAACCCTCTTCTCCTATATGGGAAGGTCTGGTCCCAGGGTCGGGGCCTCCAGAGATGATCAGTGCCCCACATCAGACACAGAGAATGTTGTTCCCTGTACTCACTGAATGAGAGCTCTAGTCCTTGTGCTCTTGGAACACTAGAAGGTAAATACCTGAGCAGATGGCACACAGAACACACACCAGTCCTCATCATCACTATCAACATGAAACAAGTGTGGACACTGAATCCAAGGATGTGTGCTGCCATGAAATGGGACAGACAGGAGCATCAAAGAGGCTGGGAGGCCCCGTGGCCCTGACCCCAGGCCAGCCAGAGGCCCCACTGCCCTCACTGCGCTGTGCTTGCTGAGCCCCGCCCACCCCACTATAAGTGCAGGCTGCCTCTACCCTCCCCACCACTCACTCTGCCCTCCCTCCCGACCCGCACCTCCAGGGGACTCTCAGCCATGAGGACCCTCGCCCTCCTTGCTGCCCTGCTTCTCCTGGCCTTCCAGGCCCGGGCTGAGCCCCTGCGTGAGCCAGCTGACCAGGTGCCCACCCAGGACCACTCTAAGGCCGAGTACCAGGAAGTGGCCATCTCCTTCACAGAAGAACGTCTCACTCAAGAAGCTTCAGGTGACACGTGCCCACGTGCTACAGGGTCTGACCCCATCAGAGAGCCTGTCAGAGGGGCGTGGAGTCCGGGCTCACAGTCGGGGGTGGGATGAGGGGGGAGAGAAGCAGGCAGCACGAGGGGAGAGGAGGATGGGGGCGGGGCAGAGAATGAGCAGGGACGTGATGGACTCGGGTCAGAGACGGTCATGGGTCTGTGTGACCAACGCAGAGTCAGCCAGTGCTTGTGATGTACACAGACACGTGACCTTTTCCTCTGACCTGGCAGGTGTGGTCTGTGGTAAATAGACAGGTCACCTGTCACGAGTTCTCCATGAGTCTGGCTGTCCCTCCGCACCTGTGCCTGTCCCCTCCGTGCCTGAATGCCCTTTCACTTCAGGTCTTCGGAAAATAACCAGCTGCCAATGCCGAGCTGGCGCCTCATGTAATTTCCTTGAGCGTTTCATGGGGAAGTGTAGGATCGATGGCCACCCCGGGCAAGCTTTGCTGTCACTGAGCTTTGGGGACCCACACCCAGAGCCCTGCGACATTCTGCTGAAGACCAAAAAGAGCATTTATCTCTGCACTTGGATGCCTTTTTTTTCCTTTTCACTACCTGTATCTGAGTGGTCCCCCATACAGAGAATTCTGCCCTGAATGGTCAGCACTAAGTTTACCTGCCTTTGCATTCCTGTGATAAACAATTTGAGCATCACATGGCAACACAAACCAGCCAAAGGAAACATAATTTGTTCTTTTTAATCACCGTAAATCCCCGCCCCTTTGCCTTCCCCCTTCCCTAGCCAACCGTCCCCCAGCCATTGCCACAATGTTGACCCTGCCATGAGATTTTCTCTTCTTTCCCTTCTTTGGTCACAATGTCCACCCTGACTAATCTGCGCACTCACCCACACTTTAGAGAGCGGTCATCATGCTCTCTAAAACATGAGCAGAGTTCTTATGTAAGACAATTTTAGTCTACAAAATACCATCCACTCCTAATGAAACTCAAAATGGAAACGTTTCTATTGGGTGTAACAACGGGGGCTGAGGACTCCGAGAACGGTGCATCCAATGGGTGTGTTGTTTATTCTTTAACATTAAGACTGCAGAAGGCGTTGGTATGTGTACATATCATGTAGGATAAGCAGGCGTATCAGTTACATACACATTTTCCTAGATGTATCAACAAGATGGAGTGAAGGAATGCTTCACAGTACCACCAACAGACAGGGTAAGAATGACAATAAAAACAGAGTATACTGACCACTGCTGGTAGCCAGAATGATGACCAGAAACCCTTAGGTAGGTGTTCCTGGTCATGCTCACTGACCAGTAAAAAAAAAAAACCCTTCGGACACACGGTTATATTAGTTCAAAGTCCAATAAAAGAATTGATCTCAGTGCTCTCTATATTTTGTGCTGTGCTCACAATTTCCATGAGACTGTCACTTTCCACCAGCAGGACACAGAAGCCCTAACACATGGAAGTCCAACCTTTACAAACTTTAGTGGGAAAGACACAAAATGCAGAAACTAACGATAAAGATGTTTAAACTATCTTTAGAAACACTCACAAAGTATCTGTGTAGACAAGAGGAGGAGCCCAAAGGGAAATGACACTCTCTGGGAATGATCGTCAGTACTTAGGACACGGAGATTAGGTCCCAGTTTTAACAATAAATTTTTAAATCTACAAAAATAAATCAACCAAACATTTTCTTATCCAAACCAGATGCTAAAATCGAAAAGACATTCTAAGCATACAAACTCAGGGACTCCCCAGTCGTGGAGATGTGTTCTCCCGGCTGACTCATGGCAGAAACAGAGCCAGCACTCATTTGGGAGAGCAGGTCTTACCTATCAGGTTGGGAAAGGTCTCAAACCTCACAGTCCAGGAGCAGACTGCTTTCAGCCACTCCAGGTCCCCAGATCCCGCCCCCAGGGCCGGCAGAAAGTGCTAAGTGTGGTTTTCCCGAGTCACAGCAATCCGCCTGTGGGCAGCTCGGTGTGTGGGGGACACAGCTTCCCTGTGGTCTCAGGATGGACACCTCGCCTCTTCCTGCTATGCCATCCATGTCGAGTACCTGTCCTCTTCCTGGTCACACACGGCTGCCACAGGTCCGGGTGCTCCTGCCCTCCATGGACAAATGTGGAGAAACATATAAAACAATAGCATAACACAACTATGAAGAGTAACAGTAATTCATTTTAGTATTTAAAAAGGGGCCTGTCTCAGACGTTATATTTCAATTGTCCAAATGTCATTTTTTGGTCACTGAGAGTGCAGGTGTTCAGGGACATCCAGTGTATTTCCAACAGACACGTGGCTGCCCAGAGCCCAGGCTAGAAGACAGGAGGATGAAATTGGGGAATCACGGGGCCTGTTAAACTCCTTTCCCTGTGGGTGGGCAGTGGTGGGGCCCACCCCCAGGGAAAGGATACATTTGGTGACTGATGTCAGGGTGAGCTCTGCAGAGGACAATAGATTAATGTCTGTTAGATGTATAAGCCATGAGCTTGGACCCGACAATCTACTCCTAGACTTTTATCTAATAGAGAGTCAGAAATACCAACATGGTGTTTGTAAAAGTATTCTCATGGGAGTTACGCTTATAACTGGAAATGTTTAGAAATAACAAAATTGTTAGAATTTAATGATGATAAGAGAGCATTAAATGATGACATATAGCTCTCGCCGGATAGCTGGATTATTAGAGTATTGTCCCAAAGCTCAGCAGTTGCCAGTTTGATCCCTGGACAGGGGACATGGTGGAACAAATTGATGTTCCTATCTCTCTTGTCTTCCCTTCCTTTCCAAAATCAATAAAATAAAAAATTTAAAGAATGGTGACATAGATCACACTGGATGGTGAACACTGTAACAGTTACGCAGGTCTGTGCGTGCTGATATAACTCTGTTCAAGCCAATGCCTGTGTTGAGCAAAGAAACAGAGTCCCTAGTCAGCTGTCTCAGTGGATAGAACATCATCCTGGAGCCCTGAGGTGGTGGGTCTATTCCAGCTCAGAACACGTAGGAGAAGCAAGAAGTGAGTGCACAAGAAATTGGAACATTTAAGCAAAAGTGCAAGTTGATGCTTCTCTGGTGTGCTTGAGTGTGCAAGAGCTCTCTCTCATCAAATCAATGAAACAAGTATTCTTAAAAAAAAAGAATAGGAAATACAGCATGTGGCTGTGCAGATTCTGGCAGAACTACGGTAGAACAGCGAGGGAGTAAGAATATGTGATCTCACTCGTCACTCAGCTATCTTGTCAACTTTCCTTTTGGGAATAAATTTATATACACACACATAGACACACAGACACACACACACACAGACACACATATATATATATATTCTTTCTTTCTTATTCAGTGAGAGAAGAGGCAGAGACAGTCATGTGCCCTGACTAGAATCCAATAGGCTCTCCCATTAGGGCCTATGCTCTCCCCATCTGGGACAGCAGCTCCGTTGCACTACAACCAAGCTCTTTTCAGTGCCTGAGGAGGAGGACGTGGAGGCATCCTAAGCACTCGAGGCTAACTCACCCTAATAGAGCCATGGCTGCAGGAGGGAGAAAGGGAGAGAGAGAAGCAAGACAGGGAGGGGTGGAGAAGCAGATGAGCGCTTCTTTTGTGTGCACTGACCAGGAGTCAAATCTGGGACATCCACAGGCTTTGCTGAACAGCTAGGGCCAAATGAATAATTTTAGAAAAAACATTAGAAATCTCATAATGGGTCTACGGAAACATCATTGTCTTTGTGATTTTTATAGAACGACTTAAGGAACTGGTGTGTAGTTCATGTGATGAGCACAGATTCTATGACGTCCTTAACACTTGTCTCCTTCTGCTTTGCTTTGACCAACTCCTTCCTTGTGTCCCATGTGCTCACCTCACCTGAGCCTGAGTCACTGTTCCCTCCCCCTTAGAACCTATAACTTAGGACATTAAAACTTCCTCCACAAGGTAGTGATGACCCTCAACTTGCAGGTTGAGCCCTACACTCCACTGGGGCCACAGTTGTGTCTAAGTGTCGGGATTTTCAGACATGAGCAGGGCCCCACAAGACACAGAAAAATGTTTCCCGTACTCACTTAATGAGAGCACAATTCCTTGTCTTCCTTGGACACTAGAAGGTAAATACCCAAGCTGATGACACACAGAACACACACCAGGTCCTCATCATCATTATAAACATGGAACAAGTGTGGGCACTGAGCCCAGAGACAAGTACTGCCAAAATGGGGTGGGGACAAGAGCATCAAAGAGGCTGGGAGGTCCGGTGGCCCTGGCCCCAGGCAAGCCAAAGGCCCCACTGCCCTCACTGCCCTGTGGTCACTGAGCCCCGCCCACCCCACTATAAGTGCAGTCTGGCTCAGCCCTCCCCACCACTCACTCTGCCCTCCAACCCAACCCACACCTCCAGGGGACTCTCAGCCATGAAGACACTTGCCTTCCTCGCTGCCCTGCTTCTCTTGGCCTTCCAGGCCCAGGCTCAGCCTGTGCAGGAGACAGCTGACCAGGTGCCTGCCCAGGACCAGCCTGAGCGCAAGGACCAGGACGTGGCCATCTCCTTCACAGAAGAGGAAAATGTCGCTCAAGGAGCTTCAGGTGACACCTGCCCACATTCTACACGGTTTGACTCCATCTGAGGGCCTGTCAGAGGGGCGTGGAGTCTGGGCTCACAGTCAGAGGTGGGATGAGATGGGAGAGAAACAGGCAGCACGAGGGGAGAGGAGGATGAGGGTCGGGCAGAGAATGAGCACGGACGTGATGGACTCGGGTCAGAGACGGTCATGGGTCTTCACGACCTACGCAGAGTCAGCCAGTGCTTGTGATTTACACAGACCCGTGAGCTTTCACCTTAACCTGGCAGGTATGGTTTACCATAACAGACACAAGACCTCTGAGTAGATGGCCCTGATACTGGCTGTGCCTCTGCTCCCTGTGCCTGTCCCCACCGTGCCTGACCCTCCTCTTCCCTCCTCAGCTCTTCGGAGAGTCACCCGCTGCTCGTGCAGAAATGGCAGATGCTTTAGAAATGAGCATCTCTCTGGATTCTGTAGCAGAAATGGCCGTCCATTAAGTCGTTGCTGTCGCTGAGTTCTGTGAATCGAGACCCAGCAAACTGTGACATTTCACTGAGGAACCAAGAGTGCATTCAGTCTGTGTACCTGTCCCTTCTCTCCTTTCTCCGGAATAAACTTCAAGCATTAAAACGACTGTTTCTCTTACTTTTTTTTTTTCTGTGTTCTCCATTTTCTTATATGTGTGGTAAACTCCTATGGAGAATTCTGTATGAATGATATACATTAAGTTATCCAGCTTCTCCATCCCAATAATCAACAATTTGACCATTTACATGGCAATAACAAAAACAGCAAAAATGAACATATTTAGAACAAGCTAAACAGACAAAATTTAATCCATTCATAATATAACTCAAGGAGGAAAGGTGTTCGTAGTGAACCAAATGTGTGGTTGATTCAGGAAAGACGGTTCAAATGGACTGTGTCACATGTTCTTTAATTTCAAGACGGGAGAGGACACTGATATGTATATTTTCTCAGGATAAGCAGGTGTTTCAGTCACATGTGTGCATTCCTAGCTGTATCAACAAGATCAAGTGACCTAATGCTTCAGGGTGTCACCAACAGAGAGAAGTAACAACCACACCAGAAAACCCGTATATTGACCAGAATCTGTCATCTCAAACAATGACAATGAACCATTCAATATTGTGGGTCAAGCTCACAGATCAGTGGAAAAAAAAGTCTCCCTTGGATGCAATAGTAAGATTTAGCCAACGACCAGTGCAAGAGGTGATCTCAATTCTCTCATGCCTTGACCAGCACTCTCAATTTCCATGAGACTGTCAGCTTCCACCTCCAGGACTCACAATCAGGGTGCTACCAACAGAGAGAAGTAAGAACCACACCAGAACCAGAGCATACTGACCAGCATCGGTGGTCTCAGATAAAGAACTGAGAAAGGGGGTCCCAGAGCCGCTGGTAAAGCTCAGCATGCCCAGTGACCGTGAACTCAGTGGTCCTGGTTTGGATCACAAATGGTAAATGAGTCAATGTCAAAGGAAACAGTTTGTCTCGATGTTTTTTTTATCTCTGTTTAAAGAGATTCAGTCTACTAGTTACAGTAATCCCATCCTGAATTTAATATAACCTAGCAAGAGACGGTATGTTTTTAGCAATGCTACAGACAGGCGCTCGGTCCTGAGCTGAGAGGGAGGCTGCTGGGAAGCCACCAAGACAGAGAAGCCTTATTTCCAGACGACAAGCTCCTCTCTGCCCCCCTCTCCCTGTTCCACGGTCACCACACACGTCCTAAAGCCACGACCTTGCATTCCACGCTGAGGCTGTGTTGTGCTCATAGAACCTTTTATGTGCTCTTTTCCCTGTGGCCATTTCTACTTCAGGTGACCTTTCCCTCAAAAGGTCAAATGAGAAACACTTTATTTTGAACCTTTACCAACAGTCACCATGCGCCCCTGTCAGCTCCCACTACCAGGACAAGAGCACACGGACATGTGGGAGACCATGTGACCATGGCTTTACATACAGACCACGGTGGGAAAGATACAACACTCAAAATTTACTAAAACTTTAAAAAACTCATAATAATGCAAATTATATGTAAAATAGAGAAAGAGGCAGAGGGAAATGACGCACTCTGAAATAATCTGCTGTACTTGGGAGGAAAAAGACATTTCCTGAATTTAAAAATGAGTCTGCCTGACCTGTGGTGGCGCAGTGGATAAAGCGTTGACCGGGGAACACTGAGGTCGCCAGTTCAAAACCCTGCACTGGTCTGGTCAAGGCACATATGGGAGTTGATGCTTCCAGCTCCTCCCTCCTTTCTCTCTTTCTCTCTCTCTCTCTCTCTCTCTCACTCTGTGTCTCCTCTCTAAAATGAATAATAATAAAAAAAGAAGTAAATAATAAAAATGAGTCTGAACAACGTACTGAAATAAATGGGCAAACTATTTCATTTTCCTAACCAATTACAAACAGAAATGACCTTCACAGAAAATAAACCCAGGCACTTCCTAGACATAGAACGCGTTGTCCCTGCTGACTCGTGACAGAAACAAAGCCCGGACCCTATTGGGGTGGGAATTCTTACGGATCACATTGAAAAAGATCCCAAACCTCACAGTCCAGGTGCAGACTGCTCTCAGCCACACCAGGGCCCGGGATCCCAGCCACCAAGGCAGCAGAAAGTAAGGAGTGTGTTTTTCCCCAAGTCACAGCAATCTGCATGCGGGCAGGACAGGACGTGGGTGTCATGTCTCAACTTGGTCTCAGGACGGACATCTCACATTTTCCTGTCCTGCCATCCATATCCGGTAACTGTCCTCTCCCTGGTCAGAACAGAGCTGCACAAGTCCAGGTCCTTTTATACTTCAGTACAGATACGGAGCAAAATATTAACAAAAGCATAGTACAATTGTATAGAAATAATAAAATTCTGTCTGAACCGTGGTGGCACAGTGGATAGAGCATTGACCTGGGACACTGAGGTCTCACGTTTAAATCCCTAAGGTTGCCGGTTTGAGTGCTGAATCACCAGCTTCAGAATGGGGTCAACAGCTTAGCTGGACTCATGGAAGTGATTCCAAGATTGCTGGCTTGAGCCCAAAGTGCCTGCCTTGTGCCCAAGGTTACTGGTCGGAGGCCAAGGTCACTGGTTTTAGCTGAAAATCACTGGCATGAGCAATGTTTCAGTAGGTTAAAGTGAGCCCCTGGGTCAATGCACGTATGATATAAATCAATGAACAACAGAAGTGCTGCAACAAGTTGGTGATTCTCATCTCTATGTTCCCTCTCTCTCACTCTCTGTCACTACAAATAAATAAATAACATCCATTTTATTACTTAAACTCTCAGGAGTTACACTTTATAGGTTAGAAGTCTGTCTATTTGTCACTGAGCTACAAGAAAACCTGTGACATGTTGCCTAGATCCTGGGATGGAAGATGATACAAAGACATTGGACATAACGGGGCCATTGGCAAAAAGAAATAGGTAAGCCCAGGGACTTTTATGCCTGCCCGGTGTGTGGCAGCAAATGGCTCCCTTCCTCCTCCCTTTCTTTCCCTTCTTCCCTCTATCTATACATATAAAAAAATTAAGCCCTGGCCAGACAGCTCAGGTAGTAGAAGTGCCATCCAGGAGCTCAGAGGTTGTCAGTTCAATTCTACAGTAAGGGCAAATACAGCATAGGACAAGGTTTCTCTTTCTTCTCCAGCCTCTGAAGGAAGAAAGGAAGGGAGGAGGAAAGGAATCAAAGAAGGAAAATGGAAGGGAAGGAGGAAGAAAGAAAGGGAGGGAGGGAGTTTGGAAATAAAGGAGGAAGGAATAAAAGTAAGAAAGAGAGGGAGGAAGAAAAGGAGAGAAGAAGGAATAAAGGAAGGATGAAAGGAAGGAAGGAAGGAAGGAAGGAAGGAAGGAAGGAAGGAAGGAAGGAAGGAAGGAAGGAAGGAAAAAAGGAAGGAAGGAAGGAAGGAAAAAAAGAAGGAAGGAAGGAAGAAAAAAAGGAAGGAAGGAAAAAAGAAGGAAGGAAGGAAGAAAAAAATGAAGGAAGGAAGGAAGAAATGAAGGAAAGAAAGAAAGAGAAATAGTTGTGAAGTGACCAATGAGTTCCAGAAAGACACCAATACTACAGAACATTTTTAAAACAGTTTTATTTTAAGTAAGTGCCTGCAGGGGCTAGAAGACCCAAATCCTGCAGATTTGAACACTAAGGGTCTAGGGTTTAAAAGGCAAAAATCACAAGCGGCAGTTTACAGAAGCAGAACTAGCGGTTACCTTATCAGGAAGTCCCTGTTGCAGTTTCTGACTTGTTACAGTATCTTTGCTCACAGTACAAATTGCGTTTAGCTGAGTTTGCAAGTTTGCACTTCAAAAGATACGAAAATTTCAAAATGGTGATTACAGGAAGCATACAAAATGGCGTTGCTCATGCTAACAGTTTTACACTTTCTTTGCACCTTATTACATTCCCCACTGGTTTTATTTAAGTTTTAATTAAATCCTTGATTTAGCTCTTTATTACAATGTAGAATAAGAAAATAGTGACTTCTAATTTTACAGTTTTCCTTTTCTAAAACGACCTACAACCTGCACACACCTTCTGCAACAGACATAACCTTTAACTTTTTATGAAATTACTTATCTATTTAGAAATAACTAGCTTTCATAACAACTTTCTTTCTTTCTTTCACTTTCAAAAGTATCTCTATACTTTCTACTGTTCATTATTAAAACTATAAAATCAGCTGGCAACAAGTAATTTTTGAAAATATGCTTCTTTTGGGAGAAGTCCTCCCTCTAAGTAGCTATACTTTTTGTTGACCTCGTAGCTTCCCTTCTAGTGAAGGGACTTATATCTTCTTTTTCTATGACCTACAGCCACACATGTATCAGATATTAAGATGACCTGCTCTGGCCTTTCCCTGATCTTAGTTTCCCTCCTTCCCAAAGTTCAACTATGAGGATTCCCATGGCGAAGTTCCTTGAGTTTTTGCTGTGCATAGACCAGCCAGCTTCCGGTATGTGGCTAGAACAGGGCATGTCGTCTTTCTCACGGTCCACTTTCAGGGGTTATAGGGATCCGTTTGCCCATCACTGTGGTGGTCTGTAAGGGAACTTAGGGAGAAGGGGTGTTGCCTCCCTAATACTATTCTATACGAGGTGTATTTTGGGTGCGTTTAGCTTTTAGCTGAACTAGGTGGGTAAGCTAGTCCAGTTTTCACATGGTTTTAGAATAAATTTGGTGAGCACTTCTTTCAGAGTTTGTTTTAATTTTCCCAAACTCTGAGGCCTGTGAGCACAATGTAATTTCTAATTAATATTGAGTGCGTTTCCTACTAGCTGTGAGACCTTAGATATAAACGCAGGCCCATTATGAGACCTAATATTAATGGACAAGCTGAATCTGGGAATCATTTCATATAGTAATTTCTTAACAACTGTGACTGCAATCTCAATTCTAATAGAGAAAGCTTCTACCTATTCTGAAAAGGTGACAATAAAAACAAAGAGGTACTTGTATTTTTGTGTCGGTGGCTTTACTTAGTAAAATCTATTTCTAAATGTTCACCTGGGAAAGTTCCTCTTTCCTTATTTTTTAATGTCCCTACTTTGCTTAGTATTTACTTGGGCACAGACTGAACACTTGAACACTATGCCTTCTGCAGTAGAATCTAAGCCTGGCAAATAGTGATTTTCTTAAATAATTTTATTAGTGAACTGATACCTAAGTTTTTGTTGAATTTGGTGAACCCATTGTTAAAATGGCACTTTGTCATCAGGGTTCTCTAAGGTGGGTGCCTGGGCAGCCGCCCAATGTGGAAATCACAAATTTACATTCCTTGTTCTTTTTTAACGTTCATCTGAGCAACGGCACAGATTACTGGAATATTGAAGATGTACTAGTTCCATAGAAAGCAGCTGAAGAACAATTGCTCATCTTTAAAGACATTTCTATTTACCAAATTGATATTAATGATTATCTAGATTTCATGGAAAACATTTTTAAAAATTTCAAAAACTACACAGTTTCTGAAAGTGTTTAAAGAGCTAAAATTATTATCAGAAAGGGTTTTTTTTAAAGATGAACATAATATATTCAGAGAAGAGAAGTCACCTAACTGTTTCTAATTTATCAAACACAATTTCTGTTAGCCCAGTCAGCCTGCCTCTAAAGGGATGAATACTACTCCTACAGGAAAGAGATGGTTAAGGATAAATCACACAGCTGATGATGCTAAAAAAAAAATGAAGAGAATTGCAAGTGAGGATGCCTAACAAGAAGCAATATGGGGCCCTGGCCAGTTTGCTCAGTGGTATAGCAGCGGCCCGGCATGTTGATGTCCTGGGTTTGATTTCCTGTCAGAGCACACAGGAAAAGTCCCCATCTGCTTCTCCACTCCTCCCCAACTTTCTTCTCTTTCTCTTTCTCTCTCTCTCTCTCCCTCTCTCCTGCACCTATGACTCAATTGGAGCAAGTTGGTCCCAGGCATTGAGGAAGGCTCCATTGTTTTTGCCTCAGGAACTAAGAAGAGCTCAATTACTGAGCAACGGAGCAACTCCCCAGCTGAGTAGAGCATCGCCCCCAAGTGGGCTTGCTGGGTAGATTCTTGTGCAGGTTCATTCAAGAATCTGTTTTTCTGCTTCCCCTCCTCTCAATGATTAAAAAAAAAGTATCAATATGGAAATACCTTAAATAGCTATTTTATTGTTTTTGTCAAGTATAAAACAACTCTTTCTTATAACTTAATTTAGTTTTTTATACCGCTTTTATTATTCTTCTTTAAATATTAAATTCATGAAATAATAAACTGCCTTTTGGTATATCTTTTTTTAATACTTAAAACGGTCATTAGGACAGAGACTAGTTGTGAAATTATTTGAATTTCTCCACTGCAGATTCCACATGAATATCCCCATCTACGGGAACCTTGGAGTCTCAGGTCAGGACAACTGTGTCCCTTGTTCCTGGCAATTAGAGAGGCCTGGGTCCCAACGTGGTTGAGACCATCCCCATTTGCCCAGGGAACTCAACGTTGGCTCCTTCCAAGTGCCAGGGGGCAGGCAGGTTTGTCCTAGGAAGTCTGTTCCCACACAAAATCAGCCCAGTCTGGGACCTGTCCACTCCACCTGTGAGCCCAGCAGCACAAGAAGACGCGACTGACCCCAAGGCAGGAACACAGGTGCCCTGGTGTTTCCCCATCCCAATTTGCATTAGGATGACTCGGTGCACTTGGTGCCCCAGGGCCTTGGTCATGGCACATCGGAAAGACAGACAATTTAAATACTGTGAAGTCACCAGAGGTGCAGCCCACACCGAACCCTACAGGAACCGGGGTCCTTTATAAGGAGCGAAGTTGACCTTGGTCTCCACTCAGCTGTGCAGCTCACCAGCATCACCATGAGGATCTACCAGCTCCTGTTTGCTTTGCTCCTCGTGTTCCTGTTTGCTGTTCCAGGTAAGAGGGGCTGGCACCAGGGGCCGGACAGGTGGACAGGATGGGACAGTCTCCCTCTGTGCCCCCAGCTCTTCACCTTCATCCCTGTCTCTCCTTCTCTTCATCTGCCCCTCTCTCCTCCTCTCCCTCTCCTTCTCTCTTCTGTTGTCTTCACACATCTTTAGATCACATACACTGTCTGAAGCGCTCAGGAGAGTCAAACACCCTCTCCCTCTCCACGGAGGAGGGTCAGGGCTGGGTTGGGCAAATCCAAGCCTTTTCTGAGCCCCCTGAAGTGGCCCACTAGCCAGTAAATGCCACCTGCTCACTGTCCTCTGACATGAGGGGCTGCTCGCAGATGAAGCCTCTGTCACATGGCTTTTCTTACGTATAGAAAGATATCTGATTTGGTTTGAAAACAGAAGTGCACAGTGTCAGTTACTAAATCTTGAAACTAAAGGGCGGGTTTCCCGTGACCTAGAGAACTGTGGAGAACAGCAAGGTAGCCTGGACTTGGGGACACTGTGTGGGGGACACCATTGTGCATATTTCTTCTCAGTGTGAAAGTGTCGAGGACACGCGCTGACCAGACTCCTCTTGGTTGAGGGCTTGGAGCAGCCCATCCCCAGGGATTATGAACTCGATGCTGACATTTGACTTTCTCCTCAGTGTTATGGGAATCGAATAGAAGGATGGAGGAAGAAAGGAGACAGGAGAGAGAGAGTAGCGTGATACTGAGACGTGAGGTCACCGGTTAAGACATCACTAATTATTCTGGAATGTTCATTTCATTGGGTTTCCTTCTGGCTGTATTCCAGCACAGAGCAGGACCAGGGAAGGGCAGGGCTGGGAGGGAGGCAGGAGGCCGGGAAGAGGAGAAGGAAGGCGGGAGTGACCCAGGGCGGCCAGGAAGGGCAGGCCCAGGAAGAGTGAGAACTGTAACGGGTCGGAGAGGGTTCTCAGGGCCCAGAAACACGACCACCATTTTCAGTTGTAATTTACGTGGAAGTGAAGTCCTCCTGAAACAGTTCTTGGACTTTAAGGAGGCTGCTCAGCTCAAATCCTTAGCTGACAAAACAGAGAGATAGAATAGACACCCAACAGCTATGTCTGATCCAGAGTCCACTGACTCATGTGTGACCCTGACTCAGCTGGGCTTTGTGGGGACTTCTTCTCATACGGGGACCTGAAGTAGCATGAAGTCTCAACCAGCCTGTCACTTCCACAGATCAGACCCTTTAATGTGCTGGTTCTAGAAACATACGGATTCTCTCGAACCTTAGCCATTTTAGTCTCTGTCTCAATTCTGAATCCTCACATTATACACTCATCTCTTATTATTGTCACAGGACACCCGTGGCCTTAGGGGTGTGTCATGGGGACACTGACCCAGTGCATCCTTCTGCCACGGGGTTCTGATTTCTGACATGTTTCTGCCTTCTCCATTTTCTCTGTAGGTCTTGCTCAGAATTGCAAGTATAAGAAAGGAAGATGCGTGTTCTCCCGTTGCCCTAAAGGCACAAGACGGATTTCTGGCAAATGCAGCTTTCCGGGAATGAGATGCTGCAGAAGATAGTGATGCACCTGCAAAGGGTCCTGTCACCTTCAGGAATCAGTGACGTGCCCTTCACAAAAATATAAATCAAATTAAAGAGCATCTTTCAAAGACCAGGAATGTGGCCATCTGGTCATTGTGCTTACTGTGCGGTGATTGACCAGACAGGTCAGTCTCTGAAATCCTTGAGGACCCCTTTCAAGCTCCCCGACTAAACTTCAGGGACACTGTGCTGGGACCCTCCTGTGCTTTCCAGGTTAAGGGTTCTCTATGAGTTCCCTCTGCCATCCCCCCGAGGGATCCCTGTGCTCTCTTATGACATTTACTGTGCTCCTACGTCTTCCTGCCCTGTATCCCTTGGCCCGCCCCATAACAACCCTGCCACAGAGCCCTCATTCACCCGGTCCCCACAGGTGCCCCTTTACCTTGGGGACACCACTGCCAGTCCCCACAGGAAGGGTGGGATCCCTCCCTCCTGTGCTCCGCCCAAGTCCTCACCCCCTTTAGCTTCATGCTTCTCACTCTGTCCTGCCTGGTTAGCACGTGGTCACCTGCTAAGTCTCCGTCTGGCCCATAAAACCTCTACGGGAGTGGACTTGGTCCTGTTCCTTTATGAACTGGTCTGTGAGGGGAAACACGGCCTCGTCAATGGTTATCCTCTGGGTGACTCAGCTGAGCAGGATGAAGTGACCCCCTCCAGTGGACGTGGTGGGAGCCAAGTCAGGGGTGTACAGAGCTGCCCTCTGTGAAAGGACAAGTAAACAAGGACAGCGTAGCAGGGACACAGGAGGAGGGCACTGACCACCAGAAGGAAGACAACATGGCCGGCATCGGGTATGCCAATGCTGACCCACCTGCTGTCTCTTTCCTGGGAGGCTCTGGGACTTAAACCCTGGCTTTGTGGGGTCTCTGTCCAAGTCACAAGGCATCTGTTTTGGTATATGAACCCCTCACACAACACACATAGGGTTCCCCTCTGGGTAGATGTGCTTTAGCTCCAAAATCTCCCCTGAGGGTCCCAGAGCCTCCCGATTGAAGGGAGGTAGAGGCCAATTATCTTGGTCAGTTTTGAAAGGGTTAGTACTATGTCGAAACTTCTTGTCAGAAAGTTTAGATTATAATTTAAAAAGTCGTTCCTTTAATTGTTTAGGAGATAAATGTTTTTCTTCATCAGAGGCCAAATGACCCTTGTAATCTTCCCACTGTAAAAAACTTAGGGCTTTGTTGGGGACTTTCCCCTAAGCCTTGCAGCTTAGTGACCACTGCATAAATGGACCAGGGAGAAAACTAGTGTTGCTTAGTACTAACAGATGCATTAGCTTCTATACCAAAAGTCTTTTGTATTGTTAAGTCTAGTTTAGGTCATCAGAGGAGCTAAATTCCTGCTGTCCTCGGGGCCCCTTTTGCAGAATATGGCCTGACAAGCAGCCAACTCCCTGAGCAGCTTGAGACAAATTCTTGAAATGACTTTTCAGGGCCCTGCTTAATTTTGCCTAATTGCTTTGTTTTACAGATCTGAGCATATCTTTAAACACAAATAAGACAATTTTCAGCACAGAAACACAAGTATAACATATACTTTGATTAATCTTAATACTGTATTTGAATTACTATTTGACTTCTAACTTTGAATACACCTTACAATGCATTAACCAAATTAGCAAGTCTTAAGGATCCATATTCTATTTAATTTAAATTTAAATTAGTGCTCCCTACAAGTTCTAATTTTAAAACAAAAAAATGCAAGGATGAAACTATGTTTTCAATAAAAGGGTCAGCATTTCCAATTTTTGCATGCAAAAACTTAATTCAGGTCTTAAAAATCACATTTTAGACAACATCAAACAAAAACTAAACAGAAACTAAAATCAGACAAACCAGAGAGAAACTAGTATTTCAGAGCAGAATCAGAGTAGAAAGATGCCTGCCTGGTCTTAGGGCATTTTCTGACAGAGACTAGGGATGGATGAGACTAATCAAAATCTCTCCGAGAAGAAAATAAAACTCGTTGGCCACTAAGAGATTTTTGTAATCAGATCCATCAGGAGTTCCCCATGTAAAGTTCTAGGCAAAGAATAAGAAAGGAACAAAATGATTGTTCAGAGAATTGTAGCTAAAATATTAAAGAAAATCAATAAGCCTTCTCTATTTTCCAGATATTTTCTTTGTTACAAAGATTGGAGAATTCCAAGGACTTTGTGATTCCTTTCTATGTCCTAATTCTAATTGAGTTTGTGCCAATTGATGTAAGGCTTCAAGCTTCTCTGCTTTTAGCAGCTACTGCTCAACCCATGCGGGTTTTTTCCTCAACCATTATCAGTACCAGACATTACCTGGTGAGCTAGAGGCTGTGAGGACTCAGAATCAGACTGTAATGGTTGCAAAGCCAAGGAAATTGAATTACAAAGAGACCAAACAGAAAGAGAAATGTTGATGAGCATGCCATAAAGCTCTCATTACTTGTTTCCATATTTTCAAACTTAAAGCAGCCTTTCCTGTGGCTGAACCCAATAACAATGTTTCTTACCATTTTTAAAAAGTAACTTAAAATATTTACCTTTAACATTGACACCGGACCCCTTGAACAATGCTTGCAGTATTTTTATACACTGGGTCTCTACTGATTGGGAAATCCCCGTGACTCTGCCTTCCGAAGGTCAAGCTACCAAGCAAACTATTACACCCTTCAGTCTGATGACCCTGAGACTGCAAACTCTCTTTTTGAGCCCTTCTTTGGGCGCTAGATGTTACGATTTCTTTATGTTTCAGACTCGCAAAGAATAAGACACATCAGATGAAAGTAGTATAAGCAGAGGGCTGAAACTCTTACGTGGAATCAGCCCTGAGAAGCTGCACCACTGCATATTTATTGAGTTCCAAAAGCCACAGCTAAGCAGATAAAGCTACAAAAGTCTTTTTTTCCATCCATACCACCCCCAATCCTGCAAGTCTACTGTTTTCTTCATGATCAAGGAGATGAGAAGAGTCAGAGTATCAGAGCTTATCAATCATTAAGGACATCTGGTTCTTGATGGCATTCCTCCAAGAATCCTGTATACTTGCATTCAAGTAACCCCAGGCCAGTCTGCTGTTATGGTTAACACACTCCAAGATCTCTTATCTCCAAGTAACCCCTGCTCTAAAGTTAACTACTGTTTATATTTGTGAAGGGTCTTTTCCCTTCACCCGTGCCTTCCCATTCTTAAATCTTCTACTATTCCAATAACCCTGTGACTCCCCAATGTCTTCACCCCTTCTTCCGTTCTGGGATCCGAGCAGCACATCCCAGGCTTTCTTGTGGCTCAGTGACCAGTAGAGAGTTCTGACCGATAACTTGACCTCGTGAGAGTTTAATAATACAATGGATTCTATCTATCTATCGATCTATCTATTTATTTATTTATATTTAGTGAGAGAGAGAGAGGGAAGAGAGAGATGAGAAGCATCAACTTGTTGCAGTACTTCTGTGGTTCATAGATTTATTCTCATAAGTGCCTTGACTGGTGGCTCAATCCCAGCCAGTGACCCCTCACTCAAGCCAGCGATCTTGGGTTTCAAGTTAGTGACCTTTGGACTCAAGCCAGTGACCTTGTGCTTAAGACAGTGTGACCTTTGGGCTCAAACCAGAAGCTTTGGGCTGAAGCCAGAGACCACCGGAACACTTCTGTGAGTCCAACTAAGCTGTTGATCCCATGTTGAAGCTTGTGAACCTGCCTTCAAACCAGCCACCTTGGGGTTTCAAACCTAAGATCTGTACATTCCAGGTCAATGCTTTATCCATTGTGCCACCACAGCTCAGACAGATGTTTATTATTTTTATACAATGAGATAAAGTGCTTTTACTGATTACAGTTGTACAATGCTATTGCTTTATATTTTTCTCTGTGTCTGTACGTGAAGTACAAACCCAGCGCCCCGCAGCGGAACGCGCTCTTCCCGGCGGAACGCGCGCAGTGTGCGGAGCGGGCTCGGCCACCAGCAGGAAGGCGGAGGGTGAGCTCGGACACAGGACGCTTTGGGCTCAGGTTCGAACTCACCTTTCTAGGAATAGACCCAAGTCCTCATGCACCTGAGCGCGCTCCTGGAACTTTGACGCAATTTCACAAACAAGGAGAGCCTTCTCTCTGGGGTCGTAAACGGTTGTAACCGGGCAAGCCCCGGACCACCGGCCCAGGCACGTGGGGCAGCACGCGCAGGACGGACAGGGGAACAGGTGCGGGCAGAGCGAGCACGTGCCGGCCGGGGGAGACACACTCGCCGTCTCCCTGGGGCCTCAGGCCCGCGCCGTGCCCGCGTGCAGGGTCGTTCCTTCACACTGTCCCGTCTGGGAGCCCGCATTCTGTAATAAGACCTGGGCTTTATTGTTTATAGCAGAAGAGTCCTGACAAGCCAAACATGAGAAAAGCACAGACGTGGAGAACTGGCTATGAAGATGGCATTTGGGACAAAAAAGAGAAACCGAGGTCAAGGTACAAGGAGCACGAGCTGGGTCTTCAAGAAAATTGTGACACTTTTCTGTGTTCCCGAGACCCAGCGGGAGCAAAGCTGATGTGAGGCTCACAGGGGGTGCCGTCCACAGGGCACTCGGGACAATTCTGTAGATGAGGGAACGACACCAATAAGCTGTATGAAAGGGAACGAAACAAAACAAAGCCGAGCACTGAGTTTAGTGCTTGAAGTTTATTACAGAGAGAGGAAGAAGAGAAGGGGCAGGTGCAGAGACTAAAAGCTTTCTCAGGTCCTCAGTGGAATGTCACAGCGCTCTGGGTCTCTGTCCCCAAAGCTCAGCGACAACAAAGATTGTATAGACGGCCATTGAGTCTACAGATCCCAGCTGGGTGCTCCCGGAAAATGCCCAAGAAGCCACGTGGACACTTGTCTCGGCAATGGCAGACGAATATTTTCTTAGTTCCTGCAGAGGAAGAAGGGAGTTCAGGCACAGTGGGGACGGGCACAGGGAGCAGAGGCACAGCCAGTATCATGACATCTACTCAGAGGAGACGTGTCTACTATGGGAGACCACACCTGCCAGGTTAGGGTGAAAGGTCACGTGTCTGAGTATATCACAAGCACTGGCTGACTCTGTCTTGGTCACGCCATGATCGTCTCTGACCCGAGTCCATCACGTCCGTGCTCATTCTCTGCCCCGCCCCCATCCTCCTCTCCCCTCATGGTGCCTGCTTCTCTCCCCCCTCATCCCACCCCCGATGTGAGCCCAGACTCCATGCCGCTATAATAGGTCCCCTGATGGGGTCAGACCCTGTAGCATGTGGGCAGGTGTCATTTGAAGCTTCTCGGGCAACCTGTTCCTCTTCTGTGAGGGAGATGGCCACATCCTACTACTCGACCTCAGGCTGGTCCTGGGCAGGCACCTAGTGGGCTGTCTCCTGCAGGGGCTCAGTCCGGGCCTGGAAGACCAGGAGGAGCAGGGCAGTGAGGAGGGCGAGTGTCCTCATGGCTGAGAGTCCCCTGGAGGTGCGGGTCAGGTGGGAGGGCAGAGTGAGTGGTGGGGAGGGCAGAGGCAGCCTGCACTTATAGTGGGGTGGGCGGGGCTCAGCGACCACAGCACAGTGAGGGCAGTGGGGCCTCTGGCTTCCCTGGGGCCAGGGGCACTGGGCCTCCCAGCCTCTTTGATGCTCCTGCCCCGCCCCTTTGTGGCAGCACTTGCCCCTGGGCTCAGTGCCCACACCTGTTTCATCTTGACAGTGATGATGAGGACTGGTGTGTGTTCTGTGTGCCATCTGCTTGGGTATTTACCTTCCAGTGTTCAAAGAGGACAAGGACTAGAGCTCTCATTCAGTGAGTACAGGGAACAATGTTCTTCTGTGTCTGATGTGGGGCCCTGATCATCTCTGGAACCAAAGATTTGCCCTGTGGAGTGGAGGGTCCACCTTGTAGGGTCAAGGACATCAGTACTCTTCGAGGGAAGTTTTCAGGTCCTGGGTGGATAAGCTGTTGTGGTGGAGGGGACAGTGACTCAGGCTCAGGTGAAGTGAGCACATGGGATGCATGGAAGGAGTTGGTCAGAGCAAAGCAGAAAGAAAGATGTTTAAAAACGTCAGTAGAATCTGTACTAGTCACATAAACTTCTCACCAGTTACTTGTGTTCTTTTAGAGAAACAGCACAATGACATTGCTGAAACACACTTTTGGAATTTTTGATATTTTACAATAAAAAAATATATCATACCCACAGGAGAAAATTCAAAGGGAGCTGTGTGATGAGTGAGACTACAGGTCCCCTCCCTGGGCCAGCCCTCCTCCTGCTCTGCAGGAGCCACCAGGGTCCCCGTGTTCTGAGTGTCCTTCCTCACCCCAGGCTCTACCTCGGACACTGTTCCAGCAGCGCACACAGGACCGCGTCCCTGTGTGAACAGTGTTATAGCATGCCTGCATTTGTACGTCACCTTTTAGCAGTCTCTCACTGATTGTTAAATTCTGACAGTTGTGTTATTGCTAAACACTTGCGGCTACAAGCATAACAGCAGTGAGTATCCTTTACACACATCGTCTTGCTTATTTCTGACTGACTTTTAGATAAATGTCTGTGATTAGATGGCCGTGTTCAGGAACATGTCTCAACATTGAACAGACATTGATCTATTGTTCTCTGCACAGGTCGTCTCAGCATCACTCACCAAAATGTATGAGCCCAGCTGCTGCCCACACACAGGGAAATATTTTTTAAAATGTGCCATGATTTCCTAATTTTTCTAGGCAGCAATCTGGGCAGTGATACGATTTGTTAAAACAATACTTGATGTCTCAGACTCAGTTGCAGCTTAGAGTGAGGGTTACTATGGAGAAAGAAATAACAAAAATATAGGTACAAAGAATAAAAACTTCCTTAGGTCTTCAGTGCTCTGGGTATTGCCCCACAAGCTCAGCACAGTGAAGCTTATATAGACGGTCATTGATCCTACAGCTCCCAGAATGATGCTCATGAATACTTCATATGTGTCCACATCAACACGTGCAGATGATCATTCTCTGAACACCTGTGGAGGAAAGACGGGATCAGGGACATTGGGGACGGACACAGGGAGGAGAGGTACCTCTGACCACATGGAGATCTAGTGAGAGGTGACATGTCTACTCACCGTAGACAAGACCTGCCAGTTTACATGTGTTTGTGTAAATCGCAGGGACTCTCAGGGACTCTGCATTGGTCACACGGACTCATGGTTTTTCTCTGATGTGTGTGATGTATGTGCTTATTACCTGCCCCCTACCCCACAACCCTTCCAGGCAGGGTCACTGCTCCTCATCCACACACACCCAATTTTGAGCCCAGATTCCACCCCCCTCAACATCCCCTCTACTGGGATGCCAACACAGATAGTATGTTGGCTGGTGTGTCAGCTGAAGCTTCTCAAGCCAGGGCTTCATCCCCTAGGAAGGAGATGGCCATGTCCAGGCTGGTTATGGTCCTCGGCCCATGGCAGGTCTTGGTCCTTGGGTTCAGGATGCCCTGGGCGGGCACCTTGTCAAATGTGTGTTGTAATTTCTGAGCCCAGGCCTGCAAGGCCAAGTAAATAAAGTCAGCTTAGAGGGTGAGGGTTCTCACGGCCGAGGGTCACTGGCATGCACTGTGTAGATGAGAGTACTCGGCCGAGGGTCCCTGGCATGCACTGTGTAGATGAGAGTACTCGGCCGAGGGTCCCTGGCATGCACTGTGTAGATGAGAGTACTCGGCCGAGGGTCACTGGCATGCACTGTGTAGGTGAGAGTACTCGGCCGAGGGTCACTGGCATGCACTGTGTAGATGAGAGTACTCGGCCGAGGGTCATCGGCATGCACTGTGTAGATGAGGGTGCTCATGGCCGAGGGTCACTGGCATGCACTGTGTAGATGAGGGTGCTCATGGCCGAGGGTCACTGGCATGCACTGTGTAGATGAGGGTGCTCATGGCCGAGGGTCACTGGCATGCACTGTGTAGATGAGGGTTCATGGCCGAGGGTCACTGGCATGCACTGTGTAGATGAGAGTACTCGGCCGAGGGTCACTGGCATGCACTGTGTAGATGAGAGTACTCGGCTGAGGGTCACTGGCATGCACTGTGTAGATGAGGGTGCTCATGGCCGAGGGTCACTGGCATGCACTGTGTAGATGAGGGTGCTCATGGCCGAGGGTCACTGGCATGCACTGTGTAGATGAGGGTGCTCATGGCCGAGGGTCACTGGCATGCACTGTGTAGATGAGGGTTCATGGCCGAGGGTCACTGGCATGCACTGTGTAGATGAGAGTACTCGGCCGAGGGTCACTGGCATGCACTGTGTAGATGAGAGTACTCGGCTGAGGGTCACTGGCATGCACTGTGTAGATGAGGGTGCTCATGGCCGAGGGTCACTGGCATGCACGGTGTAGATGAGAGGACAGGAGCTGGGTGTTAGGGTCGTGCAGGACCAGCCTGTGTTAACAGGAGAGTTGGAGGAGAGATGGCATTGCCCTCAGTGTGTGAATATGTGAGGGCGGCTGGCCTGTCCCAGGTCCTGCTCTTGCCCAGGGTCCCTTTGATGTCCTTCTGATGTCGCTGGTCTGTCCATCACGTCGGCCTTTTTGCTTGGTGTTTATGCTTGTTTTTTATACGTAATGATTCATGCTTGCTCGGAACATGACAACCTTCCTGTCTCTCATCCGCCTGAGTGTTTACCAGGGCGGGTGTGGGCTTATGTGTCGGAGGCCTCGAAGTCATCAGGAGTCGCTTGTAAAACTCGCTCAGAAGTGGCGTAATCAGGGGGACATAAAGTTTTCTCCTGAGGCTCTGGCTACCAGTGGAATTTTTTACCCTTCTGAGGGTAACTACGTTGAACATGCAATTCTATGCTGAGGAATATTTTTTAGGAATTACATTTATTGGGACAAATGGTCTTTTTTGGGATGTTCAGGGATTTAGGAAATTTGATCTGCACGGATCCCTTTTGGAAAACACTGCTTAAGCCCTGACTCCTACCAAATAAAGGATCCAAATAAGAAGACATGAGAGTAGAAAGACAGAGTTGGGGGAAATATTAGTAAAACTTATTTGTAGTCTTTTAATTAATTTCTCATAAATGGTTGATAAGCTGTTGCTGAGAAAGGATTAGTCAACAAAAGTAAAGTAAAAAAGAAATACGTGAGCTGCCATTTGGAATCAAAATTCCCAGTGCGATAAAGAAAACGTAGGATTTGCTCAGGGGAGAAACGGGATGGCGGGAAAGACAGCCTCTGCCCATGAGCAGGGAGTTACCCGTCTGAGTCCACGAGTAACAGACGTGAGGTTTGCCGCTGGAGGAATGTACGTGGGACACTGAGCAAGCAGACGCGGGAGAAGGAAGGAAAGAAGGACATCAATTTATTCTGGAATAAGAAAGACAAAGCCGGGAATCCTAGTTAATGGAAAATGCCAGCGAAATATCAGTGCGTGCGCCTGGGATCACCCCTTTCTGTTCCGTTTGTTCATCTTCATTGGGTGTTGGGGGCGGGGGACGCAATGAGAGAAACCATCTCACGTCCTAAGGGCCATGCCAGACAGAGGGCCATGCCAGACAGAGGGCCAGGTCAGACAGAGGGCCATGCCAGACAGAGGGCCATGCCAGACAGAGGGCCATGCCAGACAGAGGGCCATGCCAGACACGTGGAAAAATCTCAACAAAGGTCATTGCTGTTATTATTTTTATGGTCATCACCACATGACCATGCTCCGGTGATGCCCAGTGGTTCGTGGCAGGCAGGATAGTTTGGCTGGAGGCTATGTGAACAACCATGCTATCTTCAGCCAGGATGAGAGGGTAAAGTCTGGGAGTCAAACTACGCACTGTTCCTGGCTGTGGGGAAAGATGGGATCCTGTCCGGATGGTGAAGTCTCCAGCGATCCTCAGGGGATGTCCAGCTTCATACAAATCCCTTCTCCTTTTTGCAGACAGCCGTAGGACACTCGGATTTGAAAGGCCCTGCTACTTTCAGGGGGGAGTCTATCTGAAACCAGGGACCCCCAACTGCGAGCCCATCCGGGGACCCTGCCGAGTGTTCACCTTCTGCTGCAGAGTCAGGAGGGACTGAGGAAGGAGCCTGTCGCAGGAACCTGGCTCAGGGACCTGGCATGTGTCCCCTCCTGTCAGAATAGAAGCAAACAGTACTGCAGTCTGCACAGACATTATTTTCTCATCAGGATGAACTACAGGCAGACACGTCTTCCGTGAAAGACCAGTCAGTGGGAGGGAAGCGGATGCTGGAACTAAATGTACACGATGCTTTAAATGTTTCCAGGCCTTTCCATCCACGTGACATCTTGTCACCCTCAGAACCATTTGGTGTATGGGCCCATGTCACAGACATAGAACTGAAAATCAGTGACAGTCGGCCACTCACTGAGGTGACCCAGTCACGGAGGAGCTTAATCTGCCACTTGGGTCTGTTCCAGAATTCTCTAGCCACACGGAAGGGAAGTTGGGGTCCTGTCTCATCCTCAGGGAGTCTGGCCCTGAGAGACCTCACCACAGGGCGCGAGGCTGTGTGAGGCCCGTGCGGGGTCCAGGGACCCGCCCTGCTGTGGGGACAGGGTGGAGTGGGCAGGAGCTCTGGGGGCAGTACAGGGCTCAACGGGGTGCTGTCGGGGGCACACAGGATGAGAACACATGTGCACAGAGACTCCCCAGACGGAATGTCAATTGCAGGTCAGAAGGGCTCACAGTATGAGATCGGAGTCCTAGGAGAGGTGTGACTGGCTAGTGTGTCCCTGTTCACGTTTCAGTTCAGCTCATGACAGCTGCTGTGGGACCCCGACGAGTGGTCTGTCCACTATGTCACCGTCCCGCCTCCGGTGCGGGGCCAGCCTGCGGACAAGCACCACTTTCTGCAGTTTTCCATGCGAGTCAGTGGGGGCTAGAGAGGAGGCAGACAGTAGTCCCAGGTGCCCAGGGAGACAAAGAGAGATGTTAACTCATTCTTAATGTTCTTATAGAACCTGATCCATCCCGTGGAAAAGAGTAGAGCTTGGCCAACATGGTAACCATGAGGTCGACCAGGTCCCCGTCAACGAGTAACCAAAGGAGAGTCCGCACAGGTTTGCAGACGAGCAGTGGGGACTCTTGCCCCTGTCCTTCAGTGTTTGTAACCATGTCCAGACACAGACATGTTGGTTTCCCCACCATTCCTAATAGGCAGGCTCATACTCCACGTTTGTGCACAGGGATTATCTTGGGGTGTTGTGTGTTCCCCGGGTCTATGCTGAGAGTCCACAGCGAGCCATGTCATTTTATAGAATGTTCTATCACCTTCAGGAGCATTTTGAAACCAGTGAGTAATTTAAGAATAGCTCACTTCCTGATTTGTGATTCCTCACCATGAAGTAGAAACCTTCTTTGCCTCCCGCATAATTCTCCCGGCATTCACATTCACTGACAGGTCTCTCTTCCAAAGCCCCCCGAGAGCCCCAGCTCGTCTGCACCTCTGCTCCCTTCCTTTCCTCTCGTCTTGGTCCAGCATGAAAGAGAGGCTGGGGGACAGCTGGGTTTGGGGACAGCCAAGCTGCGTCAGAGGGGCACAGAGGGCAGGTGGCACAAACCCTTGTGGGAACCCTGGAACCGTTGGCCAGGGGACAACACCGAATATGTAAGCTGTTGGTGTTCATGGCCCTAGCTCTGACGGCCCTTGTCACAGACAACCAGGAGAGGGACATGCAACCCTCACTTGCTGACCATGGTGCTGGACGACTCTGAGAAAATTCACCGATTATGAACAACTTTCGTTCATTCACTTTCCTCAACAAATTGTTGAACAGTGAACAAAACAGAAAAAAAAATTAACCTTTGGGGAACCTGTATTCTGACGGAGGAGAAAAACAGCAGAAACAAGAAACATTTGCTACACTCAGTATTTATAGGTGCCCAGCGCAATGTGGTATAGAACCATACACTTGAAACTTAAGTAGAGTTATTACCCAGGGTCTCCCCAATACATTTAATAAAAATCTTCAGAAAACATGCTGGGGTCTTAGGAGGGACATGGGCACTGAGTGGCTCGTGGCAGGAGCACGAGAAGTCACCACAGCGTGACACGTGAGCAAGCAGGTCGTTCCCAGACCCGACCCTCTGACCCTGTCTATGGCGTCAGTGCTTTGCTGCTCTGAGCCCCAGGCTGTGCTCACTCTCCAGCTTCCCTGCACATTGTCAGGTCTTTTAAAACAAAGAGCCAGATTGTCGGAGTGCGTTTACCTGGGGTCCTGGCCAGTTTCCATCCCCCCACAATGCCTGCCATTCCCACCTTCCCAATATCCTTACTGATGACCTGGAAGCCTGGGCACTGTCTCTACAGCACCGTCTCCTGCTGCAGTCACGGAGAATATTGTTAGTCTCAGAGGCGACTGCTTAAAGTCAATTCACTGACGTCCTGCTCCCAGAATTCCAGCTTCCCGGTGTCTCGGTATCCGTCGTTCCTAGAGTCTGGAACCCGCTGGGACCCGCTGACACCGTGAGCCACTCAGCGGGATCGACAATGAATTCTGGAATGCAACAGAGATGCCGCGGGGGTGGTCTCCTCTGCCCCGGCTGTCACTCTCTGGGGAAACACTGCTGCCCTCACCCTGCGTACACGCAGTCTGCTCTTGAACTTGCAGAGGCTCTTCAAAGAGACAGAGCCACCTTCCTCTGGCCTTCTGATCCACAGCGAGTCACCAGTTCTACTTACACCAAACCCAGCTGTGTAGGTAGGTGGTCCTCACTGAGTGATGCCAGAAACAAGAGTCCAGGCAAAGACGTTATTTCCTCACCGGGACAGAAGTCACTAGGACCCAGGTGCAGGGCAGCCAGGACATGGAGGAGTGTGCTGGGGACATGCCTCCCCCACAGGAATGCCCTGGTTCTGCCACGGGAGAGGCCACGGAAACACGTCCCCAGAAGAAGGGGGACGAGGGGTGGGAGGACTTCGCAGGGATGACAGACACGAGTGGGCTACACAGGGGCCTGTGGAGCAGCCTGGTCCTTTCCCTTCTTCCTGCGCCAATGCCACATTATCAAGCCTCTGTGTCATTGTCAACTATTGTAACAGGTACTGGAGGCCACAGCGGTTGTTCCTTATACAAATAACCTTGTCTACTCCTGCACATTTTCCCTGTTCAGTGACTGTTTACATCAGCTAGTTCATAGCACAGAAACCTTCAGGCTGAACCTCAAATTCCTAAACTCTCACCGGACTATGGAACGTTACCAACCAATTTATTATTCTTTTTCAATCTAGAACGATAGTCACAGAATTCTAATAGCTCCTCCCGCGTGAAGCGATGAGTAGAACATTCCACAGTAGAAAAGAACTCAGGACCTGGAGCCCGGGGCCCAGTTCCAATCGGGGTTTCACCAGGTGCAAACTTGACGGCCCTATGCAATGTCTCTAGTCTTATTTTCCGCAGGTGTACGATCAGGAGTATCAGCAGAACCCGCACAAGGGAAGACTAACCCGCCTCCGGCTGTAGGGTGGACAGGAGAATACGCAGCCTGGCATGCTCTTCTTGCTTGGTCCTGCTCATTGAAGAAACGTAAGACAGGAAACCCACCATTATCTAGAAATAAGAGGGAAGGACACACAGCCCCCTCCCCACGCCGGCCACTTCTGAAGAAGCTTGTTCCAGACAAGCTCATGGTGCGTTCGCAATGACGGGCATCATTTCCCACAAGGAGTCCAGAATGTTCCGGGTGAGAGAAAAGAATGGAAATCTCATTCCCGGCTCCCTGGGTTTCTCAGTTATGGTCGAGTGGCTGCCCACCAGTGACAGAGGACAGGGACAGCATGTGGAGTCAAATGAAAGGGTGGGCTGCTCTCAGGACCCTGCCCGAGGACCCACATGAGTGGGGAAGAGGACTTGTAGTGTCCCCGACTTTGGCTAAGGAGGAAAGCCCCTCAGCTCTCTCCCACCTGGGCTGAGTCAGGCTCACCCACATGAGAGCCATGGCCCCGAGGACTGATCAGTCATGAGACATCACTGTGACCTGAACAGGGACCTGTCCTGGAACGGAAGGCAAGTTTCACTGGTCAGATGGAGTGGGGCCAGTCCCCAGTAAGAGCACAGGACGTGGGGACGTGGTCGTGGCTGCCTAACCAGAGGTCTCAGGAGACTTCAGGGGATCTGAAGAGAGAGTAGAGTCTTGGGAGGCGTGTCCTGCCAGGTAGTGGTGGCTTCCGTTCATCTGAGTTCCATTCTTCTACCTGCCGGAGTGACGAGAGGGGACATGAATGGCTATGTGGGGGCTGGATGTGTCCCCAAGTTCAGACAACTCATTATACTAGTTTCATGACAGTTAATGGGGGAAAGAAAAGTCATACAACCTCACAGTTTTTTCTTTTTTCATGGACTACGTGTCCATCCATTGTAGCCACTCGTATTTTTACTACTGTTGTTATGACTGTTCTTTTCAGGGTCTTCGGCGCTAACAAAAGCAAAGCCTCCCGCTCTGACCCAGCCTCGGTCACCACCGTCCTTGTTAATTTCACCACCTCTACTGCCCAGCATGTGATTTAACGAGCCTCAACTGACACTCTCTTCCACAGTTAGTCACCCTGATCAGAGCGACCCAGAAGAGGAAGCTTTAAACTGAGTTTTATTCAACAGCGTTCTTGTGCCCTTGATTCCCTCCTTCCAGGAGTTCCCAGCGAGGTCTCCACGGAGCTGACGCCATGAGGTTGTTGTACATACTCACCCTCGTGGTCATCTCCCAAGTGACAGCAGGTAAGCCCTTGCTGGCATCTGCTCTTCCTTCCTGTTTCCTTTCTCCAGCCGCTCCGCTCCGGGAAGTACCGGCTGGTGCCCCGGAGCCAGCGTGGCGGTCTCACACAGGAGCAAGGAAAGGAGGGGCAGTCCTCAGGGGTCGCTGGGTGGGCCCCTGCAGGTCTGTGTCCGATGCACCGAGAAGCAGGCGGGTACGTGAGGAGGAAATGGGGAAGCAGACCTGCTGTCGCGTCCCGTCTGACGACACCCTGTCCATTTCCTACACCTGTCTGACATGGCGACTGTCACAGGAGAGCTCGGGCTTTTCCCGAGTGTTACAACACTTGGATTTGGGGCTTGGATGAGTGAGCCCCAGGGGGTCTGGCCGGCACTGAGGGGTCTGAGCTGTCTCCCCCCCATACAGGGACTCTCCCCTCTGCCGTGTGTGCTTTGTGGCCACCCACCTTAGACCCGTCCCCCTCACTCTGGTCCTCCTCCAGTATTCTGTATTAATACACATAAAGTCAGCTGACCACACACTTCACTCTGATGTCTCATGGCCCAGGGCTCCTTGTGTGAAGTCACAAATGGACTGACAGGAGTTTCGGGGATAGAAGCCAGATGGGGCAGAGTGTCCTCAGCCACTGTCCTCGCTGCCTCGAATTCACAAGAGCCTGTTCTCTGTGACCCACGGCTGTTCTTCCGTCAGAGAGAGGGGAGGTTAGATTTTGGGCAGCTGTGCAGGGATCTCTTTGGTACAGCATGGGGCTGTCGGGGTGCTTCCCTGTGTCACAGCCCTGGTGACGTCCCAAGCTGCAGCGATAGGAGTGATTCCCAGCCACAGGGCCCCAGGTGTCTGAGATCCGCGGTCATAGCTGCTCCGAGGAAGCACAGACTGGGTCGCGTGGTCCTTTCCCGACAGTCTCACCATCTGTTGTGAAGATGGGACTACAAGGGCCCCCAGTAGGCACTCTGTGGCAGCTCTCTGCTGCAAACCCCGCCCTCAGGACCCTTGCAGCGTGTGGGGGTGGTGGGCAGGCTGAGGAGAGTGGACACAGGGCTGAGGTCAGTGGGCACACTCTGCATGCCAGGGTTGTGCCCGGGGGGGAGCTTCTGTTGTGGGAGAACAAGTGAGCTGAGGCTTTCTCGTTCCATGTAGCGGCCCCGCACTAAGTACACTGAAGAGTTCACGTGTAGCGTGTCTACTCTGAATTAATTCTGAAGACCGAGTCCTCGTGATACCCTGTTCTTCATTCATTGGTTCATTCACTTTGCCGACACCCACCATGTGCTGGGAACTGTAGAGATGGCTGAGGGTGTGGATTCCTCTGCTAAGACACACACAGACGCGGACATCTTATCCAAGTTGGGTGCATCTGGAATGTCTTCCCAGGGAGGTGACTAGGAGCTGAGTCTTAAAAACATGAATATGAGCCTGACCAGGTGGTGTTGCAGTGGATAGAGCATCGGCTGGGATGCAGAGGACCCAGATTCGAGACCCCGAGACCACCAGCTTGAGCATGGGCTCTTCTGGTTTGAGCGAAAAGCTCACCAGCTTGGACCCAAGGTCGCTGGCTTGAGGAAGGGATTTCTCAGTCTGCTGTAGCTCCCCCAGTCAAGGCACATATGAGAAAGCAATCAATGAAGAACTAAATTGCCACAAGAAAAAACTGATGATTGATGCTTCTCATCTCTCTCTGTTCCTGTCTGTCTGTCCCTATCTATCCCTCTCTCTGACTATCTCTCAGTCCCTGTAAAAAAAAATAAATGAGTATGACTCAGCCAGGGAGAGTTACAGGAGAGAGTGTCACATGTGCTCTGATGAGAAGGGAACAGCACATGCAAGGGCACCATGTCAGAAACATGACTTCCATCACGTGAGGGGTGGGTTGTGATGAGAGATGAAGGCAGAGGAAGTGTGGGCCATGGATGGAGGACTTCAGACCTGAAAGAAAGTTGACCCTACTTTACAGCTGCAGGGAAGCATTGAAGAATTGAGAATGAAGGCGTGAAGGAGAGATGGAGAAGCCAGAAATCCACAGGGTATTTCAGATACGACATAATAATTGAAGTGCCAATGTTTGAGGTGAAAGGGTGGGAATTCAGACATTGACAAAGACATCAAGGGGAAGTTAGTTTAAACACCTGAGAGAGGAAGCGTGAGGAGCTGGAGCTTGGAGGTAGAAAGTGAGGAAGAAGTGGTGTCTGTTCTGTGTGACTCATCGGGTGATGGAGGTTTCCAGGAGTGGGCCCCTGCCTAGAGGTTGAAGGAGAGGTTAAGAACGGAGAGAGTGATTTATAAGACATTAGGATGGACATGGGCCAGGTTTCCGGCTGGGACAGAGGAGCATTGGAGATGAGAGAGGACTCAATTGTGGAGATGCCACTGAAGTCCCTGGATGGAGACACAGCTTGTGGGATCTTCCTGTTTCCATTCTGATGACACTAGAGTCAATTCAAAGTTGCCAAAGACCTTTGAGGTGACAGCCATTCTGAGGACCACGCAAACCCTGAGGTCTATTACAATGAGCATGTCTAACTTAACAGTAACTATATTTATTAAACTTATTTGAATATTACATTATCTAGGCCAGGGGTACTCAACCTTTTTATTCCTACCACCCGCTTTTGTATCTCTGTTAGTAGTAAAATTTTCTAACCGCCCACCGGTTCCACAGTAATGGTGATTTATAAAATAGGGAAGTAACTTTACTTTATAAAATTTATAAGGCAGAGTTACAGCAAGTTAAAGTATATAACAATAACTACTTACCAAGTACTTTAGGTCAGATTTTCGCTAAGTTTGGCAGAATAAATCTTTATAAAACAACTTACTATAGTTAAATCTGTCTTTTTATTTATACTTTGGTTGCTCTGCTACCGCCCACCATGAAAGCTGGAGCGCCCCCTAGTGGGCGGTAGGGACCAGGTTGACTATCACTGAGTTAGAGGGAGCAGAGCGCCCTGTGGCCACAGTCAATATGGATGAGCAAGTGACCACTTTGCTCTTTCATGATTCTGACAAGGCTGTCACGACCGCACAACCTGGCACGTGCTGACAGATACACAAGGTGGCCAGGCAGGACACGGGACACCCCGTTAAGTTTGAACTTTCAGATAAGCAACATAAAATCTTTCTGTATAAGTATGTTCCAAGTATTGCATGTGTCATAGTCATACTAAGACGCATGCGTTCTTTATATTTAATTTAATAAGTACATTTATATTCTGGGGTTGTTGAATAGTTAATAAAAGCTCGATGTTTGGAGCCAAAGCCACTTGGGATTGAGTGAAAGACAATCCTACATATAGTCCTCATGAGTTGGAACAAGCTGCATCCGTTCTTATTCTCAGGTGTGAGACAGGGCTGAGAACACCTGCCCCGTGCCTGTCCATATTGTGATGAGTACAGGTGGGTAGTAGGTTAAAGATTCTGTGGTGGTGTTGGGTTAAGGGGAAGAAGTCGATAGTGTTTGCTATTATTATGTGTTGTTTGTAATCTATCATGTCCCCTGTAAATGATACCTGTCACCAATACTAGCTATGGGCTTATTTTCACCTGGTTGTAGAGGGCAACCTTGGGAAAACCTTTATAATTTCTGTAAGCATCTCCTCCCTTATTGGTAAAGTAAGTGCGTTGTGCATGCTGGGCTTCCATCAGGGGGGCTCTTCATCACTTCTCATGTATTTCGGGGCACCATTGGATTGCGAACCCCTTTGGCCCTTTGTGCCCTGGGCTCCAAGGTTACGCTCTGTAATCATCTTACCAGTCAGACCCGCAGCTTACCTGTTACCACCAGCGTAAGACATGAGAGGACAAGGAAGAGAAGGAATAGAGGCCTCATCTTGGAAATGAGTGTCTGGGGTCATAGGAGGAACGGGCAGGGTCGGGTGGTGGCTCCTTCTCCAGTTTTCCCCAATGGAGGCAGGTCACCTGGGGAAAGAGGTGGAAGCTATCAGCTGGAGAGAAGCAGCGAATATTCCTAATGCAGGTGCTCAGTGAGGGCTGGGCTGTGATTGGAGAATGTTTCCTCTATAGACACACGCTTGCAGGTCCAAGTTCCTGCCTGAGTCAAAGGAAGACCCTCATAGTAAAGTCAGCACTTTGTAGCTGACTCTCACTTCTGCTATGACTTTGTGGTTTGGTGCTTTTCCTGTTTGAGAATATAAAGCAACTTCAAAATGGAGTTATTTTTGCAAATCATCCAGTTATTCATTCATCTTTACTGTATGTCAGATGCCCGTTTAAGGCTGAGAAGAAAATTCCCATTTTAGCAGGCAGATGAGGAGAAATTCTATAAATGATAATCATCTCTTCTTTTTTCACTCTCAGTAAAATTTTTTGCTACCTGTTTAAAGAGAGTGGTTCCATTCTAGGCAAAGATCTTTACATGCCAACCTCTTGAATAGAGCACAATCAATGAGAATTTTGGTATAAGAGTAATTTTTTAAACTTTTTTTTTAAATAGCTAACTTTATTGGGGTGGCATTGGCTCAATGAGGTGCATGGGTTCCAAGTGCACAACTCTATGACACGTCATCTGTACACTGCACTGCATCCCACCCAGAGCCCAGTCTCTCTCCTTCACCATATATGTGACCCCCTTGACCCTATTCAAACTCCTCCCAGCCCCGTTTCCCTCATGTAACCACCACACTGTTGTCTGTGAGTTTGTTTGTTGCTTTTTGTTTTATATCCCACATGAGTGACACAGAGGGTTCTCGTCCTTTTCCACCTCACTTATTTCACTTGGCATGATACTCTCAAGATCCAACAGTTGTAAATGGCAGTATTTATTTCCAGAGCATGTCCTACCACAGGCTGCACACTGCATGATTGTGGTAAAGCACAGAAGAATACGAGGAAAACACTGAAATGCCTCCTCACGTCAGTTTTTCTTTATAGTGTTTATATGTGTCTCTTTCCTACCATGCCTTGAACTTTTAAAGTAACAAGTCCTATGACTATTTTACATTCTTAGCAACTTGAACACTGTGCCTGGTGTTGAGAAGATGATCAAGTATATGTTTAAATGAATGAACACTAGTGTAGGAGAACCAATTCATGGACTAGTGAAAAAATGGCTGTATGGAGAGGATGAATGAGGGAGGGGAGGGAGGGTAGGAAAAAGAAAGAAAGGAAGGCAGGCAGGCAGGAAGGAAGGAAGGAAGGAAGGAAGAAAGGAAGGGGTGGGAATGAAAGGGACAATCATTTTCATTGACTTTCTAGATATAACGCATATATTCCCACCCCTTCTTCTACCACACAGGGTAGAAGAAACACCTACCATGCAGCTGGTTCCTTCAGCCTCCCCAGGCTGTCTGCTGCCCGTCCATTCAGACAGGGACACCTGACAGCAGCTGCCCATTGCTATGTAATGCGGGGTCAGATCAACAATGGACAGGTGGGGGCTGAGGGAGGTCATGCGGGATGCATTATGATCCCTTAGGAAAGGGGCCATTTAGGTGGAAAAGTGGGAAATAGTCAAACCTGAGAGTCATCAAATCCTCTGAGAGAAGAATGAGAAGTGAGGATTGTGTTAAACTCCTCACAAAAGCTTTTGCTATAAAAAAACCAAACAACAACCTAAAAGGACAAAATGAAGCAGAGACAAGAAGCAAAGCCTCATTAATGACATAGAGTCAAAGAAGAGCTGTTTTAGTTTTTATTGAGAGGAGGTGAGAGTCTTGTCCGTGAGTCAGTAAAGGAGGGAGCCAGGACTCAGTGGAAGGTGGCCCTTAGGCTACAGCATAAGCCCATTTGTTCACGATTCACGTGGAAAAGCCGTCCCCTCCTTGTGACAGAACTCAGGAGAGCATGTCTCCAGGCAAGGGTCATTATAAGGCCCTCAGGCATGTGATGTCAACAGAACATGACCAGAATTTTATAGAGTAAAATGTTAAAGTTTAGAAAATATTAAAATCCCCTTGAAAAAGATGATAAAAGTAAATAAATGGCAAAACCCGACAATTGTTAAGTGTTATTAAAATAATCTAAAAATAAGGAAGAAAAGGGACGTGAGATGTGGAGTATGAGATATAATAGTAAATATAACCAGTGAGATGGATGTCACTCACGCATGGGATAGAAAAGAAGAGCGACGAATGAGACAAACACTCATAAACACACAACAATATGGCGGTGACCAGAGAGAAAGGGAGGTTAGGGCGTTGCTGAGAAGTAACGGGTCAAATACATGGTGACAGAAGGAGACATGACTTTGCATGGTGGGCACACAATACAATACAGATGATGTATAATAGAATTTCACATCTGAAACCTCTATAATTCTATTAACCAATGTCACCCCAATACATTTAAGTAAAAATTTAAAAAGGAAATAAAACCAGTGAGATGAAAATGTAGGTGCACAATAGAGTTGGTTGTTAACGAGAAGGAATCCAGGAGGGAGAGGATCATGAAAAAACAAGCAAATGAACTAGAAGTAGACTAATAATGTTTGGAAGTCAAGGGAAAGCTTAGATGCCGGGAAACAGATAACACGCTACAGTTTTGCTTGGATTTCTGCGCTAAGGACAACTACTGAAAGATTTGACAAGACTCATGCTTGAAAATCTGTCCTGTAAGATCACTTTGAAGTGACCACAGAGTTGTCTGTGTGGATAAGGAAGAGATTAGTGGCAACATAGACCATGGGACAGACAGGAACAGAATTCAACGGTGTTTTCAACTCACTCCTGTTCAATTGTGTGGGGAGGCACACAGTAGGGCTGAAGTCCTCATAGAACACAGATGGTGCCCCCTGTCCTCAGCCTGAGGGGTGACCTGAGCCAGGTACACCCCAAGTGCAATCATGAAATGGAAGCTTTCACATAACACTGAGCCCAGGGACCCTCTGAGGCAGAGGAAGCTGGCAGATGCACCATGGGTGGTCATGTGATTAAATAAATTTTCAATGAACAATATTGCAGAGTGCCCTCTGTCTCAGTTATAGAATTTGGGGGGCACCCCCCTCAGTGTCGCACCAGCAGCGGTGCCTCCCTTCATACTTGTCTTGGCTCCGAGATCGAGGGAGTCCATCTGGATAAACGCATGTTCATTGGAACAGTCTCCCACTTCTCCCTTCAATCGGGAGGCTCTGGAACCCTCAGGGGAGATTTCAGAGCTAAAGCACATCTACCCAGAGGGGAACCCTATGTGTGTTGAGTGAGGGGCTCATGTAGAGACACAGAGGACTGCTGACTTGGACAGGGGACCCCACAGAGCTCTGGGTTTAAGTCCCAGAGGCTCCCAGGAAAGAGACAGCAGGCGGGTCAGCATTGGCACACCCCCTACCGGCCATGTTGTCTTCCTTCTGGGGGTCAGTGCCCTCCTCCTGTGTCCCTGCTACACTGTCCTTGTTAACTTGTCCTTTCACAAAGGGCAGCTCTGTATACCCCTGACTTGGCTCCCACCACGTCCACTGGAGGGAGTCACTTCGTCCTGCTCAGCTGAGTCACCCAGAGGATAACCATTGACGAGGCCGTGTTTCCCTCACAGACCAGTTCATAAAGGAACAGGACCAAGTCCACTCCCGTAAAGGTTTTATGGGCCAGACGGGGACTTAGCAGGTGACCATGTGCTAACCAGGCAGGACAGAGTGAGAAGCATGAAGCTAAAGGGAGTGAGGACTCAGGGGAAGCTGAGGAGGGAGGGGTCCTGCCCTTCCTGTGGGGACCGGCCATGGTGTCCCCGAGGTGGAGGGGCTCCTGTGGGGACGGGTGAATGAGGCCCCGTGGGAGAGGTGGTGTGGGGCGGGCCAGGGGACACAGGGCAGGAATACGTAGAGCACAGTGATTGTTACAGGAGAGCGTGGGAGCCTTCGGGGAGCGTAGGGGGCTCAGAGGGAACTATTGACCTGGAAAGCACAGGAGGGTCCCAGCACAGTGTCCCTGAAGGTTAGTCAGGGAGCTTGAAAGGGGTCTTCAGGGATTTCGGAGAGTGACCTGTCAGGTCAGTCACCACACAGTAACCACAATGACCAGATGGCCACATTCTTGGTCTTTGAAAGATGCAGTTTAATTTGATTTACATTTTACATCTTTGCAAAGAGCACGCCTCTGATCCCTCACGGTGACAGGCCCCTTTGCTGGTGCATCGCTGTTACTTGCAGCAAACCGTTCCCGGAACGAGGCATATGGTTATCGGTGTTCTGCCTCCAAAGCAACGCAGGTATGTGCATACGCCTCCTCTTTCCTTGCAGGACCGAGCAAGACCTACAGAGAAAACAGAGAAGGCAGAAACGTGTCAGAAATCCGAGCCCCGTGTGGGAAGGACACACCAGGTCAGTGTCCCCTGGACACACAGCAAGGCCGCAGGTGTTCCGAGACAATAAGAGATGAGTGTGTAATATGAGGATCCAGATTTAGGACAGAGACCAGAACGGCTGAGGTTCAAGAGGATCCATACGTTTCTAGAACCAGCACATTAAAGGGTCTGAGCCGTGGAAGTGACAAACTGGATGAGAGTCCCTGCCACTTCAGGTCCCCTGAGTGAGAGACAGTCCCCACGAAGCCCGGCTGAGTCAGGGTCACACACGGGCCAGGGTCTCTGGATCAGACACAGCTGTTGGGTGTCTATTCTATCTCTCTGTTTTGTCAGCTGAGGATTTGAGCTGAGCAGCCTCTTTCACGTCCAAGAACTGTTTCAGGAGGACTTCACATCTATGTAACTTACAACTGAAAATGGTGGTCGTGTATCTGGTCCCTGAGAACCCTCTCTGACCTGGGTCCGGCTGTCACTCTTCCTGGCCGTGCCCTTCCCAGCCGCCCTGGGTCACTTCCGCCTTCCTTCTCGTCTTCCCCGCCTCCTGCCTCCCTCCCAGCCCTTCCCTTCCCTGGTCCTGCTCTGTGCCGGAATACAGCCAGAAAGAAACCAGATAAAACAGGCTTTCCAAAATAATTAGTGATGTCTTAACTGGTGACCTCACGTCTCAGTCTCACGCTACTCTCTCCCTCCTGTCTCCTTTCCTCCTTCATCCTTCTATTCGATTCCCATAACACTGAGGAGACAGTGAAACATCAGCATCGAGCTCAGAGCTTCTGGGGACGGGCTGCTCCAAGCCCCGAACCAAGAGGAGCCTGGTCAGTGAGTGTCCTCGACACCCTCACGCTGAGAAGACAAAGGCAAAATGGTGTCCCCCATGCAGTGACCCCAAGTTCAGGCTGGCCTTGCTGTTCTCTATAGTTCTCTAGGTCACAGGAGACCCGCCGTTTAGTTTAAAGAGTTAGTAAGTGACACTGTGCACTTCTGTTTTCAAACCAGATCAGATATCTTTCTGTACTTAAGAAAAGCCATGCAACAGAGGCATCCTCTGTGAGCAGCCCCTCATGTCAGAGGACAGTGAGCAGGTGGCATTTACGGGCTAGCAGACCCCTTCAGGCGGCTCAGGAATGGCTGAGAATTGCCTGGCTCAGCTCTGACTCTCCTCTGTGATGAGGGACAGGGTGCTTGGATCTCCTGAGAGCTTCAGACAGTCTATCTGGTCTAAAGGTGTATGTAGAGGACAGAAGAGAGCAGGGGAGGGAGAGAAGGAGAGAGGGAGAGATGGAGAGATGGAGAGGAGGAGAGAGGGAGAGATGAAGAGAAGGAGAGACAGGGAAGGAGGGTGGAGAGCTGGGGGAACAGAGAGTTACTGTCCCATCCTGTCCACCTGTCCGGCCCCTGGTGCCAGCCCCTCTTACCTGGAACAGTAAACAGGAACATGAGGAGCAAAGCAAACAGGAGCTGGTAGACCCTCATGGTGACGCTCGTGAGCTGCACAGCTGAGTGGAGAGCCAGCTTCGCTTCATTACTTATAAAAGACCCCAGTTCTCGTAGGGTTCAGTGTGGGCTGCACCTCTGGTGACGTAACAGTAATTAAATTGTTTGTCTTTCCTTGTGCCATGACAGAGGCCCTGGGGCACCAAGTGCACCCATTCATCCTAATGCAAACTGGGATAGGGAAACCCCAGGGCATCTGTCCCCTGCCTTGGGACCAGCCACGTCTCCCCTTGCTGCTGGGCTCACGTGTGGCGCGGATGGGATGCGGGCTGGGCTGTTTCCATGTGGAAACAGACTTCCTGGAAGGCACCTGCCTGCCCCGTGTCGCTTAGAACAAGCCCACACTATATTTCTGAGCACAATGGGATGGTCCCAATCATGCTGGGAGACATGCCTGACTGGTGGTAAGGAACAAGGGTCACAGTGTGACTGAGCCTCTGAGATTCCTGTGGATGGGGACATTCACGTGGGATCTGCTGAAGTCGGGTTGAAATATTTCCACAACTGGGTCTCTGTCCTAATGACTGTTTTAAGTATTAAGAAAAGATACACCAAGGGCAGTTTATTATTTCGTGCATTTAACTCTTAAGAACAATAATATAGGTTTACAAAACTAGATTATGTTATAAGATAGAGTTGTTTTATACTTGACAAAAACCAATAAAATTGTTATTTAGGATATTTCTATATTGGTACTTTTCTCTTCTTATTCATTGAGAGGAGGTGAGACAGAGAGACAGATTCCTGCATGTGCCCCGACTGACATCCACCGAGCAAGCCCACTTGGGGGTGATACCTGCACATCTATGGAGATGCTCCTTTGCTCAGTAACCAAGCTCGTCTTAGCACCTGAGGCAGAGGCCATGGAGCCATCCTTAGCGCTTGGGGCCAAATTGCTCCAATTGAGTCATAGCTGCAGGGCGGGGGGGGGGGGAATAAAGATAGAAAGAGAGAGAGAGAGACGAGATGGAGCAAAGTGGAGAATTAGATGGGGACTTCTCCTGTGTGCCCTGACTGGGAATCGAACCTGGGACATCCACATGCTGGGCTGCTGCTCTACCGCTGAGCAAACTGGCCAGGGCCCCATATTGCTTCTTGATTGGCATCCTCACTTGCAATTCTCCTCACTTTTATTCAAGCATCATCGGCTGTGTGATTTACCCTCAACCATCTCTTTCCTGTAGGAGTAGTATCCATTCCTTTAGAGGCCGGCTGACTAGACTAACAGTCACTGTGTTTGATATATTAGAAACAGTTAGGTGACTTCTCTTCCCTTCTGACAATTATTTTATTTTATTTTTATTTCTTATATATTTTTTGTGTTGTTTTGAAGTTTGAAGTGGGGAGGCAGTCAGACAGACTCCCACATGCGCCAGACCGGGATCCACGGGCATGCCCACCAGGGGTGATGCTCTGCCCATCGAGGATGTTCCTATGTTGTGGCTAGAGCCATTCTAGCCCCTGAGGTGGAGGCCATAGAGCCATCCTCAGTGCCCAGGTCAACTTTGCTCCTATGGAACCTTGGCTGAGGGAGGGGAAGAGAGAGACAGAGCGGAAGGAGGAGTGTAGGGAGGAGAAGCAAATGGGTGCTTCTTCTGTGTGCCCTGGCTAGGAATCGAACCTGGGACTTCCACATGCTGGGCTGACACTTTACCACTGAGCCAACCAGCCCGGGGCCTTGACAATTATTTTAGCTCTTTAAACAGTTTCAGAAATTGCATAGTTTTGGGAATTTATAAAACTGTTTTCTACAAAATCTAGAAAATCATTAATATCAATTTGGTAAATAGAAATGTCATTAAAGATGAGCAATTGTTCTTCAGCTGCTCTCTATGGAACTAGTACATCTTCAATATTCCAGTAAGCTGTGCATTTGCGCAGATGAACATTAAAAAAGAATAAAGAATGTAAATTTGTGATTTCCACATTGGGCAGCTGCCCAGGTGCCCAACTTAGAGAGAACCCTGATTACAAAGTGCCATGTTAATTACTGGTTCACCAACTCAACAAAAAATTAGGTATCTGTTTCCTAATACTGTTAGCTAAGGAAATTACTACTCAACAGACTTGGAATCTATTGCTGAAGGCATAGTGTGCAAGTGTGTAGTCTGTGCCCAAGTAAATACTAAGCAAAGTAGGGACATTAAGAAATAGGGAAAGAGGAACTTTCCCAGGTGAACATTTAGAAATAGATTTTACTAAAGTAAAGCCACCAGCTCAGGAATATAAGCATCTATTAGTTTTTATTGACACCTATTCAGGATAGGTAGAAGCTTTCTCTATTAGAAATGAGACTGCAATAACAGTTAAGAAATTACTGTATAAAATGATTTCCGGATTCAGCTTGCCCATTAATATTAGGTCTAATAATGGGTCTGCATTTATATTTAAGTTCTCACAGCTAGTAGGAAAGGCAATCAATACTAAATAGAAATTACATTGTGTTTACATGCCTCACAGTTCAGGAAAATTAAATTGAACTCTGAAATAAGTCCTGACCAAATTCATTCTAAAAGCTGGTGAACATTAGACTAGCTTACCCTCACCACTAGTTCTGCTAAAAGCTAAATGTACCCCAAATTCACGCCATATAAAATTGTATTGGTCAGGGCAACACCCTTCTCCCTAAGTTCCCTTATAGACCCCTACGGAGACAGTGCAAACAGATCCCACCAAACCCTGTATGTGGATCCTGAGAAGGACGACATGCCCTATTCCAGCCACAAACCAGAAGCTGGCTGGTATACAGATGACAGAAGCCTGAGGAACCTCGCTGTGGGACTCCTCATAGTTGAACTTTGGGAAGGGATGGAAAGTAGAATCAGGGAAAGGCCTGAGCAGGTCATCTTAAGGTCTGATACGTGTGCTGCTGTAGGTCACACAGAAGGGAGATATAAGTCCCTTCGCTAGAAGGGAAGCTACGAGGTAAATAAAAACTATATGTGTGTGCTTATAGCTACCCCTATAAAGTAACCTATAAATATTAGCTACTAGAAGGAAGGACACCTCCAAGAAGAAGTATATATTAAAAAAATTCTTGTTGCCAGCTTGGTTGTTACTAAAGGTTAAAATTTTTGAAATGAAGAGTTCTGATTACTTATAAAGGGATTGTATAGTTTCAATAATGAAAGGCATAAGGTATAGAGATACTTTAGAAAGAAAAATAAAGCTAGTTATTTCTAAATAGATAAGAAAGTTTATTAAAATTAAGTGTTATGTCTGTTGCAGAAGGTTTGTGAGGGTTGTAGGCTGTTTGAGAAAAGGTAAACTCTATCAAATTAATGACACTCAGAAGTCACTATATACTTATACTACAGGGTAATAAAAAGCAAAATCATGGATTTCATTAAAACTCAAATAAACCAGTGCGGATTGTAACAATGTACCAAGAGAATGTAAAACTGTTAGCATGAGCAATGCCATTTTGTATACCTTCTGTAATCACTATTTTGAAATTTTTGTATTTTTGTAAGTGCAAACTTGCAAACTGAGTAAACTGCAAGTTGTACTGTCAGGATAGATACTGTAACAAGTCAGAAACTGTGCAGCAGAGACTTCCTGATAAGCTAACCACTAGTTCTGCTTCTGTAAACTGCTCCTTGTGGTTTTTACCTTTATAAACTCTCTACCCTAGGTGTTCACGCCTGCGTGATATGGGTCTGTCTACCCACTGCAGCCACTGGCTTAAAATAAAACTCCCTTTAAATTGTTCTGTAATTTTGGTGTCTTTCTGAAACTTGCTGGTCACTGTACAACTCTCTCTCTCTCTCTCTCTCTCTCTCTCTCTCTCTCTTCTCTCCTCTCCTTCCTTCCTTTCTTTCTTCCTTCCTTCCTTCCTCCTTCCCTCCCTCCCTCGCTCCCTCCCTCCCTTTCCTTCCTTCCTTCCTTCCTTCCTTCCTTCCTTCCTTCCTTCCTTCCTTCCTTCCTTCCTTCCTTCCTTCCTATGATCCGATCCATGGCTGGTAGAGGAAAGAGAAACCTCGCCTGCTCTTATACGTGCCCTTACTGTGGAATTGAACTGACCACCTCTGAGCTCCTGGATGGTACTACAACCAACTGAGCTGTCTGGCCAGGGCTTAACTTTTTTATTTTCATAGATAGAGAGAAGTGAGGGAGAGGGGCTGGGGAAGGGAGCCCAACGCTGCCACTGCACTGGGCAGGCGTAAACGTTCCTGTGCTTCCCCATTCTTATAATCTTTTCTTTTTGACAATGGCCCTGTGACTCCTCAATGTCTTCATTCCTTCTACTGGCCCAGCATCTGGGCAGCATGTCCCAGGATTTTTTTGTAGCTGCAATAGACCAATAGACAGAGTTCTGACCAATAAGATGTAACTCCTTAGAGTTTAAGTAATAAAATGGATTTTATTAATTAATTTATTTATTTTAGTGACGGGGGGAGAGAGAGAGATGGGAAGCATCATCTTGTTGTAGCACTTCTGTTGTTCATTGATTTGTTTCATACGTGCATTGACTGGGGGGCTCAATCCTAGCTAGTGAACCCTTGCTCAAGAGAACGATCTTGGGATCACTTCTATGAATCTCTAAGCTGTTGACCCCATGCTGAAGCTAGCGAATCAGCACTTAAACTGGCAACCTTGGGCTTTCAAAGCTAGGACCTCAGTGTCCCAGGTCAATGCTCTGTCCACTGTGCCAACATGGCTCAGATAGAATTTTATTACTTTCATATAATAAAAGGAAGTGTTTTACTGAGTGTATTTGTACAGTGCTATTATTTAATATTTTCCTCCGTATTTGTACTTGAAGTATAATAGGTCTTGGACTTGTGTATCTCTGTGCTGACCAGAAAGAGGACAGTTACCGGATATGGATGGCGAAACAGGAAAATGTGAGATGTCCGTCTTGAGACCAAGTTGAGAGATGACACCCACGTCCTGTCCTGCCCGCATGCAGATTGCTCTGACTCGGAAAAAAACACTCTCCTTACTTTCTGCTGGTCCTGGTGGCTGGGATCCCAGGCCCTGGTGTGGCTGAGAGAAGTCTGGGATCCCAGACTGTGAGGTTTGGTATCTTTTCCAATGTGATCCGTAAGAACTCCCACCCCAATAGGGTCCGGGCTCTGTTTCTGTCACGAGTCAGCAGGGACAACATGTTCCCATGTCTAGGAAGTGCCTGGGTTTATTTTCTCCAAAGGTCCTTTCTGTTTGGCATTGGTTTTAAAAAAATGGAACAATAGGTCCATTTATTTCAGTCGATTCTAAGAATCCATTTTTAAATTTAGGAAATATCCTCTTTGTCCCAAGTACCACAGATCATTTCAGAGTGAGTCATTTCCCTTCTGCCTCTCTCTCTTTCTTTAGAGGTAATTTGCATTTTTGTGGTTTTTAAAAACTTTGGTAAATTTTGAGTGTTCTCTCTTTCCCATTATAGTCTGTACAGCCTGGTGTCGTACGTGTCAGTGCTCTCCTGTCCTGGGGGTGGGAGCTGACGGGGCGCATGGTGACTGATGGTGAAGGTTGAAAATAAAGTGTTCCTGTTTGAATGTTAGCAGGGAAAGGTCACCCGAAGTAGAAGTGGCCACAGGGCAAAGAGCACATAGAAAGTTCCATGAGCACAACACAGCCTCAGGGTGGAATTCAAGGTCGTGGCTTTAGGACGTGTGTGGTGACCGTGGAACAGGGAGAGGGGGCAGAGAGGTGCTTGTCGTCTGGAAATAAGGCTTCTCTGTCTTCCTGTCTTCCCTGCAGCCTCCCTCTCAGCTCAGGACCGAGCGCATGTCCCTGGCATTGCTAAAAACATACCGTCTCTTGCTAGATTATATTAGATCATATTAGAATAAGTACGCACTTACTGTAACTAGTAGACTGAATCTCTTTAAAGGGAGACAGAGAATGTTGAGAACAACTGTTTCCTTCGACATTGACTCATTTTCCATTTGTGATCCAAACGAGGACCACTGAGTTCACGGTCACAGGGCATGCTGAGCTTTACCAATGGCTCTGGGACTCCCCTTCTCAGTTCATTAACTGAGACCACCGACGCTGGACAGTATACAGCGGTACCTTGACACACGAGCTTAATTCGTTTCATGGCTGAGTTCTTGACACAATTTGCCCTTGTGTCAAATTAAATTTCCCCATTTAAAGTAATGGGAATGCAATTAATCCATTCTGGCCTGCAAAAACAACACAAATTTATTGTTTTATATCCTTTTAAATAAGAAAATGTACTTTATAAATAATATGTATATATGTTACTTACCTTTAAATTCAGGCAAAGATGCTGTCGGAGGAGGAGGAGACTGGCGGAGGAGGTTTTCATTTTGTGCACTATCGCTTAACATAACTTACTCTCTACACACTTAACACTACATTTAATTACAAAATTGACCTTACACACTCATAGGACACTCAGTGGCCATCTAGTGGAGGGTGGCGGAAGTTGGTGATTCAAATATCCGCTCGTGATTTAAAATGCTCCTGTGTCGAGGTACCACTGTACCCCGGTTCTGGTGTGGTTCTTACTTCTCCCTGTTGGTGACACTCTGAAGCATTAGGTCACTTGATCTTGTTGATACAGCTAGGAATACGCACATGAGACAGAAACACCTGCTTATCCTGAGAAAATATACATATCAATGCCCTCTCCCGTCTTAACATTAAAGAACATGTGACACAGTCCATTGGACCCAAATTTCCTGAATCAATCACACCTTCTGCTTCACTCCAGACACCTGTGTCCTTTGAGTTTTATTATGAATGGATTAAATTTTCTCTGTTAAGCCTTTCTAAATATATTCATTTTTGCTGTTTTTTGCTATAGCCTTGTAAATGTTCAAATTGTTCATTATTGGGATGGAAAAGCTGGATAACTTAATGTAGACCATTCAGGACAGAAATCCCTGTAGCGGTGAACCACACACATAAGAAAAATAGAATGGAAAAAAAATAGGGAAACAGTGAGTTTAATGCTTGAAGTTTATTCCAGAGAGAAAGGAGAAAAGTGACAGGTACACAGACTAAATGCACTCTCAGGTCCTCAGTGGAATGTCACAGCACTCTGGGTCTCAGTCCACTAAGCTCAGCGACAGCAAAGATTGTATAGACGGCCATTTCTCCTACAGCTCCCAGAGAGACGCTCATCTCTATTGCATCTGCCATTTCTGCACATCCAGACGGTCACTCTCCGAAGGGCTGTGGAGAGAAGAGGAGGGTCAGGCACAGTGGTGACAGGTACAGTGAGCAGAGGCACAGCCAGTATCATGACATCTACTCAGAGGAGACGTGTCTATCATGGGAGACCACACCTGCCAGGTTAGGGTGAAAGGTCACGTGTCTGTGTAAATCACAGGCACTGGCTGACTCTGCGTTGGTCACACAGACTCATGTCGGTCTCTGACCCAAGTCCATCACGTCCGTGCAAATTCTCCGCCCCGCCTCCATTCTCCTCTCCCCTCGTGCTGCCTGAATCTCTCCCACCTCATCCCACCCCCGACTGTGAGCCGGGACTCCACGTCCCTCTGACAGGCCCTCTGATGGGGTCAGACCCTGTAGCACGTGGGCAGATGTCACCTGAAGCCTCTCGAGTGATGCGTTCCTCTTCTGTGAAGGAGATGGCCACGTCCTGGTCCTCGGCCTCAGGCTGGTCCTGGGCGGGCATCTGGACAGCTGTCTCCTGCAGGGACTCAGCCTGGTCATGGAAGCCAGGAGGAGCAGGGCAGCGAGGAGGGCGAGGGTCCTCATGGCTGAGAGTCCCCTGGAGGTGCAGGTCGGGTGGGAGGGCAGAGTGAGTGGTGGGGAGGGCAGGCAGCCTGCACTTATAGTGGGGTGGGCGGGGCTCAGCGACCACAGCGCAGTGAGGGCGGCTGGGGTCAGGGCCGCTGGGCCTCCCAGCCCCTTTAATGCTCCTTTCCTGCCCTTTAGAGGCAGTTCATGTCTCTGGGCTCAGTGTCTACACCTGTTTCATGTTGATAGTGATGATGAGGACCTGGTGTGTGTTCTGTGTGCCATCTGCTTGGGCATTTACCTTCTAGTGTTCAAAGAGGACAAGGACTAGAGCTCTCAGTCAGTGAGTACAGGGAACAGCGTTCTTCTGTGTCTGATGCGGGGTCCTGCTCATCTCTGGGACCAAAGTTTTGCCCTTGTGCAGTGGAGGGTCCACCTTGTTGGTTCAAGGGCATCACTACCCTTTGAGGGAAGTTTTCAGGTACAGGTGGGTAGGCTGCAGGTGTGGCAGGGACAGTGACTTAGGCTCAGGTGCAGTGAGCCCAGAGGGACACGAGGGAAGGACTTGGTCAGAGTTAAGCTGAAAGACAGTTTTATTACTGGAAGTCAGTAGGATTTAAACATATCACATGAACTGCTGTCCAATGACATGTGTCCTTCTGGAGAAATAGACAGCACAATGACGTTCTTGCAATGTATTTCTGTAATTTCTGGTATTTCACAATAAAAAAATGAATTAATGCACACATGAGAAAATTCAAAGAGAGCTGGGTGATGAGTGAGACTACAGGTCCCCTCCCTGCACCAGCCCTCCTCCTGCTCTGCAGGAGCCACCAGGGTCCCCGTGTTCTGAGTGTCCTTCCTCACCCCAGGCTCTACCTCGGACACTGTTCCAGCAGCGCGCACAGGACCTCGTCCCTGTGTGAATGGCGTTATAACATCCCAGCATTTATACGTCACCTTTTAGCTAGCTGTCACTGATTGTTAAATGCTGACAGTTGGGTTATTGCTAAACACTTGCGGTTACAAGCATAACAGCAGTGAGTATCCTTTACACACATTGTCTTGCTTATTTCTGACTGACTTTTAGATAAACGTCTGTAATTAGATGGCCGTGTTCAGGAACACGTCTCATCATTGAACAGACATTGATCTATTGTTCTCTGCACAGGTCGTCTCAGCATCACTCACCAAAATGTATGAGCCCAGCTGCTGCCCAAGCACAGGGAAAGGCTTTATAAGGTGCCATGACCCCCCAGTTCTTCTTGGCAGCGATCTGGGCAGTGACATGATTTGATCTGGGCAGTGACATGATTTGTTAAAACAATACATGATGTCTCAGACTTTCTTGCAGCTTAGAGTGAAGATTACTATGGAGACAGAACTAACAGAAATTCCAGGTATGAAGACTACACACTTTCTTAGGTCTTCAGTGTTTTGAGTATCAGTCCACAAGCTCAGCGACAGCGAAGATTGTATAGACCAGGGGTCCCCAAACAACAGCCCGCAGGCTGCATGTGGCCCCCTAAAGCCATTTATCCGGCCCCTGCTGCACTTCCGGAAGGAGCACCTCTTTCATTGGTGGTCAGTGAGAGGAGCACAGGATGCATCCGCACTCATAGTTCCCATTGAAATACTGGTCAGCTTGTTGATTTAAATTTACTTGTTCTTTATTTTAAATATTGTATTTGTTCCCGTTTTGTTTTTTTACTTTAATATAAGGTATGTGCAGTGTGCATAGGGATTTGTTCATAGTTTTTTTATAGTTCAGCCCTCCAACGGTCTGAGGGACAGTGAAGTGGCCACTTTGTAAAATTTTGGGGGCTCCTGGTATAAACGATTATTGATCCTACAGCTCCCAGATTGATGCTCAAGAATATTTCAGATGTGTCCACGTCAACACATGCAGATGTTTATTCTCTGAACACCTGTGGGGGGAATATAGGGATCAGGGACTTTGGGGACGGACACAGGGAGGATAGGTACCTCTGACCTCATGGAGATCTAGTGAGAGGTGACATGTCTACTCACCGTAGACAAGACCTGCCAGTTTACATGTGTTTGTGTAAATCGCAGGGACTCTCAGGGACTCTGCATTGGTCATTCGGACTCATGGGTTTTTTCTAATGTCTATGATGTACGTGCTATCTAAATTTACCAGGTGTCCCCATTCCTACTTCAGGTCCCACTCGTCCTGGAAAAGCTCTGTGTGTTTGACCTCGGAGTTGAAAAGGCTATAAATTTTACTTGGGTTATAAATCAGCAGTCTAGCACATAAATGCTGGGCCTGATGTTTCAGGAACATAAATCCGCCATGACAAGCATTAAGACCTCCGGTTGTGGCCGACAGAGAAGATGTCTGTTCCCCCGACTCTGTTCGGCCAGGAGAGCAATGGATGGGGCACCGGGTCTGAGGGCTGAGGGGAGGAAGGAAGCTGGTGATTTCCCCTTTATAGGTTTTTCTTTAATTCATCTGTTTTTAGCTCAGAGCCTCGTTGACACATTAGTCCTGCCCAGGGTTCCAAGTCCACAAGCTTTCTGGTGCAGCCTTTCTGAGAGTAATCTGTCCGCTGTCAATGGAGTTTGGGAGAGAGCTGGGCGAGCTGGGGAAGGAGAACCCAGGGTCAGACTCCTCTTGTTCAGACTTTCAGTCCCTTCCACGTGATTTCAGCATCACTGTCTCCATGCTCGCTGGTCCCTGTTAAATAACGTGTGACCAGTACAGAGTTTCTCCATACCTGCGTCCAGTTTCCCCTGTTGTTACCATTGTATGTGACCATGAAATGTGTCCCGACTCATGACACAACACTGATACATCATCATGAACTAAATTCCACACTTTAATTGAGTTTTATTCATTTTTCACCCATATCATTTTTTATTTTTCCTGGCCTAGCTCCCATCCAGGCTGCCCTGTTACATTTAGTCAGGATGTTCCCTTAATCTCTGGGCACTGTCTCAGGCTTTCCTTGTTTTCAAGACCTTGGCCATTTTGAGGAATACCGTTAAGAAAGTTTGTAGGATAACCTGTGATTTATGTTTGCCTGACATATATATACACACACATAGATAGATAGATAGATAGATAGATAGATAGATAGATAGATAGATAGATATTTTACAATAAGTCTGGGTGATAGGACTTTAGGAGGAAGATCACGGAGATGAAGTGCCCTCCTCCCCACATCAAGATGAGAGAGCAGTCCATGCTGTCAGCATGTCTTATGACCGATGCTGGAACCTTGACCGTCCCGCTGGAGGTGGTACTTGTCCACTGGGCAGTGTCCTCTTCCCTCATGCATGCTGTCCTCTTTGAAAGGAAGTCATGAGCTCAGGTGTAGAGTTACCCTCCACCTCCTGGGATGGGGAGCATCTATGGACATTATTTAGAGGAGATTTTTCTTTCTGCTATGTGTTGAATCCTTCATGTATTATCACTGTGGACTTACAGATATTTTATACTTTAACTGATTATCCAATAATGTGGCACTTGTTGCACAAATTATTCCAGCGTGGGCCACTGGGGGAGCTATCAGTGGGCTCCCTGTCCCTTTCACTGAACCCCAACATTTTTACACATTTTACTACTTTTGGGCATCTTAGCCAAATACTTTTGCAACATGGCCCATCTCTTGGCTAAGGTGGTTCCTGCTAAATTTTTCTCTGCAAAGCTATAGTTTCTCTTTGAAATTGCTAAGTAATTTGGAGATGTTTTGAGATTACGCAGATTCATTTCTGCTTTAAAAAACATGGCAAATCTTGCCCGCAATTATGTGTATGGTGTTCTGATGTTGATTGTGTGTTTCCCCATCACGTCTGTGTCTGCTCACTGCCGTTTTGCTGTAATAAAAAATCATCCATTTTCGATCATTTTCTCAATATGAACACATGGCTCTTTCATTTATCGCTGGGTTAAACTTTCATACTTTCTTGTTTTTATAAAAGTGTTTCAGTGGCCCTGGCTGGTGGCTCAGTAGATAGAGCATCAGCCCAGCATATGGATGTCCTGGGTTCATTTTGCAGTCAGGACACACAGGCAAATTGACTGTCTGCTTCTTCCTTCTATTTCCACCTCCTTTCTCTCTTCACTTCCTGCAGCCAGTGACTTGATTGGTTTGAGGGATGAGCCAGGCACTTAGAATAGCTCAGTTGATCTGAGCATTGGTGTCAGGCACTAAAAACACCTCTGTACTCAAGCATTGGCACCAGACGGGGTTGCCAGGTGGATCCCAGGTGGGGCACATGTGGGAGTCTGCCTCACTATCCTCATTATTTTCCCCTAAAAAAAAACTTGTTTCAAGTTTGGTCATTGGGGGTCTTTCATATTTCTGTTATGAACTTTCATCACAGTATGCTACATTTTGGGGGACCACTTTCTTAGTTTTTGGCTCTAGAAGTTGCCCCAGAGTCATCTTGCTTTTCCCTCCCCCTTCCCAGAAGTCAGTCCATTCTTCAAGGATCTCTAGTTCCATTTTCCTGGAAAATATTTAACAAGTTTTCATAGTTATGTCAGTTCTCTCTTCCCACCGCCTTTAGTGTGGTCATGTGATTAATCATGACCCCATTTTATCTGTCACAGTGTACATCCCAGTTTTCACCCACATCGAGTGGAAATTAAAAAAAAATTTACATACACTAAAATCCAACCTTTGTGGTGTAGTGTTCTAAAGGTTATTTGCATGAATCAATCATTTGTTCCTTTTCATTGCTGCACAGTATTCTATTATAGAGTAGAATAATAGGATAGAATAATAGTTCCACCATTAATTCACTAATTGAAGGACATCTCTATCGTTTCCAATTTGGGGGACAATTATAAGTAAAGCTTCTATAAACATTTTCCTACAGGCTCTTAATGTGAACACACATTTTGACTTCCCCAGGTGACTCCCCAGGCGTGGGGTTAATGGATCGTTCTGTCAGCATGTGTGTCACTTTTACAACATAGGTTTAACGTGCCCGAGGGTCTCCCAAAGCAGACTTACAGCATTGCATTCCCAGTAGCAGTGTGTGAGAGTTTACCTGTTAGAAGAAGGAACTCACTGAGCAGAAAGGGGACTAAGAACCTGTACCCTGACTATCTCACACTGGGGGCTACTCCGTTACTGCTGAGGACACTTTCCCGGTCGCCTGGTCAGCAGGCCTTGGCTTTGCCATTCATATCTCGTCTGTGCCGGAAAGGGTTCCGTGGGTGCTAAGGAGTGGTTGTCAAGGACGCGGGCTATTTGGGAAGGTGCCTCTGGAGAGAAGCAGCAGTCCCCAGGTCTGTGAGTGTTGGCTCTCTGTGACACAGTGGGTGGGCTCTGTCATCCCCGAGTTCTGGTTCTATGGATGATGTCTGAGTGGCAGCTGAAATCTTCCTGCTCCTCGGGGCCCCTGACTAACTGGTTTCCCCGGCTGTTCAGTAATCAACCAAGAGCCACAGCTGGGTACACGAGAGCCCTGAAGTACATGAAAACAAGAACTAACTCTCAGCGACTTTTCAACAAATAATATACACACACATATCCCACGCATACACACACACACACACACACACACACACCACGCAAACACAGGACCTTTCAAAGCTCTTCCCCTCAGTCCATCAGTTCATGCACATGGGCAGACAGGTTCCAGGTGCTCAGAGAACAGCAGTATCAGTCATGGCAGGTGCAGACACTGAGGCCCAGGAAAGGGGACACCTTGCGTGTCAGGCAGCTACTTAGCGGTGTCAGCAGACTCAGGACTGAAATGTCACCACCCCTCCAGTCCCCAGTTCAGTGAGCTGTCACTCAGGCACGCCTTGGGAAAGACATGACAGAAGACCCGCCTGAGGGGTAGCAACATGTTTATTCTGCAGACATCAGCGGTGGCGCGTCTCCCTCGTGACGGGGGGACCCTCAGCTGCACCTAGAGTTGGCAGCAGTGTCTGTACCGACTCCTGCAGACCGGGGCAGGACGGAGCACCCGTGGGCTCTCTGGTGCCTGCAGGTGCCTCCCATAGTTTTACATTCCAGCTTTCTCTTAATTTTTCATTTTCTGTGCTGTCAGAAGTGGTGGGTAAGAAACAAACAAACAAACAAGAAACAGAGGCAAATTTAACCAAAGCTTCCTGCCTTCATCTTGTACAGCCAGACACTGCAGTTACCGTACATGGGACAGAATCAGCCCTGCACCCGCTTTGTGGGACTTCAGAGGGTAGAAAGGTTTTCACAATTTTTAAGTGGTATAAAAAACCACAAAAATCCAGAAAAAGAAAAATATTCAGTGTTGTATTAGAATGATCTGAAATTCAAATATTGGTGTCCATAACTATTGGCTTGATAAGAGGACAAGTGTGTCCCTTCGTCCCCGTGTTGTTTGCGGCTGAGGTGAGTTTATGTGACAGAGGACGAGAGGCCCACAAAGAATAAAATATTAATTACTGGCCCCTTTCCTGAAAAAGCAGCTCGACCTCTGCAGGACAGTGTCTTGTCCTTTGCAGAGAAAGAAACTTCAGCTCAGACAGAGCCTGCGACGAGGCAGTACCACGAGATGACACGTATTCTTCACGTGTGTGTCATCAAAGCTTCCTAAAAGTGAGTGCCCTCTTCTTTGTCAGAAGGACAACACCTCCCAAGCACGTGGCACCAGGGAGACAGTGGGTGTGACACTGAGCATTCCACCCCTGCATATGGTGCCTCCTACAACCCACGCAGAGAGAGCTGGCTCAGAGATTGGGATCTGTCTCAAGTGCTGCAGCCACGGCTCTGGTGAGCACGTGTGAGACAAGCCACACAGAAGGTGACAGGTCGGGGAGGTTGGCACCAGAAACTCAGAAAGCACCTGGGCTCAGGGAGGGTCTACAGAGAGCGAGGGGGAGAAGGACAGGCAGCCACGAGGGGGGCGAGAATAGGACGTGTTTCCGTCGGAGTCCACGGCTTGTGAAGGCACCGTGTTGTGACGGACACCATCCTCCACCAGGGGGTAGGAGACCCGGCTTCTGATTCCTCCTCCTCCACAACCAGAGTTTCCCCTGGATGCCCGGAGGCTCCTACTTTCCCGTAAGAAGGGAAGGTAAAGGTAATTACTCATTATATGTGTGACTCATATATATTGATGTGGATATATGAGTATGTGGTATTCATGTATATCTGTAGTTGATATCATTTATGTTAAATTAATATAAATATGTATCTGTGTAGCTCCACACCTACATTGATATCAATATCTATCTATCGATGTATACATACTTCTATCTCTTGTGTGTCTATTTCCACCAGGCTGTTCACCAGGTACAAGCAGCTGTCTATTTTCATGACACAAAGTAGGATTTACATGCTGTGTAGATGGGCGGGGCCGGAAGGCTTACTTGGTGAATGAATTTTGGCAGAAGAGACATGTCCTGCCGGAACCCCTCGTTACCAGTGTGTGACTCCCTTAACACTGTCTTTCGACACAAGGACCAGCCACATTCACCTTGGTGGGGGCTGTATCGGCCGGACCTCAGCAGTTAGAGGGAGCAGAGCGCCCTGTGGCCACAGTCAATATGGATGAGCAACAGTGACCACTTTGCTCTTTCATGATTCTGACGTGGCTGTCACCACCACACAGCCTGGCACGTGCTGCCAGATACACAAGGTGGCCAGGCGGGACACGAGACAGCCTGTAAAGTTTGAAGTTTCAGATAAGCAACGGAAATTCTTTCTGTGTAAGTATATTCCAAGTATTGTAAAAGTCATACTCATTGTAAGAAGCATGCGCTGTTTATATTTATTTAAATATGTACATTTATTTGGGGGATTTCTGAATAGTTAAAAAAAACTCAGTGTTAGAAGCCAAAGCCACTTGGGATTGAGTGAAAGGCTTTCCTACATATAGTCCTCATGAGTTGGAACAAGTTGCATCCGTTCTTATTCTCAGGTGTGAGACAGGGCTGAGAACACCTGCCCCGTGCCTGTCCATATTGTGATGAGTACAGGTGGGTAGTAGGTTAAAGCTTCTGTGGTGGCGGGGGGTTAAGGGGAAGAGGTCGATAGTGTCTGCTATCATGTGTGATTGGTAAGCTATAACGTTCCTGTACATGTTATCTGTCAGCATTACTGGTTATGGGCTTATTATCACCTGGCTGTGGGGGGCAACCTTGGGAAAACCTTTATAATTTCTGTAAGCTTCTCCTTCCTTATTAGTAAAGCAGAGTGCACCGTGCACTCTGGGCTTCCTTCAGGGGTGCCCTTCATCACTTCTCATGTATTTGGGGGCACCATTGGATTGTGAACCCCTTTGTACCTTTCTGCCCTGGGCTCCATGGTCACACCCTGTAATCATCTTACCAGTCAGACCCACAGCTTACCTGTTACCACCAGCGTAAGACATGAGAGGACGAGGAAGAGAAGGAATAGAGGCTTCATCATGGAAATGAGTGTCTGGGGTCTTAAGAGGAACGGGCAGGGTCGGGCGGTGGCTCCTTCTCTAGTGTGACCCGATGGAGGCAGGTCACCTGGGAAAAGAGGTGGAAGCCGTCAGCTGGAGAGAAGCAGCGGATATTCCTAATGCAGGTGCTCAGTGAGGGCTGGGCTGTGATTGGAGAATGTTTCCTCTATAGACACACGCTTGCAGGTCCAAGTTCCTGCCTGAGCCAAAGGAAGACCCTCATAGTAAAGTCAGCGCTTTGTAGCTGACTCTCACTTCTGCTATGACTTTGAGGTTTGGTGCTTTTTCTGTTTGAGTAAATAAAGCAACTTTAAAACAGAGTTGTTTCTGCAAATCATCTTCAATGCATGTCAGCTTCCTGTTTAAGGCTCAGAAGAAATCCCCTATTTAGCAGGCAGATAAGGAGAAATTATGTAAATGATAATCATCTCTCCTTTTTTTTTTTTTTTTTTTTTTTGCTCTGAGTAAAATATTTTTGATCCCTGTTTAAAAGAGAGTGGTTCCATTCTAGGTAAAGATCTTAACATGCCAAGCTTTTGAATAAAACACAACCAGGGGTGAACTTGGGTATGAGAGTATTTTATTTTTAACTTTCTTTTAAAAAAGGTAACTTTACTCGAGTGACATTGGTTCAATGAGGTGCATGGGTTCCAAGTGCACAACTCTATGACACGTCATCTGTACAGTGCATGTGTGCCACCCAGAGTCCAGTCTCTCTCCTTTACCATATATGTGACCCCCTTGACCCTATTCAAACTCCTCCCAGCCCCGTTTCCCTCATGTAACCACCACACTGTTGTCTGTGAGTTTGTTTGTTGCTTTTTGTTTTATATCCGACATGAGTGACACAGAGGGTTCTCGTCCTTTTCCACCTCACTTATTTCACTTGGCGTGATACACTCAAGATCCAACCATGTGGTTGTAAATGGCAGTATTTATTTCCAGAGCATGTCCTAACACAGGCTGCACACTGAATGATTGTGGGACAGCACAGCAGAATACAAGGGAAAGCACTGAAATGCCTCCTCACGTCCGTTTTACTTTATAGTGTGTATATGTGTCTCTTTTCTACCAAGCTGTGAATTTCTAAAGGAACAAGTCCTGTGACTCTCTCACATTCTCAGCACCTTGAACACTGTGCCTGGTGTCAGGAAGATGGTCAAATGTATGTTTAAATGAATGAGCACTTGTGTAGGAGAACCAATTCATGGATTAGTGAAAAATTGCATTTATGAAAGGGATGAATAAGGGAGGGAAAGCAGGGAAGGAAGGAAGGAAGGAAGGAAAGAAGGAAGGAAGGAAGGAAAGAAGAAAAGAAGCAAGGAAGAAAGGAAGGAAAAGAAAAAAAGGGGACACAGACACAAGGAACCTGACTTCCCTACTTTTCTATCAATGGCCACCAATATTGGGTAGTAGAAAGATACATCATGAACGACATGCAGACCTCAGATAAATCATCTGAGCCATAGAGTAAGCAATGATCTTTGGGGTAGGTTAAAGGAGTCTTTTGCATCTTTTCATCAGCATTTAAATTTTTTACTATATAGAGGCCTATTTCAGTTTAGTGAGATTCACTTGAAAATAAAATAAGTGTAATAATTTGTTTAAATATATTACACTTAATTCTACATAGTAGCTGTGAGGGTTTTACACCTTGATCCCAACAATAGTGCTTTAATAGATGTAATAATAACAATAATATTAATAAAACTTATAACATAAAAGAAAGCATAAACTTAAAGTTTCTGTCTACATTTTTATATCTTATGCTTATATATTGAAAACAATCGTTTTCATTGACTTTCTAGGTATAACACATATATTCCCACCCCTTCTTCTACCACACTGAGTAGAAGAAACACCTACCATGCAGCTGGTTCCTTCAGCCTCCCCAGGCTGTCTGCTGCCTGTCCATTCACACAGGGACACCTGACAGCAGCTGCCCATGGCTACATAATTAGGGGTCAGATCAACAATGGACAGATGGGGACTGAGTGAGGTCATGCAGGATGCATTATGATCCCTTAGGACCTTAGGACAGGAGCCATTCTGGTGGAGAGAGGCGGGAACTAGTCACGCCTGAGAGCCATCAGATCCTCTGAGGGAAGAATAGAAGGAAGTGGGGACTGTGTTAGACACTTTTTCTAAAAGTTTTGGCTAACAAACAACACCTGAAAAGACAAAACGAAGCAAAGAAAAGAAGTGAAACCTGATTAATGACAGAGTCAGAGAAGAGGTGTTTTAGGATTTTATCGAGAGCAGATGAGAGTCTTGTCCGTGAGTCAGTAAAGGAGGAGCCAGCACTCAGTGGAAGGTGGCCCTTAGGCTGCAGCATAAGCCCATTTGTTCATCATTCACGTGGAAAATTCGGCCCCTCGTTGTGTTTGAACTCAGGAGAGCATGTCTCCCAGGCAAGGGTCATAATATGGCACTGAGTCATGTGATGCCGACAGAACAGTATAAGATTTTTACAGAGTAAATGTTAGAGGTTAGAAAAAATTAAAATCCCCATGGAGAAGATGATAAATCTCAGAAACAAATAATAATTATAATTACACAACAGTTAAGTGATAATAAAATAAACTAAAAATAAAGACAGAGTGGAGCATGAGATGTGGAGTATGAGATATAACAATAAATATAACCAGTGAGATGGATGTCACTCACTCATGGGATAGAAAATGAGAGCAACTAATGAGACAAACACTCAGACACAGAACAGTATGGCGGTGACCAGATAGAAAGGGAGGGGGGTGTTACTGAAGGTTAACAGGGCAAATATATGGTGAAGGAAGGAGACTGACTTCATGGTGGGCACACAATACAATACAGATGATATATAATAGAAACGCACACCTGAAACCTCTATAATTATATTAACCAGTGTCACCACAATACATTTACATAAAAATTAAAAAGAAATAAAACCAGTGAGATGTAAAGGTAAGTGCACAACAGAATGAATTGGTTGTCAACAAAAAGCAATTTAGAACTGAGAGGATCATGAAAAAACAAACCATTAAATTAATAGTAAAATAATTTTTGGAAGTCAGCGGAAAGCTTAAATGCTGGGAAACAGATAACATGCTACAGTTTTGCTTGGATTTCTGATCTAAGGAAACTATTAAAGGATTTGAGAAGACTCATGCTTGAAAATATGACCTGTAAGATCTCTTTGAAGCGACCACAGAATTGTCTGTGTGGATAAGGAAGAGACTGGTGACAACATGACCCATGGGACAGACAGGAACAGAATTCAATGGTGTGACTCACTCCCATTCAATGGTGTGAAGAGGCACACAGTAGGGCTGAAATCCTTATAGAACACAGACGGCGCCCCCTGTCCTCAGTCTGAGGGGTGACCTGAGCCAGTACACCCCAAGTGCAATCGTGAAATGGGAGCTTTCACATGACACTGAGCCCAGGACCCTCTGAGGCAGAGGAAGCTGGCAGATGCGCCATGGGTGGTCATGTGATTAAATAAATTTTCAATGAAAATATTTCAGAGTGCCCTTTGTCTCAGTTATGGGATTTGGGGGGCACCCTCCTCAGTGTCACACCAGCAGCGGTGCCTCCCTTCATCCTCGTCTTGGCTCCGAGATCGAGGGAGTCTATCTGGATAAACACATGTTCATTGGAACAGTCTCCCACTTCTCCCATCAATCGGGAGGCTCTGGGACCCTCAGGGGAAGGTCTCAGAGCTAAAGCACATCTACCCAGAGGGAACCCTATGTGTGTTGTGTGAGGGGCTCATGTAGAGACACAGAGGACTGCTGACTTGGACAGGGGACCCCACTGAGCTCTGGGTTTAAGTCCCAGAGCCTCCCAGGAAAGAGACAGCAGGCGGGTCAGCATTGGCACACTCCCTGCCGGCCATGTTGTCTTCCTTCTGGGGGTCAGTGCCCTCCTCCTGTGTCCCTGCTACACTGTCCTTGTTTACTTGTCCTTTCACAAAGGACAGCTCTGTACACCCCTGACTTGGCTCCCACCACGTCCACTGGAGGGAGTCACTTCGTCCTGCTCAGCTGAGTCACCCAGAGGATAACCATTGACGAGGCCATGTTTCCCTCACAGACCAGTTCATAAAGGAATGGGACCAAGTCCACTCCTGTAGAGGTTTTATGGGCCAGACGGAGACTTAGCAGGTGACCACGTGCTAACCAGGCAGGACAGAGGGAGAAGCATGAAGCTAAAGGGAGTGAGGACTGTGGCGGAGCAGATGACGGAGGGTTCCCGCCCTTCCTGTGGGCACTGGCGGTGGTGCCCCTGAGGTGGAGGGGCTCCTGTGGGGACCGGGTGAATGAGGCCCTGTGGGAGAGGTGGTGTGGGGCGGGCCAGGGGGCGCAGGGCAGGAAGACGTAGGAGCGCAGTGTCTGTCATAGGAGAGCACAGGGAGCCTTCTGGGGGCGTAGGGGACTCAGAGGGAACCATTACCCTGGAAAGCACAGGAAGGTGTTCGCACGGTGTCCTGGAAGGTTATTCAGGGAGCTTGAAAAGCGTCCTCAAGGATTTTGGAGAGCGACCTGTTAGGTCAGTCACCTCCCAGTAACCACAATGACCAGAAGGCCAGATTCTTGGTTTTGAACCAAGTGGTTTAATTCAATTTACATTTTATGTCTTTGTAAAGGGTGACAGACCCCTGTGCTGGTGCCTCGCTGTTATCTGCAGCATATAAGTCCTGGCACAAGGCAGCTGCCTATCCGTCTCCTGCGTCCAAAGCAGCGGTGGGCTGAGCACTGGCCTCCTCTTTTCTTGCAGGAATTAGCAAGACCTACAGGGAAAACAGAGAAGGCAGAAACATGTCAGAAATCAGAGTCCCGTGTGGAAAGGATGCACCGGGTCAGTGTCCCCTTGAGACACCCCCAAGGCTACAGTTTTTCAGTGACAATGATAAGAGGATCCAGATTTAGGACAGAGACCAGAACGGCTGAGGTTCAAGAGGATCCATATGTTTCTAGAACCAGCACATTAAAGGGTCTGAGCTGTGGGTAGTGACAGGCTGGTTAAGAGTCCCTGCCATTTCAGGTCCTTGGAGTGAGAAAAGTCCTGAGAAAGCTCTGCTGAGTCAGGGTCACACATTGGCCAGTGGTCTCTGGATCAGACTTCAACCATTTCTCCAAGTCCTGAACACAGACTAGCCTGGTCAACGGTGTGTCCTCAACACTTTCATGCTGAGAAGACAAAGGCACAATGGTATCTCCCACACAGTGTCCCCAAGTACAGGCTGGCCTTGCTGTTCTCCACAGTTCTCCAGGTCACGGGATACCATGCCCTTTAGTTTAAAACAGGGGTCCCCAAACTTTTTACACAGGGGGCCATTTCACTGTCCCTCAGACCATTGGAGGGCTGGAGTATAAAAAAAAAAACTATGAACAAATCCCTATGCACACTGCACATATCTTATTTTAAAATAAAAAAACAAAACGGGAACAAATACAATATTTAAAATAAAGAACAAGTCCATTTAAATCAACACACTGACCAGTATTTCAATGGGAACTATGGGTGCGGATGCATCCTGTGCTCCTCTCACTGACCACCAATGAAAGAGGTGCCCCTTCCGGAAGTGCGTCAGCGGCCGGATAAATGGCCTCAGGGGGCCGCATGCAGGCCGCGGGCCGTAGTTAGGGGACCTCCGGTTTAAAGAGTTAGTAAGTGACACTGTGCACTTCTGTTTTCAAACCAAATCCAATATCTTTCTATACATAAGAAAAGCCAGGTGACAGAGGCGTCCTCTGTGAGCAGCCCCTCATCTCAGAGGATGGTAAGCAAGTGGCATTTACTGGCTAGTGGGCCCCTTCAGGGGAGATCAGGAAAGGCTGGGAAGTGCCCGGCCCGGCCCTGATCCTCCTCCGTGGCGAAGGACAGGGTGCTTGGCTCTCCTGAGTGCTTCAAATAGTCTATCTCAATGGTAGTCAACCTGATCCCTACTGTCCACTAGTGGGCGTTCCAGCTTCCATGATGGGCGGTAGCGGAACAACCAAAGTATAAATAAAAAGATAGATTTTTTTATAGCGAGTTGTTTCATAAAGATTTATTCTGCCAAACTTAGCAAAAATCCGACATAAACTACTCGGTAAGTAATTATTATTACTGTATGCTTTAACTTGCTATAACTCTGCTTTATAAATGTTATAAAGTAAAGTTACTTCTCTACTCTATAAATCACCATGACTGTGGAACTGGTGGGCAGTTAGAATATTTTACTACTAACAGAGATGCAAAAGTGGGCGGTAGTTATAAAAAGGTTGACTACCCGTGGTCTATCTGGTCTAAAGGTGTGTGTAGAGGACAGAAGAGAGCAGGGGAGGGAGAGGAGGAAAGAGGGAGACAGAGAGAAGGAGGGACAGGGAAGGAGGGTGGAGAGCTGGAGACACAGAGGGAGACTGTCCCATCCAATCCACCTGTCTGGCCCCTGGTGCCAGCCCCTCTTACCTGGAACAGCGAACAGGAACACGAGGAGCAAAGCAAACAGGAGCTGATAGATCCTCATGGTGACGCTCGTGAGCTGCTCAGCTGAGTGGACAGAGAGCTTCACTTCGCTCCTTATAAAGGACCCAGTTCCTGTAAGGTTCGGTGTGGGCTGTACCTCTGGTGACTTCACAATAATTAAATTGTCCATTTCACAATAATGAAATTGTACATTAACCCGTGTGTCATGACAAAGGCCCTGGGGCACCAAGTGCACCCAGTCATCCTAATGCAAATCAGGATGGGGGAACCCCAGGTCATGTCTCCTCCTGCCTTGGGAACAGGCCTGTCTCCTTGTGTTGCTGGGCTCACGTGTGGTGTGGACAGGACACAGGCTGGGCTGTTTCTGTGTAAGGACAGACTTCCTGAAACGCACTGTCCGTCCTGTGGCAGTCTGAACAAGCCCACGCTGTGTTTCCTGAGCCCATGGGGATGGTCTCAGCCACGCTGGGAGCCAGGCCTGTCTCATTGCAAGGAACAAGGGACACAGTGGGCCTGACCTGAGCCTCCGAGGTTCCCGTGGATGGGGACATTCATGTGGGATCTGCAGTGGTGGCATTCAAATACTTTCCCAACTGGTTCTCAGCTATAATGACTCTATTAAGTATTAAAAAAGATATGCCTAATGGTAGTTTATTATTTCATGCCTTTAAGACTTAAATAAAAACAATAAAAGAGGTATACAAAAGCATATTTTGTTATAAGAAAGGGCTGTTTTATACTTGACAAAAATAGTAAAATTGTTATTTAAGATTTTTCCATATTGCTACATTTTCTTTTATTCATTGAGAAGAGGGGAGGCAGACAGACATATTCTTGAACATGTATTGACCAGGATCCACCCAGCAAGCCCACTTGGGGGAGATGCTGGGATCATCTGGGGAGTTCCTTTGTTGCTCGGTAACCGAGCTCTTCTTAGTGTCTGAGTCAGGGGCCATGTAGCCACCCTCAGTGCCTGGGACCAACTTGCTCCAATTGAGCCATAGCTGCAGCAGGGAGGGATAGAGATAGATAGGTAGATAGAGAGATAAATAGAGAGAGAGAGAGAGCGAGAGAGAGCGAGAGAGAGGAGCGAGATGAGGAGGAGTGAAGAAGCAGATGGAGAATTCTCCTGTGTACTCTGACTGGGAATCAAAAAGGGAAGTCCACATGCGAGGCTGATGTTCTACCACTGAGAGAGGGATAGATAGGGACAGACAGACAGGAATGGAGAGAGGTGAGAAGCATCAATCATTAGTTTTTCGTTGCCGTTGCGACATCATAGTTGTCATTGATTGCTTTCTCACACGTGCCTTGACCGCAGGCCTTGCAGTCACCCCTTGCTGGAGCCAGCGACCTTGGGTCCAAGCTGGTGAACTTTTGCTCAAGCCAGAAGGGCCTGCGCTCAAGCTGGTGACCTCGGGGTCTCGAACCTGGGTCTTCCGCATCCCAGTCCGACGCTCTATCCACTGCACCACCACCTGGTCAGGCCCCATATTGCTTCTTGATTGGCATCCTCACTTGCAATTTTCTTCACTTTTATTGGAGCATCATCGGCTGTGTGATTTACCCTCAACCATCTCTTTCCTGTAGGGGTAGTATCCATTCCTTAAGAGACAGGCTGACTAGACTAACAGTCACTGTGTTTGATAAATTAGAAACAGTTAGGTGACGTCATTGTCTGAATATATTATGTTCCTCTTTGAAAACCTCTTTCTGACAGTATTTCTGAAAATAATTTTAGCTCTTTAAACATTTACAGAAATTGCATAGTTTTGGGAATTTTTAAAATTGGTTTCCATGAAATCTAGATAATCATTAATATAAATATGGTAAATAAATGTCATTAAAGACGAGCAATTATTCTTCAGCTGCTCTCTATGGAACTAGTACATCTTCAATATTCCAGTAATCTCTGCAGTTGCACAGATGAACATTAAAAAGAATAAGAAAATGAAATTTGCGATTTCCATACTAGGGGGCTGTCCAAGCACCCACCTTAGAGAGAACCCTGATTGCAAAGTGTCATTTTAACAACCGGTTCACCAAACTCAACAAGAAATTAGGTATTGGTTCGCTAATAGAATTATTTAAGGAAAGCACCATTTGCCAGGCTTAGAATCTATTGCAGAAGGCATAGTGTCCAAGTGTGTAGTCTGTGCCCAAGTAAATACTAAGCAAAGTAGGGACATTAAGAAATAGGGAAGGAGGAACTTTCCCAGGTGAACATTTAGAAATAGATTTTACTAAAGTAAAGGCCTGTCATTTGCAAAATTAAAATATTTACTTCTTGCTGGAATTTTATTAAAATTAGTAACAGGTTCGTTTTAACTCATAACTCAAACTCTTTAAGAGAGAGCGGGACATAAAGAGAGTTGAGGCCAGCTGTTGCATTGGACAGTGGACTCACCTCCCTCTGGGGGCCGGAAGGGCATGCCTGAGTAGCCAGGACCAGTGATACTGACCGGATCAGTACTCTGCTTTCCTCCGGCTGTTATGTGAGATGACCGGTGCTGGTCAGTCTGCTCCGGTTCTGGTGTAGTTCTTACTTTTCCCTGTAGGTGGCACCCTGGAGCATTAGTTCACTTGATCTTGTTGATACAGCTAGGAACATGCACATGTGACTGAAACACCAGCTTCTCCTAGAAATATCTACACCAGTGGTTTTTAACTTGGGTTCTATGGAACCCTAGGGGTTTGATGAGCTGGTCTCAGGGGTTCGGAGAAGCCTCTGCCGCGGAGGCCAGAATAAAGTAATACCGTCATTTGTTGTGAGTTCATGCACTTTGTGGGTTTTGTTCTTTGAGCAAGGTGATGTTCATGCACGGCTCATTTTGTGCACCAGTAAAAAAACATACCTATGTCTTGAATTTGGAAAAAGAAAATTATATTTTATTAATCACTAAAGAAAGTTTCGGTGAATGCGCATATGAAACTGGTGGGTTCGTATCTCAAAAAAGGTTAAGAACCACTGATCTACATATATTGATGCCTTTTCACATCTTAAAATTAAAGAGTAAGAAACATGCATATTGGATCCACCTTTCCTGGGATCAGCAACACCTTTTGCGACCCCCCCCCCATAGAAGAAACTGTTTAGTTTTCAGTTTCATTACAAATGGATTAAATTAAGTGGGTTAATATTTCTTTAATTTGCAATTATGTTTCTTTTTGCTATTTTGTTATTGCCCTGTGAACTCAAATTCTGCATCAAGAAATGCAAGGCCGGTTAACTTAGTGGAGACCATTCAGGGCAGAATTCTCAGAACAGGTGACCACACACGTAAGAATAATGAGAAGGAAAAAAAAAACCGTCCAGTGAGTTTAATGCTTGAAGTTTATTCTGGAGAGAGAAGGAGAGAAGGGACAGGTACACAGACTAAATGCACTCTCGGGTCCTCAGTGGAATGTCACAGCACTCTGGGTCTCAGTCCACAAAGCTCAGCGACAGCAAAGCCTGGATTTACGGCCATTGAGGCTACAGCTCCCAGAGTGACGTTCCAGGAAAGTGCAGAAGAGGCTGCGTCGGCACGTGCAGACGGTGACGTTCCGAAGGCCTGAGAACAAGGACGGGGTCAGGCACGGAGGGGACAGGCACAGTGCAGAGGGACAGCCAGACTATGGAGCACCTGTGAGAGGTGACCTGTCTATTTACCACAGACAACACCTGCCAGGTTAGGGTGACAGGTCAGTGTCTGTGTGAATCACAAGCACTGGCTGACTCTGCGTTGGTCACACAGACCCATGACCGTCTCTGACCCGAGTCCATCACGTCCGTGCTCATTCTCTGCCCCGCCCCCACCCTCCTCTCCCCTCGTGCTGCCTGCTTCTCTCCCCCCTCATCCCACCCCCGACTGTGAGCCCAGACTCCACGCCCCTCTGACAGGCCCTCTGATGGGGTCAGACCCGGTAGCACGTGGGCAGGTGTCACCTGAAGCTTCTCGCGCCATGTGTTCCTCTTCTGTGAAGGAGATGTTCACATCCTGGTCCTCGGCCTCAGGCTGGTACTGGGTGGGCACCTGGTCAGCTGTCTCCTGCAAGGGCTCAGTCTGGGCCTGGAAGGCCAGGAGGAGCAGGGCAGCGAGGAGGGCGAGGGTCCTCATGGCTGAGAGTCCCCTGGAGGTGAGGGTCGGGAGGGAGGACAGAGTGAGTGGTGGGGAGAGCAGGCAGCCTGCACTTACAGTGGGGTGGGCGGGGCTCAGCGAGCACAGCGCAGTGAGGGCTGCGGGGCCTCTGGCTGGCCTGGGGTCAGGAACACTGGGCCTCCCAGCCTCTTTGATGTTCCTGTCCCCACCCATTCAAGACAACACACGTCTGTGGGCTCAGTGCCCACACTTGTTTCATGTTGACAGTGATGCTGAGGACCTGGTGTGTGTTCTGTGTGCCGTCTGCTTGGGTATTTACCTTCTAGTGTTCAAAGAGGACAAGGATTAGAGCTCTCATTCGGTGAGTACAGGGAACATTGTTCTTCTGTGTCTTGTGGGGTCCTGCTCATCTTTGGAGGCCCCAAAACTTGGACCAGATCTTTCCCCACTGGTGTGGAGGGTTCATCTTCCAGGTTCAGGGATTTCATCTTCTGTAAGGGAGTTTTCAAGTTTTGTGGGTGCATAGGCTTCTTGAGGGGAGGGGACTATGACTCAGGCTCAGGTGACCTGAACACAGAGGGACATGAGGGAAGGATTTGGTCAGTGTAATGCAGAAGGACAGATGTTTTAGTTCATCGGTAGCATCTAAAAACGGTGTTGTATAACATGCTCACCGGGTCTTGTGTCCTTTCGGAAAAGTAGGAAACATAATGACGTTCCCATGGGCTCTATTTGAAATTTCTCATTTCATAAAATAAAAAAATGAATTCATGCACAAAAAAGAGAAAATTCTAAAGTAATGAGTGAGACTACAGGTCCCCTCCCTGTGCCAGCCCTCCACCTGCTCTGCAGGAGCCACCAGGGTCCCCGTGTTCTGAGTGTCCTTCCTCACCCCAGGCTCTACCTCGGACACTGTTCCAGCAGCGCGCACAGGACCTCGTCCCTGTGTGAACAGTGTTAGACCATCCCAGCGTTTATAACACATCACTGAGCTATTCCTAAATGATCGTTAAGTTCTGACAGTTGGGTTATTTCTAACCATGTTCAGTTATTAGCATAACTGCAGTGAACATCCTTTTACACACATCGCCTTGTTTATTTGCCCGTCTTCTCAATCCAGGTCTAGAGGTAGATCGTGGAGTCTAAGATCACGTCCTGTGCATTAAACAGATGTGAGTTTCTTTTCTCTAAAGAGATTGTGCTGACATCACTCCCCAGAACACATGAGCTCAGCTGCAGCCCACGCACAGAGCAAGGTGCTTAAAGGTCCCCGTGAGTCACGTTTTGTCATCTTTTCTTCAGGTCTGGGATAGGAGCAGCCATGTACTGTGTAAAAGAACAACAGAGCAATTCGGTGTTCCAGACTCTTCCAGCTCAGCACTCAGCCAATAAGTGGAGTTCTGATCACTACAATGTTCCCCATAGCATGTCACCATTTTTAAACAATAGAATGAATTACTATTACTGCTTTGTATTTCTGCAAGGCTATTGTTTTATCTTTTCCCCCATGCTTCAGCTCGAAGGTCGGGAGGGAATTGTGGGAACTCTGGAAGCTGTATTTCGGCCGTGAGAAGACAATGACTGGAGGTGGACGTTGGAGCAGGACAATGCAAGGTGTCTGTCCTTCAGAGCACAGGTGAGCCCTGTCCCCCACCTCCCGGGCTGCCCGCGTGCAGCTTGCTGTGACTTGGAAAAACCGTGTTCCTTACTTCCAGCAGCCCCTGGGGGCCGGGATCCCGGGGTCCTGGTGTTGTCAAAGCTGTCTGTGCCTGGACTGTGTGCTTAGGGGCCTTTTCCAAAGTGGTGGCTAAGAACTGCCACTCCAGTGGGGTCCTGGCTTTGTTTCTCTCGTGAGTCAGCAGGGACAGCACGTTTCCATGTCTAAGAAGTGCCTGTGTTCATTTCCACTGAATGTCCTTCCTGTTTTGGCATCTGGTTGGGAAAATGAAATGCTTGGTTGATTCATTTATTAGGTTTTTAGGATGCATTTTTAACTTCAGGACATTATCTCTGTGTCCCAAGTACTGCAGATCATTTCCAGGGATGTCATTTCCCTTTTGGGTCTTTCTCTTGTCTGCACAGATACTTTGGCGTCTTTATATATTTAAAAGAAATTTCTTTCGTTGATTTCTGAGGTTTATCTCTTTTCCAGTAAATTTGTAAAGCTTGGTCTTTTTTCGTGTTTGTGCTTTTGTGTCCTGGCCGTGTAACCTGAGAGGGGCCCAGGGTGATTACTAGTAAAGATTCAAAATGTCATTGTCGCACATAATAAATGTATAAAAATAGAAGTGGCCACAGGGCAAAGAGCACAGAAAAGGCTCAATGAGTACAACACAGCCTCAGGGTGGAATCCAAGGTCGTGGCTTTAGGACGTGTGTGGCGACCGTGGAACAGGGAGAGGGGGCAGAGAGGTGCTTGTCGTCTGGAAATAAGGCTTCTCTGTCTCGGTGGCTTCCCTGCAGCCTCCCTCTCAGCTCAGGACCGAGTGCCTGTCTGTGGCATTGCTAAAAACATATTGTTTCTTGCTAGAATACATTAGATTATACTAAAATCAGTATGGAATTATTGTAACTGCAATAGTAGACTCAATTTCTTTATGCAGAGAGTTGAACCAACTCTTTTAATGAACAATGAAGTAATCTACCTTTACTTTATTTATTATTTATTTATTTATTTTAGATTTTATTTATTCATATTAGAGAGAGGAGACAGAGACAGAATGAGACAGAGAGAGAGAAAGCAGGAGGAGCAGGAAGCATCAACTCCCATATGTGCCTTGACCAGGCAAGCCCGGGGGTTAGTACCAGCGACCTCAGCATTCCAGGTCGACGCTTTACCCATTGCTCCACTACAGGTCACACTGAAGTAATCTACCATTTTAGGGTTCATGGGGGACCATCATTTCCCTGGTCATTGGGCATGATGAGCTATAGTGATGGACTTCTGGCCTCCCCTTCCCTCTGGCCATTATTTGAGATGACCCATAGTGCTCAGTACACTCTGATTTGTTGTAGTTCTTACTTCTCCCTGTTGGTGGCGCCCTGGAGCATTAGTTCCCTCCACCTTGTTGATACAGCTAGGAACATGCCCATGTGACTGAAACACCTGCTTATCCTAGAAAATATCCAAACACACCAATGCCTCCCTCCTCTTAAAGTGACAGAACAAGGAGCATGCTCATCGGATCCACCATTCCCGGAGTTATTAGCACAGTTTAGGACACTCCACAGAGACTTCTCTCCCTTGAGTTTCATTAGACGGGTTGGGTTTTTTTGACTGAGGTTGTCTTACGTAAAAATTATGTCAACTTTTGGGCATTTTGTTATTGCCCTATGAGCTCAAATTGTGCACCACAGTGGTTAAAGGCCAGTTCCCTTAGTGTTGACCACTCAGGACAGAATTGTCGTATGTGCACAAGACCACACGAGTGACAAAGAGCCAAACGGTGAGTTTATTGCTCGAAGTGTATTAGAGATGGCAACAAGAAAAGACACAGGCACAAAGACTATATCCTCATCCGGGTCTCGGGGGAATGTCATAGTGCTTTCGATCTCGGACCACAACGCTCAGTGACAGCACAGCTTGTATCCAGTGCCAAAGACGTCACAGCTCTGAGTGGGACGCTCAGTGTCCTTGCACTGAGCCGTTCGTTGGCACGTGCAGATTTGCACTTTCCGAAGTCCTGCAGAGGGAAGAGGGGTTCAGGCACGCTGGGGACGGGCACAGGGAGCAGAGGCACAGCCAGTGTCAGGGACATCTACTCAGAGGAGACATGTCTACTATGGAGACCACACCTGCCAGGTTAGGGTGAAAGGTCACGTGTCTGTGTAAATCACAAAACTGGCTGACTCTGCGTTGGTCACACAGACCCATGACCGTCTCTGACCCGAGTCCATCACATCCGTTCTCATTCTCTGCCCCACCCCCATCCTCCTCTCCCCTCGTGGTGTCTGCTTCTCTCCCACCTCATCCCACCCCTGACTGTGAGCCCAGACTCCACGCCCCTCTGACAGGCCCTCTGATGGGGTCAGACCCTGTAGCACGTGGGCAGGTGTCACCTGAAGCTTTTCGAGTGATGCGTTCCTTTTCTGTGGAGGCAATGGCCATGTCCTGGTCCTCAGCCTCAGGCTGGTTCTGGGTGGGCACCTGGTCAGCTGTCGCCCACAGGGGCTGAGCTCGAGCCTGGAAGGCCAGGAGGAGCAGGGCAGCGAGGAGGGCGAGGGTCCTCATGGCTGAGAGTTCCCTGGAGGTGTGGGTCGGATGGGAGGGCAGAGTGAGTGGTGGGGAGGGCAGAGACAGCCTGCACTTATAGTGGGGTGGGCGGGGCTCAGCGACCACAGCGCAGTGAGGGCAGCGGGGCCTCTGGCTGTTCTGGGGCCAGGACTGCCGGGCCTTTGATGCTCCTGTCCCCACCCCTTCATGGCAGCATGTGTCCCTGGGCTCAGTGCCCACACTTGTTTCATGTTGATAGTGGTGATGAGCACCTGGTGTGTGTTCTGTGTGCCGTCTGCTTGAGTATTTACCTTCCAGTGTTCAAAGATAAGAAGGACTAGAGCTCTCATTCAGTGAGTACAGGGAACAATGTTTTTCTATATCTGATGTGGGGCCCTGCTCAACTCTGGGACCAAAGATTTGCCCTTGTGCAGTGGAGGGTTCACCTTGCAGTTTCAACAGCTTCACTACCATTCAAGGGAGGTGTGCAGGTCCTGGGTGGATAGGCTCCTCCTGCAGTGGAGGGGACAGTGACTCAGGCTCAGGTGAAGTGAGCACAGGGACACAATGCAAGGAGTTGGTTAGAACAAAGCAGAAGGAGAGATGTTTAAAAACGTCAGTAGAATCTGTACTATTTACATGAACTGCTCACCAGTTTCTTGTTTCCTTATAGAGAAACACATAACACAATGACATTCCTGCAAAATTCTTTTGGAATTTTAGATATTTTATGATAAAAGAAATAAATTATGCACACATGAGAAAATTCAAGAGGAAGCTGAGTGATGAGTGAGACTACAGGTCCCCTCCCTGCACCAGCCCTCCTCCTGCTCTGCAGGAGCCACCAGGGTCCCTGTGTTCTGAGTGTCCTTCCTCACCCCAGGCTCTACCTCGGACACTGTTCCAGCAGCGCGCACAGGACCGCGTCCCTGTGTGAACAGTGTTATAGCATGCCTGCATTTGTACGTCACCTTTTAGCTAGCTGTCACTGATTGCTAAATTCTGACAGTTGGGTTATTGCTAAACACTTGCGGCTACAAGCATAACAGCAGTGAGTATCCTTTACACACATCGTCTTGCTTATTTCTGACTGACTTTTAGATAAACGTCTGTAATTAGATGGCCGTGTTCAGGAACACGTCTCATCATTGAACAGACATTGATCTATTGTTCTCTGCACAGGTCGTCTCAGCATCACTCACCAAAATGTATGAGCCCAGCTGCTGCCCACGCACAGGGAAAGGTTTTATAAGGTGCCGTGACTCCCCAGTTCTTCTTGGCGGCGATATGGGTGGTGATATGATTTGTTAAAGCAATAATTGATGTCTCAGACTCGCTTGCAGCTCAGAGTGAAGGTTACTATGGAGACAGAATTAACAGAAATTACAAGTACAAAGATTAAACACTTCCTTAGGTCTTCAGTGCTCTGATTATCGGTCCATACGCTCAGCGAGAGCATAGCTTGTACAGACGGTCATTGATCCTACAGCTCCCAGAATGATGCTCAAAAATATTTCAGATGTGTCCACATCAACACGTGCAGATGTTTATTCTCTGAACACCTGTGGAGGGAAGAGGGGATCAGGGACTTTGGGGACGGACACAGGGAGGAGAGGTACCTCTGACCTCATGGAGATCTAGTGAGAGGTGACATGTCTACTCACCGTAGACCAGACCTGCCAGTTTACATGTGTTTGTGTAAATCGCAGGGACTCTCAGGGACTCTGCATTGGTCATTCGGACTCATGGGTTTTCTCTGATGTGTGTGATGTACATGCTTATTACCTGCCCCCCACCCCACAGCCCTCCTCTTCTAGGCAGGGTCACTGCTCCTCATCCACACACACCCAATCTTGAGCACAGACTCCACCCCCCCTCCAACATCCCCTCTACTGAGATGCTAACCCCAATAGAACATTGGCTAGTGTGTCACCTGGTCCTTCTCGAGCCAGATCTTCATCCCCTAGGAAGGAGATGGCCATGTCCAGGCTGGTTATGGTCCTCAGCGCCTGGCTGGTCTTGGTCCTTGGGTTCAGGATGCCCTGGGCGGGCACCTGGTCAGCTGTGTCATGGAAGGTCCGAGCCTGGGCCTGGAAGGCCAAGAGAAGAAAGGCAGCTTAGTGGTTTACGGTGCTCACGGCCGAGGGTCACTGGCATGCACTGTGTAGATGAGGGTTCATGGCTGAGGGTCACTGGCATGCACTGTGTAGATGAGAGTACTCGGCTGAGGGTCACTGGCATGCACTGTGTAGATGAGGGTTCATGACCGAGGGTCACTGGCATGCACTGTGTAGATGAGGGTTCATGGCCGAGGGTCACTGGCATGCACTGTGTAGATGAGAGTACTCGGCTGAGGGTCACTGGCATGCACTGTGTAGATGAGGGTGCTCATGGCCGAGGGTCACTGGCATGCACGGTGTAGATGAGAGTACTCATGGCCGAGGGTCACTGGCATGCACTGTGTAGATGAGGGTGCTCATGGCTGAGGGTCACTGGCATGCACTGTGTAGATGAGAGTACTCGGCTGAGGGTCACTGGCATGCACTGTGTAGATGAGGGTGCTCATGGCCGAGGGTCACTGGCATGCACGGTGTAGATGAGAGGACAGGAGCTGGGTGTTAGGGTCGTGCAGGACCAGCCTGTGTTAACAGGAGAGTTGGAGGAGAGATGGCATTGCCCTCAGTGTGTGAATATGTGAGGCGGGTGGCCTGTCCCAGGTCCTGCTCTTGCCCAGGGTCCCTTTGATGTCCTTCTGATGTCGCTGGTCTGTCCATCACGTCGGCCTTTTTGCTTGGTGCTAATACTTGTTTTTCATACGTGATGATTCATGCTTGCTCGGAACATGACAACCTTCCCTGTTTCTCATCCGCCTGAGTGTTTACCAGGGGGACTTGGGTGTGTGTGTCGGAGGCCTCAAAGTCATTAGCAGGTGCTTGTAAAACTCGCTCAGAAGTGGCGTAATCAGAAGGACATAAAGTTTCTCACCTGTGGCTCTGGGTGCCCAATGGGATTTTTTACCCTTCTGGGGGGAACTACATTGAACATGCAATTCTGTGCTGAGGAATATTTTTTATGATTCACATTTATAGGGACAAGTGGTGTTTGGGGGGATGTTCAGGATTTAGGAAATTTGATCTCCACGAATCCCTTTTGGAAAACACTGCTTAAGCCCTGACTCCTACCAAATAAAGGATCCAAATAAGAAGACATGAGAGTAGAAAGATAGAGTTAAGGAAAAATATCAGTAAAACTTATTTGTAGTCTTTTAATTAATTTCTCATAAATGGTTGATAAGCTGTTGCTGAGAAAGGATTAGTCAGCAGAAATAAAAAGAAACATGTGAGCTGCGATTTGGAATCAAAATTCTCAATACATTAAACAAAACATGGGATTTGCTCAAGAGATAAAATGGTGTTCACGGAAGTATTTTAAGATTACACAGATTTCTGCTTAAAAAAATGTGGCAGATGGTGCCTGCAATTCTGAGTCTGGTGTTCTGATGTTGATTGTGTATTTCCCCCTCATGTCTGTGTCTGCTCACTGCCATTTTGATATAAAGGAAAGTCGTCCCTTCCCCACTGCTCATCTCAGTGTGGACACATGGCTCTTTCCTTTATCTCTGATTTAGACTTCTATACTTTTTTGTTTTAATAAAAGTTTTTTGGTCCTGGGCTCATATCCAGGTCAGGGTATAGGGGAGAAGCGACCATCTGATTCTTCCCTCCTCCCTCTCCCCCTTCTTTCCTTTCTGCTTCCTGTAGCCAGTGACTCGATTTGATTGAGGGTTGGCCCAGGCACTGAGGATAGCTTGGTTTTTCCGAGCATTGGCCAAAGTTACTAAAAATACCTCGGTACTCAAGCAATGGCCCCAGATGGGGTTGCCGGGTGGATCCCAGTTGGAGAACGTGTGGGAGTCTGCCTCACTATCTCCCCTCCTCTCACCTAAAAAACAAAACAAAACTGTTTCAGCTTTGGTCATTGGGTCTCTTTCAGATTTCTGTTACAAAGTTTCAACACAGTATGCTACATGTATGGGGACCTTTTTTTTTTTTTTTTTTTACTTTCTGGCTCTAAAAGGTGCTCCAAACTCATCCTGTATTTCCCTCCTCGATTACACAATTCAATCAGCTCTTCAAGGATCTCTAGTTGCATTTGCTGGAAAATATTTAACAAGTTTTTTCATAGTTATTTATGTCAGTTCTCTCTTCCCACGGCCGTTAGTGTGGTCATGTGATTAATCATGACCCCATTTCATCTGTCACAGTCCCCATCCCAGTTTTCACCCACATCGAGTAGAAATTTTAGAACATTTACCTACACGAATTGCAAACTTCGTGGTGTAGTGTCCTAAGGGTAATTTGCATGAATCAATCATTTGTTCCTTTTCATTACAGCATAGTATTCTATTATATGATAGAATAATAAAACAGAATAATAATATCACCGTTAATTCACTAATTGAAGGACATCTCTATTGTTTTCCATTTTGGGGGCAGTTATGAGTAAAGTTCCTATAAACATTTCCTACAGGCTCTTAATGTGAACGTACATTTTGACTTCCCCAGGTGACTCCCCAGGTGTGGGGTTAATGGATCGTTCTGTCAGCATGTGTGTCACTTTTACAACATAGGTTTAACGTGCCCGAGGGTCTCCCAAAGCAGACTTGCCGTATTGCATTCCCAGTAGCAGTGTGTGAGAGTTTACCTGTTAGAAGAAGGAACTCACTGAGCAGAAAGGTGAATAAGAACCTGTACCCTGACTATCTCACACTGGGGGCTACTCCGTTACTGCTGAGGACACTTTCCCGGTCGCCTGGTCAGCGGGCCTTGGCTTTGCCATTCATATCTCGTCGGTGCCAGAAAGGGTTCCGTGGGTGCTAAGGAGTGGTTGTCAAGGACTCGGGCTATTTGGGAAGGTGCCTCTGGAGAGAAGCAGCAGTCCCCATGTCTGTGAGTGTTGGCTCTCTGTGACACAGTGGGTGGGCTCTGTCATCCCCGAGTTCTGGTTCTATGGATGATGTCTGAGTGGCAGCTGAAATCTTCCTGCTCCTCGGGGCCCCTGACTAACTGGTTTCCCCAGCTGTTCAGTAATCAACCAAGAGCCACAGCTGGGTACACGAGAGCCCTCAAGGGACATGAAAACAAGAACTAACTCTCAATGACTTTTCAACAAATAATCCACACCACACACACACACACGCACACACACGGCCTATCAAAGCTCTTCTCCTCAGTCCATCAGTTCATGCACATGGGCAGACAGGTTCCAGGTGGCTCAGAGAACAGCAGTATCAGTCATGGCAGGTGCAGACACTGAGGCCCAGGAAAGGGGACACCTTGCTGCGTGTCAGGCATCTAGTTAGCAGTGTGAGCAGACTCAGGACTGAAATGTCCCGCCCCTCAGTGAAGTGACCTGTCACTCAGGCACGCCCTGGGAAAGAACAGATGATAAACCTGCATGAGGAGTGGCAACATGTTTATTCTGTAGACATCAGTGGTGGCGCGTCTCTCTCACTGCAGGGGGGACCCTCAGCTGCGCCCAGAGTCGGCAGCAGTGTCTGTACCGACTCCTGCAGACCGCGGGCAGGATGGAGCACCCCTGGGTTCTCTGGTGCCTGCAGGCGCCTCCCATAGTTTTATATTCCAGCTTTCTCTTTATGTTTTCCTTTCCTGTGCAGGAAGGGGTGGTGGGGAAAAGAATAAACAAACAAGGAAAAACGGCATGTTTAACCAAAGCTGCCCACCCTCATCTTGTACAGCGAGACTGCCAGGTACTGTCCCCGGGACAGAATCAGCGTGTGCCCGCCTGGTGGGACCCGCGAGGGTAGAATGGTTTTCACATTTTCTAAATGTAGACAAATTAAGAAAACCCAGAAGCAGAAACATATTGGTTGATGTATGAGAATGATCTGAAATTCAGATGTTAGTGTCCATAACTATTGGTTTCCTAAGAGGACAAGAGGGCTCCCTTGTCCCCGTGTTGTTTGCGGCTGAGGTGAGTCTACGTGATAGAGGACTTGTGTCCACAAAGATTAAAATATTAATGACCAGACCCTTTCCCCACCTCTGCAGGACAGTGTCTTGTCCTTTGCACAGGAAGAAACTTTAGCTCAGACAGAGCAAGTGACGTCCCGGTACCACAAGATGACACGTATTCTTCACGTGTGTGTCATCAAAGCTTCCTAAAAGTGAGTGCCCTCTTCTTTATCAGAAGGGCAGCACCTCCCAAGCACATGGTGCCAGGGAGACAGTGGGTGTGACACTGAGCATTCCACCCCTGCACACGGCGCCTCCCGCAACCCACGCAGAGAGAGCTGGCTCAGAGATTGGGATCTGTCTCAAGTGCCGCGGCCACGGCTCTGGTGAGCATGTGTGAGACAAGCCGCACAGAAGGTGACAGGGAGGTTGGCACCAGCAACTCAGAAAGCACCTGGGCTCAGGGAGGGTCTACAGAGAGCGAGGGGGAGAAGGACAGGCAGCCACGAGGGGACCGAGAATAGGACGTGTTTCCGTCGGAGTCCACGGCTTGTGAAGGCACCGTGTTGTGACGGACACCATCCTCCACCAGGGGGTAGGAGACCCGGCTTCTGATTCCTCCTCCTCCACAACCAGAGTTTCCCCTGGATGCCCGGAGGCTCCTACTTTCCCGTAAGAAGGGAAGGTAAAGGTAATTACTCATTATATGTGTGACTCATATATATTGATGTGGATATATGAGTATGTGGTATTCAGAAGAGACATGTCCTGCCGGAGCCCTTCGTTACCCATGTGTGACTCTTCCAAACATTGTCTTTCGACACAAGGACCAGCCACATTCACGGTGGTGGGGCTGTATCGGCCGGACCTCAGCAGTTAGATGGAGCAGAGCGCCCTGTGGCCACAGTCAATATGGATGAGCAACAGTGACCGCTTTGCTCTTTCATGATTCTGACGTGCTGTCACCACCGCACAGCCTGGCACGTGCTGCCAGATACACGAGGTGGCCAGGCGGGACACAGGACACCCCGTTAAGTTCAAACTTTCAGATAAGCAACGGAAATTCTTTCAGTATAAGTATGTTCCAAGCATTGCATGCATTATAATCATACTAAGAGGCATGCGTTTTTTATATTTAATTTAATAAGTACATTTATTTTCCGGGATTGTTGAATACTTAATAAAAACTCAGTGTTTGAAGGTATAACCACTTGGGATTGAGTAAAGGTTTTCCTGTGTACACTCTGCATGGTTGGGAGCAAGTTACTTCTGTTCTTATTCTCAGGTGTGAGACAGGGCTAAAGACTCTTGCCCCGTGCCTGTCCATATTGTGATGAGGAGGACAGGTGGGTAGTAGGTTAAAGCTTCTGTGGTGGCATGGGGTTAAGGGAAAAAGGTCGATATTGTTTGCTATTATGTGTCATTCATAATCTATGATGTCCCCTGTACATGATACCTGTCACCATGACTAGTTATGGGCTTATTGCCAACTGATCATGGAAGGCAACCTTGGGAAAACCTTTATAATTTCTGTAAACAGCTCTTTTCACACTGGTGAAGTGGAGAGCACTCGCCCGCTGGGCTTCCGTCAGGGGCCCTCCTCATCACTTCTCATGTATTTCGGGGCACCGTTGGATTGCGAACCCCTTTGGCCCTTTCTGCCCCAAGGGAAGTATAGGAAGAAGTGGGGACTGTGTAGACTCTCCTTCCAAAAGGTTTTGCTACAAAACAACAAACAACAACCTAAAAAGACAAAACAAAGCCAAGACAAGAAGGATAGGCTGATTAATGACAGAGTCAGAGAAGAGGTGTTTTAGGTTTTATCGAGAGCAGGTGAGAGTCTTGTCCGTGAGTCAGTAAAGGGGGGAGCCAGCACTCAGTGGAAGGTGGCCCTTAGGCCACAGCATAAGCCCATTTGTTCATCATTCACGTGGAAAAGCCGTCCCCTCCTTGTGACAGAACTCAGGAGAGCATGTGTCCCAGGCAAGGGTCAGTATAAGGCCCTCAGGCATGTGATGCCAACAGAACATGACCAGATTTTTACAGAGTAAAATGATAAGTTTAGAAAAAGTTAAAATCACCATGAAGAAGATGATAAAAGTAAAATAAATGGCTGAACCAAATTATAATTGAAATTAGACAACTGTTAAGTGATAATAAAGTAAACTAAAAGTAAGTACGAAGTGGGACGTGAGATGTGGAGTATGACACATAATGGTAAAGAGACCAGTGAGGTGGATGTCAGTGGTACATGGGATGGAACAGTGGGAGCCACTAATGAGACAAAACCTCATAAATACAGAGCAACATGGCGGTGACCAGAGGGAAAGGGAGGTGGGGCCTTACTGAAAAGTAACGGGTCAAATATATGGTGACAGAAGGAGACTTGACTTCCTGGTGGCACACAATACAATATACAGATGATGTATAATAGAATTGCACACCCGAAACCTCTATAATTTTATTAACCAATGTCATCCTAATACATTTATGTGAAAATTACAAAAGGAAGTAAAACTTGTGAGATGAAAAGGTAGGTGCACAACAGAAAGAGTGGGTTGTTAACAAAAAAGGAATTCAGGACAGGGAAGATCGTGAAAAAACAAACAAAATAGAAATAGACTAATAATTTTAGGAACTCTAAGGAAAGCTTAGATTCTGGGAAACACATAACATGTTACAGTTTTGCTTGGATTTCTGGGCTAAAGAAAACTATTGAAGGATTTGACAAGACTCATGCTTGAAAATCTGAACTGTAAGATCTCTTTGAAGCGACCCACAGAGTTGTCTGTGTGGATAAGGAAGAGACTGGTGACAACATGACCCATGGGACAGACAGGAACAGAATTCAGTGGTGTGACTCACTCCTGTTCAATTGTGTGGGGAGGTGCACAGTAGTGTGGAAGTCCTCATAGAACACAGACGGCGCCCCCTCTCCTCAGCCTGAAGGGTGACCTGAGCCCAGTACACCCCAAGTGCAATCATGAAATGGGAGCTTTCACATGACACTGAGCCCAGGACCCTCTGAGGCAGAGGAAGCTGACAGATGCACCATGGGTGGTCATTGATTAAATAAATTTTAAATGAATGATATTGCAGAGTGCCCTTTGTCTCAGTTATGGGATTTGGGGAAACCCTTCAGTGTCGCACCAGCAGCTGTGGCCTCCCCTCATCCTTGTGTTGGCTCCGAGATCGAGGGAGTCTATCTGGATAAACACATGTTCATTGGAACAGTCTCCGACTTCCCCCTTCAATCGGGAGGCTCTGGGACCCTCAGGGGAGATTTTGGAGGTAAAACACATCTACCCAGAGGGGACCCTATGTGTGTTGAGTGAGGGGCTCGTGTAGAGACACAGAGGCCTGCTGACTTGGACAGGGGACCCCACAGAGCTCTGGGTTTAAGTCCCAGAGCCTCCCAGGAAAGAGACAGCAGGCGGGTCAGCATCGGCACACTCCCTGCCGGCCATGTTGTCTTCCTTCTGGGGGTCAGTGCCCTCCTCCTGTGTCCCTGCTACGCTGTCCTTGTTTACTTGTCCTTTCACAAAGGGCTGCTCTACACACCCCTGACTTGGCTCCCACCACATCCACAGGAGGGAGTCACTTCGTCCTGCTCAGCTGAGTCACCCAGAGGATAACCATTGACGAGGCCGTGTTTCCCTCACAGACCAGTTCATAAAGGAACAGGACCAAGTCCCCTCCCGTAGAGGTTTTATGGGCCAGACGGAGACTTAGCAGGTGACCACGTGCTAACCAGGCAGGACAGAGTGAGAAGCATGAAGCTAAAGGGGGTGAGGACTGGGGCAGAGCAGAAGAGGGAGGGGTCCCGCCCTTCCTGTGGGGTCCAGCCAGGGTGTCCCCGAAATGGAGGTGCTCTAGTGGGGACCCAGTGAATGAGTCTTCTTGGGAGAGGTTGTGTGGGGAGGACCAGGGTTGCATGGCAGGAAGACATAGTAGCACAGTGCCTGTCAGAGGAGAGCGCGGTGGCCTTTCGGGGGTGCGGGGGGGGGGACTCAGAGGGAACCGTTACCCTGGAAAGCACAGGAGGGTCCCACAAGATGTCCCTGAACTTTGCAGGGAGCTCCAAAGGGGTCCTGAAGAATTTCAGAGAGCGACCTGTTTGGCCAGTTACCGCACAGCAACCACAATGACCAGAGGGCAACGTTCTAGGTTTTGAACCAAGCGTTTTAATTTGATTCACATTTAATATCTTGGCAAAGGGCACGTCTCTGGCTCCTCACAGTGACAGGACCCTGTGCTTCTGCATCGCTGTTACTTGCAGCAAACCATTCCCGGCACCACACACCTGCCTATCCGTCTCGTTCGTCCAGAACAACGGAAGGCTGAGCACTGGCCTCCTCTTTCCTTGCAGGACTGAGCAAGACCTACAGAGAAAACAGAGAAGGCAGAAACATGTCAGAAATCAGAGCTCCGTGTCTGAAGGATGCACCGGGTCAGTGTCCCCTTGGGGCATCCCCCTTTCCGTGACAATGATAAGAGATGTGTATGTAATACAAGGATCCAGATTTGGGACAGAGACTAGAATGACTGAGGTTCAAGAGAATTCGTATGTTTCTAGATCCAGCACATTAAAGGGTCAGAGCCGTGGGGAAGGACAGGCTGGTCAAGAGTCCCTGCCACCTCAGGTCCTTCGAGTGAAAGGCAGTCCCCACGAAACCCTGCTGAGTCAGGGTCACACACGGGCCAGAGGTTTCTGGATCAGACTTCAGTCACTTTTCCAGGCCCTGATCCAACAGTGGCCTGGTCGGTGTGTGTCCTCAAGGACATTTACGCTGAGAAGACAAAGGCACAATGGTGTCCCCAACACAGTGTCCCCGAGTCCAGGCTGGTCCTTGCTATTATCCACAGTTCTCTAGGTCACGGGAGACCCCACCCTTTTATGTAAAGAGTTAGTAAGGGACACTGTGCATTTCTGTTTGCAATCCAAATCAGATATCTTTCTATACATAAGAAAAGCCCCGTGACAGAGGTGTCCTCTGTGAGCAGCCCCTCATCTCAAAGGATGGTGAGCAGGTGACATTTGCCAGCTAGCGGACCCCTTCAAGGGGCTCAGGAAAGGCTGAGAATTGCCCGGCCCAGCCCTGACTCTCTTCTGTGATGAGGAACAAGATGCTTGGCTCTCCTGAGCACTTCAGACTGTGTATCTGGTCTAAAGGTGTGTGTAGAGGACAAAAGAGAGAAGTAGAGGGAGAGGAGGAGAGAGAGAGACAAAGAGAAGGAGAGACAGGGAAGGAGGGTGGAGAGCTTGGGAAACAGGGGACTGTCCCGTCCTCTCCACCTGTCTGGACCTTGCTGCCTGCCCCTCTTACCTGGAACAGCGAACAGGAACACGAGGAGCAAAGCAAATAGGAGCTGATAGATCCTCATGGTGACGTCGGTGAGCTGCACAGCTGACAGAGAGCTCTGCTTCGCTCCTTATAAAGGACCCGGTTCCCATAGGGTTCGGCGTGGGCTGCACCTCTGGTGACTTCACAGTAATTAAATTGTCTGTCTCTCCCATGTGCCATGACAAAGGTACTGGGGCACCAAGTGCACTGAGTCATCCTAATGCAAATTGGGATGTGGAAACTCCATGGTACCTGTCCCATTGCCTTGGGACCAGCCACATCTCTCTGTGCCACCGGGCTCATGTGTGGCGTGGACAGAATATGGGCTGGGCTGTTTCCGTGTGGGAACAGACTTCCTGGAACACCCCTGCCCGCCCCATGGCACTTTGAATATGCCCACGCTGTGGTTCCAGAGCACATGGGGATGGTCTCAGCCATGCTGGGAGCCAGGCCTGTGTAATTGCAAGGAACAAGGGACACAGTGGGCCTGACCTTGGCCTCTTAGGTTCCCGTGGATGGTGACATTCATGTGGAATCTGCAGTGGTGGGATTCAAATACTTACACAACCAGTTCTCTGCTGTAATGACCATTTTAAGTATTAAAAAAAGATAGAACAAAAGGTAGTTTATTATTTTATGCATTCAATACCTAAAAAGAACAATAAAAGAGGTATACAAAACTACATGATATTATGAGACAGAGTTTTTTTTAATATTAATGAAAAATATTAAATAATACTGACCAAAAAAACATAAAATTGTTATTTAAGATATTGCCACTTTTTTTAAATTTTTATTTATTCATTTTAGAAAGGAGACACAGAGACAGAGAGAGACAGAGAGAGAGAGAGAGAGAGAGAGAGAAAGGGGGAGGAGCTAGAAGCATTAACTCCCATATGTGCCTTGACCAGACCAGTGCAGGGTTTTGAACTGGAGACCTCAGTGTTCCCAGGTCGATGCTTTATCCACTGCGCCACCACAGGTCAGGCAAGATATTGCCACTTTTTATTTATTTTTTATTCATTGAGAGTATTGGAGGCAGAGAGACAGATTCCTGCATGTGGCCTGACCAGGATCCACCCAGCAAGCCCACTACGGGGCAATGATCTGCCCATCTGTGGAGTTGTTATGTTGCTCATCAACTGACCTCTTCAGAGACACAGAGAGAGAGAGAAAGAGGGGCTAGATGGGGAGGAGTGGAGAAGCAGATGAGGGCTGACTAGAAATCAAGCCTGACAAATCTACATGCTGGGCTGATGGTCTACCACTGAGCAAACTGGCCAGGGCCCCATATTGCTGCTTGATTGGCATCCTCACTTGCAATTCTCTTTACTTTTATTCTAGAATCACCGGATGTGTGATTTGTCCTTAACCATCTCTTTCCTGTACGAGTAGTATCCATTCCTTTAGAGGCCAGCTGACTAGACTAACAGTCACTGTGTTTGATATATTAGAAACAGTTAGGTGACTTCATTCTCTGAATATATTATGTTCCTCTTTGAAAAACCGTTTTCTGACAATAATTTTAGCTCTTTAAACACTTTTAGGAATTGCATAGTTTGGGGAATTTTTAAAAACATTTTCCATGAAATCTAGATAAGCAATGATATCAATTTGGTGAATAAAAATCATTAATATCAATTTGATAAATAGAAATGTCATTAAAGATGAGCAATTGTTCTTTAGCTGCTTTCTATGGAACTAGTGCATCTTCAATATTCCAGTAATCTCTGCAGTTGCGCAGATGAATGTTAAAAAAGAACAAGGAATGTAAATTTGTGATTTCCACATTGGGCGGCTGCCCAGGTACCCACCTTAGAGAACCCTGATTACAAAGCGCCATTTTAACAACTGAGTTCACCAAACTCAACAAAAAATTAATTATTGGTTCTGCTGAACCATTGCAAACTGGCTGAATCCCACTACTGATGTTAAGTCACTTAGGCACGTAGCGAAAACAATACATTACCATATTTTTATAAAGTCAAATGTAGTAGTTTAGAAAAAATTTAAAATTGGAATCCCAATGAAGAAGATGATAAAATTAAAATAAACAGCAGAACCAAATTATTTTTAAAATCAGACAATAGTTAGGTGGTTAATAAAATAAGCTAAAAATAAGAAAGAAATGGGACGTGAGATGTGAAGTACGAGATATAATAGTTAATAAATCAGTGAGATGGATGTCCCTTGTGTAAGGGATGAAAAAGTAAGGCAACAAATGAGAACAAAAACTCATAGAGACAGAACAGTATGGCGGTGACCGGAGGGAAAGGGAGGGGGGTGTTACTGGAAGGTAATGGGGTCAAATATATGGTGAAGGAAGGAGACTTGACTTTGCGTGGTGGGCACACAATACAACACAGATGATGTATAATAGAATTGCACACCTGAAACCTCTATAATTTTATTAACCAATGTCACCCCAACACATTTAAATAAAAGTTAAAAAAGGAAATAAAACCAGTGAGGTGAAAGGTAAGTGCACAACAGAATGAGTCGGTTGTTAACAAAAATAACTCAGAACTGAGAGGTTCATGAAAATAAAAACCATTAAACTAGAAGTAGAATAATAATTTATGGAACTCAAGGGAAAGCTTAAACGCTGGGAAACAGATAACATGCTACAGTTTTCCTTGGACTTCTGCGCAAAAGCAACTATTGAAGAATTTGAGAAGACTCATGCTTGAAAATATGACCTGTAAGATCTCTTTGAAGCAACCAGAGTTGTCTGTGTGGATAAGGAAGAGACTGGTGACAACATGACCCATGGGACAGACAGGAACAGAATTCAGTGGTGTGACACTCCTGTTCAATCGTGTGGGGAGACACACAGTAGGGCTGAAGTCCTCATAGAACACAGACGGCGCCCTCTCTCCTAGGCCTGAGGGGTGACCTGAGCCCAGTACACCCCAAGTGCAGTTATGAAATGGGAGCTTTCACATGACACTGAGCCCAGGACCCTCTAAGGCAGAGGAGGCTGGCAGATTCACCATGGGTGGTCATGCGATTAAACAAATATAATAGTGGGTATGGTCTTCAACAATATTGTCAGTTTTCCGTTGCTTTGACTGGGGCTCATACAGAAATCCAGGTTTTGGATCTGTGCTCCATAGCACATAATTTTAAAGCGGTGACAGAAGATGTCATTATTTAAGAAGCAACGACCTTAATAAAAGCAACAAGAAAAAGCCATAAGGAAACCGTCATTTGGCGTAGGGGATCAAACCCCTTTGCTACAGGAAGCCGTTCCCTGTATAGAAAAAATGCGGTAACAATGAATGCATTCCTGCTGCTCAAGTACCCCTGTTTAAGGCAATAGTGGAAGGCTTTCTTGTAAATAGCACTCTTTCCATCCTCTTTCCATTAGCTAACTCTGGCTGTTTTGTGTCATTGGGAGAGAACTGCGGTGAGACCAATGAGACCAGGGATGTCCCATAAACTTGTGCTGTGCCCTGACCTGTGGTGGCACAGGGGATAAAGCGTCAACCTGGGACACTGAGGTCGCTGGTTCAAAACCCTGGGCTTGCCTGATCAGGACAGGTATGAGAGTTGATGCTTCCTGCTCCTCCCCTCTTTCTTTCTTTCTCACTCTCTCTCCTCTCTAAAATGAATTTTTAGAAAAATGACAGCAAAAAAAACAAAACAAAACAAAAAACGTGTGCCGTGACCAGAAGTTTCTACATCTGTGACGTTCAGCATGGCAGCCATGGACACTGGGAACATTTGAAATGTGGCTGATGTGACAGAGGATCTGGATTTCAAATAGTGTTGACTGAATTAATTACAATTTAAATGGAAAGAGCTGTTTATGGTCCATTGATGGCCGCTGGCCAGGACAGAGGGCTTAGAAGCACGGGCAGTGCAGCACTGGACCTTGTTTCGCCAAGAGCCATCTGTTCTCCGTCGCGCTGTCTGTGGAAGTCCTCGGCCCACAGTAGACACTGAGCACTGGTGACACGAATGAGTGATGGCAGCTGTTTTGCATGTGTCGTCGTCAGCACCGCCGGGTGCCGTTTCTCCGTGGTTTGTGAATCCCTCCGCCTGCGTGCGAGATGCCGGACGACAAAGACCCTCCGGACCAGGACACTGGCGGAGCCTGGGTCTGCGTCTGGCCGGAATGACGGACGCTGGCGGGAGTGACGTGTATAGAATGATTCTGTGGCTGCGCTGAGGTGTCTCAACAAGGAGTGAAAGGAGGTCCCGTCCCGTGTATTAGGTGGCTGGTGGGGGGTGGAGTGGGGTGGGGTGGGGTGGGGGGCATACAGAGCGTTTTTGGTTATCTCTCGTTACAAAACAAATCAATTCCTAACCTAGTTCTATGAGAGGAAGTTATTTTACTCTCTCTGCTCGTCTGGGTTCACCTGGGTGTCTGGAGCTAACCGGTGCTCATGAGTTGGCAGTCGGGTGGGGTTGGCATCGCCTCTGGCTCCTCCACATGCCTGGAGCCCAGGTTTGGAAGACGGAAGACCCCTTCCTGGGCTGGGACCCCCGGGAGCTTATTGGGCTACTCGGTTTCTCCACAGGGTCTCCCCTCCTGGCCCCTCGGGCAGTGGTCTCAGGGCAGCCAGCTTCCCACAGAGAGCCTCAGGGCTCCCGTCCTAGGTGACCTGGGGAAGGAGCGAGCCGGCTGGAAGCTCTGAAACGCCGGAGGCCTTAGCATCCCACTGCCCGTCCTGAGGGTGGAGGTGGCCACAAAGCCCAGCTGGGTTCCTGGGGAAGAGGACACAGGGCTTTCGCCTCTCGGTGGGGGAACAGCAGGTTGTGGAAGAACACGCTGGGGAAATGCAGGGTGCCCCACGCAGGAAGCCGTGGAGGCCTAAGTGACAGATCACAGCTCGTTGGGAGGAAACGAAAGCCAGTGGGCAAGCTGAGTCTCCCAAATCAGGCAGGGGAAGCTCTGCGGACCAGGAGCGAGTCTGGAGCTGGGGCGAGCTCAGCGGGACAGAAACGACAGGGTGCCTCACAGCTGCCTCCTGCCCGGCTGTGGGGACGAGTGCAGGCACACCTCCCCACCAGCCCCAGCTGGTGTCCCCACGGGCCTCTCACAGCACGTAGTGAAGCGCCTTCTAGTGGCTGCCTCCCCCCTCACGCATCAGCTGACAGGTGCAAGCCAGCGAACGCCCCGGCGACCCTTTTCCCCCGTCCTGACGGAGGATTTCCTTATTTAAGGCCAGTCATGTAACAGGGAGCTGAGCGGGCTCCACGAGAGGAAGAACAGGCTGCAGTCTTCAGTGGGAAAGCCTTTCTCTCTCTGTGTCTCTCCGCGGTCTGGGCTACTGACCGTTTTACCCGCCTCGTAGATGAGGATGCAGGAGTTTCAAAGGTTTTAAACAACTCGTGCATTTTTATTTATTTATTTTTCTTTGGTCATCATCATCCTCGTGACAATAATGATATACCATAGCTACAATTCATTGAGCGCCTTCTCTATGCACAGTGCTGTCCTCAGCACGTCTCCAATGTGATTCCCACATTTCCCTGTAACGAGGGTAACGCCAAACAGTCGGCCCTCTGGGACCGGCCTTTCCTTATATACACGCTGTTCAAGCACCTGGCCTGTGCCATGGGGGCATATGTCCACACTCTCTCGGGAGAGCCGGTTGGTGCCGACGTTCTCCGTATTCCCCGCATCCTTCCAGGGGAATTCCTGCTCACGTCCTGCTTGTAACTCCTTCTTCCTCCACAGTTTTGCAACAAGCGTGACCGAGGCTCCCCGTCCTCGTTCCCAAGGTTTTGTAATCACTAAGCCATTGAGTGAAACGAGAATTTATGAAAGTCTGATGACAGTGATGGATAGTTGTTGTTGATATTAGAAAATAAAACTGGGTTGGCTCAGATTGGCAGCCATCCTTAGTTATGACTCTCTCCGGGCTCTGTCCTGTCACGGTATAGACACCCAGCTTCTGTCTGGACCCCACAACTCCGTTTATCTCTCATCTCCGAGGCCTTAGCCACTCTGACCTCGAATTCCCAGCGGAAAAACCAAAAGACCTTTATTCTTAGACAGAGAGAACTATGTGTGACAGGGGCACACAGGTGTCTCTCCTTAAGCGCCAAAACAGACCTGAAAGTGTTTTCTTAAAGAAAAGAGACGTTTCTGCTACAGGAATGCCCCATCCTGCGAGAGCACACGCATGAGCGATGATGTCTCTTTTTTAATTTAATATGTCAAGTTTCATCTCCTCTAGCCCATCAAAGGTGTATGCTCCTGGTCACCAAGATAGTGACGCATCTATCTTAAACAATGGTGTCATACATGGTACAAAGCACAATTGCATCAAAGCAGGAGTGGATTGAGGGTGAGGCGTGTGAGCGTGAGTTGTGCAATTAGCAGATTCGGTCCTGTTGTTAGTTAAAGTGTTAGTGTTTTTGTTAGTTGTGGGGCATTTTGAATATATTTTCTTTTTTTTTTTTTTAACTGAAGTAGGGGGATACAAAGACAGACTCCCGCATGCGCCCCATCCAGGTTCGACCTGGTAACCCACGTCTGTGGCCGGTTCTCTATCTGGGTCCACTTACAACAAAGATATTTTTAGCACCTGAGGTGGAGGGTCCATTGAGCCATCTCAGAGCTCGGGGCCAACATGCTCAAATCAATCAAGCAATGGTTGTGGGAGGAAAAGAGAAAGAAAGAGAGAGAGAAAGGGGAGATGCAGATGGATGGATGCCTTTCCTGTTTGCCCTGAGCAGGAATCAAACCCTAAACATCCACATGTCAGATCGATGCTCTACGGCTGAGCCAGCATTCCAAGGTCTGAATATATTTTTCAATAAAAAAACATTGCAGGGCTCCTTGTGTCTTGGTTATAAGATTTTTGGGGTGCCCCCTTCAGTATCGCACCAGCAGCTGGGGCCACCCCTCATCTTCATCTTGTCTGCCAGATCGAGGGAGTCCATCTGGATAAACGCATGTTCATTGGAACAGTCTCCCACTTCTCCCTTCAATCTGGAGGCTCTGGGACCCTCAGGGGAGACTTTGGAGCTAAAGCACATCTACCCAGAGGGGGATCCTATGTGTGTTGTGTGAGGGGCTCGTGTAGAGAAACAGAGGCCTGCTGACTTGGACAGAGACCCCTCAGAGCTCTGGGTTTAAGTCCCAGAGCCTCCCAGGAAAGAGACAGCAGGCGGGTCAGCATCGGCACACTGCCTGCCGGCCATGTTGTCTTCCTTCTGGGGGTCAGTGCCCTCCTCCTGTGTCCCTGCTACGCTGTCCTTGTTTACTTGTCCTTTCACAAAGGGCTGCTCTGTACACCCCTGACTTGGCTCCCACCACATCCACTGGAGGGAGTCACTTTGTCCTGCTCAGCTGGCCACCCAGAGGATAACCATTGATGAGGCCGTGTTTCCCCTCACAGACCAGTTCATAAAGGAACGGGACCAAGTCCACTCCCGTAGAGGTTTTATGGGCCAGACGGAGAATTAGCAGGTGACCACGTGCTAACCAGGCAGGACAGAGTGAGAAGCATGAAGCTAAAGGGAGTGAGGTCTGGTGCAGAGGAGGAAGGGGTCCCGCCCTTCCTGTGGGGACTGATGGTGGTGTCTCCAAGGTAAAGGGGCTCCTGTGGGGACCAGGTGAATGAGGCCCCTGTGGAAGAGGTGGTGTGGGGCGGGCCAGGGGCCACAGGGCAGGAAGACGTAGGAGCACAGTGCCTGTCATAGGAGAACACGGGATCCCTCGGGGGGTGTAGGGGACTCATAGAGAACCATTAACCTGGAAAGCACAGGAGGGTCCCTGCATGGTGTCCTCGAAGTTTTTCAGGGAGCTTGAGAGGGATCCTCAAGGATTTCAAAGAATGACCTGTCTGGTCAGTCACCGCACAGTAACCACAATGACCAGGGGGCCGGATTCTTGGTCTTTGAACCAAGCAGTTTAATTTGATTTACATTCTATGTCCTTGCGGAGGGCAGGTCTCTGAGTCCTGAGGGTGCCAGGCCCCTGTGCTGGTGCCTCGCTGTTACCTGCAGCATACTATTCCTGGCACACTGCAGCTGCCGATCCGTGTTCTGCCTCCGAAGCAGCGGAAGGTCTGGCATATTCCCCCTCTAAGCCTGCAGGACTGAGCACGGCCTAGAGGGAAAACAGAGAAGGCAGAAACATGTCAGAAACCAGAGCCCCGTGTTGTAAGGACGCACTGGGTCAGTGTCCCCTTGGGACACCCCCAAGGCCATGAATGTTCCTGGACACTGATAAGAAATGAGTGTGTAATACGAGGAACCAGATATAGGACAGAGACTAGAATGGCCGAGGCTCAAGAGGATCCATATGTTTCTAGAACCAGCATGTTAGAGGGTCTGAGCCGTGGAAAGGGACAGGCTGGTTGAGAGTCCTTGACATTTCAGGTCCTCCGAGTGACAGAAAGTCCCCATGAAGCCCTGCTGAGTCAGGGTCACACATGGGCCAGTAGGATCAGACTTCAGCCACTTTTCCAAGTCCTGAACCAAGAGGAGCCTGGTCAGTGGCATGTCCTTGACACCTTCACGCTGAGAAGACAAAGGCACAATGGTGTCCCCCACACAGTGTCCCCAAGTCTAGACTGGCCTTGCTGTTCTCCACAGTTCTCTAGATCATGGGAGACCTCACCCTTTAGTTTAAAGAGTTAGTAAGTGACACTATGCACTTTTGTTTTTAAACCAAATCAGATATTTTTCTATACATAAGAAAAGCTACATGACAGAGGCGTCCTCTGTGAGCAGCCCCTCATCTCAGAGGACAGTGAGCAGGTGGCATTTACTAGCTAGCGGACCCCTTCAGGGCGCTCAGGAAAGGCTGGAAAGTGCCCGGCCCGGCCCTCCATGGCAGGAGACTAGGTGCTTGGTTCTCCTGAGTTCTTCAGATGGTCTACCTGGTCTAAAGGTCTGTGAAGAGAGCAGGGGAGAGAGAGGAGGAGAGAGGGGGAGACAGGGAAGGAGGTGGAAAACTGGGGGCACAGAGGGAGACTGTCCCGTTCAGTCCACCTATCAGGCCCCTGCTGCCAGCCCCTCTTACCTGGAACAGCAAACAGGAACACGAGGAACAAAGCAAACAGGAGCTGGTAGATCCTCATGGTGACGCTGGTGAGCTGCACAGCTGAGTGGACAGCGAGCTCCACTTCGCTCCTTATAAGGGACCCCGGTTCCCGTAGGGTTCGCTGTGGGCTGCACCTCTGGTGACTTCACGGTAAATAAATTGTATGTCTCTTTTTGTGTCATGACAAAGATCCTGGGGCACCAAGTGCACCCATTCATCCTAATGCAAATCGGGATGGGGAAACCCCAGGGCACCTTTTCTCCTGGCCTGGGACTAGCCGCATCTCCCTGTGTCGCTGGGCTCACGTGTGGCGTGGACGGGACACAGGCTGGGCTGTTTCCTTGTGGGAACAGACTTTCTGGAATGCATGCCCGCCCCGTGACACTTTGAACAAAGCCATATTGTGTTTCCTGAGCACATTGGGACGGTCTCAGCCATGCTGGGAGCCAGGACTGTCTAATTGCAGGAGCAAGGGACATTGTGGGCCTGAGTCTCTGAGGTGACCGTGGATGGTGACATTCATGTGGGAATCTTTTAAAATTTGACTTCCTGCCATGTGGCAGGTGCTGAGACAGGTGTTTCGTTTCTCTTCCCCATAAAGACTGGAGGGTGACATGGTGACATGGTGACCCGAACTGTCTCCTCAGTCTTTGTGTCACAAAGTGAGACATGTCTGAGCTGGGTTCTGCGGGGGCGCCCTGAGGGAAGGGCTGGTGCTCTATGCCCTCTCTTCCTTTGGCAGACCTCATTCGGAAGCTGCCTGCGATGCCAGGCTCTGCAAGGCCTCCTGGTGTCACTCAGACCCTCATCACTGATCTGAGACCCATCGAAGCGAAACTGGCCCCAGGACAAGACTGAGCCCTGTGCCCAGCACCCGGAGGGAGTAGGGATTGCCTTTCTGGTGCCTCTTTTGTGCAATGCCGTTTGCGTATCTGGTTGCATATACCATAATCATCTGCAAGAAAGAGACTTATGTATTTTTTTATAGATTTGGCAGGGAAAAGTTTATAACGCAGGGTCATTTTGGATGAGTGCTCTACGGGGACTTCGGAGAAAGAAGTATAGTCATGGTCCCTCTATCCTGTCTTGAAAAGGCCATGTGTTGGAGAGTCACAGATACAGCTGGGCAGAGGGTGCCTCCGAGGATGCCATGGTGCCCCCCCCTCCCGGTGTCAGGACGGACATGCTCTCCCAGGGGCGTTTCTGATGGTCAGTGACGACCGGCAGGCCAGGGCACTGAAGGACGTTGTCCAGGACTTCCCGGACAAGGCTCTCATCACCACCACGAGTCACCAGTGAGTCATGTCCCTGGGACCACTTTGTTTCTGTGTGTGGTGCGAGGTTTGTGCTGGAAGCACATTCATGTGATCCTGTCTCTGAGACGGTGTCTCCCGGGCCGTGTAAACCAGCGGGAACACGGTGTGCCGTGACCAAGCCGCCGCGTGCTCCGCCTCAATCAGCTACGTCTTCAAAATGCTTCTCTGCCCTTTTGGAAGCAACATGCCAACCGCCTGGCACCTGCTCGCTAATGGTCTCACCCTGCTTCAGAAGAAGACGGAAAATCCCCTCACAAGTCACAGGACCACTTCACACACTTTCAACAAGGACGGTAAACTTTAACAAGGGACAATAAATATCGCTTCGTATCTGCTGGCTCTTCATATTTCCCTGTGGTTCCCGGAACCAGCTCCATCTAAACCTCACACGGAACCTGGCTGTCTTCTCTCCTCCCTGTCCTGAGCAGCATTCAGCAGGGACCACCACGCGTGGGTCAGGGACTTCCGGAAAGGGGAAGCGTGTTAGCAGTTTCCATGCTGTTCGTGTTTGGGATCAGTCCTGACTCCCACGGCTGATGGTTATTATTCTAAAGTTCATGCATGGTTTATGTAGAACAAGGGTCCCCAAGCTTTTTACACAGGGGGCCAGTTCACTGTCCCTCAGACCGGTGGAGGGCCAGACTATAAAAAAACTATGAACAAATCCCTATGCACACTGTACATATCTTATTTTAAAGTAAAAAAACAAAACAGGGACAAATACAATATTTAAAATAAAGAACAAGTCAATTTAAATCAACAAACTGACCAGTATTTCCATGGGAACTATGGGTGCGGATGCATCCTGTGCTCCTCTCACTGACCACCAATGAAAGAGGTGCCCCTTCCGGAAGTGCGGCAGGACGGGCCGTAGTTTGGGGACCCCTGGTGTAGAAGCTCAGCACGGGAGAGGGTAACGTTCTCCTGCAATTGTTTCCCAACACCAGAGGCCCAGCAGTGATAGCATTTTACATTAATGTTTGTTGAGCTATAACTGACAAACAACATTGTATCGGTTTCCAGCTACAACCTTACCAGCTGATATTTGTATAGTTTGTGAAATGATTACCCCTGGAAGTCCAGTGAACATCCATTAAAACACAGAGTTACTGTGTTTCTCCTTACAGAGAAGTCTTTTAAGATCTACCCTCCTACTATGGAATACTACTCAGCCATAAGAAACGATGACATCGGATCATTTATAACAAAATGGATGTACCTTGATAACATTATACGGAGTGAAATAAGTAAATCAGAAAAAAAGAAAAACTGAGAACAGCATGATTACATACGTAGGTGGGACATAAAAGTGAGACTATGAGACATGGACAAGAGAGTGGTGGTTAAGGGATGGGGGGAGGGAGGGAAGAGTGGGATAGGGAGGAGGGGAGGGACACAGGGAAAACCAGATCGAAGGTGACAGAGGACAATATTTGACTTTTGGTGATGGGCATGCAACACAATTGAATGATAAGATAACCTGGAGATGTTTTCATTGTAAAAAAAAAAAAAAGTTTTATTTAGAAAATTAAATTTAACAAGGTGACATTGATAAAAAAAAAAAAAAAAAAAAAAGATCTACCCTCCTAGCAAATTTTGAATGTATATACAGTAGTATTAACGGTAGTCACCTTACACCCTAAGACTTGTTTCTCTTATAACTGAAAGTTTGCACCCGTTTCAGCACGCACACACACACACACACACACACACACACACACACACACACACCCCACCTCCAGCCTTTTCTGACAGCTACCAGTGTGTTCTCTTATCTATGAGTCAGCTTTTTCTTTTTAGATTCCACGTACAAGTGAGATTACTCAGTATTAGGCTCCCTCGTTCTGACTTACTTCACTTAGCATAATGCCTTCATTTCTTTTCTGTGGTTGCAAATGGCAAGATTTCCTTCTTTCTTTTTTTTTTCTTCCATGGCCAAGTAATGTTCTATTGCAGGTAGGTAGCATTTTTCTTTATCCATTCATCTGTGGGTGCACACTGGGATTGTTACCCACGTCTCGGCTATTGTAGATAGTGCTGCAGTGAGCATGGGGTACAGATACCTTTTCTGGTCAGTGTTTCTACTGTCCTTCAGATAATAGCATTTTTGTCTGTGTGCTTTTTGCCCCACCTAGATTCTCTCCCCACCCCCATATATATCATATCATCTTTATTCCATTTATCTGTCAGTGAACAGGTAGGTTGGTTCTATACCTTGACTATTGTGAGTCATGTTGCAGAGAACAGGTGGCTGCCGCTGTCTCTGTGAGACCCCGATGTCACTGCCTTAAGTACATTCAGAAGTGGTGTTGCAGGATCATAGAGTGGCTGTATTTTAGTTTTTTGTTTGTTTTTGTGTTTTGTTTATTTTTTTTCCTGAGGAAGCTCCGTGCTGTTCTCCACAGAGTCTGTGCCGTTGTTTGTCCGTCCCACGGAACGTGAACAAGGGCTCCTCTCCTTTCCCTTATCTTTTCTGTTTCTTCCTAGCCATCCTACCAGGTGTGAGTGGTGCTGTGGCTTTGATTTATATCGCCTTGGTGATTAGTAATGTGGAGCTTCTTCTCATGTGCCTGTTGGCCGTGCACGGCAAAGGAGACAGTCGATGACGTGAAAAGGCAATCGTGGAAGGGAGGAAGTATTTGTAAACCACGTAACTGATAAGTGGTGAGTGCCCGAAATACATAAGGAATTCATCTAACTCAGTAGCGTGGGGGGCGGGGGGTGGGGAGGAGAGGGAAAGGAGGATAAATGGGCAAAGGATCTGAACAGACACTTTGCCCAAGAAGACATACAAAGGGTCCCAGGAGTTTTGATCAGGGTGGCAGTGAGACTGTGGTGCCTTCTGGTAGCACACCTTACAGAACGAGCATTGCCTGACCTCGCGCACGAGGTCCTGAAGGAGGGTGCAAGTTACTGCCACCTTGTGGCGACTCTTCACCCTCAGGGACAGGGCTGTCCTGTTCCTGCTTGACTGAAACTTGGGTTGTAAACCCCAAGCTCTTTGTAATCCCTCTTGTTTCTCCTTAATGAACCTGGGAGAGCTCTTACAATCATAGGGATCCTCTCAAAGATTCAGCCTGTGTTTGAATCCTCTCCTGTGTATACACTGTCTTTCCATCCGTCTTACCCTGGGTTTACCTCCTTTAGTTCTAGGTTCTGTGGGAGAAATTGAGCTCGTTAATGTCTGAGTGTACTCTGAAAGCATCTCATGTTACACACCTCTCTCTCTCAGCACTGCGGGAGCTGCATTCCCACACATTTTAGTGTGTTACGCTGTCACTTTTGATCCGTTTGTACTATTTTCTAGTTTCTCGTGTGATTTGTCCTCTGACCCATTAGAAACATGTTGATTACTTTTCACATATTTGGAGATTATTTTTCCAGATACTTTTCTGTTACTGGTATCTTTGTAAATTCCTCTGTAGATGCATACACTAGATGATTTAAAACTGCTTTGATTTTTGAGATTTGCTTTATAGCTCAGTATGGGCTACATTGTATAACCTTTTAAAGTATTTGAAGCAGCCTGCCCTTATTGGGTGGAGTGTCCTATAAATTTCAATTTGGTCACAGTGGATGATACTGTCACATAGGATGATACTGTCACAGCAGATGATACTGTTACAGCAGATGATACTGTCACAGTGGATAATACTGTTACAGTGGATGATACTATCACAGCGGATAATACTAGCACATAGGATAATACTGTTACAGTGGATGATACTGTCACAGCGGATAATACTATCACAAAGGATGATACTGTTACAGTGGATGATACTGTCACATAGGATGATACTGTCACAGCAGATGATACTCTTACAGCAGATGATACTGTCACAGCAGATGATACTGTTACAGCAGATGATACTGTCACAGTGGATAATACTGTTACAGTGGATGATACTATCACAGCGGATAATACTAGCACATAGGATGATACTGTCACAGTGGATGATACTGTTACAGCGGATGATACTGTCACAACGGATGATACTGTTTGTCAAGTCTTCAACATCTTTACTGATGTACTCTGCCTGCTTTTTCTTTTCACAACAAGCAGGGAGATGTTGAAATATCCACTTGTAACAATTTGTCTGTTTTCTTCTCTCATTTCTATCAGTCTTTTTCCTTAATCATTTTGGAATTCTGTTACGAGGTACCTTCTGATTTAGTATTAATACATGTTCTTGGTGAACTAACCCCGTTGTCATCGGGAAAAGCACCCCTGCGCATCTCTAGGGATGCTTTCCATCCCAAGATCTTCTTGATTTATATCGTCCATTAGCCAATATAGCTTATTTCCTTTTCTTCAGATTAATATCCCCATAACATATCTGTTTCCATCCTTCCCTTTTTGATCTCTCAAGTGATTTTGTTTTTAATAAGTAATATGCATCTGAGTCTCATTTTTTACTGAACTGATGATCTCTCGCCTGAAGATAAAGTGTCTAGACTCTTAGCAGCAAATTCATTCCATCATGTGGAGCCAAATGTCCATTGGGCTTCATTTTTCTTCTGCCTGAAGAAATGTGTGTGTGTGTGTGTGTGTGTGTGTGTGTGTGTGTGTGTGTGTGTTTATTAGTGCTGGCTTTTCTAGTGAGGTATTTTCTTAGCTGTTTTTTGCTATTGTTTAAAACATTTTACATTAAGAAAATACTTTATTTGTCAGAGCAGTTTCAGATTCCCTATAAAATTGAGGGCAAAGTACAGAGATTTCTCTTCTGCCCCCACGTGCACAGCCTCCCCCGCTCAACATCACTCACGGGATGGGACACTTGTTCCAGTGATAAACCTACACCGTCTGAGCATCATTACCTAGAGTCCTTTGGACCTTTGTTTTTGAAGTATATTTTTCTGGCACAGAATTCTAGGTTGACAATTTTTTTTCCCCTTTGGGTACTTACAGGTGTTGCCCCATGTCATTCTGGCTCTTAGATTCTGGTGAAAAGTTAGCTGTAATTCCTCTTTTTGTTCCTCTGAATTTAATGTGCTTTTCTTTCAGACTGCTTTTTAAGATTTTTCTCTTTTTAAATTATTTTAGATTTTTTTATTTATTGAATTTTGAGGGGAGAGATAGATAGATAGATAGATAGATAGATAGATAGATAGATAGATAAAGAAAAAGGCAGGGGAGGAGCAGAAAGCATCAACTCCTATATGTGCCCTGACCAGGCAAGCCCCGGGTTTCGAACCAGTGACCTCAGAGTTCCAGGTCGACGCTTTATCCCGTGCATCACCACAGGTCAGGCAGATTTTTCTCTTGATCCACTGGGTAATTTGATTATGTTGTGCTTGGTGTGGTTTTCTCTATGTTTGTTCGGTTTGATTCCTTTGAGTACTAAAGTTTTGCGTTTCTAGTCTCATCTGGTTTTGGAAAATGACAGGCCATTCTCTCCTCTACTCTACCTTCCCTCACCCATGCTTCCTCTGCCTCCACATACATGTATCATAGGCTGCTTCTTGCTTTCCCTGGGTCACTGTGAACTTGTGGTTAGGCCTCCCTGCCCCTGCTCTCTGCTGCACTGCTACATTTGTTTGTATTAACACAGGCTAGGGCTTACTCGTCTTTCTTCTGTAAGGTCATATGCCATTAATCCAATTCTGTCTATTTTTATTCAGATACTTAGTTTCATCTCTGGCTCTGCATAGCTTTCATTTCTCTCCTCATTATGATGACTTTCCCCTCCCCCCTCAACTTTGGAGACATTTGTAAGATTTGTAACAGTTCTTGTATGTCGTCTCTTGTTGATAATTCCACCATCTTCCTCATCTCTGGATCTGTTTGTACTGGATTGACTTTTCTCTTGGTTATAGACCCTGTTCTCCTGCTTCTTTGCAAACCTGGTATTACTGATTGGATTCAGTATGTTATAAAGCTTACATATATTGCTGAGTGACAGACATGGTTGTTTTCCTGTAACACTCTTTTAAAGACTGTTAGATTTATTCTGGCTCGCATGTAAGTTGTTTGGAGATCAGTTTGAACTTTCAGGAATGTTTTTTTTTTTTTTTTAATTTGTCAGAGTCATTCCAGAGCTCAATGGCCCTACTACCAATGCCATTATTTTCTGAGGACCCTCCTGTGGTCTCTCCACTTTGCTGGTGGGAATGCGTACTACCCAGCCTTGCATGTGCTTTTGGAATTGTTTATCTCACCCTGTTGGGTGTTTTCTTCTGGCTTGTGCAGGTTTATCCTAAACGTGGTCAGATGCTCAAGCCAAGATTCACAGGGCTTCTGCTGCAGCCCTGAGGAGCTCCACCCCCCATATCTCTTTCTGGTTTTCTGCCCTGGACACGGGGATGCCTCATGTTAACAGAGACATCGGGTGCTTTGACTCACAGGATTATTGGTCTGTTGGCCTGGAAACCTGTAGGCTGGAGACACTGTAGGTCTCCCCTGAATCACAGTCCCACACTGCTCATTGTTCAATGTCTGAAACACCCGCTTCACACCTCTGTTGGCTCTCCAGTTGAGTACTCCTGTGCAGGCAGGGGAGTTTCCCAGAACCCTTAAGCCTCGTTTGATGCAAGGTACTTGACGGGGCAGGGCAGAAGTGATTAAGACAAGGTCCTTGCCCTTAATAATTTCCTCGTAGAAAGATTGGAACTATGCAAATGTACACAACGCAAAAAATCAAGCAGCACTCAGAAACAGAGCACTGGAGTCAGAACCCTGCATTCAATCAGCAGGAAGATCATACTCGTTTGGAACATGAGCTCTGTTTTCAAGGAAGGAGAGTTTGAGAGGGCTCCCGAGGGGTGTGTGACAGTTTAGAGCAAGAGCCAGGAGAGAAATTATCTGTCAGGTGCGAGCGAGGTCAGCCGGAGCAGGGACGAGGACGAGAGGACAGAAGGAACACCTGAGGGACAGCTGGGCACCCCCATTTTTCTGGAGCGTGATGCGTTCAGATGGACCTGGATGACCCCGGAGGGATGTGCTAGAGTTTTAGAGGGAGACTTAAAGGGGAAACGGGGAGTCGGAGGGAGGAGCTGGAAAGCTCCAGGCGCGGGTGACAAAGGAGCCAGGAGTAGTACTGCAGAACAAACACGGTGTCGGGTTTCCCAGGGGTATGAAACCCACAAAAGAGGAATGACCATTGGAAAGAAACCCAGTTCAGGCCTCCCTGTGGATCCCTCTCGAAGGCGGTACTTTCCTTGGATGAAAAGAAAGTCAGTGCCTGACCTGTGGTCGCGCAGTGGATAAAGCGTCGACCTAGGAACACTGAGGTCGCCAGTTCAAAACCCTGCACTGGTTCGGTCAAGGCACATATGGGAGTTGATGCTTCCAGCTCCTCCCCCCCTTCTCTCTCTCTCTCTCTCTCTCTCTCTCTCTCTCTCTCTCTGTGTGTGTGTGTCTCCTCTCTAAAATGAATAAAATAAAAATAAAATAAATTTAAAAAAAATAAAAAGAAAGTCATCAACACGTTCTGAGTAGCCCGTTTGGCCACAACTCCCACCGGAACCAGGATTTTAACAACACAACCTCACTCCTGATTTTTCTTTTCTTTTTTTTTATGAAAAAAAATATTTAATTTCCATTCGCGTTTATGCACTGCAAGCGGGTGGGCGACGTGGCCCTCGACGGACGGCATCCTCATGTGGCCCCGAACCTCTCACTTCTTCCTCCGGCAGCACTTACGGCCCTTGAGCGAGCAGCTGCCGATGTGCTCTTCCCGGGGGAGGCAGGTCAGCGCGGCGCAGCGGCCGCCTCGGACTCTGCAGAAGTACCTCTGCACCGTACCGATGATGCCCCCGTCACCTGCAGAGAGAGAACGCGACCCTCGGGAAGGCTGGGGAATTCCCCAAGTAACTGACCTGTCCTCTTTCTTTTACTCATCTCTTTTTCTTTCTCTCTTCCTTGTCTATGAGGTCAGGAGGAGAGTGGAAGGGAGCATCAGGCTTCCAATCACACAGAGTATCTCCGGGCCGCAGCTCAGCCGGGAGCCACCGTGGGGCGCACCCGCACGCAGAGACAGAGGGAAGGGCTTGGCGGCCCGCTGTGGTCCCCCCTTACCCCCTGGGGCTCTCCAGTGGCCCAAAGACTCGACCTCCCGCCCCTAAGCTGATGAGTTGGAAGTCTGGGATTCCGTTCTTAGGGTCAATCAACCTTTGATGTTGGTATTACAATGTCTGCATCCCTTCCTTCCTGCCTCACTACTAACAGGTATCACGGCCTTTCCATCCAGGAGAGGTGTCTCTGGTGAGCTGCTTGGTCTGGGAAGAGGGGAGGGTGTTGAGGGGGCAGGTGAAAGAGGGGAAGGGACTGGCAAGCACACATCGGTGGCTACAGAATAGTAGAGGGGAGGTAAGGGAAGCATAGAAAACAGTCACCAATCATTGCAGGAGCTCTGCAGGGTGCCAGTTGGGGTCCTGGAAGTACCAAGGGGGTCCCCTGGTAAAGTATATGGCTGTCCCGAACACCTGGAACCACTATAAAATGAAATGGAAGGACCCACCCCCAAAGAAAAAACCACAAAGGAAAAGGAAGATCAGAAAAGATTGGGAGCCTTCTTTCAGGTCCGAATCCCCGCCGGGAGGAGCAGTGGATGTCTGTCCCCTCTGAGACAAATCTGCCTCGTCGCAGGTTCCCGGAGGAGCAGGGCGGGGTGGACCAACCCGGAACAACGCGCTCTCCGTCGTCCGCCGGTCCTGTCCTGTCCGCCCCCTCGCCTCCCTCCCGGCCTCTCTCACCTGGAGCAGGCACCAGACACAAGAGCAGCAGTCCGAAGGCGAGCGCGTAGATCCTCATGGTGGACAGCTCACGGAGCACGGAGACTGGCCGGGAAGACGCGCCTGGTGACTTTATAAAGCTCCAGGCCCTCGGCCACAGGCAGAGCGAGAGATGGCTGCAATTCCTGTAATATCACAGCCATGACGTCGTGCCTCATGCCGAAGTCTCTTACCACACAGACCGCACCCTCTAACCCGGAGGTTAATTGGCAACCTCAGGGTGAAACAGAGTTCTGTGTGAGTACCCAGCTGCCCTGATGTCCCCTGGGCTCCCACGCGGCTGCGGGCGTAGGTGGGAAGGACATGGAAGCACCCTAGGGTGTGTCGCTGGGCACAGACTGGACTCCCCTGTGGGCCTTTCCAAGGTCTCTGCCTTGTTTCTAAAGTCCTGGAAGTGAGTGCCCACGGCCCACTTGGGCACTGCCTCAGTCCAGACGTGGACAGATTCAGCTCTGGGGATAGGCTCCAGCTGGGTCCGGTCCCCAGGCTGCGCAGGACCACCCGGACTTGAGACAAAACAGGGTCAACGTTTAGATGATGAAGAGAGGGGAGGAAAAATGGGCAGCATTCCTGAGTCTCTGACACTATGCCCCTTGGCCATTATGGGGTGTTGTCACTTGGGCGAAACACGACTTACCCTCCATCACTGTCTGAAAACTGCCAAATTCATGAGTCAAGAAGGTGTCTCATTTTTCTTCATCAGAGAAAGAGAATGTTGGGATGCCATGTTCGAAGGGCTGGTGTCTCCTCCGTGTTGGTGACCCCCCTTATGCAAATGAGGGGCTCAGGAGATGCACGTAAGACCTCCGGTTACTTGTGGCTCGTGAGCATTCAGGGAGGTGCAGGAAGCAGGTGACGTCCTCTAGATACGGAACCGATGTTTAGTTGACGCACTGCTTTTTTATTTTTAATTGAGCATTCGATTTCAATGTTAAGAAATCCAAACCGTGGGTCATTTTGTCACAGAGCCCCTGGGAAGTGAAGTCGCCTTGAGGTTGCCTGCCTGTTGCCTTGTGTGCCTGCGATCAGAAGGGCTTGGCCGGCGTGCTGCGGGGCCTGCGGGTCCCGAGAGTATGTACTCAGGGTCCTGGTGCCCCCAGTGGGTTCTGTCAGCAAACTCGGGACACCTGCTACAGGTGGAGACAAGTGCCTGGGCTTGGGGAGAGGACAGGACAGAAGGGTGAGTTCCAAAGAAGGACCAGCTCCGTTTCTTTCACTCAAGGAGCTCCCTGGAGGGCAAGGCAGAGGGACAGGCCATCAGATAGACCACACAGGGCGATGAGGGTCACTCCCAGGGCTCAGGCACAGGGCTGCGGAAACGTCAGAGAAAGGTTGTTCATGCTGATGGGCAAATTCAGGCGGCGGATGTGAGAAGGATGTGCAATTGCAGGCCCTGGGTCCTTTGAAAAGAGCCTTTCCTGGTAAGTTTGGGATTTGATACCAAGCAGATGTTTTTTGGGTAGACAGGAAGTGAGGATGGGGCGGGTCCGGCATGGACAATGGGTAGGTCTTCTTTTGTCTCACCTAAGGTGGAAGAGAGAGGGCGGGCGGGGTGTTGGAGGGGACGAGAGCCGGTGCCACCAGAGCCTCAGGCCCCGGGGAGGGTTGCTTTACCACGAGGAGAACAGACCTCCATCGTAAGTCTTGTGAGTCTGTGCTCTAACCTGTTCCTTCCAAGACCAGGAGGCGTTTCTAAAAGACAACACCCTTGTTTCCCAAGAGGTTCTGTGGGAATAAAAGCCTCCTTTCTCTGTCAGCTAAGTTGGAAGCTGGAGATGGGAGATCAGACACCCTTTCTACGTAGGAACTACATTTTAAAGAGCATGTCTGTTGTGGTTTTTTTAAAAATGTTATAAAAGTTATGCATGCTTGCAGCAAAAACGCCAACAACCGAAGAATGAGACAGTGTTCCTCATTTCCCCGCCCTGAGGAACAAACAACCTCTAACTGGTTGCCTTCCTTATTTATTTATAGTTTTGGCCTAGTGTAACCTTTTTGTTGTTGTTGTTAAAAGTCAAAAATACTTCCAGCCTCTCCTCACAGCAGTTGCCTGTTTACTGTCTAATAAGGAATCGTGCCTAGAGAGTCTGACGACACCCCGAGAGCTGGTCCCCTCCCTGGCCCCAGGCTGGGACCTGCACATTTTGGTAACAGAGGCCCTGGGTTTTCTCAAAAGCTCTGAGGCGGAGGTTATTTTTCTGCTGTTGTTCTTTTTTTGACATTGATTAGGTGGACAGAGAAGAGATTTAATGTTTTTGTTCATGTCAGACCTTCCTCTGATTTCCTCTGATTTTATTCCTTTTGAAGGCGTTTGTTAAACTGTGGAGTGGAGATTTGGTTGATCCAAGAGTTTGGTCCAGGGCAGCACCATGTCAGGGCAGAGCACGCGGCTCAGGCTGAGATGTTTGCCCGGATCTGGGCTCAGCGCCGTCATTTATCATTTGAGTTTAACCTGAATAAATTCTGGGGGTTTTGGAGAGTCTATTCCTCAGTGGTAAAGCTCAGAGGGTGCTGGATGTCTTAGTTAGCTCAGAGGGAAAGCCCTGGGAGTTACTGGTGTGCAGTTGACTTGCAAAGTGCAAACTGCCATGTGAACCCACCACCTAACGTCGTCCCTCAGCGAGAAGAGAGAATGAGGGCTGGTTAGCAAAGTCCCAGTGGCTTAAAGATTGTGGCCGGGGCCCCCGGTGAGGGAGTTTGAGGGTCCCACTCTTCATCTGAGTGTCGTGTAACAGTGGCTCAGCCATTTTAACGGTGTGGTCACCACCGTTCTATAAATTATAGAGGCAAAGATGCATTATCTCAGTTTCATGCCTATGAGGAAGCTGATACTTAGGGAGACTGAGTGACCTGCCCTTGGCCACCCAGAGTGAAGGGCAGAGCTCTGAACCATGGGGATCTACTTCTCTTTCTCGGGGCACTTCTGCCCTCCGGCTCCCATAAAGACTGGCCACAGGGATGCTTTCTTAAACACCCAGAGGGGTTTAGAGTGCGTGATTCTAAGAAAAGCTGTAAATGATGCAAAAACAGTCTCTAGAAATAAATTCTCCCTCTCACTAAGTGTTTTTTACTTACAGGAACAGGCACCGTCTCTCCCAGTGACTACCGTGTGCCAGATCTCCCGAGGCTCGCCTATTCCTGCCTCTTTCCCTGCTGTGTTGGAGGAAGCTGTTCTCTTTTCCAAGGCTGTTATCTTCGTACTTTTACAATCTGCCTCTTTTAACTGTCTTCCGTTGCTCTGCCCCTGCTTCTCTTACACCATTCTCTTACTCTTCTTCTCCACTGGCTTGTTCATTATGGTCTGCCACTGTATTTGTTTTTGTTTCTATTTTACTTTATTTTATTATTATTATTATTATTGTATTTTTTTGAAGTGAGAAGCAGGAAGGCAGAGAGAAAAACTCCCACATGCGCCCGACCGGGATCCACCCGGCATGCCCACCAGGGGGCGATGCTCTGCCCATCTGGGCTGTTGCTCCGTAGTAACCAGAGCCATTCTAGCACCTGAGGCGGAGGCCATGGAGCCATCCTCAGTGCCCGGGCCAACTTTGCTCCAGTGGAGCCTTGGCTGCGGGAGAGGAGAGAGAGACAGAGAGAAAGGAGAGGGGGAAGGGGAGAAGTAGATGGGCGCTTCTCCTGTGTGCCCTGGCCGGGAATCAAACCCCGGACTTCTACATGCTGGGCCGACGCTCTACTGCTGAGCTAACTGGCCAGGGCCTCTTTTTTTTTTTAATTTAAAAATAACTTGTCATGTTCCCTTCTTTCCTCCTTAAGCCATTTCTTCACTCTCTTCTTTCATTCATTATCAAATTTCTCAGAAGCGGGTCTGTACTCTGCACCCCTATTCCTACTACCAATCGCTCCTCACTTATTGCTTTCTTTGATTCAGCGCTTCATCTCCTGACCTTAATCAAGTCACATAATCCTAGTTGATCCTCCATATTATATTTGCTGTGATTTTCTTTCTTTCTTTCTTTCTTTTTGCTACAATATTAGTGTGTTTAGACGGTTCTCCAATGGCGTATCCTTCTTTGGCTTAGCATTAGCTGCTGGCATGCTCTCTCTCTCTCTCTCTCCTAAGTCTGGGATTACTTCTCCTTTATGACATTTGTTCTTAAGTTTTCTAGTTTGAAGCGGTCTCCAGCTATTCAAAGGACGAATGCAACGTAGGGCTTCAGTATCTTCTTTCTCATAAACAAAGACACAAATGAAAAGACACCCTCTCTTAATGCCGAGATAACAAACGCCCCCCCCCCCCCAGTGATAGTGGATCAGTGATAGTGAATGGCATTCACTGCGGAGTTGAGCGAGAGCTCCGAGTGTGGAGCGAAATATATTCTGTATACACGCAGCGCAGGGAGTGACCGCTTTCAACCAGAGAGTGAGCAGGATGGTGAGGAGCTGGTATTCGGGCTGGGCTCTGTAGATTATGCAAATCGTCCTGGAGAAAGAGTTGGCTGAATGCCGTGTGTGACTGCCTTTGAGCAATTAGGACAAGAGAAAAGTCGGTTTCCAACCCCTATGACCAAACAATTAGAAAGCAAAGGTGATGTCTACGGAAAGAAGGGTGACTTGGGTACAAGCTGAGGTGAGGTGTGCTGCAAGGTAGCATCATGATGGTCATGATCTTCAAATGGGGATAAAGTGCAGTCAAGAAAATTGGAAGAACGTCCTCCCAGGCTAGTGAAGGTCACCTGCAGAGAGGCGTGGGCAGCCTACATCTCAAGGGCTAGGAGTAAAAGCAGAGCCAGGAGGACATTATCTAGCCTCTGTGGGTCTCGGTTTTCTCATCTGTGAGGTACAGACAACTGTGGCCGCCTTGCTGACTTGGGCGTGGTTCCAAGGAAGCAAATGCACACACATCGCTTAGCGCAGCGCTTGCCACAGGGTGGGTGCTCGGCTCACGTCAGCCGCCACGACGATGAGCAGCATCACCATTGTTATAATAAGGTTAAATTCTTGCAAATGTCCCTCTTTAGGGGTTGAGGGGACAGGAGGAAGAAGAAAAGGACCATGATGCACCACAGATAACCATCAGAAGGATCAGATGGAACAACCGAAAGTGCCCATCTTTTTTATTACGTGTTACCATGCTCGCGTCCATGTCTCTTCCGCCATTAGACTGAGAAATAGTGAAGAGCACTGTGCCCAGAGCCGAAATGCTGTTTATCCATGTGTCCTCTGGAGCACCTGGTCCTAGACCCTCACATCGAGCTCAGTATCTGGTTTGTGGACCCCAACTAGCTTCACGGTTGGCATTAATTACCAGCCTCCCACAGGGGTACCCGGTGGAGACCTGGCCCAAGTCTAGTGAGCAGTGGGTCCACTGAGCAACACCCCAGCTATTTCTGAGGCCTAGGCTCACCTGGACCGTGAGTTTGACCTGCAGTTTGCCAAGCGTGCCTTTATCCACTGGTGCGTGGGGGGGGGGCATGGAGGAATAAGAGCTTGCAGAAGCCCGTGAGGACATGGCCGCCCTTGAGAAGGATTATGACGAGGTTGGGGGCGATGCTGTTGAAAGAGAGAAATATTAATTTTCATTCCTTTCAGCCCTGCAACATGTCACACTTGATAATGTCTGTGTGTGTGTGTGTGTTTACTTATAAGATGGCCCCTCATATCTCTAAGTAAAAGCATTGAGGAAGGAAAGAAAAACTGAATGAAACAAACAAAAAGGCATCCCATGATTGAGTCCTCATTGAATCATTTATCTTTGGACAACGGGAATATTTGCGCAGGAATACTGGATGAATGCTGGAACGGGCATGTTTGTGCATTCATCCTGGGGGGTTTGTGACATGCTCATAACAAAGCATGAGTACTCCCTCAACACAGAAGAAATGTGAAGTCGCGGTCACTTAGATACGTAGGTACATACATACGTGGATTATAAAGACTGCCTTTCCCAGGAGGTAATAATGCCTTGCACTCAAAAGAATGAGAATGCAAATGCAAACAACAGAAATAATAAGAGAAAGTGTGTAGCCCCTGACTGTCGGGGGAGGGAACAGTCAAAGGTGAAGGCAATGAGAAGGGAAAAGGCAACAGGAAAGGGCAGGATCGGAGACCGACAGACACTGTGTCCGAGGGCAGAGTCCGCCACGTGTGCGGGCAGCGGGGACCTGCCGGAGGCAGGGAAGGGGAGAGTGTCCCAGGCTCTTACGTGGCAGGAACAGAGGGACCCAATGACAGGTGTGGGCTCTACCTGAGCTGCACTGAATTCTGTAGTTCAGTGTGTCTGTGGGCATGCGTGCGAGTGCGGAAGTGAGTGACCAGAGGTCTTCCAGATGCGTGGAAGGGACAGAGGGGACATGGGCACCATAGCTAATCAGATGTACCTCGTGTCCAGGCTCTGGGTTGGGGTCTCCCTGAGGTCCACGGGGTAGATCTTATGACATGGACAGCCTTTCACTCAAGACATGACCGGAAGGTAAGAGAACACCTTGCTCTGTCTCAGGAAAGGGCTGAAAGGAATTTTAGCATCAGTTACACGGCCCCCTGAGGTCCATGGGAGCCGGGCGTCAGGAGAGGTGAGACAGGCTGGGGAAGTGTGTGAGCTGAGCACCGGGAGCCTGGGTCCTGTGCGGGCGGGAGAGAGCTCCATGTCACCAGGCAGGAATGTGGGCCTCATGGTTCCGCCTGCAGAATTCTCTGAAGAAGCCAGACATGCGGTTCTTACACAGACCCTTTAGACCAGAGGTCCCCAAACTACGGCCCGCGGGCCAAATTGCAGCCCCCTGAGGCCATTTATCCGGCCCCCGCCGCACTTCCGGAAGGGGCACCTCTTTCATTGGTGGTCAGTGAGAGGCGCACAGGATGCATCCGCACCCATAGTTCCCATTGAAATACTGGTCAGTGTGTTGATTTAAATTGACTTGTTCTTTATTTTAAATATTGTATTTGTTCCCGTTTTGTTTTTTTTTTACTTTAAAATAAAATATGTGCAGTGTTATAGGGATTTGTTTATAGTTTTTTTTATAGCCCGGCCCTCCAATGGTCTGAGGGACAGGGAACTGGCCCGCCCCCTGTGTAAAAAGTTTGGGGACCCCTGACTTAGACCCTCAAACGCTGGCAATGAATGTCAAAGTAAGTTAGGGGCTATGATTCCCCCATGGGTTTCCGGTTCATGTTTCTGCTTTAGCCACAGGGCCAGTTTGACTGCATTTAATGAACTATGGGGATCAGACCTGCAGTAACCCCAGACACCCATGATTCCGTGCCTCTGCAGGCACAGAGGAAATGGGGAGCCCACATACTAATCTGTCACACACTGGGACCAGACCGCAGGTCTCCAAATCCCTCCTAGAAGGTTCTTTATTCTCTACCCATTGCCGCATAACAAAGGGCCCTGCAACTTCCTGGCTGAAAGCAGCAAACGTTGACTCCGTGAGGGTTTCTGTGGGTCGTGGGAAGCACGCCTTCTCCACGGGCCCTTCTGGATCTCGGCACCCACAAAGCTGCCATCGGGTTGTCAGCCGGGCTGAGGGCTCAGGACCTGCTTCTCCACACACACTCGTGTGGCCGCTGACAGGAGCCAGCTCCTGGCAGGCTGTTAGATTAAGGGTCTCAGGTCCTCACGGACTGTTAGCCAAATGTCCCCCTCGGCCCTTCACCACGGGGGTCTCCCATGGGGCCACTCTACACACGGCACCTGGTTTCTGCCAGCCAGCAAGTGAGAGAGTAAGAGGACACTCAAGATTGAGCCTACAACTTTCTACAACCTGTTGGCTGAGGTGGGATCCATCCTTTCTGCCACATGGCATTTGCAAGAAGTGAGTCAAGGAGGCCAGCCCCAAGTGGAAGAGGGGGTTCCACACGAGTGATTACTGGTAGTCAGGGGTCATTGGAGGCCACCCCAGAGGCTGCCCACACACTCGGTGGACATGGGGGGTCAGCCGCCAGGGCCCACTGCCACGCCAGCTGCTACCTGGTATGGCCTGTTGGGGGCATGCTGCTTAGTCCGTCCCCCCTCCCCGCCCTGGCTAACAGGAACGGTACGACCAGCAAAACCTAAAATTAGGTATTGACGAATCCTTTCAGAAAACGTTTGCTGCCTCCTGATGTAGGAGAGGAGTGACATAGAGACACCAAACTCACTGTGCTTGACTTTCCCCCGACGCTCTGGCACTGTACACGCCTCAGCCCCGGAGCCGCAGGGGGGGCAAGATCAAGAAGTGAGGTCAGGCTTCCGTTGGTGAGCCCTCCTCTGTAAGTCCCCCACCCCTCTCGTCCGCCTCTGCATTGGGAAACCCCGCCGCCAACCCTTTGGCCACAAGATGGACACACACCGTAGTGATGGTGCCCTCATGCTGTAGCGTGGGTACGGAGCAGATTCTATGAGCCCGACACGCCCAGAACTGGATCTTGCCAAGTTCTCCCATTTCTCTTACCCTCTATTTCCTCATTCTTAAAGTCCATGATGATAATACTGACCTCACTCCTTTCTCTGTCACAGAAGTGCACCAACACACCAATCGCTGTGCTAAGTTCTTAGTAACAGTCGGTGGGTACCGGTCCAGGGTACAGAGCCTCTGATGCTTTTCCATCGCCTGTTGCAACAAAAGCTAATAACAAATCCACTTCAAGCACAGGTTCTGCTGAAATAACAGTAGCAGGGGTTCTATGTTTTACATCCCCCCCCCGGGCTCCCACCCTTCACCCTGGGATACATCCCTTCCTGCACCCCAACCCCCAGTGCCCTGAGGAGCTGTGCCCAGGGCGGTACCGGAGAGAGCCGCCTGCATCCTAAAATCCCTGCCCGAGGAAGCGGCCCACAGACTGTCCTCTCTGGGGCCGGAGGATCTGAGAGGAGCACAGAAGTATGAACAGGGGGTGCGGCCTTGGGCCCACGGAGCTCTCCTTGGGGTGGGGACCCGGCTGTCAGGCGGGCAGGAGGATGTCCTTAGGGCAGCCACATACACATTATTGGTTGTTCCTGCCCCGGTTTTGCCCTGAGGGGTCAGGAGAACTGGCCCCGTCGTGCTGGGCTGATGGCAGACTCTGGGAGGTCGGGGCACTTCCAGTTCCCCAACGGGTGTGAGCCGGAGACAACGGCCACATCTTTAGCCCGACCCTCACTCCGGAGTATGTCCCCCTTCAGCCTGTCGGGTGTCACCCCCTTAGTTCTCTGTGCCCCCGCTCCTGCCTGCACAGGGCACCGGCAGGCTCCCCAGCCGGCTTCCTCACATTAACTTAAAACAGTTTTCTCTTCAATTACAGTTAACATTCAGTATTACTCCATATGAGTGTCCGCTGGAGAACACAGTGGTTAGACATTTATAAAACGTTTACAACGCGATGCCACGCCACGTCTAGTCCCCACCGGGCCCCATGTGTAGTTGTTCCAACATTACTGACTAGATTCCCTGTGCTGGACTCTACATCCAGTCTGTTCTTCTCCCTCCCTTCCCCTTTCCCACCCATCTCCCAACCCCCCTTCCGTCTGGCGCCCCTCAGGCTGTTCTCTGTGCGTCTGTTTCTGTTTTGTGTGTTGGTTTATTTTGTTTGTATGGGGTCCACATGTAAGTGGCACCCTGTGGTGTTTGTCTTTCTCTGTCTGACTTATGCCACTTAGCCTAACACCCTCTGGGTCCATTCACATTGTCACAGAGGGTGCAATTTCATTCTTTTTTTTTAACCAACTCAACTCTTGATCCGACCTCCTCGGTGGTTCCAGCTCTCGGGTTCGTCCCTTTATCCCCCTGTTTTCCAAAGGGGACAAGGGTTGCCTCTTCCTGGCTAGTCCTTGTAGCCGCTTCAGAACTGGGTTTTCTTCAAGACGACGATGTCCCCCGTCACAGGCTGCCTGGCTCAGTTCCCCGAAGTTCCTATTCAAAGGCTCGCTCTACTGACTTGTGATACTGGCCCCTCCCCCCGGGGGAGTCACGGAAGCTGCGGATACCAGCCTGTGGACCCACTGCCAAACCACAGCCATCTGCTCAGCGGGGATCAACCATGACACGTGCCTAGGAGTTTGTCTTGGTTTCAGTCTGTCTATCTTGAGTTGCTGGCCTCTTTCCATCACCACCCTCCAGCATCAGTATCTTCTTCCATCTCCTTCCCGTTTCTATGAGCTCAGTCCTTCTGTCTGCCTGGCTCTATTTATCTCTGCCTGTATGCTCTTGTGTCTGTCACTATCTGTCTCTTACTGTGCTCTGTTTTGTCACTGTGTGTGTGTGTGTGTATATGTGTGTGTGTGTGTGCGCGCGCGCGATCCTTGGTGGCCTCTCCTGTTTCCTAAGGAGGGTGCAGTGGTCAGAAGTCGCGTCCGGGAGGGCTGCAGCGTATCCAGGTCAGTACCGCCTTCTGCAGCCAGGGGGCGCTTCCTGGAGGACACCTCCCTCTTCTGGCCAAGCGGGTGCCTCCAGGTTATGGTGGGAGAACTGTAAGCAGAACAACTCTACTTCTGTCAACAAACCTTGCCACCAAGCTCTGTGGTGACACGTCCACTGAAGGTTCCTGGTGAATAAGGTAAGAGAGATATGAATCAACCCTCATTTCCACTGGAGAGAAGAGTTCACAGCGGGGGTGGGGGATGGGGTGGGGTTTTACATCTCGTCCAGGACTAGCCATCTGCAAACCCCAGGCAGGCAGGCAGGCAGAGAGCACCTGTCCTCACTGTATGAAGAACTATGACCACACACTGACATGGTCCAAGCCACGTTTTCCTGGGGGCGGGGGGGTTGCTTCACGCTTTTCAGTGAGTGTTTCCAGCTTCACTGCATATAGCAACGGGATCTCCAGGTTTTAGAGGGACCCTCAAGGTCGTGTGATACGATGCCTTATGCAGTGGATGAATCCTGCGTCTTCCGCTGCACGTCTGGTATTTCCAACGGGATCCCACTCCATTCCGGCCGCAGAGTCATTATCTCACTTTTCTCCATCTGGAGCCGAAGTTGGCTCCCCCGCAGCTTGTCTGCTCCTCCTCCTGACGGCTGGTTCTCACAGCCCCTCCTTTCTCCACCTTCCTAGCCTTCGTTCTTTCCTTTTCTCCTATGAATCAGACTGCCTTCTCTTTATGTTTTGATTTAACTTTTCTCAGCTTGATGGAGGTATAATGGGCCAAGCGGTAAGATACTAACATTATTCACTGTGGTGATTCAATAAACATGTGCATTGTGAAGATGTCCCCTGTCCAGCTAGCTGACACACCTATCACCCCCCTTTTTTTGTGCAAAGCACCTTTCTATTTTGTTCTCTAACCTTGAGCACAGATTTCAGACCTGTCTCAAGTGGCACAGCTTGCCCGAGGCATCGTCACAGACACAGCCCAGGATCCAGGCAGACAAGTCCGGCTGACCCCTGCCCGGGGGATGGGAGACCCTGGGGCATAACGTGCCAGTCTCAGAAGCTGCCGCTCTGGCGCTCTGGCATTGAGAACCACACACAAGAGGAGGGAAGCTGGTGTCCTGCTGGTGACGCAGGCGCCTGGCTGACAGACAGAAACCTTGCCTGTGGCCGGTCACCAGCTGTGCTTCTCTGGGTCCCTCCCTGTAGTGACGGCAATCAAGTGAAACGTGCAGCTTTTCCTGTTCCTTTGGCTGCGCTCACCGGTGACGTGTGCCGCGCCTAGCATGCAGAGCCACACCTGAACATTCAGTCCCCTGAGTCACCGTGACTCCCGGCTGTCAACTGCTTAGGCAGATGGATGCCAGGGGGCCCCCCACGGACCCCTTCTCGGGGAAAAGGCCCCTGCTCGGGCTCACCTGCTCTGGTGCCCCTGCTGGGCCCACCGTGGGAATTGGCCTCCCTGGAGCCTCGCCCGCCCCACCACTCGTTCCCCCAGGCTCTGGCGCCTGGCCTGCTTTGCTCACATAGATGGAAGGAAGACACGTGGGTGTGGCAGAGAAAACTGGACGAACAGCTCGGCGTTACAGGAAGAAAAATGCTGGAGTGATGGTGGGAACGCCTCCCTGCAGGGTCCCTGCAGCTCCAGTGGTGCTGCCTCCAGGTGCTAGTGCCCACCGGGGCCACCCGGGGGACCTCCCTGGACCCGGTGCCCAACCACACAGCTGAGCCCGTGGGCACACCCCGCTCCAGAGTGGAGCCAGCCGGAGTCCCTGAGCCCCCCACATTCTGGTGGGGCTAGTCTATGGCACCCTTCCCGATGCCACCCACTGGGCTTGCCCTCAACTTTCTTCCTTTATTTCTTCCTCCCTCCCTCCTTTCCGTCCAGACATGCAGTAGGCAGAGAGCTGACATGCAGCGAAAACCGAGGCACACAACACAGGCTCTGGGCTCTGGAGGAGACGGGTGAGGGTGACAGGTGTAGGGATGTCAGACTTGCCAACCACTAACCGGTGAACCCCTGTGGGACGCAGCCTGGTCTCTGCCTCTCTGGGCTGCCTGGGCCCAAGACCACCGCTGGGAACAGCCCAGTGTCTCCTGGGTCAGTAGAGGGTCGGTACTCCCAGGGCCACTTCCACCAGGAGAGGCAATGCCCTGGGTCTGTCCACACCCGTGCCCCCAGTGAGCCGGAGGTGTCTCAGAGCAGGGACAGACAGGGGAACCTACTCGGGGAGCCGGCAGGGGAGCGGAGGTCGGGGTGCAGGGAGCACAGGCACTGAGGTCCGTCCACCTGTCTGCCCCAGTCTCTAGTATACATACATCCCAGGGAGGCGTCTGCGGGGCACAGTGAGCCACACACCTGGGTAGCACCCGCGGGTCCTCCTCCAAGCCTGGTGCGTTTCCACTGCCCGGAGCCTGCTCTCCACAACGGAGGGGGCTGGGGACCCCTCGGAGCCTCCAAACCGCAGCAGACAGTGGGGAGCAGGGAGCAGGGAGCAGGCAGGGTGGGCCCTCATTGCCCACCGAGCTACAGCAGGCGGGCCGCCCCCCAGTGAGAGGACTGCGCGGTGGGGCTGTAGGGAACAGCTCGGCCCAGGCTCCTCTCCACACCCCCGCGGGGGAAGTCCGCGTGGGGCAGAGATGAGGGAGGCTGCGCAGCCCGCCTTGTGCCAGGAACGCAGCAGGACGCGCTGGTCACTCAGCCTCCCTTTGCTCTCATCCCGACTTTGATTTCCAGCTGCTGCTGCTGCTTTTCTTTATAAATTGTTTTTAAATTAAAAGCTTTTACTGTGACACTTGACGTACAATACTGTATTCGTGTCAGCTGTCCCTGACAAAGCCATGCCCCCACAAGTCGAGTGAGCCCCTGGCACCGCACGTAGCTACAGCAGTATTATTGCCTATGCTCCCTGTGCTGCCCCTTACGCCCCTCATTCCACCGCGTGACTACTGTTACCCGCGAGTCTGTGCTCCCCAATCCCTTCCCCCTTTCCTGCCTTGAGCCCCTGGACCGGCCTGAGCAGCGGGGATAGGAACCGGCGCGGCGCAGGGAGGAGGCAGCGAGCCCTCTGCTGGTCACTGTGGGATCGACAGGCTGCCCGCTTTGGAAAGTGGTCAGCGTGGGGGGCTGGGCGTTGTCTTAGAGCCGAACCTCGGCTTGGGGGGCGGGGGGCATGGTCAACGCGGCGCCTGTAAACGTGGGGAAACGCATGCAGTGGAGATGAAGCCGCTTGTTCCGTATTTCAGAGGCGGAGCAAACGCCTGAATCCAGGTCTTTGGGAGGCGTTTCCACGGGATGAAATATAGGACCAGCTCCTCTCGGACGCCGCCGCCGAGGAGGACACCGGGACACCGCTCCCCACCGCGGGCCCATTCCCCGCCCTGCACGCCGGCCTCCCGACGCCTCAGCCGGCGCTCTGGGGCCCCACCGCGCTGGGGGCGCCTCTGTCCTCCCACATCCTTACAGAGAGGGTGACGTGGACCCCACGGAGGCCAGACCAGGCCCCCTTTCCCCTGGAACGTGTGTCCATTGGGAAAATGTTAACGGTGCCGTTTAGAGCCGTGTGCAAATCTCCTGCTGGCCCGTCCTGGGCTCCGCCTGGGGTCCCAGCAGGCGGGTCACCTGACATCACCATGGAGTACCGAGGTGGACAGGTTTTCCCTGCTCCCTTCACCTGACGGAGACCCCACCTAGGACCACTGGTGGGGCGCTGAGTGTGCACCCGCCTCCCGGAGAGCTGTGAGGGGGTCTCAGCCATCCGCACCCGCTCCCTCCTGGGGGGGCGGAGGGGGGCAGCAGTGGCACCTGCTCATGGGGGACGTGGAACCAGACGGTTTCCCAGCGTCTGCGCACTGGTCTGTGCCCCATGATGTGGGTTTTTACTCTGCGGTGGGCAGGTGGTGGAGGTGGAGTGCTGGCACTCTTGGCTGGGTCTGTGCCTGCCTGTCCTGACACGTGATTTGCGTTTCCCTCGGAGCAGAAGCTCACCTGGGGCAGTGCGGGCGCATCACAGCAGGTCTAGAGTGGGAGGGGGTCCTCGGGCCACCCAGAGGGCAGGAGAGGTCCACGCAGGCGCCTGCCTGTGGTGAAGAGAGGCTCCGCTCCATGGAGCCCCAGGGGTCCATCTGATTGATTCAGAAAGTAAAAACCAGGGGACCCTGGAAGTGAGCTCCGCGAATTCGCGAGCCCTTGGGTCAGGCAGCGGGTGGACATATGGAGACAAGGGACCTTATCAAGCCTAGAGAAAGCTGGGCACGGGGGTCTCACACGTCAGCACGTCTGCTTCTTTATCTTTTTACATTTCTCACCTGTCATTAGTTTTTGATGCCTTTGGGAGGACAGTTTCAGAGATGAGGAATGAAGAACAAGTTTCAGCCGGATCCAGAGAAAAGCAAGGGAGAGGGGGGTTTGAAAGCTTGGGGGGGCACCGTGTGAACAGGAGCCTCACCCGGCTTTGATTGTTCACATGTCTGCTCTTTAGAGGCTGCACAGAACAAGGAGGACTTGGTGGCAGAGGGGTGCCAAGAATCCCGCTTACGGACGACTGACCTGGGGCAGGGTGCTTAACCTTCCCTCGCCCACTTTCCTTCCAGCCTGACCGTGGATGGTGGTGTCAATCGAGCTAGGTTAGAAGAGAGCATGTTTGAAAACAATAAAACCCTGTGAAGGAGGGGCCTCCTGGGATTATTACTGGAGGAGACCCCCAGGGCTCCCTGTGGTCTGGGGAGGGGTAGTAACAGGCTGCTGCGGGGTTTGATGGGGTGTCATTCAGTGGACAAGGAGGCAGGTGGGTTGGCTGTAGTTCTTCCCCTCCGAAGATGAGGAGGTTTAGACCTGGTTTCAAGTCCATTCCCGCCTGCAGGTAGCTAAGGTATACCCCCTGGACCAGGGAAAGGAAGTAGAATATTACAAAATTCTAAGACTTAAAAAAACAAAAACAAAATCGAAAAAAGGCAAAGTAAGCAAGCTTTTAGGGAAATTCTTTCACCAGACCTTCACCGTTGGTGCTGGAGTCATTCGACACAAGTTTATTGGGCAGCTACTCTAAGCCACACATTTTTTGTCTAAGCCCTCGGGGGGGGGGGGCACGGGAAGATCCTGGCCGCCTCCCCGAAGCCTCCTTCTCAGGTCTTAGTTCTGTTGCCCTTTGCCAGTTTCTCTTCCTTCTCTACCAGTGCTTTTGAAAGGCAGCACCTATTCCAGGGATCAGAGCAGATTTCAGCCCTTTTCTCACCGAAATGGCAGAAGAAAAGCCGGCAGGTCCCACGTTGCAGAAGGCAGATGGTATTGCGAATTCCAGGAGGAATATCCCCTATGGATAACGATAGAATAGAGTTACGATTTCTCTTGTGCAGAGAGTGGAGGCAGAGCTCAGCCCACCGCCCAACTCCGAGGGCTTGCTGTATTCTTACAAGGTCGAGCTTCCCCAGAAAAGTTCCGGGTTAACCGAGCTTTTCCGGTTTCCTTGATTTAACACAGGAATAGCCATCAGCCTCGTTACACTGCAGCGGGGTTCTCCGCTTTCTGGGGACGGGCGTGAGTCAGTGCGTTAGGGAATGCAAAGGGAGTCTCGGGGGGCAGAGCACAATGACGGAGGGTTTGCTCTTGGTCTCCAGGAAACCTGGAAATAGTTCGGACCCTCAGCTCTTGGCTCAACGTTTAGTTTTATATCCTACAATGAAAGGCATCGAGTGAAACCTCTCTCGCTCTGTATGTAACCTGTCAAGTACAGGCACCTCCTGTACCCATTAGGGAAATATTTTATGTTTTTAATTTTATGTACAAGAAAAAATAATTGTAGCTACACGAGGCAATGTATGTTAAGTAGACATATGCGGTGAATATTTTACAATATACACGAATATAAAGTCATGATGTTGTACACCTGAAACTAATATAATGACATATGTCAATTACACCTCAATAAAATTATTTTTTGGCATTTGGGAATGAGAGAATTATAAAAAAGAAGTTAAGTCAGGTCTGCAAATGCCAGCTATATGTATATAAACTATATATGTATATAAACTATATATATATATATAAACTATATATATATATAAACTATATAAACTATATATATATATAAACTATATATATATATAACTATATATATATATAAACTAAAAAGCCACTGAACACCTACAGTAGTGGTCTTGCATGACTTTAGAAACCTTGCACATTATCTCAGCAACAGATGAGGCCAATGCTCTGAACTCTGACCCTCCCTCATTCCCGCTCTGTCCAAGCTTGGGGAGAACAGTGAGGTAAACAGATGGCCCCCCACCGAACAAAGGTAGAAGGGCCACAACCTCGTCATCTGGATATGTGGATTCTACTCTTATTTGTCCCAATAACAAATTATTTCTCTTTGGATGGTTCATGTCACTGGCCATGACTCAGTTTCCTCATCTGTCAAGTGGGCTCTTTGTGAATAACCACCAGGACTTAACTGTCAGCTGCACCGCAGAACATTCCTCAGGAGGCAGGTTTCTCTCCCTGGGGAGGACGGTGCTGCTACAGAAGGTCCCCCGTCCCGTCTGACATGTGCATGACTGTTAATGCTTTTCTAAATGCTTATTTTATTGATTTTAGAGGGAGAGAAAGGGAGGGAAAGAGAAAGAGACAAGAACATTGATCTGTTCCTGTATGTGCCCCGACGGGGGATCGAACTGGCAACCTCTGCACTTCGGGACAACGCTCCAACCAACCGAGCTATTCAGCCAGGGCTGCCATTGCATTCTAAGACTTCTCGGGCTGCACTGAACGCTTGCTGTTTGTACCGGAACATGGATGCCTCTTTGCCTTTGCTATGACCCTGATAGTTCACATTTGTATTTTTAAATACTCTTCCTAGGGGAGAGGAAAACAGCTCAGAGCTGAGCCCAGAGGGGTCCACCTGCACCCCAACAGCACACAGACACACTGCAGCCCCGCAGGCACACACGTTGATGAATTCCTGCACTGCTACCCTCGGCCTCCCCCGTTCCTCTCTCCGGGACAGTGGCAGCACCCTGGCTGGGACAGGCTTACCTGAGTTCATTGGGACCAAACAGTGGAAAACAGCGAACAAGAAGAGGACCTTCATGCGTCCAGGCTCCGTTGGCTTGCCCAGCCGGCCTGTGCAGAAAGGCAAAGCCCTTGCGGACAGGTGCAGTGGACTGGAGAGCGGGTGGCCTGGCCTTTATAGCGTTTAGGGAACACCGATCAAGAGTGAGCGTGTTTATCTGGTCTGCTGAGTAAGGCTGTGGGCAGCAGGTTCTCTTCTGCCTAAAAATAGCCAGGCTTGTGGTGTTCGCGGGAGCAGGGCTTGCCCTGTGACTCGGTAAGCGGAGGTTGAGGCGGAGAGGGAGCCCACAGCAATGAGCCGACGTGTAGCCTCAGGTTCTGTGCTAGGTGGCAGAGACACAAGTGACTGGAAGGGGTGGCAGTCCGGTGTGGGAACAGAGGACTGTGTTGGCAGGCACTGGAGAGAGCTCTGCACTGGGGTGCAGGGTCCCCGCTGGGAAGGGGGAACGAGATGGGTCCTCACAAGAGGATGGCGTTAGAGCAGGGTCTGGGAGGTTGCTTTATAGAGATCCATAGAATGGTCGAAGCTGAGGTGACCGGCTGGTGCAGCCACACCCTCGCCTGACTTGACCTGGGCACCAGCATCACTGAAACGTACTTCCCTTAAAGTTCACTTACTAACGAGCAAGAATCAGCTCTCCTTCCTGTCCTGGTCCCCAGGCCTCCGTGATGGCTGTCACTGGTTTCCTATCCATTCTTCCGGCGGTGTTCTATGTATCCATAAGCACATGGGAGTCTATCTGCCCTCTGTATAAATAGTAACATATAATAAATATAGTCTTCTGGATATGCCACGTTTTTTACTTGAAACATCTTGGAGATTTTTAAAGTAGGCGCATGGAGAGCTTCCTGATTCTTCATCACAGCTGCATAATGTCCGGTGGTCTTCCACAGTGTTTAACTGTCCCAAACAAGCGTATCTGACCGCATCAGTCACCTAGAATGTGGATATTGACAAGAGATGTCAGTGCGGCCAGACTCCTGCAGGTGAGCGGGCCACAGGGGGAGCGGTGTGGGCATGCAGAAGAGGTGAGGGCCACACGTTCATTTAGGAGATTCCAGATTAAGAACTTTTAAGATTTGGAAAGATGAAGCAAGAATGGGGGGTTCTCACAGAGACTATCCCAATTCACTGGCCTTTCTGTGCCCTGTTTTAAAAAGAAAACAACAAACCTATGAAAATAGAACATAAGGGAAAATGATTTAGGAACTAAAAGTTACATTTATTTCTTTGGCAACCGAGAAGTCACCCTATAGGTAACCATGAATTAAGTAATTACCGTATTTTTTGTTCCACAAAACACACTCCCCCCCCCCAAAAAAAAAAGTGGAGGGGAAAATGCCCGTGAGTCTTATGGGGTGAAAAATACGGTATTTTATTAAATATTTTAACACACCATTTGGTTCAGAATATTTTTGTTCTTATTTTCCTCCTTAAAACCCTAGGTGTGTCTTATGGTCTGGTGCGTCTTCTGGAGCGAAAAATACGGTATAAAGTGGATATTAAGACATGTGTGTACATATGGGAGTTGAACAGTGAATAGTAAATTGTTAAAATTGAAACTCTTTTCCTAGGAGGAGTTTGTTCTCAGTACTTCTCTGAAATCTCCCACTGTGATAAGGGCGTAGCAGTTAGAGTCGACCCTTAAAAAAGACTGGCTTCCAGCCTGACCTGTGGTGGCGCAGTGGATAAAGCGTCGACCTGGAAACACTGAGGTCACTGGTTCGAAACCCTGGTCTTGCCTGATCGAGGCACATATGGGAGTTGATGCTTCCTGCTCCTCCCCCTTTCTCTCTCTCTCTCTCTCCCTCTCCCTCTCTCTGTTCCGCTCTCTCTCTTCTCTAAAATGAATAAATAAAAAAAAAATTTAAAAAAAGACTGGCTTCCACATCAAGATCTCAGTCTTGAACCTCAGTTCCAGGTTTGCAATGACTAATTATAATTCTGCACGTTCCCCCACGTGAACAGAGAACGCATAGCTGTAGGAAACAAGAATTGTTGTTTGGCAAAAATGCTAACATGTATATAGCCAAATATATGGGTCATTTTTTAAAAAAAGTCGCCTCACTGGATGAGATAACCAAAAGTGTGTTTTATACTTTGTATGCATTCTTGCTATTTATATAGAATCAGAAGATTTTTTTTCCTAGCAGTAAAGCCACGGCTCAAATGTTGTAAAAGGATAGTTTAGATGTTGTTTGGCAATAGTTCATTAATCGTTCTGAACCATCGGGTGTGCCATTCCCAAGGCAGACAAACTAGAAAATCAAGCTCATGATGTAATCTCATTAATCGGGTTATAAGTCCTAAATTCACTTAAGCACAGGGCTGAAAGGAACCAAAGCTCAGTTTCTGTTCCAGTATAGAAGATGATTATTCTGGTGTGCGTTACACTCCTAAAAAAGAGGGCGAAGTAAAGAGATCAGAGATACACCCGGGTTTGCAGACAATGGCAGCAGCAAAAACACTTATACAGTAAAAGAAAACCTCGAAACAATTCAACCACTGTTACACAAACAACCCAATCAAAGAATAAAATGGGTAAAGGACTTAAACAAGCATTTCTTCAAAGAAGAGATGCACATGGCCCACAGAGATGTAAAAGGATGGTTGATACCCATCATCCGTAGGAAGGCACAGTTACAGCCACAGAGCAGGACCACCTTGCACGCACTACGATGGCCGTCAGAACCAACAAGATCGGGATGGAGTGGAGCCGGTGTTAGTGAGGACGTGCACCCATTGTGAGGTGGGGGATGGGAAATAGTGCAGCCACTATAGAAAAGCTGGCTGTGCCCTCAATACGTGAAACACGGAGTTCTCAAGGGAGTCGGCAGACACCTACAAATATGTGTGTATTACATACATACATATAATAATACATATTTTCAAATAAAAACTTGTACACGAACGTTCATAGCACCCCTGCTCACAATAGCCAAACAATAGAAAGAACCCAGATGTCCATGCACTGGTGAATGGATCCACAATCTGTGGTCATCTAGGTAAAGAGTACTATTCAGTAATAAGGAGTGGCATACCGAGACATGCTGTCACAGTGACAGGCCTCGAAAACATTCTGTTAAGAGAAGGAAGGTGGACACATAAGGCCCCGTATCGTGTGATACTGTTTTATATGAAATGTGCAGGACTGGCCAGTCCCCAGGGACAGAAAGTGGATGAGAGGTTGCCAAGGGCCGGGAAGAGGGAGGAATGGGGAGTGTCTGCTCACTGGGTGTTTCCTTTTGGGGTGATACAGTGTTGTGGAACTAGGGGGTGATGGCGGTAGCACAACATTGTGAATGGACATAATGCCGCTTTAAAATGGTTAGAATGGTACAGTTTGTATTCTGTATATCTTACGACCACGAAAAGAGAAAACCTTGAGGATTTCTGAAATCATTACGCTATCAGAACAGAAAGGAGCCACTGATGACTGTGCCGTTACAGTCTTCCTCAGCGGAAGACACAGGACGGCTCGTGACAGTTCTGGGGACCAGATCCTTGAACGACTGCACGGCGTTTCTAATGTGATGAGCCGTGGCACTGTGCAGACATGCTGGGCTGTTAGATTCCAGGTCCGTGAGTTATGCATGCACACGCACAAACTGCCCACCACCCTATAAAGTAATACGCTCTGATTTTATTCGTGAAATCCAAGAAACTCTTCCATTTTCACCTTCATGTCTGTAGGTGGCAAGCAGTCCATGGCTCTTACTGGACTTGGGGCAAAGGCCTCCCTGAGACAATTTAAAAAAAAAATCCATAAAGAGAAGAGGATGGAGTGTCAGCAACATTTTCAAGCACAATAAATATTTCGCTGACCCTTATAAAATGGAGAACATATCAAAGCCAGTGCCGCTGTCTTGGAAATCTTCATCAATCCAATGAGCGATCCAGGCAGTTTCTCCATCTCCCCACAGGTCAGGGTCTTCCCTCTGCACAATAAAGTGTTCTGATTTTCGGTCTCTTAGAGTCTGAAAGTTCTTTGATTCTATCTATAAAATGTATTAATAATATTAAACAATAATGCATAATGATTGAGCTTTCAGAAAAATTCTTATTAGAACAAAAGACTATCGTAATAAAAATTGTACCGTGGCTTCAAAAGTATTGTTCCATGATATTTCTGAACTTTTAATTTGGCCTTGTGGGAAATGTGAGGCAATGATGTAGGAGTTAAGCGATAACAATTGGGTAGAAATAGCTTTGTTTTTCTATAGACTCAGTTAATCATAATACTTTGCTTGTGTGTGTGTGTGTGTGTGTGTGTGTGTGTGTATGTGTGTGTGTGTGTAGTTGAAAATTAACTTTCAGAAGTTTGGTCCCTTCTTTGGCAAGTCAGTTACCATTATTCCCATGTTAATAGTTAAGGAACGGAAGCATAGGGAGGCAGGTTACAGGGAGCCACAACTCTACCTTGTGGCGGGGAAGGGGAGGTTTGACTCTGGGGCAGTGTTCTTGGTCTCCACATAGTTGGTCATCATTTAAAATCCCCCTTCCTTTCTATGTGCTAACCATGCATTGTCAGGACTTTGTTACCTGAGGCTGTCACTTAACTCACAGACCTGGAATCTAACAGCCCAGCATCTGGGAACTCCCTGGCAGGAGGAACTTTGTCAAGTTGGTTGATATCAATATTCTTCACTGCATTAAGGATGTGGTGCTCAATCACTATAAAAGACTCCGTGGAAAGACAACCCTCTCCACTGCCCCCCTCCTCTCAACAAGCTCAATCCAGTCTTGTGTCGATTACTTTAGGGCCTAAAAAGAGAAAATTCTCACTCATGAAATCAATGGAGTGGGCCGCTGATTTGCATCTCGGTTTCCTGCCCGGGTGAGAGAAGCAGTTAGCGCTGCTCTAGGCGGTGTGTGGGGAGTGCCCTGTGGTAAGCGGTGTTCTAAGCACCATGTCTGCAGTAAGGGGTGTTTGGCCAATGACAGGCAGCCACTGGGGACCGCTTGGTGAACCGGAGCCCCACCCCAGTGGATGAATAAGATGCGCCCATGATGAAGATGCTGGTTTCCTCCTCACAGGCACCGACACAAGGGTCCTGGGATCGCCAGGCTCTGAAACCACAGGACACCTGCGGCCCAGCAGGGAGAATGTCCTTGCCCTCTTTCCCTCAGGGCCCGCTGGGAGGACCCCGAGGCTGTCCTGTTGCTGCCCAAGGTTTTCTAGGGTTCTCATGTCCAAGGTCAGTCTAACCATTTTACTGAATGAGCGCTTAGAAACAGTTAGAAGTGGGCTGGGATTCCCACAGCCTGATTTGGAGATAAGATTCTGCTGTCTCCCAATAACTGGTGAGTGATGCCATTTCCTTTGTCCACTTATTTATTTATCCCTCTGGACGTAGCCTCCTGCAGACACGAGTGTTGTGTCTGCTGCTTTTCTATACCTTTAGCCTCTGAAACAGCGCTTGTCCTGCCACAGGCGCTCCATAATACCCATGGCATGTATCCACAATTTCCAGCAGAGACAGAACTCAAATCAATACAAGGTGTATAGAACAAAAGCTCACGGGCATGGACAAGAGCGTGGTGATTATGGGGGGTGGGTAGGTGGAGGAAGGTATGGGGGAGTCAAATGGCGGTGGGCAGACACTTGGCTTGGGGTGGCGAACACACGGCCCAGTGTCCAGACGATGTGTGTAGAATTGTGCACCTGGAGCCTGTAGAATTTTGTTAAGCAGCGTCATCCCAATGAATTCAAAAGAAAAAGAAAAAAAAATACTAAAAAAATAAAGATAAAGAAGTGTCGTTGGGAAGACTGAGCAAAAGAGAAGAGCTGTGAAGAAAGGTCACCTGCAAGCATCAGAAGACAATTCTGTCCACATATTTAAGCAATGAGTGTCTCCTAAGTAGAAGCAAGTGTATAATAAAGACCAAAAAAAAGGTGACATAAAACTGTGGCAGCCTAAGAGTAAAGAAAAAGGAAAACAAACGTGTGAGAAGAGTTCAGACACGTTTATGGCAGCAAGGAAAAGTTGGTAGTTTGAAAGCGGAATTCGTAACGTGAGGATCAAACTTGAGTGGACGTTCCAGACCGAGGAGGAAGAAGATGCAGACATGCAAGCACTGGAGACATGAGAAGAGTCAGAGGGCGGAGGGCCAACCCGAGGGCCATGGGAATCCAGAGAAAGCAACACACAAACTGTCCAGGAAGAAATGACTTTGAATGGTGGGTGCCGGGGGCTGGAAGGAGGGAAGGGAAGACTTCCTGGAGTCCTGCCGTATAAGATTGGACCCATGGTCAGCAGTCCTGTATTACACGCCTAAACCTCGTTAAAAAGACAGATGTCATGTTAAGTGTTCCTGTCACATGACAATGAAAATTTATTAAAAATAATGTAAAACCATTTACGAGTTAGAAAATGGTCAGGATGAACCAGTTCATAAGCCTTGCTAGTTTTCAATTCCAACCAGTAAAATGAAATGGCCATCAAGCACACCTTTATGAAATAGCTGAGGTATAAACAAAAAGGCAAAAAGGAACGTATGTAAGTCAGGCATCCTATAAGAGAACAAAAGCAGCCTTGGCTCCCATGTTTCCTACACTAGACCTAATGCCAGGGGAGGGATGGCACCTTTGAGTTCGGTAGAGGAAATCATGTTGCAAGGACTTGGTTTCATGGTTAATTATCTTCCCATGGGTCAAAGTGAAATTCATTCTGAAACATTCAGGGAATCAGAAAATATTTTATCCAAATGCCATCATCAAAAGTATCAAAGCCTGACCAGGCGGTGGCACAGTGGATAGAGCGTCGGACTGGGATGCGGAAGACCCAGGTTCGAGACCCCCAAGGTCGCCAGCTTGAGCGCGGGCCCATCTGGCTTGAGCAAAAGCTCGTCAGCTTGGACCCAAGGTCGCTGGCTCCAGCAAGGGGTTGCTCGGTCTGCTGAAGGCCCGCGGTCAAGGCACATGTGAGAAAGCAATCAATGAACAACTAAGGTGTCACAACAGCAACGAAAAACTAATGATTGATGCTTCTCACCTCTCTCCGTTCCTTCTGTCTGTCCCTATCTATCCCTCTCTCTGACTCTCTCTCTGTTCCTGTAAAAAAAAAAAATCAAAAATGTATTTTTGTTCTATACTAGATAATGGTTTATTTGTTTGTTTTTTTTTTAAAGGTTTTTTATTTTATTATTTTATTTATTTATTCATTTTGGAGAGGAGACACAGAGTGAGAGAGAGAGATAGAGAAAGAGAGAAAGGGGGGAGGAGCTGGAAGCATCAACTCCCATATGCGCCTTGACCAGACCAGTGCAGGGTTTTGAACTGGCGACCTCAGTGTTCCCAGGTCGACACTCTATCCACTGTGCCACCGCAGGTCAGGCATGTTTGTTTGTTTTTTGAGAAAAGAAATGCCAGGTGCCACTTTCTCTCTTTAAGCGTGCCAGGTTCAAAGCCATTTTCGTTTGTGTCCTTGTTACAAAGGTCATTCATTGTCCTGAGGACAGAAAACATGACTGTGCCCGTCAACATTAAACTCTGTAGCTTTGCCAGTCTGCTGCTTCCTGATGTCCCACCTGCCACTGAAAAGTGTGTAGCGGGTGGCTCAGGTCATCGTTCCTCTCTCAAAGTCACTGTTACATTCATCCTTACGTTTCTTGAGTCCAAGCTAGCTCTTCACTTTTATGGGAGCATAAAAGTGCTCACTTCCCATAGGTCTATTTTACCTTCCAGGGTGTTTCCCATCCTCCTTCCCGTTCCTGGAGAAATAAACAGCAATTTCAGCCTTCACCATCTCACTGGACTCGGCTCCTATTCCCCTGAAAACCACAGGCAAGCGTCTCTTGATCGTCTATAACTTTATTGATCGGAAGCTTACAGCAACTGCTCGCTTCCTAGCCTCTTGAATTACACCAACACGGCCCTTGGGTTTAGACCAATTGGCACGATAAACTGAGTCCTCTCCACCTCACTTCGTCTGGGGGCAGCTGTTCTTGTTTCTGGGCTAAGGATTCTCTCACCACAATATTCCTTTGAAACGGTTTTCCCACCGACTTCCTCTTGGAGCATTCACATAGGTTCTTTCTCGCTTGTCTTCCTTTTGTTTTTATTCCTGGAGCTTCAAGTAAAGACCAAAAAATGACTAATCAGCATAACCAGCCTCCTTTCGTTTAGCCTTGGACGCTAATCCATGGCTTCCCACTGTCTTAACTCTTCAGTTACTTTCGATGACCCTCCGTATTACGACCCCTGGACAGCTCAAAATCATTCACCAGATTCTTGGCCAAATCAGGGAGCAAGGTGAGGCAGTCGTCTCTCCTTTCCCCATAGTCCTGACCCGAATTCTTGTTTCGTTTGTGTGATAGGTCTTCTCCCCCACCCGGGCTCACCACAGCTCACCACAGGAGAGCTCACCAAGCTTCCACAATCCCATTGCCTCTGTCTCCTGAGGTTCCCGCCTGACAGTTTCGGGGGGCAGACCTCTATGTAATCTGTGGTCTTGCCACTTGTTCCCTAGGGTGAGCCCCTCATTCCTGCAGACACAACTCCTTGATCGTCCTCAAGGGCTTGTGTTGAGAAGGACGTGTTTGCCCATCGTGTTCATCGGGAGTTACACGAATCATCGCCCCAGCCACTGCTGGGTTGGGACAAGAACCCAGACATCCAGCTTCGGCAGGAAGTGTCGCTCTCTCTGATCACACGCTCACAGACACGGTCACCTGGGGATACAGCGTCATTGCCCTCCTGTGGGGACGGCACCTTTCCTCGGAGTGTGTCCAGGAGCTTGTCGCCCCGGTGTTGTCCAGAGCCTGCCTCTTGGAGAGGCTGCAGGGAACAAGCGTATGGTTCTCTTAGAAACGCCAATGCCGTGCGAGAGAAAACAACGAACTTGCACTCGGTGTGAGCCGGGCGGGGCCCCAGATAAACATCCGATCTACACCGGTCTAGGGGGACCCCTGACCTTCGGCCTGCGTGTATCCTGCAGTGAGATAGGAATCCTAAGTGGCCCGTGGCGGGTGCCTGGATAGACAGGGGGGCGGCAACGCTGAGAGCTCTTCAAGGGAATTCTTGGGGGTTCTCAGAGGAGGAGAAGCAGCGTGGGGCACGTCAGAGAAGAAATCCACGGGAAGCAGGTGGAGGGGCACAGCAGGTGCTCTGGGTGCCGCCCTGCTCCTGGAAGTGGAAGGCCGGCCAGGTTGCCCCCCGGCAATACCCACCGATGCACAAACACCTGGAAGTCAGACCGCCTCACAGCGGGCTGGTTTCCCCACTGCCAGGCTCCGTTCCCGCCTCGGATGTCCTGACATTACTCTTCCAATGCCAGGAACCTTCCTGCTCTGTCCAGAAAGAGACAGTGTGTCAGTCAACTCAGTTACTCTTTGTTGATACACAGAGTCATTTTTGTTTTTATTACAGAGGGGTCCTTGGGTCCAGGAAGGTCACTTTCTATGACCCGAGAAGGAGGGGAAAGTTGTCCCAGAGCAAGCCAAGCCTGCAGGGACCGTGTGGGAAGGGAGAAGCGTTCGGGGAGGACAGTATACAAGTCCTCGGAGCCAAATGGGGACATGGCTGACGGAGTCTGCCCACTCTGCCCTGTACCAGCTGGTCTTGGGCATTGAGGGGAAAGTGGACTTTCTGATGACAGGGAGGCCCTGGGGGTGGGTGGATTAGAGAGATCAAAGCGCCCCGAAGGTTCTGAGGTGCCGTGGGACAGGGACACTCTGAGGACGGTGAGAGCAAGGCAGTTGGGTGTGGTACAGTGTGCTCTTCAGTGAACCCGCTGCTGAAGGCTCTTCTCCCACACGGAGTACAGCCAGTGTCCATAAAGCCTCCTCCGCGCTCAGGCTCCTGTGAGGAGTCCCTGGCCCAGAACTGACCCTGAGGGCCCCTCGGGCTCCTCCACGCGGAAGGGCAGACAAATCAGCTTTCACCTGTTTCTTAGGAGTCCCAAAGTAGGCTCCCAAATCTCTCTGGGTAACATGCCTTACTGCTGTGTAATCTTAACGCCCAGGGAGTCCTCTCTTCTTCAGTTAAACTGATGACTTTCTCCATACCGCGCAACTCTAGTCATAGAAGGTCTGTCTTTACCTGGTCCCCCTGCCCCCCCACTGGCCCTGGTTCCCTTTGGGGCAGCCACACGAGCCTCCCTTGCTATGCCCGATGTCCACCAGCATGCGCCTCTCTGGGCCCTGGCATCTGTGGTCTCCTCTCCTGGGAATGCCCACTGCTCTCCAAACATAGCATGCGGGGGCTCACTTTCCCTCCTTCAAGTCTCTGCTCAAAACCGACCTCCCGGTGAAACCATCTCTAACTCCTGGTGAAACCATCTCTAACTCCTGGTGAAAGCATCTCTAACTCCTGGTGAAAGCATCTCTAACTCCTGGCTCCGAAATGCAGCGCTCCCCCTGACACTTTGCCTTCCCTTCAGCCGGTTCCCCCCCACCCCACCCGCTCCCCCCTCCCCCGCTCCTTACCCCCCGCCCCCCGCAAGCATGTCATCGTTCCCTTGCTCGTGTATCATATATTTCACTTACTATATCTATCTCGCTTCTTGCCTGTCTCCCGGATGCGGATGCGAGCTCGCTGAGGGTGGGGGGATGTTGTTCATTCCCTGGTGCGCCGTGTCTGGAACGGCACCGGGGTGCTGTGCGTGCTCACTGCATGTTTGTTGAATGAATGAGTGAACAACAGCGAGGGCAGCGACCCAGAGACTGAAGGAGAACAGGATGTGTTTGGATAGGCGTTCACGGGGAGAGCTGTTTTCTCCTTATCCTTCTCGGTCATCTCAACTGTCTGCTTTCTTTCAAACCTCGCCCTCATGGGCTCACTGACCCCACTTCGGTCGGACACTTCACCTTATACTCCGTCACTATATTAACCCTTACATTCTTTTTTTTTTTTTTAATTTTCTTTATTCTTTTTTTACAGGGACAGGGAGAGTCAGAGAGAGGGATAGATAGGGACAGACAGACAGGAATGGAGAGAGGTGAGAAGCATCAATCATTAGTTTTTCATTGTCGTTGCGACACCTTAGTTGTTCATTGATTGCTTTCTCACATGTGCCTTGACCGCGGGCCTTCAGCAGACCGAGCCACCCCTTGCTGGAGCCAGCGACCTTGGGTCCAAGCTGGTGAGCTTTTGCTCAAGCCAGATGGGCCCGCGCTCAAGCTGGCGAGCTCGGGGTATCGAACCTGGGTCCTCCGCACCCCAGTCCGACGCTCCATCCACTGCGCCACCGCCTGGTCAGGCTAACCCTTACATTCTACCCCCACCCTCCAAGAAACAAACAAACAGAAAATTTCTTTTGGTAAATCTCTGGTCTCATCACTTAGAAGGAGAAACTGATACCCCGAGGCTACATTGTCGACAGAACTCGGTCTAGGACCGGCGGGCGGGGCCCTGACGTCCAATCTCTCAACAAGACGTAGCTGAGAAAACACGGACCCCACAGCCTTCTGCACTTTGCTCCGTGTCTTTCTGTGGCATCTCAGGCACTCCTTTCTCCCCTCGCCTGTCCTCCGTTCCCCTGTGAGAGCCCCTCCCTCTCCCTCCATTTGTCGTCGGTGTCCCCCACCCCCCCCCCCGGGCCTCCCTGAGACCTCGGCGGTCTTCGCGTGTCCTCTGTGCTCAGAAACAGGTCAGTTGTAAGGCTTCGTCAGACTTCTGTCTCCACCTCTGAGCGAATGACTTGAACATTCCTTTCTCGTCTCCTCCTCGCCCCGGGAACCCATGGACGAGTGTCCCAGGCCTTCAAAGCCAACGTGTCCAGAGCAGCCCACGTCTTCTCCAGCCCCCCCCTCCCCACCCCACCCCCGCTCCCTTGACAACCGCCTCCCCGCCCCCTCCTCCCCCCGCGCGAGCTTTCTCGGTGAAGGCAGTCCTTTCCCCACCCGGGCCCTTCCTCCCTCTCTGTGACATGACCTGTGAACTCCGTCTCTCCAGTCACGCACTGCCCCTTCCTCCCTCTTGACAGCCATGGTCTCCACTCAGTCGCCGGATGGGGGTCCTTGGCTCCCCTCCCAATGCCGTCAGCTCTTACCCGTGTTCCTGCCTCCCACCTAACACGTGTCCCGTCATTCCCAGTTCCTTCATTAGGACAGCCCCTCTAAAATTGAAATGATGCTGGCCCTGGCTGGGTGGCTCAGTGTATAGAGTCTCACCCTGTGCTCTGAGGTTGAGGGTTCAGTCCCCAGTCGGGCACATACAAGAAGCAATGAGTGAGTGCACAACTCAATGGAACGAGTTGACGCTTCCCTCTCTCTCTCTCTCTCTCTCTCTCTCTCAAATCAATGGAAAATTATAAAGAACGGAAGGAAGGATAGGGAAGGGAAGGAGAAAGAAGCTATGTTGGTGTCACTGCCTTGGAGCACCTGACAACCTTTCCTTGTTTGAAAGTCTAAGGCCGTCGGCACAATACTCTTCTTTGACAGTTCCACACGGTGTGCCCACACCAGCCTTGTTCGGTACCTGGAATCGGTCCCTCTTTCTGCATTTCCTCTGCACACCCCCCTTCACGCCTGCATCCCCCTCTCCTGGAAGTACCTGCCTCTCCCCTTCCCTCCACAAGCTCCTAATTATCTCCCCAAATCCCACCCACTCAGTTGCTTTTTCTCTCTGAGAATCCTTTCTGACTTCTCTTACATTTATCTTCCTGGCATGCTCTTTCTGGAAAGATCCACGTTACAGAATATGGCGCATTTTACCGTTTTTATTATTGCGTGGTTTTCTCTCCACACATTCATGTTCTCTACTCACTGTGCTTGTCCACGCCCAGACCAGAGGGTGGACGCTTGGAAAATAGTTTTCACAGGAAAGAGCAAAGCACTGGAATGCTTTCCTATGCCTGTTTATTTCACCCACGTCAGCAGAAAATGGTGTGTGATTTGGAAGATTTTGTGCACCTGGGACCACACTAACTTTCTCTAAGATCACATCTATAAGATTATGCACAGCCCATCTTGATCTTTTATTAAAACAATTTGTTTTTCTGCAGTGAAAGGTTCAGACCTGCTGGCACAGGGTACAACGTTCAGCTCCTGTCTTCTCCGAGAGACCCATGCCTGGGCCAGAGCCGCGGCCTAGGGGGACAAACGGGTGGCCCAGGGGGACAAGCAGGTGGCCCAGGGGGGGACAAGCAGATGGTCTAGGGGGACAAGTAGGTAGGCTGCACTTCAGCTCCTCGGTCAGCAACCTTAGTTCTAAGGCAAACAGCAAGCGTCCTTGGTTTTAAAGCAGTAGCCTATTTGTACTTCCATATAATTGCAATATTCTTGACAACGGCCTTCGTTTCTCTTGCAGTTGACAACCCTGAAATAGGGCTTAGCGTCTGTGTAAAGAAAGATCCCGCATTAGCCTCGTAAGACCAGCTCCAGAGTCGTGTTAGACCGAAATCCTGTGGGGAAGACGGCAACAGACTGGAGACAGGTGCCCTTTGTATAAAATCTCTCAGATGGTCGCGCAACCATTCTGATAGTATGAAAATCACACCCTTGATCTGTACTTAGAAGTCCCCTTCCAATCCACTCAAAGACGACTGGTAAGATGAATGGTGATGGAGGTATCATAATACAAATATGACACTTGACATGATTAGAACGGTGTGTAAGGGGAGGAGAAGGACCCTCCAAGGCAAACTGGGAGGTCAGGTGGCCCCATCAAACATGCCCTGAAGAACAGCGGCCCCTATAGAAGAGATGGGATGTGTAGGCTAGACCAGGTGAACGGGGAAGACAGAGGGGAGAGTGTTAAGAAACTGAAAAAGATAAACTTCCCTTCATTAAGAGGGCCAGCCTGGGAAACCATTTTCTCCCTTACGTATGCACCACGATACGTGAGTCATGTGAGACTGATCCCTCACTCTACAGTTCAAGTGCCGAAATGACTAAATACCGACTTTCCACCTAAATAGATATAGTTTGATGGCAGCTGATAGACAAGAATGAGGGGTAAGTGTTGAAAGAAAGAAAGATAAAGAAAGAGAGAGAGAAAGAAAGGGAGGGAGGGAGGGAGGAAGGAAGGAAGGAAGGAAGGAAGGAAGGAAGGAAGGAAGGAAGGAAGGAAGGAAGGGCCAGATGAACCCACTGAAGCCAGAGGCTCCATGGCAGAGAGTTAGTGTTACGCTGTGGAGGACTTCACGCCAAGCTGCTCTTACCATGGTCACAGGCTCTGCCACTGACCTGAGATCTGGCCTTCTGGTAAAGCACACGGGAAGGGCTGCCACCCTCTTCCTATCCTAACTTCTTTCATCAGCATGTGTTACAACTCTTTGGCTAGATCAATGGATCAATTAGTCAACCAATTAAAATTATTATTTTCTTTTATCACTTCATTTCCTTACCAAGAGTTTTTCTTTCTCTTTCTTTCCTTTCTTTTTTTTCTACAAAACAATGTACTTTTTGGACATATGCACGATCCCGTGATACTGTCAACCACAGTCAAGCTAAAAAAATGTCCATCACCTCCACAGGTTTCCAGTGTGTCTCTTTACGTTTGGTGTTTTATTTTTCTTTTGTGTTTGCTTGTGGTAAGCGCACTCAACATAAGATCTACCTCCTTAACAAAATTTTAAAAGAAAAACACACCCCATTGTTAAGTTGGAGGCGCTATGTTGCAAGCTGGTCTCCAGAATTCACTCATCTCGCACAACTGAAACTTGCTACCCAGGTGTTTGGAGCAGACCAGCATAAAGCCAGTCACACATAACTATTATGAGTCACGACAGTGCCTTAGTCACAGGGACAGCCACAGGAGCTCCTGAGACACAGGGATCGACTGTTATGAGTCTCTAGTTAGGATACAGAAACACAGGCTGTTCCTTCTCTCAACCCCAGCTCCGCCTTGCCCTCAGCTGGACCCACAACAGTGGTCGTTCAATAACCACACACCCCGGGGTGGAGGGCTCCCCCAGGAGCGCCTACTTACCCTTGTAAGGGGGGGTGCGTGGCAAGTAGTAGCGTTTCTCCTGGTGGCGCAAGCCATGCGATCTGTTTGTTTCTTGTCCATGGGACTCTTCCTCGGGTGCTCTGGGCCCCCCCATGGCTTCGTGGTTGGCATGCCGGGCCCTGGGAAACCCTGAGTGAGAGTGAACGCACAGCAGAAAGGTCTCAGAGCCCCCCACTGGGCAGGCAATCAGGGCGGGGCGGCATGGGCCTCGTGCTCTGTGGGGACCAAGTCTCAGTCATGTGAGATGGCCAGCCACGGGACCCATGGACAGCACGAGGCCTGGACTTCGCAACGGGGAGTTGTGCACTTCCAAACTTGTTAAGAGGGCAGAGCTCGTGGTAAGTGCTCTGACCCCCCCTCCCAATAAAAAGGGGCACAAGGAGACTTTGGGGATATTGGGCATGCCTGTGCCCTTGGGTGTGGGATGGGGCCATGGTATTTGTCTTGTCCAAACCCGTCCAACTGTACACAATAAATACATGCGGCTCTGTCTATTCACTACATTTCAGCAAACTGGTTGCAGAAAGAGCAATAGAGGAGGGATGGAGTGGGTTGAAAGGAAAAATATGTGCCTGTGTGTCTGAGAGAGACAGAGAGGGAGAGAGACAAAGAGACAGAGAAACAGAGAGATAAGAGAGAGAGACAGAGAAGAAGAGAGATAGAGACAAGAGAGACAGACAGAGAGACAGAGAGGAAGAGACAGAAGAGAGAGAGAGAGAAACAAGAGAGAGACAGAGACAGAGACATAGTGAGGGAGAGACAGATATAGAGAGATATAGAGATACAGAGAGGGAAAGACAGGGAGGGAGAGAGACAGAGAGAATGCAGTAACTCCTGGGAAGGGTTGGCGGGGAGCCTGAGGACCTCACAGAAGCCAAACTGTGCTTTCCCTGGGCATGGGCAGTATCGCTGTTGAGACCCCCTACAGCCTTAGGGTCTTCCTGGTACAGACTGTTCTCTGATAAGAGAAAGGGGTACGGAAGGAGGAGGAAGTGCTGTCAGGGTTGGGAGCCCCTCTCCTCAGAAGCCGGTGTCATCAGGATGATCCGTGTCACTGGGGTACCCAGCCAGGAGACTCTCACCTGAAATCCCCACCAGAAAGTGTGCTTCCAGGGCTTAGGGTCCCCCCACCCAGCACGGAGGCCCACCCCCAGAGTGACCAGTGAAGACAGACCCTGGCCCCCTGGGCCCCTGGTACCCTGGTCCCCTGACCCCCTGGCCCCCCTGACCCCTGGTCCCCTGACCCCCTGGCCCCCTGACCCCTGACCCCTGGCCCCCTGGCCCCCTGGCCCAGGTCCCAGTTCCGACTTACCTAGAAACAGCAAGGCCCCAAGAAGAAGGGCACATGGAGGGAGGAGTCGCTTCATGTGGCCGCAGGGACTGGAAGCCAGGAAGGTCGCAGGAGGCCAGCAGGCAGCAGGGCTCCTTTTATTGCCTAACGGGGGTGGGGGTGGGGTGGGCTCAAGGCAGGCGGAGAACTGCGTCCAGAACAATGTCCTGGCAACAAAGGACTTGTGCAGGCACAGAGTGTCCCACTGCTGGTGGGACAAACATTAAGCCAGGTTTCATAAGAATTAAACATTATGCCTGAATGCCCTGGGTGGGTTTGGTTGAGAGAGAGAGAGAGAGAGAGAGAGAGAGAGACAGGAGAGAAAGAGAATAGAATCAGAAAGAGGGGGGAAAAAGGCAGAATAAATATCATTAACTTAAAATGACCAGTCTCTTCATGTGCCTCTCATGAAAGCACTGCTATTTCTTAAAAGAGGTGACGTAAAGACGGGTGTCACATTACTCACGTCCGTCTTCTGAACGCGCCCATCTCAGTGTGAAACAGACATCATGCAGGACAACCTAACACATGTTCTGGGCAACCTGATCTTCAGAGCAGCTGTTTCCGAAAGTGGTCACAGGTACTCCCCAGGCTGAGAGTAGCAGTCATTATGAATACGACTGTGTGGATGCTACGTGGGGTGGGTGGAGGACTATTCCAGAGAGCAGCCCTTTGCTGAGACCCGCTCGGCCATGGGTGTACGTGAGAGGAACCACACAAGACACAACATAGGGAAAAGGTGGGTACAGGGGACCCCCAGCCTCTCAGACTGAGAACCCCAATCTTTACAGCCTCATCATGTTTATTTCTTTAATTATCAAGCAAATTAGCAAAGCATGGGTTAAATTAGTAGAGCATGGGTTCAGGTGCAGAGGATGATTAACTAAAACCTTTCAGGAATGCAGAAATGGCCATAGGGACCAGCTGCTTCCTTTAAACAATCATATCAGTGCTTGCCAGGGCACTGTTCTGCCCTGCAGGACTTGGAGTTCCAAAGTCCGCACCAAAGGCTTGTTTCAGGGCAGCTTCTGATCTCCGGCCACTTTCCTACAGCCCTCTAGACGTGCAGGGGTGGGAGACCAGGGCAGCCAGCAGAACCCAGGGTTCCTCGGGAAAGACCAGGCTGTGAGGCCACTAGGCTTTGATGACGAGACAGTCTGGGGGAGAAAGAGTTTCCGCTCAGCTTCTTGTCCTCATCCTGACCGTCACTTCCCATGGGGTCGATCGAAATCTGGAGTCCCTTGCTTTTCTTCTCGGTCATATTGGGACTTACAGCATGGCCTCTCCCTTGGCAAAACAACAGACTGAAAACAAGAAAGGAGACCAAAAGGTCATTTCAGAACGAGTCCGGGGGTCGGTCCTGCACCTGAAAGCATTGTCTGAGCGGCCGTGTTGGTGATGAGGAGACCGAGGCACAAGCCTCGTCCCCCGCCTGGTGGAGTGGCGGCTCTCTCTGGCACGGCACGCTGCCTCCAGTTGGTGTTGGGATGTGGGCGTTATGCCCGGTCCACCCAACAGCCACCGCCTTTGGGAAAACTACTCGTCTCCCTGAGCCTTCGTTTCCACGCCTACAAGGTCAGGATGATGCCACTTACCGTGACTGAGGCAGAAGCCTGGTGTGAGGGTCAGAACGGATCACGCACGTGGAAGTCCTCTGTAAAACACGAAGCGTGAGAACAATGAAGAAAGACACAACGTCGTACAGGAAACACCTTAAACGCAGTAGTGGGTCGTCCTCCAGTGTACAGGCGGCCCGTCTCCGTGTGTGGAGCGTTGGGCCCTCGGAGGCTGGCACTGAGATCTAGAGACAAGTTCAGGTTCATGCTTGATTCTGGGCACCGTACTTAACAGGGGGAGTGAGAAGCACACCACACCGTCCATATCAAGGCCTTGGAGACACTCAGTCAAATGCAGTGTGTAGACCTTGTGGGATTCTAATTCTGAGACCAACTCTGATGGAAGCTCTTATGAAACAGGTCATTTGAACACTCGCTGGCTAGTAAGTTGTATTAAGGCACCGGTGTTGGTTTCTTCCCAGGTGTGGCTGTAGTACTGTGATTCTATTTCTGAAAAGAGTCCTTTTCTCTGAGTTATATACTCTGAAGGATTTTTCGAGGAAGTGAGTGATAAGGCATCTTGAGTGTTCTTGGACACAGTGTAGGGGAGGGAGTTTATTAGGGGATGACCCTGATAACAACAGGCCGAGAAGCTTGGTAGTGCCACTGTATTTGGCCAAGAGGGCACGGGTCTGCTTAACAGCACACAGGTGGCATTGTGCACATCGCTCAGGGGGCACATAATACCAGGCGGGCATCCTTGTTTACTGTAACAGCTGTGAACGTTGTGAACGTTTATGGACTGGATCATTATGTACCTCGGTGTTTGAAAATAGTAATATTCTCACTATTCTGTGTGTGTGTGTGTGTGTGTGTGTGTGTGTGTATGTGTGTGAGAGAGAGAGAGAGAGAGAGAGAGAGGCAGAGAGAGGAACAGATAGGGACAGAAAGGAAGGGAGAGAGATGAGAAGCATCAAATCTTGGTTGTGGCACCTTAGTTGTTCACTGATTGCTTTCTCATATGTGCCTTGACCAGGGAGCTACAGCAGACCGAGTGACCCCTTGCTCAAGCCAGCGACCTTGGGCTCAAACTAGTGAGCCTTGCTCAAACCAGATGAACCCATGTTCAAGCCGACGACTTTTGGGTTTTGAACCTGGGTCCTCTGCATCCCAGTCTGACACTCTATCCATTGTGCCACTGCCTGGTCAGGCTCACTCTGTTATTCTTACTTCATTTGTTAGTTGGGGTACGTTTGCAGGGAGAAGCTTTTCATCGGAAGTCATTTGGTTACCTTGAAATACAGTTGGGACCAGAACGTCAGATCCAAGTTCCCATTACTACTGCCTTTCCTGCCTGGTTTTCCGGACAATGAGCAGGATGCCCAGGGCAGTGCCGCTGTCTGCTGCCCCCTGCTGGACGTGGTCCTCACAGACAGCCACATCCTTAGTTTGTGCCCTTCTCCTCATGTATCTTTTTCCTCCCCAGAAGTTGATGTTTTGAATTATAGTGTCTCTCATACAAATCGCCCTTCGTATTAACTCACTTTCAATTTTAATGAACAAAGGACACCCATCACTGCTGAGCAAAACTTCTGATCAGAAAAGAAAACTGATGTTATTAAAATTAGTTGGAATATTTCAGGTCACAAAAAAAAAAATAAATAAAACATGACTAAATAAATAAATGATGTTCACTTAGGCTTGTGCCTATTAGAGAGATATTTTAATTTTTATTTATTGAGTTTAGAGAGAAAGGAATAGAAAGAAAAATAATAGAGTGGGAAGGAGAGAAGAACATCCACTTATTGTCCCACTTACGTCACATTCGTGGGCTGATGCTTGCATCTGCCCTGACTGACCTGGGATGGAACCCACAACCCTGGCGTAGGGGGACGACCCTGTAACCCACTGAGCTATCTGGCCAGCGTGGATTAGATGTGTTTTTGCTTAAACTATTAAAGCATTGAAGCTCCCAGTTACCCTGCACTGCTAGCCGCCCTCACCAGGAGCAGAGAGAAGTCCCGTTGGGGCCCGGAAGGCCGAGGCCCCGTGTTCTGCTGTGGGAGGTGGCCCGGCTTTGCTGCTGAGGGGAAGCCCTCAGCAAACCCTCGTGCAATAACGGGGTCGGTGACCACCCCCGGATGTCAGGCCGCAGAAAGGCGGGTCTGGGGACCCCGTGCCAGGACTCACGGGGGTGGTCTCCGTGCTTTCAAACAGCATGCATGTGTGTTGAGGCACGTCCCAACCTTGAATTCCCGTCTCTTACAATTCTTCCGGCAGCGAGCGGTCCCGTGGCCACATATCCTGTTCGCATCGAGGTCACTTCTCACTGAAACAACAAAGTAAATAAGTCCGTGTGCTTATCCGTGCCCATGAGGGTGAGAGGCCAGCCGTTGGCAGCAGGGGGGTGTGTGTGTGGGGGGGGGGGGGGTGACTGAAATCAATTATAGAGGTTTCTGAGGTCCCTAAGATAGCCTCAGGCTCCTGGAATCTGTGTGGGTGGGTGGCTTCCAAATAGGACGTCCCAGTCTAAGCCCTGGGGGTAAAACTAGGGTTTCCAAAGGCATCTTGTCACAAGGAGAACACATTCTTATCGGACATGAGCAAATGGTCGTATTGACATAAAAATGAGAATGAATAATCGTTCTCTAATTCTGGAAGGGTCAGGCAGGGAGGAAAAAAAATAAACTTATTTTGAACCAGGAACCATCACTGGGCCTCAATGTTTATGATCCCTCTGCCCATCAGCATATCTGAATCCAGACTTACCAATACAGAACAAAAGCGTCAGCAGCAATATAATGTCTCCAATTCAAGCGTGGGGTCAATGTATTAATTTAGACAGCTGTGTGACACATGAGAGGTTTTGATAAGCAGACTATCTCTTTGTTTATTATCAATATAACTATGTATCCTGATATGTGTTCATTTCTCTACCTATCCATATATATATATATATATATATATATATATATATATATATATATTTCATCATCTGTATCTATAATCTATACTTATTTATATTATCTACATATCATCCTTGTCTATCACAACAGGATGCTTGAGGCTGACTGCCTACGAGCAAGCTAGAAGTTTGTTTCTTTCTAGACTCTTGGAGTTGCCTTGTAAAAGAAATTTCAGATGGCTTTGGGATAGTTCTCTTACCAAAACAAAACAAACAAAAACCCAAAAGACCCCAGAAAACAATCCAGGACAGAGAGCCGATCCAGGTTTAGCTACTCATGTTCCCCGTCTAAGTGAAGCACTTGACACGTGGGTAGAAGCCGGTCATTCATTTTTATTGACATGTCCCAGGGAGGGGGCCAGGGTGAGAAGCAGCAGCCGGGTCCTGCGGTGGACCCAGGAGCCTGGTCTCCGGTCCCCGGTCTCCCGTGTTGATCAATGGTCATCATGGTTGCTACACGGCTGGAGGGTCATACAGCACTTTAGGGACTTCTGGCAGAGAGCAACGAGTTCTTCGTTTTTCTTGCAAGATGGCGCGCATCGCCCTTTAAGCTTGGAGCACCTCTCATCAAAGAACGCGTTCCTGGCTGCACAAGGGAAGGCGCCGCGGATTAATTCTCGTCTCGCGTTGGGCCGGTTGCCGGGCACAGTCAGCTAGGGACCGAGTGGGTGAGGATTCTCCCCGCGAGCTGGCCTACTGCCTCCTCCTACCGACCCAGGAGCTGGCAGGGGAAGAGTTTCGGGGGCTCTGGGAAACAGAACTTACTGTTCTTTTATTACCATTATCAACTGTTCTTATGAACATGTTCAGAGTCAGAAGCTTTCCCGACAGGTTCTACCAGGTGAGCGGGGAACGCAGCCTGAGATGGGGGGACGGCCCGAGGCTGGGTTAAAAAACGTACGTATATATTAGCAGGAAAAGGTTTGCAGAGGGGGACGGGAGTCAAGAGACCGCTTGGAAAGAGTCAGTCTGATTTCTCCTCCACTTCCATCAGCTGTGAAGGCGGGAAGGGAAGACGCTGGGGCGGCTCTCCGAGCCGTCTCCTGTGCTAGTCTGCGGGGGACACCGGCTCTGACCCGAGGACTTTATCGGTAGCCATCCTAAGAGCAGCCGGATTCACGTTAAAGACATTCAGCACACCAGAAGCCACCTCGTAGAGCTGCTGAATTGGGGTGTGTGTAATGGAAGAGCCAGAGGGACACGACTCGCAATTAATGCCAACATACAACATCGACATAACAGCAAACCAGACGGGCTGGTGCCAGCCGGGCACTGACCGGACCTGTCCTTAGTGGAGAAGTTACCGAGGACAAATACCGCAGTATTTGACAGCTCAGGGGACCACGGCTCCCGCTGAAGGGGTCTGTGCTCTTTCTTAACTTGTAAGAGGTTCGAATCGTTCTGGGTTCAGTGCACAGCGACGGGCCAGGAGAAGACAGCCCCTGGGAGGAGAGGGCATTTGTGCCCACAAGGTTCCTAGTGGAGCGTCACAGACACCCCTCCTGAGGTCAGTGTTCATTAACTCCGTGTGTGCAGGTGTGTACGCCTCAGACACATTCATCGGTAAGATTCCATTTACTTCTCTTAGACGACAGTCCTCCATACAGTCTTTATTGTGTTCACTAACTACGTAATAGGCACGAGTGAACTGAACACGATACCCGTGTCCTTGACTCAGAATCTATGTGCACAGGCTCATCGCAAATCCACTCACACAGACGTGCGCCCGGCAGGGAGGAGGACTCTGAGCCCTGCGGGGAAGACCTCCCTCGCACCCTGGACGAATGTGGACTCCTTGAGAACTCTGCAAAGCCCTTTCTTCTGCTCTCTGGGACCTGGGGTGAGTCTCCTCTTGGACTTCCATTTGGGGGAGGTCCCCGGGAGCAGGAAGAAGTGGCAAGAGTTCTGACTGGGAAAGATGGCGTCCCCCCGCCATGGCCAGGCGTGAGTTGGGCTCACATCCTGGCTCACTCCTGCTTATCCACAGGACTTTGTGCGATGGCTTAGCCTCTCTGAGCCTCGCTGTCTGTATCTGCAGAATAGATGCCTCACGGTCCTTCCATTCCAGAAAAGTTGCTCTGCGTGTCACTCAGTTAGGTGTAGGCCACAGGCACTGGAGCACTAAATGCATTTCACTGGGGGAAGTCCCTGTCACCCTACCGACCTGGGCGGCATGTGACTAAGGCTCGGCTGGCATGAACACCATATATAAGCTCGTTTCCTGTGTCTTGCGTCTCTTCCTCTGTCTTTCTTTCTTCCCTGTCTTCCTGTCTATCACAACTATCGTTTAAAAGATTCATAGATGGCTACCCTGGCTTTTAATTATTATTATTATTATTATTATTTTGGCAAATTTTTCTTTGGGTTCATGAGCAGGAGGCTAGGGATGAGAAGGCCTCTTTGCGGGCATAGCTATATATCTGCAAAGTGACAGCCCCTCCTAGCTAACAACAGATCATGCCAAGGACTTACAGAAGTGGCTCCTCTATCAAGTGGTCCCCTGCAGGAAGACCCCAGGTACCTTTGGGCTCGGGAGTGGTCCTCGGTCAGGTCCTCCCTGAGGCAGACCCTCTCTCTCGGGGGTCACCCCCTCCGATGCCCTTCCTGCAAAGGTGCTCACTTTACCTGGGGCCAGAAGGATGAGAACAGCAAAGAGAAAGAGAAACAGCCTCATGACTTGCAGGGTCTTGAGAGATCAGCTCAGCATCCGTGAAAAAAGAAAAGGAAGCCGATACCCGCGTTTATACGATGGCCCAGGACAAACACCGTCTTGATCGGTGAGGCGTGTCCGCAGTGTCTCCACACTGTGCCGCATGGGAACCCACGCGCCTCGGTGGGTGTCAGTCTGCAGCTTACCGGGGTCGCGTTTTCTTTGTTTGTTTTTTGATTGTTGATTCTGGAATGTTCCCAAGCAAGAAAATGGGGCGGCAGGAGAGGTGAGAGTAGGATGTGCATCGGCGGCCAAGCGTAGGCACAGGAGAGTCAGCGAGAACGCAAGATCTGGAATCTGGGAGTGAGGGTTTCTAAGCCCACGTGTGCCCCGTAATAGCCTCGGTGCAGTCACGTGTAAACGAGGACACCTGTGTGACGGTGCACGGCCGGCGGGCGGAGCGGGCGCCCAGCGCGTGGGCGTGGAGGGAGTGTGCGCCCCGGCTCCAGCGTGTCCCAGCTGCCGGCGCTTGGCGGATTGCTTCACTGAGCACACAGGGCACCAGTCATTTTGTAAGCGGTGACGCGTCCCGGCCTGCGGCACACTCTGAACGCCACCCATGTTATCATCTTCTCACACAAGCTCCCTGGGCCGTTGTGGGCTTACTGGGGGATTTGACTGAGAGTTCATGGATACAGTATTTCCATCGTTAGATACGTGTATATTCATTGTACCCAGCTAACAAGTGTATATAAATCTAAATAAATATCCTTCAAAATCTTACATAAGAGCACATACTAGGGTCATTAACATCAGTAATTATTAACACGGGTGTTACCGAGGGGCGGGCGGGGGAGGGTGCGTGAGAACTCTGTATGTCTTTGCTACTTCTCAATAACTCTAAAATTATTCCAAGATGAAAAATTTCATTAAAAAAAAAAAGAAAAGGACTATTAAGGAATGTCCCATCTATCCTAAGCCTTGGTCACCATGACATTTTTGTTAGGTACTTTTTGTGCATACTGGTTATAAATTATGAATAAGCCAGTGAAGAATGACAGAATGAAAATGCAAATTTTATTCTCTTCCCTTCCGAACCTCACTGAAAACGATCTAAATTTACAGTAAAAGACAGACTCCCCGATAGACTCAGCAGCCCTTGGTTTTTGTTGTCTTGTTTGTTACCTCGTTTCTCTCTGCTTGTACAAAGTGGGTCTGTGTCAGCACGCACCCCATGCAAACGTACGTCGGTCTCCGTAGCCGGACCTTCTAGAACAAGTGGAGGTCCACAAGTTAGGGTGTCACGTGGCTTCCCTTCTAAACGCAGGACACACAGCGCGTCTCCGTCCGGGCCGGCTGCTGTGACAAGGCATCACAGCCCAGGCAGGCGGCTTATAAACACCAGGGGTTCGTGTCTCCCAGATCTGGAGGCTAGAGGTACGAGACCAGGTGGGCAGCCTGGCGGGGTTCTCGTGGGGACCCTCCTCTGGGCTGCGGACGGGACTTCTCTCTGTGTCCTCCCAGGGTGGCGGGGGACAGCAGTGTCTCTGGGATCTCTCGTATAAGGGGCATTACACGAATCTCAGTCATGAGGGACTGTCGCCTAATTGACCCCCCCCCCCACAAGGGCCCTCCCTGCTAACACTGTCACCTCTGGAGGTAGGTTTGCACTGTTAGAATTTTTGGGGAGGTGGGGGACAGAGTGTCTGGACCGCAGCGTGTGGCGTTGTCTGAGCTTGCACAGACCGCCACCTAGCTCTTCTGAGGGCTGTGCTGCAAGCCTCCTGGTCACACCTCATCACCGAAGGGAAGATGCCGTTGATCGAGTGGCTTCTCTGGACAGGAGGGTGGCGAGCTCCAGGACTTGGGTACGATCAGGAAAGGAGCAGTGACAGAGGGCAGGTGCGACGGGGATGATACCTACACAAGGTTGCGTGAGGGTGATGGCCCTCCCAGGAGGAGACCTTCCTGAGTCTGTGACTAGAGGTCACCAGCCCGAAGAGCAGGGGAGCTCCCAGGGGACACGGACATCAGAGACAAGTTTCAGGTGTCTAACCGATGTCACGCCCCAGCAGGGTGTGAGCTCGGGGTCAGAGAGCTCAGAGGGGCACAGTGGTCTGGAGTCCTTTACGGCTAGCGGGCTAGTCTTCTCTATGGTCAGCAGAGGCAGGCCGAGCAGGCCGGCCCCCTTGGCTGAACAAATGCTCATTGGCTCCACGCTCAAAGCAGTCGGGGGGGGGGGGAGGGGGGGGGGATTTGGATTTGGAACTAGAGTCCCGGGAGCTCTGAGCTAAAGAAGTGACCGCCCTGTTTGGCCAATGAGAGAACAAGGCGGCCTTGTGAATTCCAGGACAGGGACAGGCCTTTGAACAGAGGCAGTTTGCAGAGGCCGGTGGTCATCTTACTTCCTAAGACTGAAAGTTCGCTCCCGGTCAAGGACAACTGCGCCACGCGCAGAATGAAAACGTGCGGTCCTGTGCTACAAAGCAGGGAAAGGCCGCCAAGCTGAACTGCCTGCTTTCCTCGCTCTCCCTCCTGCCGGTGTGTCCCTTTGCTACTCGATGTCCCTCAGGCATGGAGACGCTTGAGGGGCCTGCAGGGGTCCCGTACCCTGACACTCTGCATACACGACAGGGCCCCATGGCCTATTGAATTGTCCCCTCCTGCCAGCCGCTGCTGGACTGGTGTGCCCTGCCTCCCTCCCCTGGCCGGCCCCCACTGTGGCAGCTGGGAGACTCCCAGGGGGAGCCCACCCTCTGAGCGGGAAATCAGCAGGTGCTGAATTAGGGGGGAGGAGAGGCCTGCCCCATGCTGGGTCCTGTCAGCTCAGGGAAGGGTGAGACAACGCCCTGCTGTGTCCTGGGCCCCAGGTCCCAGCCGGGGAAGATGGGATGGTCGGAGCAGTGGCTGCTGCGAGGGAGGGAGGAGAAAGGAGGAGGCCAGCCGGCTGGCCTGGGAGCGGGGCTGGGACCCTCCCAGAAGATGAGGACAGAAGGGGCCATATGGGAGCTGAGCTCCCTGGAGTGCGCTCCTCGTCCCATCAGACCTCATTACAAACCCTAACGTCAAGGGTGCCCCTGGGAATTTCAACACCGTGAGTGCAGGGCGTTAAACCCCAAGGCAGGGGAAAGGCGAAGGGGACCCCACTCATTACAGACCCAGCAAACCGGCCCCTTCCGGGCTGTTACAGATGCCTGAATTCTGAAAGACCTCAGGCTGCCCTCTACCCAGAGTCCTGGGGACGCGGGCGCAGCTGCCAGTACCGCGCCCTCTGGGCCAGGAAGCCTCCGCCATGGAGTCTGGCGCGTGGAAGAGAGGTTGCAAGCAGCCGGGCTCAGAGCTGCCCGGGGAGAAGCGTGAATGTAGGAAGAGTCATGGGAGCTAGACACTCCGATGAGCCCTTTACACACGGAATTTCCGTTAATCCTCCTTGGGGCTCTTTGAGGGGCGTATCGTTATAACATCCTCATTCTCGAGATGAAGGAAGTGAGGTTCAAAACCGTATGCAACCCGTTCAAGGTCATGTACTTAAAAAGTTACTGTGACATTGACATCTACATTTGTCAACTGTCCTGTTTTTTATTCCAGAAAATAAAAAACACCTCAGAGCAGAGCCTTGACTAGTTCTAGGCGGCAGGCTGGGGCTGATTTGGGGGGTGCAGTGGCATGAATACCATATACTCTGGATACCCATGTTCTCAGCGAACTTGAGGGCGCCATCATGACGACTTACATCTGCTGGGCTGGTGGTGTCACAGGTGCAGGGATTGAGAGCTCCCTGGATTGCTGTCCCTCCTTTCTCCTTGTGACATCTGTAGACAGCCCAGGTGTAAGTAGGAACAGTCATGGTCCACCTCGCCGAGTGCAGACCAGGCCGCCCCCTAAGCTGTCTGGAGGTTTGGGGTACGTCAGCCTCAGCACTACAGCAGAACCTCACAGCAACCCGGACAGGCTGGCGGGACACCTGTGACCTCTCTACATCGGCTCCAGATCTGACCTGAGAGGGGAGGAACACACTCCCACCCCTGGAGAGCCGGCCACAGACATGCATGGCCCCGGTCTGGTCTTCCAGCTCCCGGCTGGCTCTTCTTTCCACGACCCCAGGCAGACCCGCCAAACAGAAGGCTTGATGGAGGCCGAGGGCGGTTCAACATCACGTCCTCCTCCCTTGAACCTGGGAAGTGGAGCATGTAAATGGGCCTTCTTTGTAGATGCAGTTCACTGACCAAGAGCCGAGTGCCACGGCTTCCAAATATAAGTGACCCGCGGGTCCCCTCGAAGACACCCTGAGAGTTCTGCAGAGGCTTCCGTCAGCGATGGCCCCGAAAAGGAAGATGCTGTGTGCTGTCCTTGTCTCCTTCTTCATTTTGGCTCAGTGTCCATCAGGTAGATGAGGCTGGGTGGGATTCGGACCAGGCCGAGCGTGACATTCGATACTTGACGATTCTTCTCTGTGTCAACCTAGAATTGAGAGCAGTGGTCAGCTCTTCACTGTGCATCTCATGGGAATGTCTCTTGAACTTGCTGTGGAATTTTCTAAAAGAGCAAACAGCTATCCTTTTCTTTTTTTAATTTGGTTTTATTTTTTAAGTTTGTTTTGTTTACCAGCAGGGCTATGCTTCTGAAGTAGAATAAATATGCAACCTTTTTGACCTCTGTCCCTGGCAGCAGATGTGTGGGGTTGGGGATACTGCTTTCTATACACAGGGCTATTGCGTGCATTGATTTTCATTTCTAACATGTGCTCTGTTTTGAATTTAGGGTGCCAGGCAGGATTCGAGTATTCCCCGCAGTTCCCGGGAGGTAAGCCACGCCCCTTGTGCATGCAGTGTTCACCTCTGGGAAGTCTGGCCTGCCAGCTGTCTCTGATCTCTGGGGACAATGGGGGCTGAAGGGGGCAGCAGTGGATACAGAATGGCCTCCAGTTCCACTAACTAGTTTCTTTTCCTCCTCTTGTTCCCAGCATCGTATTTGGATTTTCCCATTTCACAGAGAACTCTCTTTGTTACTAGACTGTAATTTTAGTCAGAGGTTTGGATTTTGGTGGTTACTCCCATTAGCTCACGGTCATGCCTAAGCCAAGGTCGCAGGATTCAGCTTGTACCAGCCGCTGAGCACTGCTCTGGAGACATGCTTATTCAGCTCTTACAGGCTCTTTCCGAGATCCAGTAAAGTGGGTGACGAGTGTATACCACTGATCTAAGAGGGGTCACATAAGGGAGCAAGGGCATTCATTGACAATTCACCCTTACAGAAGAGTGTTCTTAACAAATAATCTGCTGATTGTGTGTGTGTGTGTGTGTGTGTGTGTGTGTGGACTCATACAGAACAGAAATAGATATTCTTGGGTAATTGAACACAAAATTTAAAAGTGTTTGGACAGAATTCCAGAGTGAGAAAAAGTAAGGTTGATCCTAGTCACTGAGTGCTTACGCTGTACCAGGCTGTCTAGTAACGACACATAGGTTAACTCATTTAATCTCCAGAGCATCCTGAGGAGGTAGGTACTCTAGCCACCCCTTTTACAGTCCTGAAGCAGACGTAGATGAGATGGTAAGTAACTTTGCCCAGCGGTCACAAATAATAAGTGCAAAGCTAGGCTTCCAACTGAGGCCATCAGAGTCCCAAGTTTTAATTCTGCGACTGTCAGCTGGGTAGCACGGCTCCCAACAGCGCCCTGAAGTAGAGATGGCATCCATGGTCCCCAGCACACTGTGCAGCACGGGCCTGGGCGGTCAGACCCACACCGGCTGAGACGCGCCCACGCGGCCAGAGAGAATCAATTTGCCCGTGCCAGTGGGTACCCAATGCCAGTCAGCCCTGCGTGTAAACTTATCCGGAGAGGGTTATTGGGGTGATGGGTGGGACAATGGATGTCCAAGTTCTGCCGCAAATGGGTTCCCAGAGATATAACCCCTGGCGTCCCTAGAGCAGGTCAGGTCAGAAAGACTGCATCACTTCGTGTCTTACCTGATTCTAAGGCTGAAAGTGCCGATAGGTCCCTGCCCTGCAAGTAGAACAGGCTGACGCAGCAAAGCACGGCTGTCGGTGAATGCTGGTGGAGGGCGGAGGAGCTGATGGGGGTGGGGACTCCGTGACAGGGGCGGGTAGACTGTGACAGGGGCGGGGACACCGCGGTAGGGGCGGGGACACCGTGACAGGGGCGGGGACTCTGCGGCAGGGGTGGGGACACCGTGACGGGGGCAGGGACTCCGTGACAGGGGCGGGTAGACTGTGACAGGGGCGGGGACACCGCGGCAGGGGCGGGGACTCCGCGGCAGGGGGACTCCGTGACAGGGGCGGGTAGACTGTGACAGAGGTGGGGACTCCACAGCAGGGGCGGGGACTCCGTAACGGGGGCGGGGACACAGCGTCAGGGGCGAGGACTCCGCGTCAGAGGCGGGGACTCCGCGACAGGGGTAGGGACTTCATGACAGGTGCGCACACCGCCGAAGGTCCCAGGGGAGGAAGGACGTGGGAACGCGGGAGCAGAAAACAAGAAAAGGAGGAGCTAGAAGTCCACAGGAAGTGAGGCGTGGGAGGTGTAGCTGTTGAGCAGAGAGCCCTTGGGGACCGCGGGATGGAACCATCGGGATGGTCGGGGGTAGAGAAGGAGGACTTCGGTGCTTTGTTTACAAATGTCGTCAGGAAGTTCCCCGCGGCATCTGCTGTGCTCAGATGAGCATCGCCCGTAGCACTGACATGGCTGTCGTCCGTCCCCTCTAGTCAAGGTCACCGGGGATCAGGATTCTCGGTGGCACCAGGTGTGATGTGATGAGTGTATGCGGAGAAGGGGGAGGTGATGGAGGCTTGGGCTCACGAGAGCAAAGGCTGGGGAGTGGGTTCGACTCTGACCAGTGGACTTCTCCAATGGGCAGACAAGGTCATCCCCAAGGCAACAGCTCAGTGGAGAGACAGCGGGGGTGGGGCGGGAGGGAGCGTGTGGGCGACCTGCCATCGGGGACACTGGCCTGTGGGGTCCACAATTGCTCTGAGGTTTAGGAAGAGAGAGGTTATTAGGAAAGAGAATAAGGGGTCACAATATACGTGCTGTCCCTGGAGAACCAGATGAGCAAAGGAATTTTCCTTTGATGGCAAGGACGCTGCCTTCCTGGCCCAGGAGAGTCGGCCTGGAAGTTCCTTGTGGTCTGTAGTAAAGCTTCTGCTTCCAGCGCCAACAGAAAGAGCTACTTGAGGGAGTAGTGTTTGACAAAATCGTCTCGCATCAGTTAATTCCATTTCACGCCTAAAACAATGTAAACGTGGACAAGTATGTATGTGTAGCACGTCCACCTGACAACTGAGAAGGCTGAGGTGAGGCCCCTTCCTAACGACACGTGGCCATTACCAGACCCAAACAAGAACTGACCCTGACTCTTTCCTCCTCCAAGGATCTTTCAGAACCACACGGTGTCCCTCCCATTTCCTCATGTGGCCTCTATGGCAGGGTCAGGCATGCACTGTGACAGTTCTGCAGCATGTATGACATTGACAGGGATTCCTTTTACCAGGCAGGGCTATACATACAAGGAGAACGGTCACAGTACCTCTTGTTTGCTAAAAAATGAACTCTTTCCAACTTCATTTTGAAAAACAAAACAAAATACCAGAGCTCTTCGACAACCTCAGCTGGTTTCTGACAACGCTCTTTATAAAGAACCATACACGCACCCCTCCCCCTCCGTGTCCCTGGACCTGTGCCCCCCCCTTCCCCCAGGGTCCCGGGGAAGGCACACGAGCGGCTCTCTCTCGGTGTAGGTGACTTTGCTGTTTGTGAGTCGTGCAGGCTGGGCCGAGGCAAGTGCAGGAGGATGTGCACTGAGTCTGAGAAGGTGACCGGCCATTGCAAGCTGAACTTCTTCTGCTGCCGGGAGCGGGTCAGGAAGCCCGAGCCGCGCTCACCAGGCCTCTGGAAAACAACGGGGAATTCAGTGAAAACTGGAAGTTTGGTGGCTTAACACAGTCACGCATCGAGTGAGTGTCAGCGTCCTTCTCATTTCTTTCTCTCTTTGTCTTGTTTTTTTGTTTATATTTTAAGATGCATTTTTTTTTTATAAAGGCAGACATGAGCAGGCACCTAATTGCTTGAAGACATGAGAGACTCCTGGATTTCAAGCAGACACTACTACGTATATTTGTAGCGTATTTAATAATTTATTTATTTATTTTTTAAAGCTTTCATTTATTGAATTTTAGAGAGAGGAGCAGGAGAGAGAGAGAAAGGATGAGGGAGGAGGGAAGAATGGGAAACATTACCTTGCTTGTTGTATGTGCCTGGATTGGGCAAGCCCAAGGTCTTGAACTGGTGACCTCAGCGTTCCAGGTCAACACTTTACCCACTGTGCCACCACAGGTATGGTGTTTAATAATTGATGAAACTTTCCCCCATACTTTCAGTATAGACTCAAAGTCACCATATGAGGTATATTTTGTTATCTCCATTTATGCTGAAAGAAACCGTGACTCAGAGAGGCTGTCACTTCCCCAGGGTCACAGCTGAACCAGTAAAGGGTGCACAAACCACTGTCATGATCCGGGTATCTATCTCTCTGTACTAATCCTCACAAAACAGTAGAACGCCTGTGACTGGAAAAAGTGGGTTCCTGTGGCGTCGTGGGAAGAGAGTTTCAGGGACACTCATGAAGGAGGATTTGAGCAACAGTGGCCAGGTTTATTAGAGTGGAAACAAAAGCAGGGTTTAGCACAGAAGAGGCCAGATCACAGCAGCGGGTGTGAGCCTAGCTCGGGCTGCCTAGACTCAGGAGAGGAAGTCACAGAGGCAATGGAAGGGCCCCTGGAGCTCAGGAGCAAGAAGCAAGGAGGACACCCTTGGGAGAAGGGGTGGGGAAAGGCGTGGGCATAGAGCCACAGGGCACAGATGCCTGGGAAGAGGCTGCACTCCCGCTGAGACGCCCCCCACCCCACTGGGTAGAGCAAGTTCACTGCCCCCAAGGACACCTCGCTCAATGCCTCATCCACAACCAGGTGATTCAGCTCTGTCTCGCTGGGGAAGAAGTCCAGTTTCTGGGACCACAGACCCGCACTTGTGCCCAATAGGCCCAGGAGGGTCAGCTCCCGAAGCCACACACAGTGCCATTGCCCATGAGGCACCGATAACCCAGCTCCATCTCTGCTCCTAGCTGGCATTAAAGTCCTTCGCTGTGCTACCTTGGGCAAGTTACTTACCTTCTCTGTGCCTCCTTTCCCCATCAGCATGTTCCTGGCCACGGCTCGAGGGATTGATGCGTACGGCACTCTGGCCAATGTGACTGACACAGCAACAAGCCTATGTTCAACTTCTACACGTCTCCTTGGGATTTGGAAAGAGGAGGCTTTCTTCCAAATGACCCAATCTCTTTCCTGTCTTTCCCCAGGCCTGGGCGGGTGCCCTCCCCCTATCCGATCCCTGGGTTTCCCAGGGGCTTATGCGCTTCTCCCGTCTGATCCTTTCCCAGACTTGCCCAGGCTAGGACCCCCCCCCTTCTGGTCGCCGTTTCGGCTTCTACTGAGTACGTGACCGTCCCCCTGTGCAGTCTTGCCTCATATTGTGCATGCCCTCGGTGAAAGCAATTCTCCCTCTCCCCATGAGCCCCTCAGAACGGTGCCCGTTGCCCGCTGGGGTGACTGAGAAGTGTGTTTCCTGCCTACTCGGATGCCCAGAGTAACTGCGAAACTGTCCTTCCCCAGTTCATCCGGCTTAGTCAGATGTCTGGCTCCCTTCTCTCTTGTTAACACCTAACCGGCTGCCTAGTGAGGCGCGGCTGTGATAACGGAGTGACAATTCTGCAGGGTACAATAAAATGCTTCCATCCCCACACCACGTCTCGGTAGACCAGCACGTTGTCATGTCCTGACACCGGCACCCGTAAAGCAACCCACACTCACTCAGGTTGTGTCTGTGACCCCACTGGCCTTGCTTGCTTCTTGCCAGTGACTGAAAAGGTAAGGGATAAATTTAATGTTCAGCATGGAAGGCCCCTGAAGGGCTGGCTGCCTACCTTTTCTGCCATCTGAAATAAAACGTAGAGCTAGCTTCCCACAGTGAAGGTCAACACGACCAGCCCTCTGAGTGGTGACGCAAACTTGACCGCTTGGTTTGGACATGGGCGGGTGAACCCTGAGGCTCAGCAACAACTGAGTGGACCACTGTATCCTTGGTCTCTGTCCACGTGACCCTGTTTCCTGTCCTTTCCCTGCCCTGCTCCGTGTAACTGACCCTTCTCTCTGCAAGTGACATGCTCCGAGCTGCCCGGCTTCTGGCTGCTTTAGTCCATGGAGGTGCCTGGGAATAGAACGGTAGATGGGGGAGGCAGGATGCAGGGCCTCTCTCTCTCTCTCTCTCTCTCTCTCAAGTGAGCCTGGCTGCAGCTGCGGCTCCATCTCCCTCAGCAGAACCCCTGCTTCTGCGTCCTCATATCTTACGGCAGGCCTGCTGCGGGGGGCCCCTCCTGGACGCCGGCCTCACTCCTAGCCCTGCACTAACCTGCTGTCCACTGCCCGGCCACAGGGCAGTGGGGCATCCCAGCCGGGGCTGATGTTGGGGTGGCTCCATTTTGCATGCTTTGCTTTGATGACACTTCCTCACCAGACATTCACGTGAAATGATCACTATCGAACTACCTGGTGTGCCAACGGTTTTCATGCCCGGAGCCCGGCTGAGCCAACTTTCAGGTTGTCTCCGTGGTCGGATCTGCAGACATCTGGTCAACCGTTCTCCAGAAGAGGTCTAAGAGATGACACAGGAACCTTGAAAGAGCACAGACATGTGCTGCCCAAAAGGCGGTCCACCTTGGCATGCGACTTTTATTTATTTTACTCTATAACAAAGTGCTATACACATAGTAACTCAGAGCCGTACACGTACACACTATCCCACAGCCCCGTGCGTCTGAGGTCTGGGCATGCTGGAGCTCAGGATTTCACAAGACTGGAAGCACAGTGTTTGCTGGGACTTTCATGTCGTAAGACAAGAGATCCTCTTCCGAACCCACGTATTGTGGCCGTTGGGAGCATGCAGTCACTTGCCATTGCTGGCCCGAGGTCACTGCATTCTTGCACGCTGCCAGGCAGCGACTAACTACTCTGAACGGGCTGAGGCAGCCTGGAATTCCATGCCCTGTGGCTTTTTTTCAAAAAGTGGCAGCCTTCCCCTTTCAGGGCAAGGCAGGAGAGTCTTTCTCCTGCTTCTAAACACTTCAACCCTTTTTGACAGCACAGAGGAGGAGGAGGAGGACACAAAGTGACACAGAGCCAAGTTAGTCTCTGCTGTTGAAATCACGTTACTGTTGATTCAAACTACAATATTTAAAATGAACCTCAAGTTGTTTATGAAATAATTCAAAAATATGTAGCAAAATAAAGAACAAGGGAATTAAATGGTGCACCAGACAGCACCTAATTCACACAAAAGAAGGCAGTAATGGAGTCATAGAGCGACCCAGAAGATATAACATAGAGAAAACAAATGGCATAACAGCAGATGTAAATACCACCTTCTCGATTATGACATTCAATGCAAAATTAATTAAACACTCTGTTGGGCAAATGAGTTTGTAAAATTTGTATTTTTCGAGTACTCATTTTTTTAAATTCATTTTAGAGAGGAGACACAGAGTGTGAGAGAGAGAGAGAAAGAGAGAAAGGGGGGAGGAGCTGGAAGCATCAACTCCCATATGTGCCTTGACCGGACCAGTGCAGGGTTTTGAACTGGCAACCTCAGTGTTCCCAGGTCGACACTTTATCCACTGTGCCACCACAGGTCAGGCTCAAGTGTACACATTTTTATTGTTAAAAAATGGTGTGTGTGCTTGCCCTCAGAGCAGGGCAGTTGATTGGAAATTATAGATGGCATTCCTGCTTGGGAGGAGCCATTGTTTTGCTAACACTTGCTGGAGGAGGGGTCTTTGTGGGCCCAGCCAGTTTTGCAAGGAGAGTGGAAAGGATGCAGAATGCTGAGGAAGAAGCCAGTTTGTGCAGAGAGAGAGAAGGTGTGCAGATGGGGAACCAGAGCGGAGGGGCTTTGTAAGCTCCTCTGAGGCTGGTGGGGCCTTTGGTTCTAGGAGGAACTGGAGAAGGTTCTCCTGGTTGTGGAACTGGAGAATGTGTCAAGGTTTTGGGAGCCCTGAATGAAAGGGAAGTGTTTCCCCTGTGTGTTTTCTCATTGGCCGGTGTGAGACTGTAATAAATGGATGGCCCACCATTTTTTGGCTCCAACTATTCGGGCAGATAGTTTCTTTACTATCTGCCCGAATCCGATTAGAACCTGCATGGCCACAATGGCAGCGGTGGCCCCTGGCCTTACACACTCCAATTAGAGGCCGACAGTATAACGTTTTTTTCTTTTTAAAGATCCAACTGTATGCTGTGAGCAAGAGGCTCGCTTTAGATTTGGTAGTTATATTAATAACAAACAAAACATTTTAAGAGAAAATTGTAACCAGGGACAAGAAGAACTTACCATAATAGTAAGAGTCAATCAGGCAAGAAGACAATAATTATAAAAATAGGTGCACCTCACAAGGGAGCCTGAAACTATATGAAGTGCACACTGACAAAATAGAAAGAAAAAATAGGTACTTCCACAATATTACTAGGAGATTTCAATACCCCACTTTTAACGATGAATAAGACAACTGGGAAGGAAATCGGCAGGGAAACATAAGATTTGAAGAACATTGTATACCAATTAGACCTCACAGACATCTGTGGCACACCGCTCTCAACAGGAAATATATATTCTTCCCAAGTACACATAAAATATTCTCCAGAATGGAAAAAAAAACCTCAATAAAATTAAAAGCCTCAATAAAATTAAAAGAACTGAAATCATACAAAGTTTGTTCTCCAAACACAAGAGAATAAAAGAGAATTTGGGAGAGTCACAAATAGGTGGCAATTAAATAACACCCCCCCCCAAATAAAGAGTGAACTGAAGGAAAAATCACAAGAGAAATAGAAAACATTTCAAGGTGGATGAAAACAGAAATGTAATTCTCGAAAGTTATGGAACGCAGCTAAAGCGTTGCTGGGGGCGGGAGCTCATAGTTGCAAATGCCTGGATTTTGAAAGAAGATCTCAAATCAATAAACAAACTTTCCACCTTTAGAAGTTACACACGAAGAGCCAACTAAACCCAAAGCAAGCAGAAGAAAGGAAAAAATACAAGATAGAGCGGAAATAAATGAAGGAGAGACAAAGAAAACAATAAGGAAAGTCAACAAAACCCAAAGTCTGGTTTTTTTTGAAATGATCCACAAGATGGGCAAACCTCTAGCTAGACTGACCAAGAAAAAGAGACAGCATACTCAAATGAATAAACTCTGAAACTACTACTGACCTTGCGCGAACGAAAGGCATGATAAAGGGGTGCCACAAACAACAGTGGGTTGACATTTTAGATCAACTTAGAGGGAATGCATATATTTCTAGAAAGACATAGTGAGGGCTCAAAAAAAAAGGTTAGTACTTTTCCTCCTGCTTTCTAAGATCTTCTAGCTGGACTAACCATCAAACGAACAAGCCGGATTAACAGGAGAAAATGAAACACACGCACTTGGGGAATTCACAGGAGCACGGAAGTTCCAAGGACAGCGAGCTGGCCCGGAGTAGAAGACCCTCTGGGCGAAGGAGAAAAGGGGGCGACAGAGTGTTGGAATTCAGAAGGGAGAGTGGGCGATTCCCATGTGGCTGAGGAAGAGGGGAGCACAGATGGTAGAGCCCCCCCCCACGCCCACCCCCGGCTGGAGACTCCGAAGCTCTGAGAGAACAGGGGGTATCCAGCCAACAGCCCCCGCCTGAAGCCCTCCTGCTCACTACACTTGATTCAACTTAAATAAGACGTCTTTAAAATTCCTTGCCCGTGGCAGGTTTTCTCTGTCCGTCTCTTGGGCAGGAAAGCGGGGAAGGTCAAATGTTTTGTCTGAGTCAGTTTCCTAACAAACAGCTTAAAATGAATACCCCCAACAGGCAACACCAGGATGGCACAATTTTGGTCCCGTCAGCCTAAGTACCAAATGCACTGAAGAGGGAAGTAGAAAATCTGAACAGACCTCTGACAAGGAAAGAACGAAATAGTGACAAGAAAACAAACCTCAGTGTAACCCCCGGGACCAGACAGCATCGCCAGTGAGTTCTCAAGACCTGGCTCCATTGTATTCTGACTTGCATATCTTTTGGAGGGAAAGTTGGCTTCAGTTCCACTCAGGGATCTGCCTCATGTCCTGTGGCCCAGAGGCCCCTACGTGTGGCTTTCCTTTTTGCCAAGGGGACAGCTGGGGTGGAGGTGGTGGTGGTGGTGGATTGAAATCCCTTTTCCCCAGCCTCAACTTGTTTCTTAACCAGTGCTGTGTGTTTGCCCTTAAAGCGCTGGGAAACGGGGCTTGTTGCCCTTCCGAGAGAATTGTTTAAGGCATGTTTTTTTTTGTTTGTTTTTTCCCCAGGGAGGAGAAGGATTCTGGCAGAATTTTGTGCCTTTCTCACAGTGGCGACTTACTGCTCCCCTCCCTCCAGCCGACAGGACAGGACAGGGGACGCTTTCTCCAGACCGCCATCTCAGTTCCCTTACCTCTTGTGTGAACACCCGTGAGGCCCACAGAGAAGAACTCGGATGCTCCTGTGAATGCCGCTTTGGTCTGCGGCCCCAAGGGATTGCCTGAGCTCTTCCTAGTGCGCCCCTGCTCTGGGCAGCTCTTCACACTCTGACGGGAATCCCTTTGCCCCGTGTCTGCCAGGGTCCAGCTCAGGTAAGCGAGGGCTCAGGCCTTACTCTTCCTGGCGTTTCCTGTCCTGGATTTGGGGGGAGTGGTTTTCTCAGAACCTCAGTTTTTCAATGCGTTCCGTGAGCTCTGAATACTACTGACGGCTCACCCTGCGTGAGTTTCGGCGTGTGCCTGGCCGACGTGGCCACGTGTTCTTTCCCATCTTTCTACTTCAGAAGCAGAAGCCAACCGTTAAGGAAAAAAAGAAAAATCAATGAAGTAAAAAGATAAAGAGATATTCAAGTTGTCTGCTAATTTTTGTGTCAATTTCGTTAAGTTGAACTTTTCAGGGAATTTTCCCATATGATGTCAGTTGCCGACAGTTTAGGCGGCAAAGTGTTAATATTCGTTTTAGTCGGAGAAGGCTTTCTCATGCGCGTGGTCTCTGACCTCCAGTCAGCCGCATGAACATGGATTTGGGGCTTGGAGCCCTACCTTACCAAGGGATCAAGAGCCCACGTGGCCTGGACCAGGATTATCACCTCCTGGGGCAGTCTCTTGTCTTAGTTTAGGCCCAAAGAATTCTCTCTCGTCTTTGCTGGAGTGTGTGTGTGTGTGTGTGTGTCGAATGGCACCGGCCGACATCACTGTGGCCTCTGTCCTCTGATGGAGAGGCAGGGTCCCCTCCTCTGCAGCACGAGACGGTGTCTGCCGCCCTGCACCGGCCAATTGTTAAGCAACGGTTGTTCCAGGCACCGATTAGTAACTGCCGGGCAAGTTTGATAAGAGAGTAAGCCGCACAGGACATATTAGATTAGAAGAAAAGGAATGGTGGCTATGGATCTTACAGAGACGGTGAGGAGACGCCTAGGCAGAGAGGCAGACTAGAGTATTCTAGGCGAGAAGGCAGGGTGCTCTGCCTTCCTCCCCCACAAATGTTACGCAGGTAAAACCTGGCCCATCAGCCCACACGTATTTAATGGGGCGTGCAGAACAGTGGATTCTCACTGACCGTTACAGACCCGAGTTGACCCCTCGCCCTTTGGGAGCTGTCGGGCTTGTTTGAGTCAGCTGCTTGTGAAAAGAGCTGGGCTCCGGCTCCAGCACCTCCTTGACCCTCCGTCCACTGATGCCGGGCACCATGAGGATCTTTCTCCTCACGGTCACCGCCCTCATTCTTCTTGCTGTGACTTTCTCAGGTAAGAGGGAAGTCCTCAGAGATGCGAGGAGGTCATCCTTAGAGATGCAGGCTCCGTCTTTTGAGAAGGAAGCTCAGCTTTTGGAAAAGAGGCATGACTCACCTCCTATTTCAAAAAGGACCCAAGATGAACCAGTTACTGGAAATCCTTCCCTGAGCACAGACAAGACAATGGGACCAGGCTGACCCCAGACCATCTGCAGCCAGAGAGGATCTAGTTAATGTCCCTAAAAGCCCCACAAGGGGCTCAGACTTCTTGCCAGGGAGAGCTCTTTCCTTCTCCGTCATCTTCCCCACCCCCCCGCCCCCCACCTTCAGTGTCTGCCAAAGAGATTGCTGTAAAATGAGAGAAAATCCCAGTGGCTACATTCCAATTTGCCATTCTACACGTGTGACTCTCCCATGCACTTTTAAAGATGCTCTAACAGGAAATGCTAAAAGGTAAGTAAAGAACACTAAAAAGTAAAAAACAAACAAAAAGCTACGTGGAAACGGCTCACCTGTTTTCACTTCTCTCACTGGTCCACACAGAAACACAGTGCCAGGATCTGATTAGATAAGTTTCCATGTGCCGGGCGAAGGCTCAGAGGGTCCTAGAACTAAAAGTCAGAAGGAAAAAGTAACTTACTGTTTGGGGACAGTTTTAACAACCTCTCTGCTTACGTTAACTGCTTAAACAGTATATGCTCTGTACGCTGATACTTAGCTATTATTATTGTTCTCATCATTATTGTTCTTGTTATCTGCCCCCATTCCATAGTTAAACACCTTATCCATCTGTGAGCTGACTGCCAAGATGCCTGACAAATTTTAGTGATCTATGTAACTCACAATGTCCCGGTTCAACTCTGGACTGTTTCACCATTTTCCCTCGTACACTGAGTAGAAATCTAAGTCTTTGTCATTTTCTCCCCATTGCTGGACATTAACAAGCCTAATGCCTCTTCAACATGATGATCTCTCGTGTACAGGACAGCTAACGCGCACCTTTTCCCTCCCAAAGTTGTTCTTTCCAAGACTGACTATTTCTCTTTTAGAGGGTAACTTCCAACGTCTTCGACTATTTCTCCTCTGAGAATACATGATCACCACTTTTCTTCAATCATTCCTCTCTGAAATATTTTCATTCTCTTCCGCTTAGATTCTTTGTTCTGAATGCACACACATTGCTTATGTTGCTCTAATTGTGCTTGCCCGAGCTATTCAGTGGACCCTCCTTACAGAGCGGCTTAGTCCCACATTCCTTTTACCTTTGGGCCCGAAACTGTGAAACTGCACACACAACCACACGCCAGTGTGTAGGGTTCATCCTTGATCTGCTGACAACGTAAATACCATGTCGTCTCCACTTTTTGCTAAATACCAGAGACGATTAACTTGGAGACATGAAAAAAAAAAAAAGTCATTTATTGGAAAGTCTTGTTTATTGAAGCTAAAAGTATATCGTTTCTTTCCCAAAAGAGCCATTCTGTTCTTATACCCTAGAAATGAATAGGACAGAGGGAACTCTGTTTTCTTTTTCTTTTTTTTCCTGTGAGTCTGTTTTTCCTAAGGGACTCTCCAGCCAGGACACTGCAGAGACTGTGCAGGATCTGAGCTCAGACACAGCTGTTCAGGGGCCATCTGCGAACTGGAGAGGTCTAGTCTAGTCTGTCTCCAGCGGCTGCGTCGTCGGGGGTCTGGCTGATGGGATGTGTCTCGTGGTCATTAATTACCGGATCACTGAACACGGTTTGCTTTCTTCACGTAGCCAGGGCAGGAGTCCACAGGCAGCTGCTCTGTAAGAAGATGAACGGTCGCTGTGAAGTCACCTGCCTTTCCTTTGAAGATAAACTCGGAGGCTGCAGATCTGACCTGACACCGTTTTGCTGCAGAAAGAGGCAAAAAAATTAAACCGTCGGCAGAAGCTACAAAACAAAGAAGTCAGAGACCGTCGGGTGGTTGTGGGCTCCTTGCGGCGAGCCTACCTGGGCCTCTTCTCCTCGCCCTCCACGTCGTGGACTCTCTGACGCTGTCTGTCCCCTTCCCAGTGCTGCAGGGACCGCCCTTCCCGGCTGGAGGGCGTCTGAGAGGGAGGGCGCTCCATCTTGCTCACTGGTGAACCCGCAGCCGCTGGTGGAGGGCCTAGGGACTATTCCATTGATGGAGCGATTTAGAGGGTTAGGAGATTAGATAGATAGGTTGGAAATGTTGGCCAGACCTTGCACTGAGCGGTCAAGTGCTCGTCCTGGCTTCAAACACCTGTGTGAGCCGGGCCGTCTCTGCCGAGATTCTGTGACCTGAGGGAATGAGGTGTGCGCTGGACACAGTGGCGGCTGCCTCAGCAACAGTGTGTCCTGAACCCCTCCCTTCCTCAGCAGCAGGTGTTCCGACTGTCCCCCGCTCCTCGTCGGACCTAGAGCCTGCTCAGGCTCCACAGCAGAACCCCTGCTGGCCCTGGACGGAGGGACCCCTTCTCTCTGGGCCCCTGCAGTCTGGATTTGTCAGAGTGTACGGTCCCTAAGACCACTGCGTTCCACACCCTCATAAGAGCTGGGGAGACCTGGACTCAGGGAGACCCCACCGTCACTGGCTTACTGACTGTGGAGTCAGGCGTGTGCTTTTTGCTCTGTATCCTTAGCCTGTCCATAAAACGTGTGCAGGATGTGGACAGAGGAGAAGGCCCTTTCCAAGGTGGAAGCTGAAACCAGCTGCAAAACAAAACAAACAAAATAGAAAATCAAACTGTCCCCACAGCCCACACCCAACCGTGATCCTGTGATAACTGCCCCAATGGGCTCAGTTCTCAGGCAGAGCAAAATATCTGTCACATGCCATTTTCACTATAAAAGGTTTATAGCACACCCTTCCAGAATGAAAGATAACCACCCCCCCCCCAGTTCCACTCTAGAGAATTTTCTTACCTATTTAATAAAGCTTGCTTCCTATAGAGATATCCATACAAGAGAAAAAACTAAAACACAATTTCCTGGAACAAGAAAGCATGTAAAAGGTTTGGAATAAGAAATAAAAATGTGCTTTATTAAAAACCATGTCCCGACATCGCTGTCTGCTGGCACGGTGCCCGCTGTTCTCTCCTGACGGACATGCACGAGGAAAACGGGTGCAGGAAGTAGAGGAACTGTCCCAGGCTCTGCGACTTTCCCGGACGTCCCTCGTCCGTGGACTCGGATAAAACACAAGCTGCCTTCCACGCTGTAAATGTATATAAGCTCCTCCCCTTCCCTCTGGCTCCCTTTCTCTCCTTCAGTGCCACGTGACCGGAAATGTCACGTGCACGTTCTGTTTCCAGGGTTTTCGCACCCCTATTAGCTTCATGACCTAGAGAGATGTTCTCTGCCTGCATCACGCTGCTGGTCCCTGTCTTAACAAAGAGACCAGCGACCTCACAGACATGTCAGTCGCTGTTCTCTTACTACTGACGCTGGGACGGCCCCCAGGGGTGCTGGGAGCAGCCCTCAGCCCCTTGGTCCTTCCTGAAACTGTCCCCCTGCAACCCGCCTCCTGCTCCACCTCGCCCTCCCCCACCCGCCAGGGCTGACATCTTCCGGAAGTGTTAATCCCCGTTCTCCCCTCATTCTCAGACTCCTCTGCTCCCTCTTCCCACTCCCCTTGCTGCAAACTCTCTTCTCTCCGAGGACAGGAGCAGGGCTGTGGCTTTTCCTCCAGCTTCTCCTGCTGCAGCTTCTCCGGCATCTTGCGGACTCCCGAGCACCCCCAAAGGAACGGCCGCACCCAGGCGCTGTCCCCTTGGTCCTCAGAGGGTCGCCATGCTCTGATGGGCTTTGCTGTGCACCCCCTGGTGCCTGCTGGTTCGTGTCTCCTCCCAGGGGCCTGAGCATCGGCTGCAGGGGGCCTCCTCATCATTTGTCTGAGCCCCGGTCATAGAGCCCTCCTTCTTGACAGTGCTGAGCATCCTTCCTGGGGTGCACGCAGCTCAGAGGTCTGAGCCCCAGCTGCACTGTGTCCCTACACACAGGTCCAGCCTCCAGCTGCAGGCCACTAACTGTCACCCCTCCCAACAGGGCCTTTCCCCCACTGCTCCCTCAGACCTAGAGGCGCTGAGTGTACCCCATGGTTTGCATCTGCGTGCCCTTTCAACCTGCCCGTTCCCGTGTAACCAATGTGTGCACGAACTCCCTTCTCTTTCAGACACCGGCGTGGTCTCTGTGTACCTGCAGGGGCTGCTCTGAAAAAGCCCACCCAAACTTCTAACCCCGACTTCTTGCTGAGGGTTATTAGGCGGCTGGTCTTCCCTCGGCGGATTTCTGGAAGAACAACCTGCCTGTATTGCAGTTTATTACTATCTTTCTCAAACTCGCCTTCATGTAACAGCCTAGGTCTTCACAAATACGATTATCATTCACTGAGACACTCGGGTTAAAAGCGGCTTACTCAGGAACGCTTCCAGCCCTCATAAACCACACAATGTACTCGTCACATAAGTCTACACACATGGTTCATTTTCATTCCCACACGGTGGTGTGGCATCCTTCCTCAGGTCCCCGTCGCTGTCAGCCCGCTGTGGCTTGCTCCGCTAAACTACTTGAGCCTCATGGCCGTTATCGTCACCACAAGGTTTACGTGGGATGTTGGGGTTGGATGTTACAAGGAATAAAGAATAGTTGCACCTTCTCATGTTGCATACGTGTGCAGGCATGACCACCTGCATACACTACCCCCCATGCACACGCCATGTCAGTAGTTCAATCATACACACCGAGAGTGAGACTCACACTCAGATTTATCAGAATACCTAGGACACTAAGCTATTAGAGCTGGACACAGCCTTGGAGAGAATCCAAGTTGGTGTGTCCAGAACGAGACTGATGATGCTTATGTACAATATTTCTTAAAAAAATATCCGTGCTCTTACACCACATTCTGGTTCTCTATATCTGGACCCAAAAGGCCAAACCACTGGGGTGAAATTCTAAATCTCCATCCCTCCCCCTCATGGAAGTGTGGGTCACCACTGCGTCTCAGATGCTACTCTGTTCAGTGATTGACAGCTCTCAAACATCACTGCATAGGTTGCTTTTAAAATTCAGATTCTTAGAGCTGACAGCCCAGTGGGAGACCTGGGGAATTCAGAGCAGGCGTGGGGTGAAGGATTTTCACTGGAGTTACTGGAACCTGAAGAGAGTTCACAGACAAATGTCCTGTTCTTGGTTAAGCTTTGATCGCTTTATACGTCTAGACTAACTCACTCAACTGCAATTGAAGGATTGTTGATATATTTCTGTTGTATTGCCAATATGTCGGTAGCTTATGTTCTTATTTCACAATTATTTTAATTCAAATCTGCTACTTCCCATTATTCTGGGGAACAGAGCATCCGAAAGAACAAAGGCTGTCTGTTTCCCTTGAAGTCTTTCCCCTGCTCCTAGGGGACCCCGCCATTCCCTGGACATGCTTAATGAGGTATTAAAGTGGCCTCATTATCCAAACAAAGATATTCCACTGGCCATAGCAAGTTGCTGACTGAAATGAAGCCATCTGCTGCCTGTCTCTGTGGACACCGTTGCCCACGAGAGAACACTGTCACTCTTATTTGCCATATTCTTCTTTTTTGAATTGAGTCTCAGGTAATAAGGAACAAATTTATATCATCAGCCATGGCAAGTTTAGAGAATCTGAGAGCTTGAGAGAATCCTGCACACAAGACACAATCCCCAGGGCCTGTACACACCAAGAAGGGACCCCATGGCAAAGTCACCTTCTCCTGAGTGATCTCTCTTTACTGTGTGGACCACACACGAGGGCAGGTGAACACTGACCTAGACACGATGCAGTGAGAGGCTTTGCAGGTGTCTAGAACCCTCTCATGTTCTCCACTGAAATAGCACAGGATCGGGGTCATGGCAAATGGGCCATTTTCCTAATAGTTCTTTACCTTCAAAACTGCTGTGTGTGCGTCTCCAGGAGTGAGTGATTTTGAGCTACTGGCAAGAGATGGCATGACAAAGGTCTGTGGACTCAAAGGCAGGTGGTAGGGACCTGCTTGTTGGGACCCCTCTGAGCTAAGAAGACAGACCCAACCTTCCTGCTCTTTAGCAGTGACTCTGTCCCTATGGCTTTATGTCAGCCCTTGGCTTTCCCTGCTGCCTTTTAGCCCCTGGTCTTTCCACATAGAACACACACAGAGGGATTCAGGCTGACGCTGCAACGGGGCGCCTGTGACATTCCAGGTCGACACAAGGACCGGAGGTGTTCCCAGCATCCTCCCCAAACAGCAGTCGGGAGTCTGCTCTCGGTCGGGCGTTGCAGACCTACAGATAAGTGAGTCACAGTCTCAGTAGAAATCTCTATTTTATCCGCCTCCCATTGGCTCAGCAAAAGGTATTGGGTTTAGAAAGGACAAAGAAACTATGGTTGGTTGTGGAAACTACAGGGAAGTTTTCCATCGGAAACTTCAGAGCAGGAGGAGATGCCACAACCCTGGGTTTGAAGATGCAGGAAGGGGAGGTCGCTTGAGACCCTGGAAAAGGCGAGAAACAGATAATCCTGTAGGGCACCAGGGGGCGCTCTTCCCTGCTGATGGCCTTGAGGTTAGCAGCCCCATAGGACTCATTGGGGGCTTCTGGCCTTTGAGACTATATATATATAAACTCAGTTGGTTAGAGCACCATCCCAACATGCCAAGGTTGTGGGTTTGATCCCGGTCAAAGCTCAAGCAAGAACTAATCAATGAATGCATAAATAAGTGGAAAAACAACCTGTTTTCTCTCTCTCTCTCTCTCTCTCTCTCTCTCTCTCTCCCTAAATTAATTTAAGAAAACACCTAAAATATTTCTGTGGTTGGAAGACAGTTTACGATAGTTACAGCATCAGTAAGAAGCTGTACAGTATAGGAACAGTGGGTTCATGGGGGCACCGTGACGGGAATGCCCAGGCTGAGGGTGAAGCAACGTGTCACTCTGACAGGCAGTGACGCGCACAGATAGCAGCAGTTGTAAGTGTGACATTCAGAACCCTCCAGGGCCTAGTTCTACAGAAACACCAGATGGACGGGCGTACCTGACGAGGGTGAACTGCCAAGAGGAGACTCAGACAGCAGGCAGAGTCTAAGGTCGAATTAGAAATAGGTACGTATAAAATTAGATGTATTACACACAGAAAAGGATGAACTCTAAGGAAAAATAAAGTTGGAAGGGAAAGGAAGTGTGAAGCAGAGACCTGAATGGAATAATGCTCACCATAAGGTAAGCACTGAGCACTGAACCTGCCGAAGCAGACTGAAGGGCTGGGATGGGAAGAGTGCTTGCATATGGACCGTGAGAGCCGGGGCAGCAGACCCTGGGCCCCAATCTTTGTGTTCTCTCTCCACACAGGTCGATGTGCTCTAGCCTGGACTCTACGCAGAATCCCTCTCCTCAGTGCAGGGATTTCCCGGGTTGTGCCTGATGCCCCGTCTCTGAGCCCACCCTAGAATCAGTCTCCACACAGCAAGCTGGGCAGCTCCAAGGCAGCCCTGGTTGACCAGAACCACCACAAACCTTTGTAAATGTCGTGGGGAACCTGGGGACCATTCGAGGCTTCCTGAGATGAGGAAGAGTTTTGTACCTCAGCTCAGCACCTGAGAACCCACTTTGCCTAAAACGGGACACAACCAGGATCCCTGTGACCCGACTGAGCCCGTTATAAAATTTTCAATTCCCATCCCAGCCCCAGAGAACCCTTGTGACCAGCTGGAGGACACAGGGAGCATGCCCTTGGTGACCAGAGTCACCAAAATGCTGTCTAAGTCTACCAGGGGACAAGGTCAGCTCCTTAGGATTTTTTCTTAGAAATTTCTACCTCAATTGAGGACTGGGGATCCCCATTGGGCATCTGCGGCAAGCCTGGGTCCCTGGAAATGGTAAACATCCCCTCCTTACTCTGGGAAAGTGAGGAGATGACCGGAAGACCCAGAAAGACAACCGCCCACCAACACCAGTGACCTCAGAATATTCTAGGTCCTCCAGAAAAGACACCTGCATGTCCCGCAGAGAGGATGTTGTACTTCAACAGCCTTAATACTTAAACAAAGGCCAGTTCACATGAGTTCCCAGGGTCCCCCAAGACCTAGACCTGGTTGCTTTCCGACTGCATCAGGCTGCTTGTTTTTGCCTTGTGGAATAAGGTTCTTTTTGGACACCTAGGGCTCTGGGTCAGAAACGACCCCGTAGATGGCGTGGGTACCATGCTGTGTGCTTGGCGGGGTGGAAGACTTTGTACTCCAGTCTCTTAGTCCCCGTGTTAACGTCATTGTCTTCAACCTATCTTTGCTGTTGTTGCTCCTGTTTATTTTTATTACTATCCCTTACTGTGTATTATTTCAGTGGTCGTTGTTATGTAACCTTGAATTCATTCTCCCTGTTCACCAGGAGGTCTGACATCCTGGACCTTGGCTGGTGCCTGCCTGAGCCCTGCCTGCACCCCGAGGCTGTGGTTCTGCCAGGCCCAACGTGGTCCCACTGCTGGGACTCGCTCCGTGTCCCCCTCCTGCGGCCCATACCCAGCCGTGCTGGCAGGAAGCCCTGTGGACAGAGTTCCCTACGGGGCTCAGCAGCATCCTGTGCAGACGTGGAGCAACGAGCAAGGTCTCCTTGGCTCACCGACCCCTCACCCCCCCCCCAAGACATTTCTAAATCCCACTCGGATGCTCTGGAACTGCTCTTGCCACCCAGGAAAGGCTGGAAAACACAACGCGTTACCAGCTGCCTAAGAATCCTCCAAGTTTCCTACCATAGCCCAAAGCCAGGGACCCACTATTGCCAAAACGGGAGGCACAGCACGGTTGTCCCGGGCCTGTCTGAGGCTCTCTATGTATTTACTGTCCTCTCCTCGGCCCAGAAAACACTCCTGCTGCCCCGCAAGGCACAGAGAAGGCAGCCCACTCCTGCCAGTCTGATCAGGCAACAGCTGAATTTTCCAAGTCCTTCAAAAGCTAGTGAAACAATTCCGCAGGCCAGTGTCGCCCCCTGCTGGTCGGGGAGCGCCATGCAAGGCTCCCTCCTGCGTCCTCCTCCTTGGAATGCAGGCCCAGGTGTCTGCACTTCCACCCATTGGGCTGAACCTGGGGCAGAAGGTCCGCCCAGGGGGTGTTGGCCGCCATAATGCTAGGGGCTCAATGCGAGCTTATGGATGCTGTCATTTAATTCAAGTCAAATCTTCTCTGTGTGTGTGTGTGTGCATGTGTCACTGCAGAAGTAAATACAGGGGCAACGTGCTAGACACCAACATTTCTTCAGGATGAGTTCTTCAGTGGGACTCAGCCTCCTTCCCTTACTTACGGCTCAAGCTTGTGTGTATTATTTTCTTCTTACCCGAGATTCCGATCATATCTACAGGAAAACTGATTGCATTTGAATGAACCATATTTGAAAACCAGATGTCACACAGGCCGTCTTCTCCAGGACATCTTATAACTTCCACCAGGTTGGCCTGTTACATTACCACGAGCAAGGTGGCTTAAAGGAACAGAAACTATTCCCTCACAGTCCGGACGCCAGAAGTCTGAAATCAAATGGGCGGCAGGACCACGTGCCACCCGCAGACTCCGGCGAAGAAGAGTCCTCGCCCGGTCTAGCTGCTGATAGCCCCGGCCATTCGCTGACTTAGGACAGCAAATTCCAGGCCCCGCCGCTGATGCCAAAGGCCAACTTTTCTGGGTCCCTCTCTTATAAGAATAACAGTCTTTGGGTTAGGGTTCAGCTTAAATTCAGGATGATCTTTCTTGAGATCCTTCCATGAATTACATCTGAAAGGTGACCTTTGGTCTCCCTGGGGAATAAGAACAACCACACCCTAACCCTTAAATCCAATCACGCCTTGGAGATGCCTGATTGGTGGCCCGCGTTCCGGGTGTCACGATGCTGCGGGAATAAAAGGTCCGATGAGCTGGCCCAGCCCTTCATTCGGGGACCTTCTCAGCCAGGGAAGCTTCGCTTTGCAAACGGAGCTTTCAGATGAGCGATCTCACGAAGATGACCTCCGCCGACACGGAGGCCGTTTCTCTGCCCCGAGAGGGGGAGTCTCAGTTCGGCGTCTTTCCGCACCTCGAATCTGCTTGGTCCAGTGCAGGTGGTGCCGAAGTCCACGGAGGACCCTGTGGAGCTGAGAAACCATCGCTGCCGTCCGAGTCCGAGTGCCCCCGGCGGGGTGGTCTGGCTCCCACCGAGAACCTTCCGCGAGGGATGAGACCCTCCGCGGTCGGGGCGGGGCTTCGGAACCTGGGCAACACCTGCTACGTGAACGCGGCCCTGCAGGTCCTGACCCACACCCCGCCCCTGGCCAGCTACATGCTGTCGCGGCGGCACTCGGACACCTGTCAGAAGCAGGCGTGCTGTGTGCTCTGTGCCGTGGAGGCTCACGTGACCCGGGCCCTCCTGCATCCTGGCGACGTCATCCAGCCATCGGAGGGACTTCTCATGGCCTTCCACAGACACGGGCAGGAAGATGCCCACGAATTTCTCATGTTCACCATGCACGCCATGCAGCAAGCGTGTCTGTACGAGGGCGCGCAGCTCGACCAGCCCTCCGAGGACCCCAACCTAATCCGTCAGATATTTGGAGGGTCCTGGAGATCTCAGATCAAGTGTCTCCACTGCCACGCTGTTTCTGACACTCTGGACCCTTACCTGGACATTGCCTTGGATATCCAGGGGGCTCAGAGTGTGACCCAAGCTTTGGATCTGCTGGTCAAGCCCGACAAGCTGGATGGTGACAATTCCTATCATTGCGGTGTTTGCCTCAAGAAGGTGCCTGCTTCCAAGACCTTGACTTTACACACTTCCTCGAAGGTCCTCATCCTGGTGTTGAAACGGTTCTCAGATTTCACCGGCAGCAAAATGGAGAAGGAAGTGCAGTATCCTGAACACCTTGACGTGCGGCCGTACTTGTCTCAGCAGGGCGCGGGGCCGCTGGCCTACGAGCTCTATGCTGTGCTGGTCCATGCCGGCTGGACTTGTCACAGCGGACATTACTTCTGTTACATCAAAGCCACGGACGGCCAGTGGTTCAAAATGGATGACGCTCAGGTAACCGCCTGTGACGTTTCTTCTGCCCTGAGCCAACGTGCTTATGTGCTGTTTTACATCCAGAAGAAGGAATTGGGAAGAGACGCTGGAAGTGCCTTCCTAAGTGGGGAACCGAGATGCCGCGGGATTGAGGTCAGAGTCATGGGTTCAACCCAACGGGGGCCTGCGCGTCACTCCCACATCATGGGTCCTGGGTTGGAAAAGCACGTGAGAGATTCTTCATGCAAACCCACCACCTTAGAGGAGTGGCGATTGTTCCAGGAACAATCTCGACCGAAGCTTGAATTCAACCTCAGGAAGATGGAGTGTGCCCTGCCTGCCAACGTTGCTGTGATTCACCCGGGCACATACAGAGCTGCCGTGCCCAGGAACGGACTGCACAGGAAAGCAGTCTGCATGGCAATCCAGCCAGGGGCATCCTTCCTCAAGAACACTGGCCAAGTCCCTTCTCCTGGAGGGAGAGCCAAGGCTAACAAGAGGAAGAAGAAGGAGAAGCAGAGGATCTGGACACCTTCCAGTGACCTCAGCAGCAGCTGAGACACGCATGCCTGGTAGAGAGCATCGGACGGGTGACTGGGTCTGGGATGTTCTGGTGGGCTGTGCCTGAAGGGTCTTTGGTGGGGGGCGACGGGATCTTTGCAAAGTTTGATACTTGTGAGTGTAATCCAAATATTAAATACGGAGTGCTTTGAATAGATGTGGAGAACGTTGTTTGTTTTTTCCATGTTTTCTTGGGGAGTGGGTGTTTTATGTGCTTTGGCGGGTCCTGGGTGTGTTGGCACAGGGGCCCCAAGGTCGGTGATTGTAGGCGATAGCTGGATTCTGCACATCTGTCACTGCAGCTGTTAGAATGGGTTACTGGCTGTGGGCACCAGAACCGGAACTGACAGAGGAGGCTGGTGCACACCATGTAATTTCACACCATTGACCACCGCTGCCCCATTCGCTTGGGGAGCAGAGACCCAACCCTGGTTTCATCTCTGGAATGTCCCTGACAGTTGTCTGAATGTCCCTCTTGTGTGCCACCATGGTGAGATCTCTAATGGACACTGCTGTTGTCCTCAGATAAAAGGTTTTATGACTTGGGTCGTGCATTCCTGAGTAAGGTTGGGTTATGCATCTTCTTTCAGCTGCACCCACCACGTCTTCACCCTGCTCTGTACCCAAAGGGTCCTTCTGTCCGGTGACTGAAGTGTGCCCCCTCCACTGGGTAATGATTCAAATTCTGGAAGTACTTGAATTTCCTTTTCATTTTTAAAGTCAGACTATTTTACAATTTTTTAAGGATGACATCTTCTAAAGCAGTGGTTCTTAACCTGGGTTCTATCAAACCCTAGGGGTTCGATGAGTCGGTCTCAGGGGTTCGGAGAAGCCTCTGCCATGGAGGCCAGAATAAAGTAATACCGTCATTTGTGTGAGTTCATACACTTTATTGGTTTTGTTCTTTGAGCAAGGTGATGTTCATGCACGGCTCATTTTGTGCACCAGTAAAAAAAACATATACCTATGCCTTTAATTTGAATTAAAAAAATCATATTTTATTTATCACTAAAGAAGGGTTCGGTGAATGCGCATATGAAACTGGTGGGCTCGGTACCTCTAAAAAGGTTAAGAACCAGTGATCTTGAGCATGATTACTGACAACACACAACACAGACAAATAAAAGAGATTCGATTACAAAGCCTGTGTAGAGCATTTTGGAAAAAAACCTGTGAAACACCGCACATTGAAATAAGCGACAGTAAATAAGTGGGAATTAACAGTCAGAGTTGGGGAAAATATTCAGGAGAAAAAAACCATTGATGGCATTTAAATTCCAAGAATTTCATTGGAAGCGGTGAGGAGACAAAGGAACAATTAGTAACGAAAAGAAAAAGACCAATACGGTTTGCACCAATTTTAAGAATTCCAGGGGAAGGTAGTCGCCCAGACTCCAAACTTGATGTGGACTGTCTCCACGCTGCTCTGAGCTCTGACTAAAGACAGCTGACAGGAGCACGCTGACGGGGCCCCCCTAAACTCTACCCAGACACGCCAAAAGCATTTACAATTGTCCTCGGACGGAAGAAGGCGATGGAGTAGGCGGACGTACCAACTTCCAACTCCCAGAACCAAAGTGGATTATAACTCAATTTTAAGAACCATCATCTGGATAAACCAATTTTGAACTAAACTAAGTGGACTCTTCAACCAAGGAACACAGAAGAAGCCACATTGAGACTGGTAGGAATAGCGACAATGCGAAGAGGGCTGCCCAGCTCCCCGGAGCAAACGGCAGCCAGGAGAGACCCGCGTGGCGGGAGGAGAGTTTGGCGGAGAGGGAGGGACCTGGGTCCCAGGAACCAAGCCCTAGCCTGCAGTCCCAGAGCCTAGAAGAGGCGTATAGACAGTATTGAGCTGTGAAGCAAGTGAGGATACTGTTTGTGAGAAAGAGAGTTTTCTCAGACCCAAGATTCTTTTTAAAGGGACAGCGCAGAAAACCTCTCTCAAAACTATGCACCCGGAGCTCCGGGGAATGGGGACAGAGAAGAGGACCAGAGCAGCGGGAAGAGAGTGTGGACTCAAGGCACAGGGACACTCTGAGGGACAGCCACCCTGACCCCTGGGCTAAGTCACTTCCCTAATCGAAAACGAATATTTCCCCTGGAACTAGCAATACCAGCAAAGGGAGACAGGACACTAGCCAAACAAGCTCTCTCGCAGCAATTAGAGCAGAGCTGCTTAGAGGGAGGGAGCTCCCAGGCCTACAGTGTGGAGACTTAGGGCCCTTCCTACTCTGCTGAGGGTTGCTGGAAGGATGGTGGCGGCAGGACGCTGAAACCTGGTCCTGTTGGTGTGGGTGGAGGCACAACCGATGTGAGCTTGGCCTAGCCCAGCAGGGGCGGAGGGGATGCGAAAAAGCAGTCCGGCAGCTGCGGGCCCACCTGTAACCCCACCTGCGGGAAGAAAACGGGCAGAGATCTGCTCTGCGACCCTGTGCAAGCCGGCCCTGACCGCGGGGATGGGGCTAGGACCAGGGACGGGCGAGGGGCTCGTGGCTGAGCTCACGCTGCCAACCCCGCCTGGACGGAGAAACCAAGGTTTGCCATTCTACGTGCTCGGGCAGAGGGCTCCTAACGCAAGGGCCGGGTAGACCCCGAGACCAGCGAAAGTTCACGGCTGAGCTCACACTACTGGCCCCTCCCAGACAGAGAAACTGCGGACTGCCATCCTACATACCGAGCTGGCTCCGAACTTGGGGGCGGGGTAGAGTCTGGAACGATCGGAAGCTCACAGATGAGCTAACGCTAGCAAACACGCCTGGCCCAATAAACCATGGTTTGCGACCCTGCCCAGGAGGGCCCTGGCCTCGAGGGTGGGGCTAAAGCTCCAGACGGGCAAAGGCTCACAGCTGAGAGCACGTCAAAAGGCCCGCCCAACCCGCGAAACTGTGGCGAGCAGGCTCTGACGGCGGGGCCTGGGCATAAGCCTTCTGGAAACAGGCTGGGTCCGCAGCTGAGCAAAGGTGCTCACCTCTGCCCTTGGTGCTGACACTTGTGGTGTGAGTGACAGCCCCTCCTGCGGAGGAGAGGCAGAAATCACAGCAACAGCCGCAGTAAGCTGATGCTGGCAAAGCCCATACCCAACCACCCCAGGCAGAAGCAGAAGGTGTGGCAGGCCTGAAGACAGACCACACTTAGAGACACAAAAGCAACACCTACTGGACTCCAGTGGCCACAACTTGCTTATACACAGAAAAAATAGGCAGGCAGAGGAATGCAAACCAAATGAATCAAGAGAAATCTCCAGAGAAGGACCTGAATGAACCAGATATAACCAAACTACCAGAAGCAGAATTTAGAATAATGATAGTTAGGATGTTCAAAGAAATTAGAGCAACAATGGATAGTCACTTTGAACACCTAAATAAAGAGATAACAAGTATAAAAAACGAAATTGAAATAATAAAAAAGAATCAGACAGAAATGACAAACACAGTATCAGAACTGAAGACCACAATGGAAGGAATTAAAAGCAGGATGAATCACGCTGAGGATCGAATCAGCGAGTTAGAGGACACAATAAACAAAGTTACAGAAGCTGAGAAGAAAAAGAAAAAGAGACTCAAAAAATCTGAGGAAACTCTAAGGGAGCTTGTGACAACATGAAGAGAAACAAAATTCACATCATAGGGGTGCCTGAAGAAGAGGAAAGAGGACAGGAAATGGAAACTTTGTTCAATCAAATCTAGCAGAAAACTTCCCTAAATTGAGGCTGGGAAACATTCCACACGTACAAGAAGCACACAGAACTCCATTAAAGAGAAACCCAAAAAAATCTACACCAAAACACATCATAGTTAAAATACCAAAGCTAATGGATAAAGAAAAAATCTTAAAAGCTGCTAGAGAAAAAAAGACTATCACCTACAAAGGAGCCCCCATAAGGATGACATCAGACTTCTCAACAGAAACACTTGAGGCCAGAAGGGAATGGCAAGATATAATCAAAGTAATGCAGAACAAGAATCTACAACCAAGACTACTCTATCCAGCAAAGCTAACGTTTAAAATTGAAGGAGAAATAAAGAGCTTTCCAGACAAAGAAAGCCTCAAGGAATTCATTAACCAAACCAATTCTGCAAGAGATGCTAAGGGACCTGTAGTGAACAGTTCAAAGAGGGGAAAGAATATAGCAAAAGAAGAATACAGCTTTAAAGAATAAAATGGCAATAAACAACTACATATCAATAATAACCTTAAATGTAAATGGATTAAATGATCCAATCAAAAGACATAGGGTAGCTGCATGGATAAAGAAACAGGACCCATACATATGCAGTCTACAAGAGACACACCTTAAAACAAAAGATGCACATAGACTGAAGGTAAAGGGATGGAAAAAAATATTTCGTGCAAATGGAAATGAAAAAAAAGCCAGGGTAGCAGTACTTATAGCTGACAAAATGGACTTTAAAACAAAGGCTGTAGTAAGAGATAAGGAAGGACACTACATAATGATAAAGGGAACAATTCAACAGGAAGATATAACTATTATAAATATCTACGCACCAAATATAGGAGCCCCGACATACATATAGCAGACTTTGATGGACATAAAGGGCAAGATTAAAAGCAATACTATCATAGTAGGGGATTTCAATACCCCACTAACAACACTGGATAGATCCTCAAGAAAGAAAATCAATAAAGAAACAGCAGACTTAAAGGATACACTAGATCAACTTGATTTAATAGATATCTTTAGAACTTTTCATCCTAAAGCAGTAGAATATACATTCTTCTCAAGCGCTCATGGTACGTTTTCTAGGATAGACCACATGTTAGGACACAAAAATGGTCTCAATAAATTTAAGAAGATTAAAATCATATCAAGCATATTCTCTGATCACAATGCCATGAAACTAGAAATTAACCACAAAAGAAAAACTGAAAAATACTCAAACACTTGGAAACTAAATAGCATGATATTAAATAATGAATGCATTAACAATGAGATCAAAGAAGAAATAAAAAAGTTTCTAGAAACAAATGATAATGAGTATACATCAACTCAAAATTTACGGGACACAATAAAGCAGTACTGAGAGGGAAGTTCATTGCACTACAGGCATATCATAAGAAGCTAGAAAAAGCTCAAATAAGCAACCTGACCCTGCAGTTAAAAGAACTAGAAAAACAACAACAAATAAAACCCAGGACAAGTAGAAGGAAGGAAATAATAAAGATCAGAGCAGAAATAAATGACATAGAGTCTAAGGAAACAATACAGAGGAACAATGACACCAGAAGCTGGTTCTTTGAAAAGGTAAACAAGATTGATGAACCTTTAACTAGACTCACCAAGAAAAAAAGAGAGAGGTTTCAAATAAATAAAATTAAAAACAACAGTGGAGAAATAACAACTGATACAACAGAAATACAAAGCATTGTAAGAAAATACTATGAAGAACTCTATGCCAAAATATTAGACAATCTAGATGAAATGGACAAATTTTTTCAATCATATAAACTTCCAAAAATCAATCTGGAAGAATCAGAACACCTAAACAGACCAATTACAACAAATGAGATCGAAACAGTTATCAAAAAACTCCCAAAAAAGAAAAGTCCTGGGCCTGATGGCTTCACAAGTGAATTCTATCAAAAATTCAAAGAAGAACTAACTCCTATCCTCCTCAAGCTATTTCAAAAAATTCAAGAGGAAGGAAGACTTGCAAACTCCTTTTATGAGGCGAGCATAATTCTGATCCTAAAACCGGGCAAAGACAACACAAAGAAAGAAAATTATAGGCCTATATCCCTGATGAATTTAGACGCTAAAATCCTCAACAAAATATTAGCCAACCGGATCCAGCAATATATGAAAAAAATCATACACCACGATCAAGTGGGATTTATTCTGGAGAGGCAAGGCTGGTTCAATATTCGCAAATCAATCAATGTGATTCATCACATAAACAAAAGGAAGGACAAAAATCACATGATAATTTCAATAGATGCAGAAAAGGCATTTGATAAAATCCAGCACCCATTCATGCTCAAAACTCTCAGTAAAGTGGGAATACAAGGAACATTCCTTAACATGATAAAGGCCATCTACGACAAACCCACAGCAAACATCATACTAAATGGACAAAAATTAAAAGCAATCCCCTTAAGATCAGGAACCAGGCAGGGGTGCCCACTTTCACCACTCTTATTCAACATAGTTCTGGAAGTCCTAGCTACAGCAATCAGACAAGAAGAAAAAATAAAAGGCATCCAAATTGGAAAAGAAGAAGTAAAACTGTCACTATTTGCAGATGATATGATATTGTATATTGAAAACCCTAAAGTCTCAGTCAAAAAACTACTGGACCTTATAAATGAATTCAGCAAGATGGCAGGATATAAAATTAATACAGAAATTGAAGGAGAAATAAAGAATGCAGAAATCAGAGGCATTTCTGTATACAAATAATGAACAGTCAGCAAAAGAAATTAAGGAAACAATCCCCTTCACTATTGCACCCAAAAAAATAAAATACCTAGGAGTAAATTTAACCTAGGAGGTTAAGGACTTGTACTCAGGAAATTATAAAACATTGATAAAAGAAATCAAGGAAGATACAAACAAGTTGAAGCATATACCGTACTCATGGCTAGGAAGAATAAACATCATTAAAATGTCTATACTACCCAAAGCAATTTATAAATTCAATGCAATACCAATTAAAATACCAATGACATACTTCAAAGATATAGAAAACATATTGAAAAAATTTATATGGAACCAAAAAAGAACACGAATAGTCTCAGCAATCCTAAAAAGAAAAAATAAAGCAGGAGGTATCACTCTTCTGGATATCAAGGTCTACTACAAGGCCATTATTCTCAAGACAGCTTGGTACTGGCATAAGAACAGACACATTGATCAATGGAACAGAACAGAGAACCCAGAAATAAACCTGCAGCTTTATGGACAACTGATATTTGACAAAGGAGGAAAGAACATACAATGGAGTAAAGACAGTCTCTAACAAATGGTGCTGGGAAAATTGGACATCTACCTGCAAAAAAATGAAACTAGACCATCAACTTACACCATTCACAAAAACAAATTCAAAATGGATAAAAGACTTAAACATAAGCCGTGAAACTATAAGCATCTTAGAAGAAAACATAAGCAGCAAATTTTCCGACATCTGTAGCAGCAATATATTTGCTGATTTATCTCCATGGGCAAATGAAATAAAAGGCAAGATAAACAAATGGGACTATATCAAACTAAAAAGTTTTTGCACAGCTAAAGATAATAAGAACAGAATAAAAAGACAAACCACACAATGGGAGAACATATTCGACAACACGTCTGATAAGGGGTTAATAACCAAAATTTATAAAGAACTTATAAAACTCAACACCAGGAAGACAAAAAATCCAATCAAAAAATGGGCAAAAGAAATGAATAGAAATTTCTCCAAAGAGGACATACAGATGGCCAATAGGCATATGAAAAAATGCTCAACCTCACTAATCATTAGAGAAATGCAAATTAAAACCACAATGAGGTATCACCTCACACCAGTCAGAATGGCGCTCATCAGCAAAACAACACAGAACAAGTGCTGGCGAGGATGTGGAGAAAAGGGAACCCTCCTGCACTGCTGGTGGGAATGCAGGCTGGTGCAGCCACTGTGGAAAACAGTATGGAGATTCCTCAAAAAATTAAAAATCTAACTTCCTTTTGACCCAGCTACTCCTCTTTTAGGAATATACCCTAAAAACACCATAACAGTGTTCGAAAAGAAGAAATGCACCCCCATGTTTGTGGCAGCATTGTTCCCAATAGAGAAGATCTGGAAACAACCCAAGTGTCCGTCAGAAGACGAGTGGATTAAAAAGCTTTGGTACATATATACTGTGGAATACTACTCAGCCATAAGAAACGATGACATCGGATCATTTATAACAAAATGGATGTACCTTGATAACATTATATGGATTGAAATAAGTAAATCAGAAAAAAGAATCTGAGAACAGCATGATTTCATACATAGGTGGGACATAAAAGTGAGACTATGAGACATGGACAAGAGAGTGGTGGTTACGGGATGGGGGGAGGGAAGGGAGGGTGGACTAGGGAGAAGGGGAGGGGTACAGGGAAAACCAGATAGAAGGTGACAGAGGACAATTTGACTTTGGGTGATGGGTATGCAACACAATTGAATGATAAGATAATCTGGAGATGTTTTCATTGTACATATGTACCCTGATTTATTGGTGTCACCCCATTAAAGTTAATAAAAAAAAATAGAATAAAACACTTTCCTTTCCTCTTGCATACCTGACCTGAGGATGGCGGAACACTCCCAGAAAAAGTAAAGTTAGAGCTTAACTAGTATATGAATATAGTAGACCAATAAAATTTGACTAGACAGTAGGCCATTAGGTAGAGTTATTAATCAATACTGACCTTTTAGAAGCTTGCCCAAAAACCTTTGTTGCTGAACTTAGAATGACTTACCACCTAATTAATAGCTTATAGAAATGTACTAACCGTTTTCTAGAAATATGTAACCACAGTGAAACAGAAACAATTATTAATCAATGTATTGTGTATACCATGTGATTGTAACTTAGTGTGTGTGTATAAAAATAAAGCTGTACTAGCCATTGGTGGAGATGCCTGGCAGAAAAGCCTAAAAAAGAATTCTGCTCTCTCACTCATTTCGTGCCAACGTCTCTTCCTGTGGGACCCCTGGATTCCCCGGGGCTGGACCCCAGCGGCAGGGGAGACGAGAAAAGGAGATGAGGAAGTCCACCACCTCTCCCGAACGGCACCACGTTGTCCAAGACATCATCCTGACACACGGACATTGTTCCAGAGGTCAGACTGCCAAAGGAAGTCCTCTTCAAGGCTCCCCTGTCACATAGACCCTGACAGGTGTCCTGGGGACAGCGGTACGTATGTGTGACTATATGTCTGTTAGGGGACCCTCCATAATCACCTCCAGGAAGTCAGACCCACTTCACAAAAGGTTATTTATGGCCATATGGCTGCAGGTTTCAACCTCTTTCACCTCATGGCACACAGAATTAATTCGTAAAATTCTGTGGCACACCAGAAGCTATATTACATGTTCGCTGATGTGACAAAACACATCGGCATAATTAGCAATGATTTACAAAAATAAGAACAATAGTAATTACCTACCCTTTTTGCTATAAAGTGACTTTTTTAAAAAACAGAGGCCTATACTTTTATATAAAGATTTCTGTTACAAAACATTAACTATTCTGGCACAACCTTATTATGCAACATGACCAATAAGATGCAACTCTATTATATGACTGATATATTTATGGTTCAAAATAGGGAATTCAAACCAGATAGCTAACGTTCTATTAGCTGCTGTTGTTTTTATATTTGACGATCTACGGCAAAAGAGGTCAGGTATTGCATATGTTGAAATTCATGTGGCACAGCATTTGAAAATTTCTGCTACATGGCATTAAAAAAATTAATAATTGATTGAAAAAATGGCTTAGTAAAATCATAAATTACAATAGCGATCCTGATACTAATGATATTAATTCTACTAATATTGCATTTGAAAATAATAAGAATAAGGTTAGGGTAGAGCAGGGGTCTGGAACCTATGGCTCGCGAGCCAGATGTGGCTCTCTTGATGGCTCATCTGGCTTGCAGAAAATCTTTAATAAAAAATAATAATAACATTAAAAATATAAAATATTCTCATGTATTACAATCCATTCATTTCCTACAGCTTATGTTCGTATTTGCGGGTGGCTGGAGCCAATCACAGCTGTCCTCTGAGACAACACCAAATTTATATTGGATAATAGGTAATACACGGGTCCTTGTGAAGTCAAGAAGTAAACTTCCGTCCTTTTAATTAAGTAGTCTGCTAGGTAATTGCAGAAACCCTTTTGACAAAGAAGATGGCTAAAAGAAAAAGAGATGAGGAATGTCTCTAATATATCATCTTAAACCCACACACTTCCTCAGTATATAATATAAACTAGAGCGTGATTACTGACAACACACACCTGACAAATAAAAGAGATTCGAATAGAATGCCTGTGTAGAGCATTCTGGAAAAAAAACCTGTGAAACACCCCAGATTGAAATAAGCAATAGTAAAAAACGTGGGAATCAACACAGTCAGAGTTAGGGAAAATTTTCAGGAGAAAAACTTGTTGATGGCATTTCAATGCCAAGAATTCCATCTGAAGCGGTGAGGAGACAAAGGAACAATTAGTAATTAAAAGAACAAGACCAACACTGTTTGCACCAATTTTAAGAATTCCAGGGGAAAAGGGGACTTGTTTTTCAGGATGACCCTGTGACCATCAGGCACGGGAGGGCTCTCCTGAGAGTGGACCGTACCGCCCTGGTAGGTGGGCCGGGTGCCACGCGGGGCAGAAGCAGGAGAAGAAGACACAGACAGAATCTGTGGGCAGGCTGGGCAGGCTGGGCCCCCACCACTGTGGAAAGTCGCAGCGGGCTGTCCTGCGGGCGCAAAGCACCCGAATGGCGGCCCGCATGCCAGGGCCTTTAGTAAGGTCAGTATGGAGGCAGGTTCAACAACAATTAATACATGCATATGAGGACACTGAGAGTTCAATTACATGCATATCCCCAAATGCAGAGCACCCTACCCCTGGGAGGGCCCACGGATGGAAAACAGGAGACCCCACCTGGTCTGCCTCCGGCAGGGGCGGGGTCAGGACATGCCTTGCAGGCATAGAAGTTCCACGGACGAAAAAAGTTCCGCGATGGGGCGATGGGATTTAACCTCCTTCTGTGTCTCTTAAACCCCCGACCCTGTTAGAGAAAAGGTGGACGCCACCCACCCAGAAGGAGAGGCCACATGAACCCACGGGAGAGGGAAGTAGAGCTCTACCTGTCCACAGGGCAAAGTGCAGGACAAGCCATTCCCAAAGAGACAGATCTGTGGGCTCGTTCCCCGTGAACTCCCGAGAGCGGTCGGCTTCGCGGAGTCGGGAGGCAACGGCGGCAGACAGGATCGGTGGGGCCCAGGAGGTCGGCATGACCCAGGAGAAGACTAGTGAGTCCTAGAAACAGCTGTAGAGTGACAACATGATTAGCCCAAGAGGGGTCGACAGCATTGGCAGCACACAGTGCGAAAGGGACTCAGGTCCGCGGTACCCAACCCTCAGCGCATTACTACACGGCTCAACTCACATGCATCTCACCACTCAGAAGGTGTAGACTCCTGACCATAAGTGCACGAGTTTCTCTAAGATGAAAAGTCCTGAGAACTGTGGGGAACAAAGGTCAGGGCATTCCTGCAAGACCGCCTTTCATCCAAGGGCATTATGCTAATTGCATGGGCACCTCGCCCATGTCACGTGATCTTCAACCGGCTTAAAAGTCCCGAAGAACTGGAAATGCCCCCCAGTGACCCTTCCTTTGCCCCCGTGGAAGCTCCTTCACATCGCGCAGTGAAGTTCCAGCACTGAGCGTTCTGAGGATCTGCTGACGGACTGGACGGACGATAACAGCTGGATTTCAGGTAGCTTTCCTTAATATTGTCTTCCTTATTTTTATTTTTGGGGTATTTCTTTTCACTTGGGTCCTTATATTGTTAGTAGAGTAGGGCATGGAAAACTAGGGAGTGACTGGGCCTTAGGCAAAGGAGTAAGGATTCCTAAAGTTTCATAGTAAATGTGACAACAGAGAAAATCGACATCTTCAAATGCTAAGTTAACCCCGAAGTAAATTCCAAATGCAATGGACTCATTTCTGGGAAGGTGGGAGTCGGAGGGTGAGCCGTAGTGGAGACAGGGTGGACCATGCTAAGAGCATGTCAAGTCAAAATGACTGTTTTGCTCAAACTCAATTCTAACATACTCTTTTCACGTTAATTACAAACTGGTTAAGTTTAGGCAGTGAAGATAGAAAGATAAAAAAGAATAAATGGCCCAAACCCTCATCTGCGAAGTTGCTTGTCTAGGAGACAGAAAATAGCTTTGTCTCAGAGAATATGTGTTTGGAAGTTTCCTCCTCCCTGTCGGTGGGAGCTTCACATTTTAGAGGGTAGCATGCTTTAATCTTTCTCTTCTATATGGGCTGGCGCAGTATTCCTGCAGCACTGATGATGGTGTCAGTCTCGGGAAATACAGTCTTATTCTGTCCTGCTCTGGTAGATTGTGATGGACCTAATCAAACTTCTCTAAATGACTCGTTAAAACTCACGAGGTGAGCCCCAGGTATTTACTCTTAGAGTCCTGCCCTGGGGGCGGTAAGTATGGGAGCATGCTCAAAGGTCTAGAAATGAGGTCTCCCAGGGAGAGACAGTGGTTTTTCTGAGTGATCAAGTTGTCCCATCTTCCCTATGTGAAAGAGAGGGTCAACGAGAGTCTGTTTTCTATGTGTGATTTAAATGTTGTGTTTATTTCTCTCTTTCTCTCTCTCTCTTTCTTCAGGAATTTTCTAGTTCCTTACCTGAGAAAGACAGACCTCAGTTTCCTAGGTGGTGTGGGAGATAGCAGGACTTTCCCCACAGCGCGGGTCCTGCAGACCCTTGATGGCCCAGCGAGGGAAGAAGCAACAGAGGGCCCCAGTGGCACACAAGACTCTTCGGCCAGTGGAGGAGGAGGATCCCAGGGTGAGTAGAGACTTGGCTCTGTCAGGAACCGTGGGGCTGGCATGGACAACAGGCTCAGGATGCTTATTTATACATGGCAAGTTCCATGTCCATAACTGAGTTTCCGTCCCCCATCCCAGGACCTCACTCCTTGTGATGTCCTCAAAAAAGTATTTGGACACAAAACAGCTGGTGAGGCAGATGTTCCTTCATCTGAGAACAACCACCTCATTTCATAGCTAGGGTCATATCCAGCTGCTTTGTGTCCATGTATTGTTATTTGTGTCTATGTATTCACACTTAGATCTCCAGTCATTTTTCCTGTCTTCCCCCTTAACTAACATGAGTCTTAGGATCCAGCCTAACATCTTCAATACCCGAATGTCTAGTGAGCCTGTGATTAGGTCCCTCTGTAACCCCTCCTCACATCCCTGAGTCTGTCCTCCAAGTCCCCATAAAACTCAGCCTGTGACGTGACCGTCTGCTCCCCCTACAGGTGAAGTGCGGGAACTGCGGGGCATTTGGGCACAAGGCAAACAGTGTCAGGTGCCCCATGAAGCGTTGGGGCGGGGCCGTGGCCCCCCAGCCCCTGGGCCCTAAAGAAATGAAGGAGAACCGCAAGCCACGGACCCCCCGGGACCTGCGGACTGCACGGCCCCCTAACAGCGCTGCTGGGGAGACAGAGACGAGGCCCAGGTGAGCATGTAGAAGGATGTGACCAAATTCCGAATGTACCTTGGGGTGTGTGTCCTCATTTCTTCACTGTCTGCATTGCCATGTCTGGGCAAAGCCAGGGGCATGGAGAGGTTGGGGAAGCGGCCCGGTCCCCAGAGTCACACTCTGGTGGTCGTTCTTGTCCTGGAGGGCTCTGGGGGTGACTGGGCTGGGGGGAGGGGAGGTAGTATCTGGGAATCTGAAAGGTCAGGTAGGGAGGAAATGAAGTCCAAATGGAATCTCTTCCCCAAAATTGTGGAGGACTCCCAGGAGGAGGTAAGGGTCTGAGTGGAGGGAAATCCAGTCTGGTAACGACCCAGGTCTCACTTTCTGGATGACAGGGACACAGTCAACAGGCCTGGGACGCTGATGGGTTTGTCTCCATTGGGAATGAGAAAAGCAGAGACTCTCACTTACCTGTCGTGTCCTGCAGGGACGAGGAGCAGCAGAGACAGGCTCTGCTCCAGAGGTTTCCCAGGAGACCCCCCGGGAGGCCTTCATTCTCCTTCAAAGGACAGACGGAAACCTGTGACTACGTGAGGGTGAGTGTCCACGTTTTCTAGTCTTTCTTTCCTCTTGGGATCACTCTGACTTCCAACAATGGTTTCCGTGTGAGGGGATCGAAATCTTCAGTGTGCACCGACATGGCTTCTACAGTGTAGTGTCCCTGTGTCATTGCTCTTAGTGGCTCTGATGTGGCCTTGCACTTACCTGTGTGCTCCCAGCATGCTGCGGTGGGTGTTGGTGTGCCCTCACTCTATGCTTCCTAATGTCCATCCCTTAGAGGAAAAGTGCCATCTTGCCACCGGGGTCCTTCCAGGCCTGTTACTTCTTAAACTGTTTCAAACAAGATGATTGTGTTCATTTTTTGGAAAAGGTGTGAAAGGGAGTGTGTTTCAAAAACGTCATTAACAGGATGAATTTCTAAGAAGCTTTGTGGTTTTATTTTAATCTGATGTGAGAAATGATGTCAACTGGACCTTTTAATGTAGTTGATACTGACCAGCACTGAGGTCAAGGATCCCATGATCTTTACTTGGACTTCGGGGATATCTTTACTATGTAGTCTATATCTTGTTTTAAGTTCTTAGATTTGGCTTTGCATTTTACAATTTTATTTTGTACTTTATGGTGTGGGATCCTGATGTGTAACCTGTGTGTTGTGTTCTCTGACAGCGTCCAACCAGGCCGACACCCGTCCATACGACCCATAGGACACGAGTCGCAGACCCCAGTCTCAACAGTGAGTTACCGACCAGAATCCTGGACGTGACCACACAGATCATCCAGCATCCGGCCACCCTCGGTGTGAGCCAGGACCCCAAACTCAGTGTCCTCAAGGCTCCCAGCAAGAGAGCTACTCAGACCTCGACCCAGACCAGCCAGAACCTGCCCAAGAAGCCCAGACTCGGCCCCTGCTTTTCCCCACAGAAGCGCTCTCAGGGACCAGACACGGCAGATCCCCAGACTGCCCGACCTCCAGCCCATCCGCCTAGAGTTAGACCTGCAGAGAAACCTGAGGACCTCAGCCTGACACCTGCCCAAGTACAGCACCCTGGCCCGCCACCCCGTGAGGGCCATCTTCTCAGTATTGTCGCAGCTTGCCACGGATCCCAGGTGACACCGCGTCCCCACGTCCCAGGCCAGCCTCTCCGCATGGTCTTCATGAGGTCAGACCAGGGCCTGTGGAGCTCCAGATTCAAAACAGCTCCCTCCGGTGAGAACACAGCTCCTCCCGGTGAGTACACGGCCCCTCCTCGTCACAGCCTGCCCGTCCCAGACGAGGGAGAGGGACCCTGTACCCAGGTCCCACTTAGTGTCCTCTATGAAGACCTTTGGGTGTCCTCTTCCTCTGAAGAGAGCGATGGCCAGTGAGACTCCCAGGACACAAAGACTTGTTCTCCAGGCCGGGTAACATGGTGGTGACTGTTAAGCTTGGAGGAGATGTACCAGGAGCAGGTTCTGCTGGTGATCAGAGACTCCCCTGCAGGCCTGTGTGGACTGAGGGTGGAGACCCAGATCATGCCGGGGACAAACACGTGCAGTGACTGAATCTTTTGGTGTATATAAAATGTTCTGCTATCAAATACTGTGTGTGGGTAATATTCCAAGTAGTAGAGAAACAATTATTTTTATTTTGTTATTTATTTTTATATTTTCTCTTTCTATAGTAAATATTATCAAATAGTTAAGTTAAGTTGTTATAATTACTGAACTTTTGAATTATGCTGATGAAGTGATATTTAAAATGTTAGTTTTTATTTTTATGAACTGTAGTTTGTATATATAGAAGTAGCATGTGAAATAATATTTTTAAAACTTAAATCTATTATATTGAATATTGTCTACTTGCATAAAGAGTCCTTAAATTTAATGCCAACAGGCAGCCCTGTCTGTGTCTGCAGGAGGTGAGCGCTGCTTTTCTTGGGGTGATGGAAAGGGCCCAGCAGGGTGACCCAGACATGGTCACCCTGCCAGTCCTGTGACTGTGGGACTGTGTGAGCTGGATGACTTCAGTGGAAAACAGGGTGGAAGTGTTTCCATGACTTTGTACCTTTTGTTTATGAAATGTTATATTAAAGTTGTGTTTTATGGTTCTTTTCAAGATCAGTAAAGTTCTCCCTAATAATATATTGTACGTGCTTTTTTTTTCTGAGCATGTCTGGCTATTTTAAAAGCAATGACAGTGTTGTTAATTATACTAATATAAGTATTGAAAGTAAAATAACCGTGGAGCGCAGGGTACAGAGTCCCCTAAGAGAATGACGAGGCACTCCGTTGGCCCCTAGTGTGTAGGTGGGGATCATATTTCTAGGTTAGCTAGGAAATGTGTTAGCAATGAAAAATTACACTGGAGAAATAAAAGAAAAAGAGAACTTGACAAAGGGTCCCTTCAGGATAGGGCATGACCCAGAACTGGTGGGAACGTGTCTGCAGCTGAGACACCCACGGATTTCATAGCTCGACCCGTGATGAAAGTCAGTACTCCAGATCACACCTGGCGGGGAAACTCCAGACAGGGGTGGGGACACCAGAGCACCGTCTCCTTCTCAGACCCTCGTCCTGTGCCTCTCCTGCCTCTGTGCTTCTCAGTTTCAGGGACCCCATAGTCCACACCTTCAATGTCACACATTTACAGGGGTATGTAGGTGACGTCACCCACGGAGCTCCCTCACTACATAGAACTTGGTTTCAGCTGGGCTGTGTCCTCAGAGTGTAGCCCTGATTAGATTTACCAGCTGTGTTCCGGTACAAATGAAAGTGAACTCAAGATAAATGCATGGCCCTTAGGAGAGGATACTAAACTGTTGGGGACCCTTGAAGGAGAGGACCTGGCTGCTCTGTGGACCTGAGCTCATCGTTCATCTGGCTTCACCGTCTCCTCCAGCGTTGGGCTCAGGTGAGTTCTCCGGACATTACGATATGAGATGGCCGCATTTTCTTAAAATTCCACAAGTCACTTTAAAACTTCTCTTAATCTTTCCAGTTTGTTTTGTCAATGTTTATTTCACATCCCTCACTTGGCTTTCTTTTATATCTTTGTCTGGAATCTAGTAGCAATTTTATCTGTTCCCAATGAGAGTCAGATGTGTAGTGTCTGAGACCGTGACCTCCAGTTCCCGGGACTCTCTGGGGCTTTTTTTGCATCACGACCACAAAGAAGGGCGAACAAAAACATAAAGTCAGAGCGAGATGTTTTGGAAGAATCAAAGGCTTCTCACAAATACTTCCCTGGACTAGGTCATTTAGTGCAAAATCATGGGAAACTCTTTACTCATAAATAACACTGTGGTGCTTTGAAAACTCATACAGTACCAGCATGCTCAGCATCATTAAGTCAATTCCTTCAGGGATCAAACTGCTTAGTCCTTCCCTGAGAAAACAACAATCTTAGAATAAAAACATAAAAAATTTCAGTTCCATTTTCTATCAGAATTTATGAGTATGTTTGTGAAAGTTGTAAATTAATCCTTTCACATATAACTCTGCAAGTAATAGAAAATTTCAGAAATTATGTATTTACAAATTTGAGGCATCAATGGTATAAAAGTAAAGTGATCTACCAATACAGAACATAGAATTTTGTAAAAAATTAAACCTGTTGCCTGACCTGCGATGGCACAGTGGGTAAAAGCATTGACCTGGAGTGCTGAGGGTCCTCTGTTCTGTTCCATTGATCTATGTGCCTGTTCTTATGCCAGTATCAGGCTGTCTTGAACATAATGGCCTTGTAGTAAACTTTGATATCCGGAAGAGTGATACCTCCGGCTTTATTTTTTCTTTTTAAGATTGCTGAGGCTATTCGTGCTCTTTTTTGGTTCCATATAAATTTTTGGAATATATGTTCTATATCTTTGAAGTATGTCATTGGTATTTTAATTGGTATTGCATTGAATTTATAAATTGCTTTGGGTAATATAGACATTTTAATGATGTTTATTCTTCCTTCCCATGAGCACGGTATATGCTTCCACTTGTTTGTATCTTCCTTGATTTCTTTTATCAATGTTTTATAATTTTCCGAGTACAAGTTCTTAACCACCTTGGTTAAATTTACTCCTAGGTACTTTATTTTTTTGGCTGCAATAGTGAAGGGGATTGTTTCCTTAATTTATTTTGCTTACAGTTTATTGTTTGTATATAGAAATGCCTCTGATTTCTGAGTATTAATTTTATATCCTGCCACCTTGCTGAATTCATTTATCAGGTCCAGTAGTTTTTTTACTGAGACTTTAGGGTTTTCTATATACAATATCATATCATCTGCAAATAATGACAGTTTTACTTCTTCTTTTCCAATTTGGATGCCTTTTATTTCTTCTTCTTGTCTGATTGCTATGGCTAAGACTTCCAGAACTATGTTGAATAAGAGTGGTGAAAGTGGGCATCCCTGCCTGGTTCCTGATCCTAAAAAGATAGCTTTTAATTTTTGCCCATTTAGTATGATGTTTGCTGTGGGTTTGTCGTAGATGGCCTTTATCATGTTAAGGAATGTTCCTTGTATTCCCACTTTACTGAGAGTTTTGAGCATGAATGGTTGCTGGATTTTATCAAATGCCTTTTCTGCATCTATTGAAATTATCTTGTGATTTTTGTCCTTCCTTTTGTTTTTGTGATGAATCACATTGATTGATTTGCGAATATTGAACCAGCCTTGCTGGATCCGGTTGGCTAATATTTTGTTGAGAATTTTAGTGTCTAAATTATCAGTGATATAGGCCTATAATTTTCTTTCTTTGTGTTGTCTTTGCCTGGTTAGGGGTCAGAATTATGCTCGCCTCATAAAAGGAGTTCAGAAGTCTTCTGTCCTCTTGAATTTTTTGAAATAGCTTGAGGATAGGAGTTAGTTCTTCTTTGAATTTTTGATAGAATTCACTTGTGAAGCCATCAGGCCCAGGACATTTTTTGGGGGGGAGTTTTTTGATAACTGTTTCGATCTCATTTGTTGTATTTGGTCTGTTTAGGTGTTCTGATTCTTCCAGATTGATTTTTGGAAGTTTATATGATTCAAGGAATTTGTCCATTTCACCTAGGTTGTCTAATTTTTTGGCATAGAGTTCTTCATAGTATTTTCTTACAATGCTTTGTATTTCTGTTGTATCATTTGTTATTTCTCCACTGTCCTTTCTAATTTTATTTATTTGAGACCTCTCTCTTTTTTTCTTGGTGAGTCTAGTTAAAGGTTCATCAATCTTGTTTACCTTTTCAAAGAACCAGCTTCTGGTGTCCTTGATCCTCTGTATTGTTTCCTTAGCCTCTATGTCATTTATTTCTGCTCTGATCTTTATTATTTCCTTCCTTCTACTTGTCTTGGGTTTTATTTGTTGTTGTTTATCTAGTTCTTTTAGCTGCAGGGTCAGGTTGCTTATTTGAGCTTTTTCTAGCTTCTTATGATATGCCTGTAGTGCAATGAACTTCCCTCTCAGTACTGCTTTTGCTGTGTCCCATAAATTTTGAGTAGATGTATGCTCATTATCATTTGTTTCTAGAAACTTTTTTATTTCTTCTTTGATCTCATTGTTAATCCATTCATTATTTTTTATCATGCTATTTAGTTTCCAAGTGTTTGTGTATTTTTCAGTTTTTCTTTTGTGGTTAATTTCTAGTTTCATGGCATTGTGATCAGAGAAAATGCTTGAAATGATTTCAATCTTCTTAAATTTATTGAGACCACTTTTGTGTCCTAACATGTGGTCTATGCTAGAAAACGTACCATGAGCGCTTGAGAGGAATGTATATTCTACTGCTTTAGGGTAAAAAGTTCTGAAGATATCTATTAAATCAAGTTAATCTAGTGTATCCTTTAAGTCTGCTGTTTCTTTATTAATTTTCTTTCTTGAGGATCTATCCAGTGCTGTTAGTGGGGTATTGAAATCCCCTACTATGACAGTATTGCTGTTAATCTCGCCCTTTATATCCATCAAAGTCTGCTTTATGTATTTCAGAGCTTCTATATTTGGTGCGTAGATATTTATAATAGTTATATCTTCCTGTTGAATTGTTCCCTTTATCATTATGTAGTGTCCTTCTTTATCTCTTACTACAACCTTTGTTTTAAAGTCCATTTTGTCAGATATAAGTATTGCTACACTGGCTTTATTTTTCATTTCCATTGGCATGAAATACTTTTTCCATCCTTCTACCTTCAGTCTATGTGCATCTTTTGTTTTAAGGTATGTCTCTTGTTGACAGCATATGTATGGGTTCTGTTTCTTTATCTACGCAGCTACCCTATGTCTTTTGATTGGATCATTTAATCCATTTACATTTAAGGTTATTATTGATATCTAGTTGTTAATTGCCATTTTATTCTTTAAAGCTGTATTTTTTTTTTTTTTTGCTATATTCTTTCCTCCCTTTGAACTGTTCACAACAGGCCCCTTAGTATCTCTTGCAAATTGGTTTGGTTTTAATGAATTCCTTGAGGCTTTCTTTGTCTGGAAAGCTCTTTATTTCTCCTTCAATTTTAAACATTAGCCTTGCTGGATAGAGTAGTCTTGGTTGTAGATTCTTGTTCTGCATTACTTTGATTATATCTTGCCATTCCCTTCTGGCCTCAAGTGTTTCTGTTGAGAAGTCCGATGTCATACTTATGGGGGCTCCTTTGTAGGTGATAGCCTTTTTTTCTCTAGCATCTTTTAAGATTTTTTCTTTATCCATTAGCTTTGGTATTTTAACTATGATGTGTTTTGGTGTAGATTTTTTTGGGCTTCTCTTTAATGGAGTTCTGTGTGCTTCTTGAACGTGTGGAATGTTTCCCAGCCTTAATTTAGGGAAGTTTTCTGCTATGATTTGATTGAACAAATTTTCCATTTCCTGTCCTCTTTCCTCTTCTTCAGGCACCCCTATGATGCGAATGTTGTTTCTCTTCATGTTGTCACAAGCTCCCTTAGAGTTTCCTCACATTTTTTTAGCTCTTTTCCTTTTTCTTCTCTGCTTCTGTAACTTTGTTTATTGTGTCCTCTAACTCACTGATTCGATCCTCAGCGTGATTCATCCTGCTTTTCATTCCTTCCATTGTGGTCTTCAGTTCTGATACTGTATTTGTCATTTCTGTCTGATTCTTTTTTATTATTTCCATTTCGTTTTTTATACTTCTTATCTCTTTATTTAGGTGTTCATAGTGATTATCCATTGTTGCTCTAATTTCTTTGAACATCCTAACTATCATTATTCTAAATTCTGCTTCTGGTAGTTTGGTTATATCTGGTTCATTCAGGTCCTTCTCTGGGGATTTCTCTTGATTTATTTGGTTTGCATTCCTCTGCCTGCCCATTTTATCTGTGTATAAGAACTTGTGGCCACTGGTGTCCAGTAGGTGTTGCCTTTGTGTCTCTAGGTGTGGTCTGTCATCAGGCCTGCCACCCTCTCTGCCACTGCCTAGGGTGGTTGGGTATGGACGTTGCCAGCGTCAGCCTACTGCGGCTGTTGCTCTGATTTCCGCCTCTCCTCCGCGGAGGGGCTGTCACTCAAGCCACAAGCGTCAGCACCAAGAGCAGAGGTGAGCACCTTTGCTCAGCTGTGGACCCAGGCTGTTTCCGGAAGGCTTACGCCCAGCCCCCACAGTCAGAGCTTGCTTGCCACAGTTTCGCGGGTTGGGCGGGGCTTTTGACGTGCTCTCAGCTGTGAGCCTTTGTCAGTCCGGAGCTTTAGCCCTGCCCTCGAGGCCAGGGTCCTCCTGCTCAGGGTCACAAACCTAGGTTTATTGGGCCGGGCGCGTTTGCTGGCGTTAGCTCAGCTGTGAGCTTCTGATCGTTCCGGACTCTACCCTGCCCCCACGTTCAGAGCCAGCTCGGGCACGTAGGATGGCAATCCACGGTTTCTCTGCCTGGGAGGGGCTAGTAGCGTGAGCTCAGCCGTGAATTTCTGCTGGTCTCGGAGTCTACCCCGCCCCCGCACGTAGAATGGCAAACTGCGGTTTCTCCGTCCGGGCGGGGTTGGCAGCGTGAGCTCAGCCGCGAGCCCCTCGCCCGTCCCTGGTCCTAGCCCCGTCCCCGCGGTCAGGGCCGGCTTGCGCAGGGTCACAGAGCAAATCTCTTCCCGTTTTTTTCCCACAGGTAGGGTCACAAGCGGGCCTGCAGCTGCCAGACCACTTTCGCGAGTCCCCTCCGCCCCTGCTGGGCTAGACCAAGCTCACATCGGTTGTGCCTCCGTCCACGCCGACAGGACCGCGTTTCAGCGTCCTGCCGCCAACATCCCTTCAGCAACCCTCAGTAGAGATGGAAGTGCCCTAAGTCTCCACACTGTAGGCCTGGGAGCTCCCTCCCTCTAAGCAGCTCTGCTCTAATTGCCGTGGGAGAGCTTGTTTGGCTAGTGTCCTGTCTCCCTTTGCTGGTATTGCTAGTTCCAGGGGAAATATTCATTTTCGATTAGGGAAATGACTTAGCCCAGGGGGCAGGGTGGCTGTCCCTCAGAGTGTCCTCATGCCTTCAGTCCACTCTCTGTTCCCACTGCTCTGTTCCTCTCCTCTGTCCCCATTCCCCGGAGCCCTGGGTGAGTGGTTGTGAGAGAGGTTTTCTGCGCTGTCCCTTTAAAAAGATTCTTGGGTCTGAGAAAACTATCTCTTTTTCACAAACAGTATCCTCACTTGCTTCACAGCTCAATATTGTCCAAACGCCTCTTCTAGACTCTGGGGCTGCAGTCTGGGGCTTGGTTCCTGGGACCCAGGTCCCGCCCTCTCCACCAAACTTTCCTCCTGCCATGCGGGTCTCTCCGGGCTGCCATTTGCTCCGGGGATCTGGGCAGCCCTCTTCGCGTTTTCGTTACTCCACCAGTCTCAATGTGGCTTCTTCTGTGTTCCTTGGTTGAAGAGTCCACTTAGTTTAGTTCAAAGTTGGTTTATCCAGATGATGGTTCTTAAAACTGAGTTATAATCCACTTTGGTTCTGGGAGTTGGAAGTTGGTACGTCCGCCTACTCCATCGCCTTCTTCCGTCCGAGGACAATTGTAAATGCTTTTGGTGTGCCTGGGTAGAGTTTAGGGGGGCCCGGTCAGTGTGCTCCTCTCAGCCATCTTTAGTCAGAGCTCAGAGCAGCGTGGAGACAGTCCACATCAAGTTTGGAGTCTGGGCGACTACCTTCCCCTGGAATTCTTAAAATTGGTGCAAACCATGTTGGTCTTTTTCTTTTCATTACTAATTGTTCCTTTGTCTCCTCACCGCTTCAGATGGAATTCTTGGAATTTAAATGCCATCAATGGTTTTTTTCTCCTGAATATTTTCCCCAACTCTGACTGTGTTGATTCCCACTTATTTACTGTCGCTTATTTCAATCTGCGGTGTTTCACAGGTTTTTTCCAAGAATGCTCTACACAGGCTTTGTAATCGAATCTCTTTTATTTGTCTGTGTTGTGTGTTGTCAGTAATCATGCTCAAGATCACTGGTTCTTAACCTTTTTAGAGGTACCGAGCCCACCAGTTTCATATGCGCATTCACCGAACCCTTCTTTAGTGATAAATAAAATATGATTTTTTTAATTCAAATTAAAGACATAGGTATATGTTTTTTTACTGGTGCACAAAATGAGCCGTGCATGAACATCACCTTGCTCAAAGAACAAAACCAACAAAGTGCACAAACTCACAACAAATTACGGTATTACTTTATTCTGGCCTCCACAGCAGAGGCTTCTCCAAACCCCTGAGACCGACTCATTGAATCCCTAGGGTTTGATAGAACCCAGGTTAAGAACCACTGCTCTAGATTATATTATATACTGATAAAGTGTGTGGTGTAAGATTATATATTAGAGACATTCCTCATCTTTTTTTCTTTTAGCCATCTCCATTTTCAAAAGGGTTTCTGCAATTATCTAGCTGACTACTTGATTAAAAGGACAGAAGTTTACTTATTGACTTCACAACAACCTGTGTACATTACGCATTATCCAATAAAAATTTGGTGTTGTCCCGGAGGACAGCTGTAATTAGCTCTAGCCACCTGCAATTATGAATATGAGTGGTAGGAAATGAATGGATTGTAATACATGAGAATGTTTTATATTTTTAATGTTGTTATTTTTTTTTTATTAAAGATTGTCTGCGAGCCAGATGGAGCCATGAAAAGAGCCAAATCTGGTTCGCAGGCCATAGGTTCCTGACCCCTGAACTAAGGTGTCATAGCGAAAAACTCATGATTGATGCTTCTCATCTCTCTCTGTTCTTGTCTGTCACTATCTATTCCTCTATCTGACTCTCTCTCTGTCTCTGTAAAAAAAATAAAAAGAAAGAAAAAAGAAAATACCAAACGCCCCTGTGGTACAGTAAAACAAAGCCTTTAAGTGATAGAGGAAGCATGTATCTATGTCTACAGACTGGCATCATTAACCAGCGGGGAAAATCCTAATGAGTAGAATGAAGAAAAGAAAAGTCTGTCCACAGGCAGTCAGAAATATCACGCCCCCTCTAGTTGGGTGTAGCTGCCAGGTGATACCCGTTCACCCTGAAAAACCAATTAAGTCAACAACCAGCAATGCACCTTCTAGGAGTTTCCTTCTACCTTTGAATATTATGAAGTTCATTACCTTATAAACTTTCATTCAATTAGGATCCTGAGCAAAGACATTCATGTAAACAACTATTGCAAGAAGAAAAGAAAATACAATGATATTAGCCAATGAGAAATGATTTGAGGTTCACATTCACAAAGAAACAACAGATATATTAAAGAAATTAATTACAACTTAATCAAGAAGCTCAGCATCCGGGATGCAGCTTATCATTATTTCTGTGATAAGAAAGATGTACCCATGAGATCGTGTGTACATGACATCACAGAAGAAAGATGAGTAAGCTGTAGCCTGTGTTAATACAAACAAATGTAGCAGTGAAGCAGAGAGCAGGGGCAGGGAGGCCTAACCACAAGTTCACAGTGACCCAGGGAAAGCATGACGCGGCCTATGATACATGTATGTGGAGGCAGAGGAAGGATGGGTGAGGGAAGGAAGAGTTGAGGAGAGAACGGCTTTTCATTTTCCAAAATAGATGAGACTACAAAGACAAAAATTTAATACTCAAAGGAATCAAACAGAACATAGAGAAAATCACACCAAGCACAACATACTCACATTACCCAGTGGATCAAGAGAAAAATCTGCCTGACTCTGGTGACTTAGGGGATAAAGTGTGGACTTGGATGCTGAGGTTGCCGGATCCAAACCCTGCACTTGTCTTGTCAAAGCACAGATGGGAGTTGATGCTTCCTGCTCTTCCCCCTTTTCTCTCTCTTCTCTCTCTCACTCTGTCTTTTCTCTTAAAATAAATAAATTTAAAAAAAATCAGGTACCCTGAAACCCTCTTTAATTCACCACTTTTATGTGGTATTACGTTCACTCGTATTGTTTGCAACCATCTTTGTCATCCATCTCTAGGACTCTTTATCTGGTTCAACTGAAATTCTTCTCATCTAACAGTAATTCCTCATTCCTCTTCCTCTATGCTCTCCTCCGTCCCCAGAAACTACCCGTACTTTCTGTCCAGATGAACGTGACTACGCTAGATACCTCAGGTAAGTGGAATCACACAGTACTTGTGTTTTTGTGACTGGCTTATTACAGTCAGCATAACGTCTTCCAGGATCATCCATGCTGCAGCATGGGGCAAAATGTCCTTCCTTTTCAGGCTGAATTAGAGTCCGTTGTGCATTTACACCACATTTTCCTATCATTTATCTCTGACCTCTAGTTTTCACTAAGAAACACAATAGGCACGGAAGCTCCTAACAGGTGTGGAGGATTGGGAAGTTAGTGCTGACTGGATCTCTAACGTGTACGGACAACACACTGTAAGCCTGGATGAGACAGAGCAGGGAGAAGAGAAAAGGAGATGAGGAAGTCCACCATCTCTCTCGAATGGCACCACATTGGCCAAGACATCATCCTGACACACGGACATTGTTCCAGAGGTCAGACTGCCAAAGGAAGTCCTCTTCAAGGCTCCCCTGTCACATAGACCCTGACAGGTGTCCTGGGGACAGAGGTACATATGTGTGACTATATGTCTGTTAGGGGACCCTCCATAATCACCTCCAGGAAGTCTGACCCACTTCACAAATGGTTATTTATCGCAATATGGCAGCAGTTTTTAACCTCTTTCACCTCATGGCACACAGAAGCAATTTCCAAAATTCTGTGGCACACCAGAAGCTATATTACATGTTACTGATGTGACAAAACACATCACCATAATTTTGATTCATTTACAAAAATAAGAACAAGATTAACTGCCTACCATTTTTGCTCCAAAGTGACTTTTTTAAAAAACAGAGGCTGCTTGACCAGGCGGTGGCGCAGTGGATAGAGCATCGGACTGGGATGCGGAAGGACCCAGGTTCCAGACTCCGAGGCCGCCAGCTTGAGCGTGGGCCCATTTGGCTTGAGCAAAAGCTCGCCAGCTTGGACCCAGGTTGCTGACTTGAGCAAGTGGTTTCTTGATCTGCTTAAGGCCCACGGTCAAGGCACATATGGAAAGGAATCAATGAACAACTAAGGTATCGCAACAAAAAACTGATGATTGATGCTTTTCATCTCTCTCCTTTCCTGTCTGTTCCTATCTATCCCTCTCTCTGACTCTCTCTATATACCTGTAAAAAAAAAATAAATAAATAAAAACAGAGGTTTTTACTTGTATATATACAGTTCTGGTACAAATAATTAACTATTCTGACACGATCTTATTATGCAACATGACCAATAAGATAGAACTCTATTATATGACTGATATATTTATGGTTCAAGATAGGGGATTCAATCCAGATGTGTAATGTTATTTTGCCTGTTGTTGTTTTTATATTGCACAATCTAAGGCAAAAGAGTTCCAGTATTGCATATTTTGAAATTTATGTGGCAAACCATTTGAAAATTTCTGCTTGCAGGGACAAGCCATAAGGTTTCTACAAACTGATCATCCCAGCCAGTCCACCCAGAGTTAGACTTGCAGAGAAACCTCAGGGCCACAGTCTGACACCAGCTCACCTCTTTTTAAGGGGGCCCTGGCCCACCTCTTTGTAAGGGCTCTCTCCTCAGGATTGTCCCAGCCTGCCATGAGCCCCAGGTGACACTGAATCCCTATGTCCCTGGCCTGCCCTTCCGCATGGTCTTCATGAGGTCAGACAGGGGCCTGTGGAGCTCCAGGTTCATAACAGCTCCCTCCGTCCCTCCCGCTGGGAACCCAGCCCCCCTGGTCACAGCCCTCCCTTACACGGAAGGCAGAGCAACCCTGTACCCGGGTCCTGTTGAGTGTTCTTTGTGGGGACATTCAAGTGTCCTCACCCTCTGAAGAGAGCAATGGCCAGTGAGACGCCCCAGACACAAAGACTTCTTCTCCAGGCTGGGTGACCTGGAGGTGATTGTTGACCTGGGGAGGGGACGTCACCAGAAGCATGTTCTGCTGGCGATCAGAGACTCCCCTGCAGCTCTGTGTGGACAGAGGGTGAAGACCCAGATCATGCCGGGGACGAACACATGCAGTGACTGCATCTTTTTGTGTGTATGTAAAATGTTCTGCTGTGAACTTGTGTGTGGGGGCGTTATTCCAAATAGTGGAGCAACTGTTTGGGTTTTTTCCTCTGTTTTGTTTTATTCTTTTCTTTAATTTTTTGTTAGTATTGTCAAATGGTTGTCTGAATTTTTTATAATTACTAAACTTTTGTATTATGTTGGTGAAGCGATATTATACATGGTAGTTTTTTTTTATAAACTGCAGTTTTATATATAGAAGTAGCATATGAAAAGTTATTTTAAAAATTAATTCAATTGTATGGAAAAGTAGTCTTCTTGCTTAAGGAGCTCTTAAATCTAATGTAAACAGGCAGGTCTGTCTGGGTCTGCAGGAGGTGAGCCCTGCCTGTCTGCAGGAGGTGAGCCCTGCCTGTCCTGAGGACACAGGGAGTGGCCCATTAGGGTGACCCACGTACAGTCACCCTGCCAGTCCTGAGGGGAACTTTTTCTGCTGGGTTACCTCTGTTGGAAGCAGGACAGAAGTCTTCTCATGACTTTGTACCTTTGTTTATTAAATGTTATATTAAAGATGTGTTTTACGTTACATTTTAAGATAAATATAAAGTATTGTTAATTATACTAATATTAATATCGAAAGAAAAATACCTGTGGAGGTCAGGTACAGAGTCCCCTAGGAGAATGACAAGGTACTCTGTTGGCCCCTAAGTGTGTGGGTGGGGAGCATAACTCTAGGTTTGTGAGGAAATGAGTTACAGAAGGAGAAAGGGAACAGGAGAAGACAAAAGAAAAAGAACTTCACAAAGAGTTCCTTCAGGACAGGCCAGGGGACAGAATGGACAGGAACTTGTCTGCTGCAGAAACACCCACAAATTTCAGAGCTCGCTGGTGATGAGAGTCAGGACTCCTGACCACACCTGGCGGGGTTCCCCCCAGATAGGAATGGAGACACCAAAGCATTGTCACTCTCTCAGACCATCTCCTTGTGTCCCCCCGTCTCTGTTCTTCCCAATCCCTGGTCCTGCACAGCCCACACCTTAAATGTCACTCACACATTTACAGGGGTAGCCAGGAGATGTCACCCACGGAGCTCCCACACCCCATAGCACATGGGTGCAGCTGTTGTGTGTCCTCAGAGTGAAACCATGATTAAATTTGCCGACTGTCTTTTATAGAAACTGAAAGTGAGACTCAGAAGAAATGTGCAGCCCCTAGAAGAAGAAACTAAATGGTTGCGGACACTAGAAGGAGAGGACCTGGCTACTCTGTGGAACTGACACCAGCTTTCATCTAGCTTCACCATCTCCTCTAGTTTGGGCTCCGATGATTTCCCCAGACAATAAGCTGTGAACTGGCCTCATTCCCTTAAAGTTCCACAAGTCACATCAAAGCTTCTCTTGACTTTCCAGTTTATTGTGTTGATATTTATTTCACACCCCTCACTTGGCTTTCTTTTTGATCTATGTCTGGAATCTATCAGCAATTTTAACTGCTCACACAGAGAGTCAGATCTGTGGTGTCTGACACCATGAGTGCCAGTTACCCAGAACCCTCAGGGGCTTTTTCTGCACCAAGAACACAAAAAGGAGGGAACTAAAACATGGGAAATGCATCAGAAGGAAACCAAGGCTTCTCTCAAACCATTCCCTGGATGGTGTTGTTCGGTGGAAAGTCACCAGAAACCCTTTGCTCATAAACAACACTGAGATGTTGTAAGAATTCATACTGTACAAACATGCTCAGCGTCAGGAAGGCAAGTCCTTCAGGGATCATACCACTTAGTCCTGCGCTGAGAAGACAGATATCTGAGAATCAAAATGAAGAAAACTTCAGTTACATTTTCTATCAGAAATTATGAGTGTGTATGTTAATGTTCGTAAATGAATCCTTTCACATACAACTCTGCAAGTAATAGAGAATTTCAGAAATTACTATTTACAAATTTATGTCATAAATTGTAGGAAAATAAAGTGATCTGGCAATATTCTAAATAGAATTTTGCAAGAAATTAAACTTCATAAATAAAAAATACTTAAAGGTTTTTGAACAATAAAGCTGAGTGTGATGCTCCGGTGTCCCTGCGTGGTTCTGAGCACACATTCAGGCCTGTGTCCGGGGCACGTAGGCAGAGACCCAGACCCCAGGGTCTCACAGCCCTTCCTCCACCAGTTCTTCCTACAGAGCCCCCCTCCCTCATCCATTTCCCTCCAGCACCCCTGTCTCCCTGTCAGCCCAGGTGGGGAGCCAGCTGTGACCTTCATCCCTTCATGCAGATTGTCTCAGAGTGTGTTCTGTTGCTTATGTGGGGTCATGGGGCAGGATCAGAGACCTCCAGCCCACGTCTCTGCTGCTAGCAGCCACCCTGGACAGCAGACAGGCAGTCCTGCCAACCTGGGCCACAGAATGCTCCTTGGATGTTATTTCAAAATTTGTAAATTGAGCTGAGGGGAAAAGCAGTGAATTCCAGGCCTTGTTCTTTATCTTAGCTAATTCCTGAGGTTACAACTTCCAATCTCCCCGGGTGAAACCATAGCCCTCCTCCCCCACCACTGTCCAGGGACTTCTGGGAAAATAAGGATAAATCCCTAATACAATCAGCCATTTTTTTGGTCATTGTCTTTTTTTTTTTTTAAGTATTTAACTGTATTTCCTTTCCCCAAGCAAAATGAAGGTTCTCACAAAGGAAATTTTTTAGTTTTCTCCTCCCACATAAAACACCATATTGAACCTAAACTTCAAAGGCAAACAAACACTCTACAGAAAGTGGTGTGATCACATTGTAAGTGATAAAGTGTCCCATCACTACAGTGTAGGTACGAACCGAATGTCTGTAATACATAATCACACACCCACACCCTTCATCAGTTTATAATATAAACTAGAGCATGATTACTGACAACACACAACACAGCCTCCCTGCCCCCCAAAATAAATTCTATTAGAAATGGCTGTGTAGAGTGTTCTGGAAAAAAACCTGGAATACACCCCAGAACGAAATAAGCAACACTAAATAAGTGGGAGTCAACACATAGAGTTGGGGAAAATTTACAGGAGAAAACACTGATGGCATTCAAACTTCCAACAAATTCCATCTGAAGCCCTGAGGAGACAAAGGAAGAATTAATAATTAAAAGAACAAGACCAACTAGGTAAACATTGTTTTGTAGAATTTCTGGGGGCAAAGGGACTCATTTTTCAGGCCGGGCGTATGGCTCTCACCCACAGGAGGGCAGTCCCGAGAATGGACAGTACTGCCCAGGGAGGAGGAAGGTGAGCCATGTACTACTTGGGGCAGATGTGGGAGGAGAGGGCACAGGAAGCCTCTGGGGGCATGGTGAGCAGGCTGGATCCCCCGCACTTGTGGGAAGTTTCTGCGACCTGCCGCCCCCACAGGATGTACCCGAAGTGGAGGGCCCTGATTCCAGGACTTTAAGCACAGTCAACATCTGGACAGGTTCCCCAACATTTACTACATGCACATGAGAGGGACACTGGGAATTCAAGTACATGCCATAAAAAATATGCAGACACCCCCCTAACACAGGCTCCTGAGAATATCCATAGAAGGGAAACAGGAGACCCACCTGGGCGGGCGCCGATGGGGGCGGGGCTTCTGGACATGCCTTGCCTGCCAGAAAGTTCTGTGGACCAAAAAAGTGCCGTGATAGGGTGATGCGAGTTACCCTCCTTCTGTGTCTCTTAATCAAACCCTGGACTCTGTCGGAGGGAAAAGAAAAGGCAGAAGGAATCAGGCGCCACCCCCAAGAAGAATAGGCCGCATCTACCCATGTGAGAGGGCTACGTACCCGGGCAGTAGAGCTCCACCTGTCCGGAGGGGTGACTAAAGGTCAGCATGAGTCAGCAGGCAAAGTGCAAGACACGCCATTCCCAAAGAGACAGGTCTCTGGGCTCCTTCCCTATGAATTTCCTAGAGCGGTCAGCTTCCCTGAGATGGGGGGCAATGTGGTAGACAGGGTCTGTAGTCAGTGGTGGCACAGAAGGTCTGCATCATGCTGCGATGATGATAATGGTCGTTATTTTGAGCACGATTATAATAAGAAACCTAAGGAGATGGAATAATAGACTAGGAACCATCATAAAGTGAGAAAATACCGTCTGACCATGCAGTGACGCAGTGGTTAAAGCATTGGACTGGGATGTGGAATACCCAGGTTCAAGACCCTGAGGTCCCCACCTTGAGCGGGGATATATCTGGTTTGAGCAAAGCTCACCAGCTTGGACCCAAGTCACTGGCTTGAGCTAGGGGTCACTTGGTCTGCTGAAGGCCCAGGATCAAGGCACATATGAGAAAGCAACCAATGAACATTTAAGGTGTCGCTCATCTCTCATCGTTACTGTCTCTCTGTCCCTATCTATCCCTCTCTATGACTCTCTCTCTCTCTTTCTGTTAAAAAAAATACCAAACACCCCTGTGGTACAGTAAAACAAAGCCTTTCAATGATGCAATAATGTACAGGAAGCATGTATTTATGTCTACAGACTGGAATGATTAACCAGCAGGGAAAATCCTAATGAGTAGAATGAAGAAAAGAAAAGTCTGTCCACAGGCAGTCAGAAATATCACGCCCCCTCTATTTGGGTGTAGCTGCCAGGTGATACCCGTTCACCCTGAAAATCCAATTAAGTCAACAACCAACAATGCACCTTCTAGAAATTTCCTACTATCTTTGAATATTATTAAGTTCATTACTTTATAAACTTTCATTCATTTAGAATCCTAAACAAAGACATTCATGGAAAAAACCATTGCAAGAAGGAAAAAAAACCAGAAAGGTATTACCCACTCCATGAGCAAATGTGAAATGACCTGAGGTCCGCTTTTGCAAAGAAACAACAGATACATTTAAGAAATGAATTACAACTTAATCAAGAAGCTCAGCATCCAGCATGTGGCTTTTTCATTATTTTTGTGATAAGAAAGATGTACCCATGAGATCGTGCGTAGATGACATCACAGAAGAAAGACGAGTAAGCCGTAGCCTGTGTTAATACAAACAAATGTAGCAGTGAAGCAGAGAGCAGGGCAGGGAGGCCTAACCACAAGTTCACAGTGACCCAGGGAAAGCAGGACGCGGCCTATGATACATGTATGTGGAGGCAGAGGAAGCATGGCTGAGGGAAGGTAGAGGAGAGGAGAGAGAAGCCTGCCATTTTCCAAAATAAGATGAGACTGGAAACGCAAAACTTTAGAGCTCAAAGGAATCAACGAGAATAAACATAGAGAAAATCAAAACAAGCACAAAAAAATCAAATTACCCAGTGGATCAAGAGAAAAGTGTGCCTGACCTGTGGTGGCGCAGTGGATAAAGCGTCGACCTGGAATGCTGAGGTTGCCATTTTGAAACCCTGCACTGGTCTGGTCAAGGCACATATGGGAGTTGATGCTTCCTGCTCCTCCCCCTTTTCTCTGGTCTTTCGCACTCTGTCTTCTCTATCAAAATAAATAAATTAAAAAGAAAACATGTACCATGAAATTCTCTTTAATTCACCATTTTTATGGGGTATTACGTTCACTGGTATTGGTTGCAACCATCTTTGTCATCCATTTCTGGAACTTTTTATCTGGTTCAACGGAAATTCTTTTCATCTAACAGTAATTCCTCATTCCACTTCTCCTATGCTCTCCTCTGCCCCCAGAAACCACCGGTACTTTCTGTCCAGATGAACGTGACTATTCTTGATACCTCACGTAAGTGGAATCACACAGTACTTGTGTTTTTGTGACTGGCTTATTACAGTCAGCATAACATCCTCAAGGATCATCCATGCTGTAGCATGGGGCAAAATGTCCTTCCTTTTCAGGCTGAATTAGAGTCCGCTCTGTACTTACACAACATTTTGCTATCACTTATCTGTGGCATCTAGTTTTCACTAAGAAACACAATAGGCACGGAAGCCCCTAACAGGTGTGGAGGGTTGAAAAATTAGTGCTGACTGAATGACTAACGGGCACAAACAGCTACACATTGTTAGCCCGGATGAGACACAGAGCAGGGTGTCGGGGGCCGAACAACAGCTGCTGGTTGACAGTCACAGCAAAGAAGAGGCACAATGGTACTTCCCCCTTTAACCTTTTGGATTAATTTGGTTTTTTATCCCCCTTCTTTGGGCGTGTGTGCTGTCACTTACGGCACAGGGACAACAGCAGTGTGCTTCCCCTGCAGAGTCCTAGTGACTTCTCTGGAAAAGAGACAGAGACAGTGAGCTCCACAGGAACCTATAAGCCCCTTTCCCGGGGCCCACAGACATAGCAGGCTGGCTATGATATCCCCCGAAAAGGGCTAAGTCTGTAGAAAAATTCCCCCCTATAAATCATATTAGAGAAAAATAGATTGTGACTTATGAATAGGTAGGAAACAGTAACTATACACAAAAGCACCTTTCAGCCTCCTAATCCATCACTTTACCTCCCTAGCCTTTTCATATAATAGAATAAAACACTTTCCTTTCCTCTAGCATACCTGACCTGCAGGTGGTGGAACACTCCCAGAAAAGCAAAGTTAGAGCTTAACTAGTATATGAATATAGTAGACAAATAAAATTTGACTAGACAGTAGGCCATTAGGTAAAGTAGAGTTATTAATCAATACTGACTTTTAGTAGCTTGCACCAAAACCTTTGTTGCTGAACTTAGAATTGCTTACCACCTGATTAATAGCTTATAGAAATGTACTAACTGTTGCCTAGAAATATGTAACCACAGTGAAACAGAAACAATTATTAATCAATGTATTGTGTATACCATGTGATTGTAACTTAGTGTGTGTGTATAAAAATAAAGCTGTACTAGCCATTGGTGGAGATGCCTGGCAGAAAAGCCTAAAAAAGAATTCTGCTCTCTCACTCATTTCGTGCCGACATCTCTTCCTGTGGGACCCCTGGATCCCCTGGGGCTGGACCGCGGCAGCAGGGGAGACAAGAAAAGGAGATGAGATGAGGAAGTCCTCCACCTCTCCTGAATGGCACCACGTTGTCCAAGACATCATCCTGACACACGGACACTGTTCCAGAGGTCAGACGGCCAACGGAAGTCCTCTTCAAGGCTCCCCTGTCACATAGACCCTGACTGGTGTCCTGGGGACAGCGGTACGTATGTGTGACTATATGTCTGTTAGGGGACCCTCCATAATCACCTCCAGGAAGTCAGACCCACTTCACAAAAGGTTATTTATCGCCATATGGCTGCAGGTTTCAACCTCTTTCACCTCATGGCACAAAGAATTAATTTCCAAAATTCTGTGGCACACCAGAAGCTATATTACATGTTACTGATGTGACAAAACACATCGGCATAATTAGCAATGATTTACAAAAATAAGAACAATAGTAATTACCTACCCTTTTTGCTATAAAGTGACTTTTTTAAAAAACAGAGGCCTATACTTTTATATAAAGATTTCTGGTACAAAACATTAACTATTCTGGCACAACCTTATTATGCAACATGACCAATAAATTGCAACTCTATTATATGACTGATATATTTATGGTTCAAAATAGGGAATTCAAACCAGATAGCTAACGTTCTATTAGCTGCTGTTGCTTTTATATTTGACGATCTACGGCAAAAGACGTCAGGTATTGCATATGTTGAAATTCATGTGGCACAGCATTTGAAAATTTCTGCTACATGGCATTAAAAAGAATTAATAACTGATTGAAAAAATGGCTTAGTAAAATCATAAATTACAACAGCGATCCTGATACTAATGATATTAATTCTACTAATATTTAATTTGAAAATAATAAGAATAAGGTTAGGGTAGAGCAAGGGTCGGGAACCTATGGCTCGCGAGCCGGATATGGCTCTTTTGATGGCTCATCTGGCTTGCAGAAAATCTTTAATAAAAAATAATAATAACGTTAAAAATATAAAACATTCTCATGTATTACAATCCATTCATTTCCTACAGCTTATGTTCATGGTTGCGGGTGGCTGGAGCCAATCACAGCTGTCCTCCGAGACAACACCAAATTTTTATTGGATAATAGTAACATATACGGGTCCTTGTGAAGTCAAGAAGTAAACTTCCGTCCTTTTAATCAAGTAGTCTGCTAGGTAATTGCAGAAACCCTTTTGACAAAGAAGATGGCTAGAAGAAAAAGAGATGAGGAATGTCTCTAATATATCATCTTAAACTCACACACTTCGTCAGTATATAATATAATCTAGAGCGTGATTAGTAACAACACACAACCTGACAAATAAAAGAGATTCGAATAGAATGCCTGTGTAGAGCATTCTGGAAAAAAAACCTGTGAAACACCCCAGATTGAAATAAGCAACAGTAAAAAACGTGGGAATCAACACAGTCAGAGTTGGGGAAAATTTTCAGGAGAAAAACTTGTTGATGGCATTTCAATGCCAAGAATTCCATCTGAAGCGGTGAGGAGAAAAAGGAACAATTAGTAATTAAAAGAACAAGACCAACACTGTTTGCACCAATTTTAAGAATTCCAGGGGAAAAGGGGACTTGTTTTTCAGGATGACCCTGTGACCCTCAGGCACGGGAGGGCTCTCCTGAGAGTGGACCGTACTGCCCTGGTAGGTGGGCCGGGTACCACGCGGGGCAGATGCGGGAGAAGAGGACACAGACAGAATCTGTGGGCAGGCTGGGCAGGCTGGGCCCCCACCACCTGTGGGAAGTCGCAACGGGCTGTCCTGCGGGCGCAAAGCACCCGAATGGCGGCCCGCATGCCAAGACCTTTAGTAAGGTCAGCATGGAGGCAGGTTCAACAACAATTAATACATGCATATGAGGACACTGAGAGTTCAATTACATGCATATCCCCAAATGCAGAGCACCCTACCCCTGGGAGTGCCCACGGATGGAAAACAGGAGACCCCACCTGGTCTGCCTCCGGCAGGGGCGGGGTCAGGACATGCCTTGCAGGCATGGAAGGTCCACGGACGAAAAAAGTGCCGCGATGGGGTGATGGGATTTAACCTCCTTCTGTGTCTCTTAAACCCCCGACCCTGTTAGAGGGGAGAGAAAAGGTGGACGCCACCCACCCAGAAGGAGAGGCCACATGAACCCACGGGAGAGGGAAGTAGAGCTCTACCTGTCCACAGGGCAAAGTGCAGGACAAGCCATTCCCAAAGAGACAGATCTGTGGGCTCGTTCCCCGTGAACTCCCGAGAGCGGTCGGCTTCGCGGAGTCGGGAGGCAACGGCGGCAGACAGGATCGGTGGGGCCCAGGAGGTCGGCATGACCCAGGAGAAGACTAGTGAGTCCTAGAAACAGCTGTAGAGTGACAACATGATTAGCCCAAGAGGGGTCGACAGCATTGGCAGCACACAGTGCGAAAGGGACTCAGGTCCGCGGTACCCAACCCTCAGCGCATTGCTACACGGCTCACCTCACAAGCATCTGACCACTCAGAAGGTGTAGACTCCTGACCATAAGTGCACGAGTTTCTCTAAGATGAAAAGTCCTGAGAACTGTGGGGAACAAAGGTCAGGGCATTCCTGCAAGACCGCCTTTCATCTAAGGGCATTATGCTAATTGCATGGGCACCTCGCCCATGTCACGTGATCTTCAACCGGCTTAAAAGTCCCGAAGAACTGGAAATGCCCCCCAGTGACCCTTCCTTTGCCCCCGTGGAAGCTTCTTCACATCGCGCAGTGAAGTTCCAGCACTGAGCGTTCTGAGGATCTGCTGACGGACTGGACAGACGATAACAGCTGGATTTCAGGTAGCTTTCCTTAATATTGTCTTCCTTATTTTTATTTTTGGGGTATTTCTTTTCACTTGGGTCCTTATATTGTTAGTAGAGTAGGGCATGGAAAACTAGGGAGTGACTGGGCCTTAGGCAAAGGACTAAGGATTCCTTAAGTTTCATAGTAAATGTGACAACAGAGAAAATCGACATCTTCAAATACTAAGTTAACCCCGAAGTAAATTCCAAATGCAATGGACTCATTTTTGGGAAGATGGGAGTCGGAGGGTGAGCCATAGTGGAGACAGGGTGGACCATGCTAAGAGCATGTCAAGTCAAAATGACTGTTTTGCTCAAACTCAATTCTAACATACTCTTTTCACGTTAATTACAAACTGGTTAAGTTTAGGCAGTGAAAATAGATAGATAAAAAATAATAAATGGCCCAAACCCTCATCTGCGAAGTTGCTTGTCTAGGAGACAAAAAATAGCTTTGTCTCAGAAAATATGTGTTTGGAAGTTTCCTCCTCCCTGTCGGTGGGAGCTTCACATTTTAGAGGGTAGCGTACTTTAATCTTTCTTTTCTTTTTGGGCGGGCTCAGTATTCCTGCAGCACTGATGATGGTGTCAGTCTCGGGAAATACTGTCTTACTCTGTCCTGCTCTGGTAGATTGTGATGGACCTAATCAAACTTCTCTAAATGACTCGTTAAAACTCAAGAGGTGAGCCCCAGGTATTTACTCTTAGAGTCCTGCCCTGGGGGCCGGTAAGTATGGGAGCATGCTCAAAGGTCTAGAAATGAGGTCTCCCAGGGAGAGACAGTGGTTTTTCTGAGTGATCAAGTTGTCCCATCTTCCCTATGTGCAAGAGAGGGTCAACGAGGGTCTGTTTTCTATGTGTGATTTAAATGTTGTGTTTATTTCTCTCTTTCTCTCTCTCTCTTTCTTCAGGAATTTTCTAGTTCCTTACCTGAGAAAGACAGACCTCAGTTTCCTAGGTGGTGTGGGAGATGGCTGGACTTTCCCCACAGCGCGGGTCCTGCAGACCCTTGATGGCCCAGCGAGGGAAGAAGCAACAGAGGGCCCCAGTGGCACACAAGACTCTTCGGCCAGAGGAGGAGGATCCCAGGGTGAGTAGAGACTTGGCTCTGTCAGGAACCGGGGGGCTGGCATGGACGACAGGCTCAGGATGCTTATTTATACATGGCAAGTTCCATGTCCATAACTGAGTTTCCGTCCCCCATCCCAGGACCTCACTCCTTGTGATGTCCTCAAAAAAGTATCTGGACACAAAACAGCTGGTGAGGCAGATGTTCCTTCATCTGAGAACAACCACCTCATTTCATAGCTAGGGTCATATCCAGCTGCTTTGTGTCCATGTATTGTTATTTGTGTCTATGTATTCACACTTAGACCTCCAGTCATTTTTCCTGTCTTCCCCCATAACTAACATGAGTCTTAGGATCCAGCCTAACATCTTCAATACCCGAATGTCTGGTGAGCCTGTGATTAGGTCCCTCTGTAACCCATCCTCACATCCCTGAGTCTGTCCTCCAAGTCCCCATAAAACTCAGCCTGTGACGTGACCGTCTGCTCCCCCTACAGGTGAAGTGCGGGAACTGCGGGGCATTTGGGCACAAGGCAAACAGTGTCAGGTGCCCCATGAAGCGTTGGGGCGGGGCCGTGGCCCCCCAGCCCCTGGGCCCTAAAGAAATGAAGGAGAACCGCAAGCCACGGACCCCCCGGGACCTGCGGACTGCACGGCCCCCTAACAGCGCTGCTGGGGAGACAGAGACGAGGTCCAGGTGAGCATGTAGAAGGATGTGACCAAATTCCGAATGTACCTTGTGGTCTGTGTCCTCATTTCTTCACTGTCTGCATCGCCATGTCTGGGCAACGCCAGGAGCATGGAGAGGTTGGGGATGCGGCCCGGTCCCCAGAGTCACACTCTGGTGGTCGTTCTTGTCCTGGAGGGCTCTGGGGGTGACTGGGCTGGGGGGAGGGGAGGCAGTATCTGGGAATCTGAAAGGTCAGGTAGGGAGGAAATGAAGTCCAAATGGAATCTCTTTCCCAAAATAGTGGAGGACTCCCAGGAGGAGGTAAGGGTCTGAGTGGAGGGAAATTCTGTCTGGTAACGACCCGGGCCTCACTTTCTCGATGACAGGGACACAGTCAACAGGCCTGTGACACTGATGGGTTTGTCTCCATTGGGAATGAGAAAAGCAGAGACTCTCACTTACCTGTCGTGTCCTGCAGGGACGAGGAGCAGCAGAGACAGGCTCTGCTCCAGAGGTTCCCCAGGAGACCCCCCGGGAGGCCTTCATTCTCCTTCAAAGATCAGACGGAAACCTGTGACTACGTGAGGGTGAGTGTCCACGTTTTCTAGTCTTTCTTTCATCTTGGGATCACTCTGATTTCCAACAATGGTTTCCGTGTGAGGGGATCGAAATCTTCAGTGTGCACCGACATGGCTTCTACAGTGTAGTGTCCCTGTGTCATTGCTCTTAGTGGCTCTGATGTGGCCTTGCACTTACCTGTGTGCTCCCAGCATGCTGCGGTGGGTGTTGGTGTGCCCTCACTCTATGCTTCCTAATGTCCATCCCTTAGAGGAAAAGTGCCATCTTGCCATCGGGGTCCTTCCAGGCCTGTTACTTCTTAAACTGTTTCAAACAAGATGATTGTGTCCATTTTTTGGAAAAGGTGTGAAAGGGTGTGTGTTTCAAAAACGTCATTAACAGGATGAATTTCTAAGAAGCTTTGTGGTTTTATTTTAATCTGATGTGAGAAATGGTGTCAACTGGACCTTTTAATGTAGTTGATACTGACCAGCACTGAGGTCAAGGATCCCATGATCTTTACGTGGACTTCGGGGATATCTTTACTATGTAGTCTGTATCTTGTTTTAAGTTCTTAGATTTGGCTTTGCATTTTACAATTTTATTTTGTACTTGATGGTGTGGGATCCTGATGTGTAACCTGTGTGATGTGTTCTCTGACAGCGTCCAACCAGGCCGACACCCGTCCATACGACCCATAGGACACGAGTCACAGACCCCAGTCTCAACAGTGAGTTACCGACCAGAATCCCGGACGTGACCACACAGATTATCCAGCATCCGGCCACCCTCGGTGTGAGCCAGGACCCCAAACTCAGTGTCCTCAAGGCTCCCAGCAAGAGTGCTACTCAGACCTTGACCCAGACCAGCCAGAACCTGCCCAAGAAGCCCAGACTCGGCCCCTGCTTTTCCCCACAAAAGCGCTCTCAGGGACCAGACACGGCAGATCCCCAGACTGCCCGACCTCCAGCCCATCCGCCTAGAGTTAGACCTGCAGAGAAACCTGAGGACCTCAGCCTGACACCTGCCCAAGTACAGCACCCTGGCCCGCCACCCCGTGAAGGCCATCTTCTCAGTATTGTCGCAGCTTGCCACGGATCCCAGGTGACACCGAGTCCCCACGTCCCAGGCCAGCCTCTCCGCATGGTCTTCATGAGGTCAGACCGGGGCCTGTGGAGCTCCAGATTCATAACAGCTCCCTCCGGTGAGAACACAGCTCCTCCCGGTGTGTAAACAGTCCCTCCTAGTCACACCCTGCCCGTCCCAGACGAGGGAGAGGGACCCTGTACCCAGGTCCCACTTAGTGTCCTCTATGAAGACCTTTGGGTGTCCTCTTCCTCTGAAGAGAGCGATGGCCAGTGAGACTCTCAGGACACAAAGACTTGTTCTCCAGGCCGGGTAACATGGTGGTGACTGTTAAGCTTGGAGGAGATGTCACCAGTAGCAGATTCTGCTGGTGATCAGAGATCTCCTGAGGCCTGTATGGTCTGAGGGTGGAGACCCAGATCATGCCGGGGACAAACACGTGCAGTGACTGAATCTTTTGGTGTATATAAAATGTTCTGCTATCAAATACTGTGTGTGGGTAATATTCCAAGTAGTAGAGAAACAATTATTTTTATTTTGTTATTTATTTTTATATTTTCTCTTTCTATAGTAAATATTATCAAATAGTTAGGTTAAGTTGTTATAATTACTGAACTTTTGAATTATGCTGATGAAGTGATATTTAAAATGTTAGTTTTTATTTTTATGAACTGTAGTTTGTATATATAGAAGTAGTATGTGAAATAATATTTTTAAAACTTAAATCTATTATATTGAATATTGTCTACTTGCATAAAGAGTCCTTAAATTTAATGCCAACAGGCAGCCCTGTCTGTGTCTGCAGGAGGTGAGCGCTGCTTTTCTTGGGGTGATGGGGAAGGGCCCAGCAGGGTGACCCAGACATGGTCACCCTGCCGGTCCTGTGACGGTGGGACTGTGTGAGCTGGATGACTTCGGTGGAACACAGGGTAGAAGTGTTTCCATGACTTTGTACCTTTTGTTTATGAAATGTTATATTAAAGTTGTGTTTTATGGTTCTTTTCAAGATCATTAAAGTTCTGCCTAATAATATATTGTACGTGCTTTTTTTTTCTGAGCATGTCTGGCTATTTTAAAAGCAATGACAGTGTTGTTAATTATACTAATATAAGTATTGAAAATTAACCGTGGAGGTCAGGGTACAGAGTCCCCTAAGAGAATGACGAGGCACTCCGTTGGCCCCTCATTTGTAGGTGGGGATCATATTTCTAGGTTTGTTCGGAAATGTGTTAGCAAAGAAAAATTACACTGGAGAAATAAAAGAAAAAGAGAACTTGACAAAGGGTCCCTTCAGGATAGGACATGACACAGAACTGGTGGGAACGTGTCTGCAGCTGAGACACCCACGGATTTCATAGCTCGGCCCCGTGATGAAAGTCAGTACCCCAGATAACACCTGGCGGGGAAACTCCAGACAGGGGTGGGGACACCAGAGCACCGTCTCCTTCTCAGACCCTCTTCCTGTGCCTCTCCTGCCTCTGTGCTTCTCAGTTTCTGGGACCCCATAGTACACACCTTCAATGTCACACATTTACAGGGGTATGTAGGTGACGTCACCCACGGAGCTCCCTCACTACATAGAACTTGGGTTCAGCTGGGCTGTGTCCTCAGAGTGTAGCCCTGATTAGATTTACCAGCAGTGTTCCGGTACAAATGAAAGTGAACTCAAGATAAATGCATGGCCCTTAGGAGAGGAAACTAAACTGTTGGGGACCCTGGAAGGAGAGGACCTGGCTGCTCTGTGGAACTGAGCTCATCGTTCATCTGGCTTCACCGTCTCCTCCAGCGTTGGGCTCAGGTGAGTTCTCCGGACATTACGATATGAGCTTGCCTCATTCCCTTAAAATTCCACAAGTCAATTCAAAACTTCTCTTGATCTTTCCAGTTTGTTTTGTCAATGTTTATTTCACATCCCTCACTTGGCTTTCTTTTATATCTTTGTCTGGAATCTAGTAGCAATTTTATCTGTTCCCAATGAGAGTCAGATGTGTAGTGTCTGAGACCGTGACCTCCAGTTCCCGGGACTCTCTGGGGCTTTTTTTGCATCACGACCACAAAGAACGGCGAACAAAAACATAAAGTCAGAGCGAGATGTTTCGGAAGAATCAAAGGCTTCTCACAAATACTTCCCTGGACTAGGTCATTTAGTGCAAAATCATGGGAAACTCTTTACTCATAAATAACACTATGGTGCTTTGAGAACTCATCAGTACCAGCATGCTCAGCGTCATTAAGTCAATTCCTTTAGGGATCACACTGCTTAGACCTGCCCTGAGAAAACAACAATTGTAGAATAAAAACATAAAAAATTTCAGTTCCATTTTCTATCAGAAATTATGAGTATGTTTGTGAAAGTTATAAATTAATCCTTTCGCATATAACTCTGCAAGTAATAGAAAATTTCAGAAATTACGTATTTACAAATTTGAGGTGTTAATGGTATAAAAGTAAAGTGATCTAGAAATACAGAACATAGAATTTTGCAAAAAATTAAACTTGTTGCCTGACCTGCGATGGCGCAGTGGGTAAAAGCATTGACCTGGAGTGCTGAGGTCACTGGTTCAAAACCCCGGACTTGCCTGGTCAAGGCACATATGGGAGTTGATGCTTTCTGCTCATGCCCCCTACTCTCTCTCTGTCTCTCTCTTTCTCTCTCTCTGTCTCCTCTTTCTAAAAAATGAATAAATAAAAAGAATCTATAAAAAATTAAACTTGTAAATATAAGAATATTTGCAGACGGGGCAAGATGGCGATGGAGTAGGTGGACGTACCAACTTCCAACTCCCAGAACCAAAGTGGATTATAACTTGATTTTAAGAACCATCATCAGGATAAACAAACGTTGAACTGGACTGAGAGGACTCTTCAACCGGGAAACACTGAAGAAGCCACATTGAGACTGGTAGGAAAAGCGAAAATGCGGAAAGGGCTGCCCAGCTCCCCAGAGCAAAAGGCAGCCCAGAGAGACTCACGTGGTGGGAAGAGAGTTTCGTGGAGAAGGAAGGACCTGGGTCCCAGGAACAAAGCTCTAGCCTATATACCCAGAGCCTAGAACAGGTGTATGGACAGTATTTAGCTGGGAAACAGGTTAGGATACTGTTTGTGAGAAAAAGACAGTTGTCGCAGACCCAGGATTCTTCTTAAAGGGACGGTGCAGAAAACCTCTCTAACAACCACTGATCCAGGGACTCCGGGAGACAGGGAGAGAGGAGAGGATCGGAGCAGCGGGAAGTCTGGAAGGCACAGGGAGAAAAGATTTGAGGGACAACCACACTAAACCCTGGGCTGAGTCACTCCACAAATCTGAAAGAATATTTCCCCTGGAACCAGCAAGGGGAAGAAGGACACCAGCCAAACAAGCTCCCCTGCGATAACTACAGCACAATTGCTTAGAAGGAGGGAGCCTCAGGACTTTCAGTATGGAGTGCTAGGGTCTGAGGTGCAGCGCCCCCACCCACACTGCTGAGGGCTTGCTGAAGGGCGGGCTGCAAGGCAACAAGGAAGCGCAGTTCTGTCAGCAGGGGCAGAGGCTGAGCCAGTGGGCGTGAGCTTGGTCTAGCCCAGCAGGGGCCAAGGGGACACGCGAAAGTGGTCCAGCGGCTGTGGCCAGTCTGTGACCCCACCTGTGTGGCAAAGCAGGAACCCAGACTGGGCAGAAATCAGCCGCTGGGCAGGGGCAAGTGGTTCACAGCCTCACTTGGCCTCCGAAGCTTGAAACCCTGCAGGAACCGGCTTTGCCCAGGGAGGTGGGGCAGAAGCCTGTGTTAGCAGTTGAGCATGCACCAGCAGCCTGGATGAGGAGCCGATGTTGGCGGGAGTGGGGTGGAAGCCTGGCTCACAGCTGAGCATGCACCAGAAGTCCCTTGGCCAGAGGAACAGGCTGACAGAGACCCCCAGCTGAGCACAAGTGCTCACCCTTGCTCTTGGTGCACAGGCATGTGGCCCAAGTGTGGTGCGTGGTCCTACCCGTGGGAGAAGGGTGAAGGCCAAGACCGGCTAAGGATTATAGAGCCTGGCACAAGAACACAGCCCCTCCAGCAGAGGCATGGTGGAGACTGCAGTAGCAGGCGCAGCTGCCGGCGCCAGCAACACCCACACACAACTGCCCTAGGCAGCCGCAGAAGGGGTAGTGGTCCTGCAGATAGACCACACCTAGGGAACACAGAGGCAACACCCATTGAACTCCAATAGCCAAACCCTTCTTACAGACACAAATAGTGCAGGCAGAGAAATGCAACCCAAATAAATTAAGAGAAATCTCAGAGAAGGACCTGAATGAACCAGATATAACCAAACTACCTGATGCAATGTTTAAAGTAATGATAGTTAGGATGTTTAAAGAGCTTAGAGCAACAATGGATAGTCATTACGAACACCTAAATAAAGAGATAGCAAGTATAAAAAAGGAAATTGAAATAATAAAAAAGAATCAGACAGAAATGACAAATACAGTATCAGAACTGAAGACCACAATGGAAGGAATTAAAAGCAGGATGGAAGAAGATGAGGATCAAATCAGTGAGTTAGAGGACAAAATAAACAAAGGCACAGAAGCAGAGCAGAAAAAAGAAAAGAGACTCAAAAATCTGACAAATTCTAAGGGAGCTCTGTGACAACATGAAGAGAAATAACATCCGCATGATAGCGGTTCCGGAAGAAGAGGAGAAAGAACAAGGGATAGAAACTTTGTTCAATCAAATTATAGCTGAAAACTTTCCTACATTAAGACAGGAAAATGTTTCACATGTGCAAGAAGCACAGAGAACTCCATTGAAGAGAAACCCAAAGAAATCTACATCAAGACATATCATAGTTAAAATACCAAAGCTAAGGGATAAAGAGAAAATTTTAAAAGCGTCTAGAGAAATAAGGCTATCACCTACATAGGAGCCCCCATAAGGATGACATCAGACTTCTCAACAGAAACACTTGAGGCCAGAAGGGAATGGCAAGATATATTCAAAGTAATACAGAACAAGAACCTACAACCAATACTACTCTATCCAGCAAGGCTAATGTTTAAAATTGGAGGAGAAATTAAGAGCTTCCCAGAAAAAAAAAAAAAAAAAAAAAAAAAAAAAAAAACTCAAGGAATTTATTAACCAAACCAATTCTGCAAAAGATGCTAAGGGACCTGTTGTGAACAGTTTAAAGGGGGAAAAGAATGTAGCAAAAGAAGAATAGAGTTTTAAAGAATAACATGGCAATAAACAACTACATATCAATAATAACCTTAAATGTAAATGGATGAAATGATCCAATCAAAAGACATAGGGTAGCTGCATGGATAAAGAAACAGGACTAATACAAAGGCTGTCTACAGAGACATGCCTTAAAACAAAAGATGCACATAGACTGAAGGTAAAAGGATAGAAAAAAATATTTCATGCAAATGAAAATGAAATATAAGCCGGGGTAGCAATACTTATATCTGACAAAATGGACTTTAAAACAAGGCTGTAGTAAGAGATAAAGATGGACACTACATAATGATAAAGGGAATAATTCAACAGGAAGATATAACCATTATAAATATCTATGCACCAAACATAGGAGCCCCTACATACATAAAGCAGACTTTCATGGATATAAAGGGCAAGATTAACAGCAATACTATAATAGTAGGAGATTCCAATACCCCACTAACATCACTGGATAGATCCTCAAGAAAGAAAATTAAGAAACAGCAGACTTAAAGGATATACTAGATCAACTCGATTTAATAGATATCTTCAGAATTATTCACCTAAAGCAGTAGAATATACATTCTTTTCAAGCGCTCATGGTACATTCTCTAGGATAGACCCCATGTTAGGACACAAAAGTGGTCTCAACAAATTTAAGAAGATTGAAATCATACCAAGCATTTTCTCTGATCACAATGCCATGAAACTAGAAATTATCCACAAAAGAAAAACTGAAAAATACTCAAACACTTGGAAACTAAATAGCATGTTATTAAATAATGAATGGATTAACAATGAGATCAAAGAAGAAATAAAATAGTTTCTAGAAACGAATGATAATGAACATACATCAACTCAAAATTTATGGGACACAGCAAAAGCAGTACTGAGAGAGAAGTTCATAGCACTACAGGCATACCATGAGAAGCTAGCAAAAGGTCAAATAAGCAACTTGGCCCTGCATCAAAAAGAACTAGAAAAACAACAGCAAATAAAGCCCAGGACTAGTAGAAGGAAGGAAATAATAAAGATCAGAGCAGAAATAAATGACATAGAGGCTAAGGAAACAATACAGAGGATCAATGAAACCAGGAGCTGGTTCTTTGAAAAGGTAAACAAGATCGATGAACCTTTAACTAGACTCACATAAAAAAAAAAGAGGACTCAAATAAATAAAATTAGAAAGGACAGTGGAAAAATAACAACTGACAGAGCAGAAATAAAAAGCATAGTAAGAAAATACCATGAAGAACTCTATGCCAAAAAATTAGACAATCTAGGTGAAATGGACAAATTCCTTGAATCATATAATCTTTCAAAAATCAATCTGGAAGAATCAGAACACCTAAACAGACCAATTACAACAAATGAGATCGAAACAGTTATCAAAAAACACACAACAAAGAAAAGTCCTGGGCCTGATGGCTTCACAAGTGAATTCTACCAAAAATTTGAAGAAGAACTAACTCCTATCCTTCTCAAGTTATTTCAAAAAATTCAAGAGAAAGGAAGACTTCTAAACTCCTTTTATGAGGCGAGCATAATTCTGATCCCAAAACCAGGCAAAGACAACACAAAGAAAGAAAATTAGAGGTCAGTATCTCTGATGAATTTAGATGCTAAAATTCTCAACAAAATATTAGCCAACCAGATCCAGCAATATATGAAAAAAACCATACCCCGTGATCAAATGGGATTTATTCTGGAGAGGCAAGGCTAGTTCAATATTCGGAAATCAATCAATGTGATTCATCACATAAACAAAAGGAAGGACAAAAATTACATGATAATTTCAATAGATGCAGAAAAAGAATTTGATCTACAATAAACCGACAGCAAACATCATACTAAATGGGCAAAAATTAAAAGCAATCTCCTTAAGATCAGGAACCAGGCAGAAGTGCCCCCTTTCACCACTCTTATTCAATATAGTTCTGGAAGTCTTAGCCACAGCAATCAGATAAAACGAAAAAATAAAAGGCATCCAAATTGGAAAAGAAGAAGTAAAACTGTCATTATTTGCAGATGATATGATATTGTATATAGAAAACACTAAAATCTCAGTCAAAAAACTACTGGACCTGATAAATGAATTCAGCAAGCTGGCAGGATATAAAATTGATACTCAGAAATTAGAGGCATTTTTATATACCATCACTGAACTGTCAGCAAAAGAAATTAAGGAAACAATCTCCTTCACTATTGCAACCAAAAAAAATAAAGTACCTAGGAGTAAATTTAACCAAGGAGGTTAAGGACTTGTATTCGGAAAATTATAAATCATTGATAAAAGAAATCAAGGAAGATACAAACAAGTGGAAGCATATACCGTGTTCATGGCTAGGAAGAATAAACATCATTAAAATGTCTATATTGCCCAAAGCAATTTATAAATTCAATGCAATACCAATGACATACTTCAAAGATATAGAACACATATTCCAAAAATTTATATGGAACCAAAAAAGAACATGAATAGCCTCAGCAACCTTAAAAAGAAAAAATAAAGCAGGAGGTATCACTCTTCCGAATATCAAGGTTTACTACAAGGCCATTATATTCACGACAGCATGGTACTGGCATAAGAATAGGCACATAGATCAATGGAACAGAACAGAGAATCCAGAAATAAACCCACACATTTATGGACAACTGATATTTGACAAAGGAGGAAAGAACATACAATGGAGTAAAGACAGCCTCTTTAACAAATGGTGTGGGGAAAATTGGACATCTACCTAGAAAAGAATGAAACTAGACCATCAACTTACACCATTCACAAAAACAACCTCAAAATGGATAAAAGACTTAAACATAAGCCGTGAAACCATAAGCATCTTAGAAGAAAACAGAGGCAGCAAGCTCTCTGACATCTGTAGCAGCAATATATTTGCTGATTTATCTCCACGGGCAAATGAAATAAAAGGCAAGATAAACAAATGGGACTATATCAAACTAAAAAGATTTTTCACAACTAAAGACAGTAAGAACAGAATAAAAAGACAAACCACACAATGGGAGAACATATTTGACAATACGTCTGATAAGGGGTTAATAACCAACATTTATAAAGAACTTATAAAACTCAACACCAGGAAGACAAACAATGCAATCGAAAAATGGGCAAAAGAAATGAATAGAAATTTCTCCAAAGAGGACATACAGATGGCCAATAGGTAAATGAAAAAATGCTCAACATCTCTAATCATTAGAGAAATGCACATTAAAACCACAATGAGATATCACCTCACACCAGTCAGAATGGCGCTCATCAGCAAAACAACACAGAATAAGTGCTGGCGAGGATGTGGAGAAAAGGGAACCCTCCTGCACTGCTGGTGGGAATGCAGACTGGTGCAGCCACTGTGGAAAACAGTATGGAGATTCCTCAGAAAATTAAAAATTAAACTGCCTTTTGACCCAGCCATCCCACTTATAGGAATATACCCTAAGAACACCATAGCACTGTTCGAAAGAAGAAATGCTCCCCTATGTTCCTGGCATCATTGTTCACAACAGCGAAGATCTGGAAACAGCCCAAGTGTCCGTCAGAGGACGAGTGGATTAAAAAGCTATGGTACATATATACTATGGAATACTACTCAGCCATAAGAAATGATGACATCGGACCATTTACAACAAAATGGATGGACCTTGATAACATTATATGTAGTGAAATAAGTAAAACAGAAAAAAAACCCTGAGATCTGCATGATTTTATACATAGGTGGGACATAAAAATGGGACTATGAGACATGGAGAAGAGTGTGGTGGTTACAGGGTGGCGGAAGGGAGGAGAGAGAGGGAGAAGGGCGAGGGGAGGGGCACAAAAAAAAACAGAAAGAAGGTGACAGAGGACAATTTGAGTTTGGTGATGGGTATGCAACATAATTGAATGACAAGATAACCTGGAGATGTTTTCTTTGAACATATGTACCCTGATTAAAATGAAAAGAAAAGAATACTTGCAGATATTTGGACAATAAGATCTATGCAAAAGCAGAGTATGTTGGTCCAGTGTCCCAACACGGTTCTGAGGACACATTCAGGCCTGTTCCCGGGGAACGTAGGCAGAGACCCAGACCTGGGGTCTCACAGCCCTTCCTCCACCAGCTCTTCCTGCAGAGCCCACCTCCCCCATCCATTTCCCTCCAGCACCCCCTGTCTCCCTGTCAGCCCTGGTGGGGACCCAGCTGTGACCTTCATTCCCAGGTGCTGGCTCTCTCAGAGTGTGTGTCCCTGCCTATGCAAGGTCATGGGGCAGTCACAATGACCTCCAGCCCATGTCTGTGCCACTAGCAGCCACCCTGGACAAGAGGCAGGCAGCCCTGCCCATCTGGGCCACAGGACACTGCTTAAATTTATTTCAAAATCTTTCGATTGAGCTATGGTGGAAAAGCAGTGAATTCCAGGCCGCATTCTTTGTCTCAGCAAATTCCTGAAGCTTAAGGCCTCCATTGTCCCTAGGACTGGCCAAGCTCCTCCTCCTCCACCCCTGCCCAGGGGCTGCTGGGAAATAGGGCTGCAGCAGCATAAATCCCTGATCCCGTCAGCCATTTCTTAAGTTGTTTTCTGGGTTTGTTTGTGGGTTATTTTTTAATAATTAACTGTATTTATTTGCTTCCCCCAGGCAAAATGAAGATTATCACAAGGGGGATTTTCCCATTTTGTCCTCAGAGATGCAAATGCTACCCTTCTATCAGCACCCACATTGAACCTAAACTCCAAAGGCAACACTCTACAAGTAGTGCTGTGATCACACTGTAAGTGATGAAGATGTCCTTTACTACAGAGTATGTATGAAATGAATATATATAATATGAAATTGTATATCGTATACTTAATAAGTTTATAATATAAATTAGAACATGTTGACTGACAACACACAACACAGTCAAAAAAGTAGTTTCAATTAGAAATTCCTCCATAGAGTTTTCTGGACAAAACCGTGTATAACATCCCAGATTTAAACAAATGACATTAATTAAGTGGTAGACAGCACATAGTCAGAGTTTGGGAAAATTTTCACGAGAAATCATTTTAGATGGCATTCCAAATTTTCACAGCTTTCTTCTAAATAGGTAAAGAGACAAAAAATACTATTAATAATGAAAATAATGATATTAACACGGTGAGCACCACTTTGTAGAATTTCCGGGGGAAAGGAGACACATTTTTCAGACTGGGACTGGGACCCTCAGCCACGGGAGGGTGGTCCTGAGAGTGGACAGTACCGCCCAGGTTGGAAACAGAAGGGCCATTTTCTACTCTGAGCAGATGCAGGAGGAGAGGGCACAGGCAGCCTTTGGGAGACAGGGTGAGCCGGCAGGGCCCCCACCACCTGTTGAAAGTCCCCGCGCACCTGCTGCCCCCACACGATGGAACTGAAGGATGGGGCCGGATTCCAGGGTCTTCAGCACGATCAGCATGGGGGCAGGTCCACCAAAAATTAATAAATACACACTGATAGTTCAAGTACATTCACATCCCCAAATGCAGACACCCCCACGCCTGGCAGTGCCCACAAAAGGGAAACAGGAGCTCCCACCCGGGTGGTGCTGGTGGGGTGGTGTGCTTGTGGCCGTGCCTTGCAGGCCGGGAAGGTCCTTGGATCAACCAAGGGCCCCAATGGGGTGATGCAATATTTTCTCCTTCTGTGACTTTTAATGAAGCCCCCGACCTTGGTGCAGGGAAAAGGAAAGCCAGAAGGAATCGAGGACACCCCCTTGGAGAGGAGGCTGCATCCACCCACAGAAAAGGGATGCACAGGTGGGTAGCAGAGATCTACCTGTCCTCAGGGGGTGACCCAAGTTCAGCATGAGTCACCAAAGTGGAGGACAAGCCATTCCCAAAGAGACAGGTCTGTGGGCTCCTTCCCAATGAGTTCCCTAGAGAGGCCAGCTTCCCCGAGACAGGACACAACGGTGCAGACAGGGTCTGTAGTCAGCGGTGGCCCAGGAGTTCTGAATGGCAACAGTGAGGATAATAGTCTTTATGATGAGTGCAATTATATTACCGAACCGAAAGGCATGGAAGAATATACCGTGAACCAGGATGATGTAAGAAAATACCGTCTGACCAGGTGGTCGCGCAGTGGATAGAGAGTCATACTGGGATGCAGAGGACCCACGTTCAAGACCCTGAGGTCACCAGCTTGTGTGCGGGTTTATCTGGTTTGAGCAAAGCCCACCAGCTTGGTCCCAAGGTCGCTGGCTCCAGCAAGGGGTTACTCGGTTTACTGAAGGCCCACGGTCAAGGCACATATGAGAAAGCAATCAATGAACAACTAAGGTGTCACAGAGAAAAACTGATGATGGATGCTTCTCATCTCTCTTCGTTTCTGTCTGTCTGTCACTATCTATACTTGTATCTGACTGTCTCTCTGTCTCTGTAAAAAAAAAAAAAAAAGAATAGATAAAGAAAATACCAAACGCCCCTGTGGTACAGTAAAAGTCTTTATGTGATAGAGGAAGCATGTATCTATGTCTACAGACTGGAATCATTAACCAGCAGGGAAAATCCTAATGAGTAGAATGAAGAAAAGAAAAGTCTGCCCACAGGCAGTCAGAAATATCACGCCCCCTCTAGTTGGGTGTCGCTGCCAGGTGATACCCGTTCACCCTGAAAACCAATTAAGTCAACAACCAGCAATGCACCTTCTAGGAGTTTCCTTCTACCTTTGAATATTATGAAGTTCATTACCTTATAAACTTTCATTTAATTAGGATCCTGAGCAAAGATATTCATGTAAACAACCATTGCAAGAAGAAAAGAAAATACAATGATATTAGACAATGTGAAATGATTTGAGGTTCACATTCGCAAAGAAACAACAGATACATTTAAGAAATAAATGACAACTTAAGCAAGAAGCTCAGCACCTTGGTTTCGGCTTTTTCATTATTCCTGTGATAAGAAAGATGTACCCACGAGATTGTGTGTAGATGACATCACAGAAGAAAGACGAGTAAGCCGTAGCCTGTGTTAATACAAACAAATGTAGCAGTGAAGCAGAGAGCAGGGGCAGGGAGGCCTAACCACAAGTTCACAGTGACCCAGGGAAAGCATGACGCGGCCTATGATACATGTATGTGGAGGCAGAGGAAGGATGGGTGAAAGAAGGTAGAGGAGAGGAGAGAACAGCCTATCATTTTCAAAAATAGATGAGACTGGAAATGCAAAAATTTAGTTCTCAAAGGAATCAAACAGAACAAACAGAGAGAAAACCACACCAAGCACAACATAATCAAATTACCCAGTGGATCAAGAGAAAAATCTGCCTGACCTGTGGTGACTTAGGGGATAAAGCGTCGACCTGGAATGCTGAGGTCAGCGGTTTGAAACCCTGCATTGTCTAGTCAAGGCCCGTATGGGAGTTGATGCTTCCTGCTCCTCCCCCTTTTCTCTCCCTTCTCTCTCTCACTCTCTCTTCTCTCTCAAAATGAATAAATTAATAAATAAAACATGTACCACGAAACTCTCTTTAATTCACCATTTTTATGTGGTATTACGTTCACTCGTATTGTTTGCAACCATCTTTGTCATCCATCTCTAGGACTCTTTATCTGGTTCAACTGAAATTCTTCTCATCTAACAGTAATTCCTCATTCCTCTTCCTCTATGCTCTCCTCTGCCCCCAGAAACCACCCGTACTTTCTGTCCTGATGAACATGAGTACTTTGGATACCTCAGGTAAGTGGAATCACACAGTACTTGTGTTTTTGTGACTGGCTTATTACAGTCAGCATAACGTCTTCCAGGATCATCCATGCTGTAGCATGGGGCAAAATGTCCTTTCTTTTCAGGCTGAATTAGAGTCCGTTGTGCATTTACACCACCTTTTCCTATCATTTATCTCTGACGTCTAGTTTTCACTAAGAAACACAATAGGCACGGAAGCTCCTAACAGGTGTGGAGGATTGGGAAATTAGTGCTGACTGGATCTCTAATGTGTACGAACAACACACTGTAAGCCTGGATGAGACAGAGCAGGGAGAAGAGAAAAGGAGATGAGGAAATCCACCACCTCTCCCGAATGGCACCACATTGGCCAAGACATCATCCTGACACACGGACATTGTTCCAGAGGTCAGACTGCCAAAGGAAGTCCTCTTCAAGGCTCCCCTGTCACATAGACCCTGACGGGTGTCCTGGGGACAGAGGTACGTATGTGTGACTATATGTCTGTTAGGGGACCCTCCATAAACACCTGTAGGAAGTCTGACCCACTTTACAAAAGGTTATTTATGGCCATATGGCAGTAGTTTTCAACCTCTTTTACCTCATGGCACACGGAAGCAATTTCCAAAATTCTGTGGCACACCGGAAGCTATATTACATGTTTTGTTGATGGGACAAAACACATCACAATAATTTTGATTGATTTAGAAGAATATGAACAATAGTAAGTATGTTACTGATTTTGCTCCAAAGCGACAACACGCCTAAAGCTCAGAGCACTGAACCATATCTGGGTCAGGAACCTACCATGTGACAGCAGTTAGTAGATTCCAGAGAATATAAGGCTCATAAGCAGAAGGACTCAAGTCTGCTGAGGATGTAGGGGACATAACAACTGAAGACATCTGTAAAGTCTGTAGCCACAGCCACCATCACAGCCACCTGGGCCATGCAGGTTCACATTGGATTCGGACAGATGGTAATGAGACAATGGAGCAAAGAACTGGTGGGCTATCATCTATAATCCTAGTTTGTACCCAGCAGACAAGAAAACACCCACTGGACTCCAAAACTCATTTATTCAGTGCTCACAAAGATAGTGACTTATCCGAGCTTCCTAGAATCAAAGGTTTCTAGCTCACCAGACTTATTCACCTCTGTTCCCCATCTCCTCCAGCCCAAACTCTGCACAAAATGGCTTCTTCCTCAGCAGTACGCCATCTTGGCTGCTTCTCCTGGCCTCCATGTGGCCTTAATCTTCTCTCCTTTCTAATACTAACCTCAGGAACTGAGAGACCAAGCTCCCAGTCTACCCCACTTTATAATGTAGATTTAAAACCCTTAATCCAATCTACAAACAAGGAAGTCTCTGATACAAAGTCACTTATCTGAGACATACTGGGCAGATTCCTCATGAGAGTGCACCACCCTACATCATCCAATCAGTCAAGGGTTGTGGGGAAATGCTTACTCTTAAAACCAAGCCTTAGGCTATAACGACCCAGCCTGCCCACAGCCTGTCCCAGAACACACATTAATATCAACGAACTTCCATGTGGGCAACGCCATCTTTAACAAAGTGAGCATAATATATTTTGTCTGCCCAACAACCATAGAAGGTTTTTCAGTGTGTAAATTAATTGTGAAAGACATAGAAGTAAAATTATTGGCTGTGTGGTACTACATAGCAACATTTTATTTGCGCATAAACCAAAAAGTAAAGTGGAAAATCATTTTCTCATTTTTTTAGGTAGTTAATAAAGTTTTAACATGTGTTTTAAAATATTATGTGCCCCGTGCTCTAACACTCAAATTCTCTGTTACAGTAATAGATTTTATGTGTCCCATCATTATTGACATGTGTCATTGTTTCAGATTTCTTCATCTTTCATTTTAGCTTGAAGTCTGAGCTTCCTGTAGAAAATTCCAGCACTATGTTCACAGAATCCCATCGCATCGGATGCCTGGCTCCATTTGCAAGATGTGAGCACACAGAGCACACTGAGGAAGACCTGGGTGTGAATACATGTTTGGATGGCTCTTCTAGCATCCCTCCACCCTCCTTGCATCTTTGCACTCCGACCCCCAGCTATGCCCGAGGTTAGTCTGGAAAATCCAATCAAATGGAACAGGGTGTGACCCACAGACTGAAGCCCTCCTTAGGTTAATGAGTGTCTGTGCAGCAGGGTGTGTCCTTAGAGCTTAAGCCTGAGTAGATTAACTAACTGTCTCCAGGTTAAAAGGGAGTCAGACTGGGGACCTGGGCATTTGCTCCTAGGAGAAGAAAGGAAAGGGTCGGGGACACTGGAGAGAGAAGAACTGCCTGCTCTGTGGAACTGACCTCAGCGTCCATCTGCCTTCCCCGTCTCCTGCAGGGTTGGGCTCTGGTGAGCTTTCCAGACACTGACATGTGAGCTGGCCTCGTTCCTTTTAAGTTAATGAAGTCACATCAAAGCTTCTCATGATGTGTAAAGTTTATTGTGTCAGTGTTTATTTCACCCTCTCATTTCTGATGTTTGAGTATTGCAGTTTATTTTCATTTTTATCTTGAATCTATTAGCAATATTAACTGCTTACTTTAAGATGTTAGGTCTCCAGCTTGAGCGTGGGCTCATCTGATTGGAGCAAGGCTCACCAGCTTGAGCCTAAGGTCACTGGCTCGAGCAAGGAGTCACTTGGTCTGCTGTAGTTCCCCGGTAAAGGCACGTATGAGAAATGAATCAATGAACAACTAAGAAACCACAGAAAAAAATTGATGTTTCTCATCTCTCTCCCTTCCTGTCTGTCTTTCCCTCTCTCTGACTCTCTCTGTCTCTGACAGACAAAAAAGAAAAAAAGAAGAAGACAAAAAGATGCTAGTTTTTTGCTGTAGAACACCATAGTGCCAGTTACATAGGACTATCAAATTAAATTTATGAAGTAAAATAGCTGAACTTCGGCTTTCCTGTGCTTTGTGCTCACGTGACGTGGGCAGTGACCAGATTGCTTGATGCAGACAGAAAGCATTTCCTTCTTCCTGGAAAGTTCTATTGGCACCTTGATCTACATCTGATGTTTTGATTATTTTATGATTTTAAATGCTTTATGTCTCACTTCTCTGAATTCATTTCCTTTTATATATTTTATCAAAAGATATTCTTCATTTATGTTTCAAATGTCTTGAGATTGGTACTTATATTTATTTTAATCACTGAAAAATGAGCACACATTAAAGGCACATAATTTCCTTGGTTATGGCTTCTGCTTTGTCCCATTTGTACTCTTGCATAAGATAACAGCATTTAAATGCTAAGCTTTAATAATGATCTTAAAAATTTGTGGTGCCTGTACTGTGGTGGCACAGTGGATAAAGTGTCGACCTGGGAACACTGAGGTCGCCAGTTCAAAACCCTGTACTGGTCTCGTCAAGGCACATATGGGAGTTGATGCTTCCAGCTCCTCCCCCTTTCTCTCTCTCTCTCTCTCTCTCTCTCTCTCTCTGTCTGTCTGTCTCCTCTCTCTCACTCTGTGTCTCCTCTCTAAAATGAATAAAATAAAAAAAAAATTGTGGCAACATTATTTAAAAGACAATCTTACCCATTAATATGCAGTTCCCTGATTATCTGTTCTATGGCTGTCATTATTTTCTGGTTTTAGTCTACTATTTTATGAGTGTCACATACAATTTTTTTAAAATAGCAATATTTTTATTTATCTTGGTGCACAAATCACTTGCATACTCACTTTAAAATTGGGCTCCTATTTCAGATCATGGTGCCTTCATATGGAAGGTTCTAGAATACTAGTGAAGCTAATCTTGTTTCCACATTCTGGAATAGCTTAAGTTACACTGGGTATGGAAAGTCACAAAAGGTTGAGCTGTGGTGTGTACTCCAGGCTGACACAATATATATATTTCCCTTTGCAGTATTAATGTGAGGTACATTGGTTTGGTTTTCTTGCACTCTGTGATATGTTCTTGCCTTCCCGTCTGATAATTACTCAGTTGTAAGAGGCCTCTGCGTTACAGGCTGAATCGTGTGCCCTCTGAATTCATTTGCAGTAGTCTTTACCTCCAGTAGCTTGTCATGTAGCTTTACCTAGAGATAAGGTCAATAAAAGAGTCAATAACATTATTTAAGGAGGGCCCTAATTCAATTTGATCTTTGCATATCTAAGAAGAGGAGATCAGAGGGAAGTCATATAGGAAGAAAGTCATGTGAAGAAACACAGGTAAGACGACCATCTACATGCTAAGGGAAGGTCTCAGAAGAATGCCACCCTGCCTGTACCCTGAGCTCAGACATGCCTGAAAGCCCCGTGAGCAGGGACTGTGTTTTAGGACTGGGGTGAATAACTCAGTTGTGGGCTTAGTCCCCGTGTGTAGAAGGGAGGAAGTGTGTCTTACACAGGACAGTGAAATGAAGAAGGATTGTGATGCTTGAAAAGTGGAGTCCCTACACTGGTGGGTCCCATGTGAAATAGAACGTAGATCTAAGGAGTAATTTTGTGAAAATGGAAGGAAAAGAAAGCATTGTAATAATAGGTTGTTTCTTCTGAATGTTGATATTAGAGGTGCTATTCTTAGCTGTACTGTATTTCTCTAGAAATTCCTAACAAAATCTTAGCACAGAACACACGAGAGAAATACTAAATGGCAGCTGTCCCTTTTCTAATTGTATACCTTTGTCACATTACTAAAGTTTTTGAAACCTCTGTTTATGTCATTTATAAACTGTTAAATAAACTATAATTAATATAGCTTTTGTGAAAATTAAATAAACAAATATATGTATCTGTATGTACACAGTCACACTGAGTACAAAGTTAACTTTTTTCCTGGGTCTCGGGTACAAATGAGTGAATTAATTATTCTTTGTTCATGATGCATGATTATTATTCCTTCACAGAATATACTTAATTATTATTGACATGTTAGGGAAGAAATCATACTTTATAAATGTTTTCCCTCACATATAAATGTATATACATCTACCTCAATGTACATAGACACATACATGTGTGTGTATATATACTAAAAAATGGTTCTTGCAGCTAATGCAGGTAAATATAAAGTGGATCGAAGGGTAATTTGTCAGCTCCCACCTGAACAAATTAACAGATGGGCCAACCTGATACCACACAAAGCTCAGCCACTCTGCGTTCTCTGGGTGCTGGTGACCTAGAGAACTGAGGCAGTTCATGACGTACCTCAGAGACTCTCATGCATTCTCCTGATACCTTCTGATGCCGGAGAGTTTAGGGTCTTCACTGGCAGGATGGGTGCATTGACCCCTCCAAACGGAGTAGGTTGTTGAGCTGATGGAGTCCATCATAAATACGTTCTTAGTTGCTTGGTATCCAAGCCCGTCAGGTGCTTGGGCAGGAAGGGAATGAGGGTCTAAGGATTCCATGGAGGGTGGAGAACCCCCGCTGGTGCAGAAGGCAAAGGAATGACACCTGAGAAGTCTCACAGTGTTTATCTGTAGGTGGAAACAAAGACTACATGTGAGTCAGGCATCTCTATGCTTTAAATCAGGAAGAAAATTGAATAATTACAGATTCCATAGGCTCTTTAACACAGAAAACAATATTGACCATGTTGTTATTTATAAGATATCTGTATTTTGAGCTTTTTATAACAACCGCAGCTACAGCCCTATTACAACTGACCTAAAAGGTCAGAGACCTCTGCATGGTATTCTTAGAGTGCAACACTGGTTCCTTTTGTGAAGCTGGGAGAGGGGAACTCTCCCAGGTAAACACTGGGGTTTCCTGACTGGTGAGTGGGGACTCTGTACCAGAGTAGAGTATCATTGCTTTCTTTTCTGTCCTTCAGATTGGCCTGATTTGTGCTTAGACCATCTGTAAGCCGAAACCAAGAGAAAGATATCAGGTCACTGAGTTATCGAGCATGGAGCCACTGGTGAGCAGGAAATGCCTCTTTCTACTGAAATGGCACTGTTAGGGCCATTAAACGGACCAGTTTTTCCTATTGGCTAGGATGTCCTAAGTGCAACCAGGTAGTGTTTAGGCATCTGAGCTCCAATTAAGTTTGCCCTGATCTCTTATCCTGGGCATGTGATGATAAGCTCCCTATCATGGGTAAGGAGCTCACCAATAATAAATCGTCTTCCTAACATTACACCAATTTTTATCAGAACTCCAGGCACAGATTGATCCTGCCCTTCACCCACCCCATCCTAATCCACTCAGGGCTGTCACCTCCCCCTGCTCTTGCACACGGGCGGGACCTGCTCTGATTAACCTGGAATGTCCATGATGTTTTAGGAGTCAGTGACCTTCAAGGATATAGCTGTAGACTTCACACAGGAAGAGTGGGCCCTGCTGGACACATCCCAGAGGAAGCTATACACAGATGTGATGCTGGAGAGTGTCAGTCACCTGCTCTCTGTGGGTGAGTCTGGGCACATGTGTGTCTGTGTGTATGCGTGGACACGTGCATGATGGACACAGGGTGAGCAGGCACACAGAACAGCCGCCACTCTCCCGCTCTGCTCCCTGCCCTGATTCCCTCACGACCCTCAGAACTGCCGTGAAGGAAGATGTTTCTTTACATTCTGTTCTCCTCACCACACTAGAATGTCATCCTGACACAACTGCATTCCATTTTGCTGCTCTGTCTCCAGCACTCAGATCAGAATGGGGGAACCAATGAACCTTATTAATCCTCAAATAACTTACTGAACATTTAAAATATACTTATGTTGTTTGGTGAAGGACCTTCAGTGTTTTCTCTGTTCCAGGTGTGGCCTGGGGGTTCTGGCCTGGGTGGGGGGGCTCCAGTGTTCTTGCTTTCTTCCTCAGGAGCCTGTGCAGGACTTGATGATTGTGCAATTTTATGAGCATGGATCTCAAAATTCACCGTTTTCAAGGTTTTACTGCCATATGGTGACCCAACATCTCCTTACCAATCTCCAGTTCCCATAGTTCAATCTCGATTCCCTTTAACTGACAGGGAGTTTCAAACTATTTTTGATACCTAAAATACTTCATTTTATTTGTTTTCCTTAAAAAAATTCCAGGTTTTGAAACATTCATATTGATCATGGTGCATTTCTACATTTCCATTTTCCTAATGCTGTTGGGAGAATTTCTTCTTTTTTGACCATTTCAGACACAAGAAATGCCCTTAGAAAACAAGAGATGATACTAACACAACAAATATGCAAGCTGGAAATATTTCCTATGATGCCAATGGTGAGTTTCATGGGTGTAACTCTTAACCATGTACATTTATAATATATGGCAATGAGATAAATTAACCATGGGGAAAACACCTGAATGTAACAATATAATTATATTGGAATTTAGCTCTTTCCAAGAAAAAGTTTGGATAGTCTGAAATCAGTGAAGAAATTTACATGAACCAAAATAGTATCCTCAAATATAAAAAAAGACTATGTCATAAAATTGTCTCATTACCAGTCATTGAAACAAGCTAAAGTCTTCCAAATGTATCTGATACTCTGTGGGTGGCATGCTACAGAAGAAACAATGTTTGTGCCCGCAGGGGAGAGGCAAATGTGTGTACAATAATATTGCAAATATTGTCAGCAGAAACGAATGTGTGGATGTTTATGGGAAATAATTAACACCTTTCATCTCCTTCCACAAAGCAGAGATCTCACCCTCCAGAGGGTCCTATCGAACACACTGAACTGAGTGCTGAGTCTACTCATCAATGTGCCCTGACACAATGCTCCTTAACTCACGTGGGAAAGAAGCCTGAGGTCAACCAGCAGAGCAGAAGGTCACCTAGTGAAGAGTCATGTCAGAGTAGACACAATCAGATTCACAGCAGAGATAAGTCAAATACATGTCACGTATTTGAGAAAGCCTTTAGCAACTTCTTCACCCTTCAGCAACACAGGATGATTCACACCGGAGTTAAGCCATTAAAATGGCATCCTTGTGGGCGTACCCTTGTGCAAAGCTCTGACCTTACATACCACAATCCTATGCATACCAAAGAGAAACCTTATAAATGCCAGCAGTGTGGGAAAACCTTCAGTCAAAGTTCTAACCTTGGACGACATGAAAGAACTCACACGGGAGAGAAGCCATATGAATGTCACATATGTAAGAAAGCTTTCAATCAGAAACCGTACCTTAAAAAACACCAGAAGAACAACTCTGGGAAGAAACATGAATGCCACCAGTGTGGGAAAGCCTTCAGTCTGAGCTGTGGCCTTAGACTGCACAACAAAATCCACATGACAGAGAAACCCCATGTATGTCTCGTGTGTGGGAAGGCTTTCAATGGAAGTAGTAAACTTAGGCGGCATAACAGAACGCACACAGGAGAGAAACCATACAAATGTCAGCAGTGTGGGAACACCTTCACTCTACAGGGTAACCTTACACGGCACGAGAGGATCCACACAGGAGAGCGGCCGTATACCTGTCATCTGTGTGGGAGAGACTTCACGCAGCGTTTTTCTCTTAGACGGCACGAGGAAACCCAACACGAGAGAGAAAACCATGAAAGCTTACAGAGACATTCTGACCTGGAAGGACATGGTGTTACAGAGAACAAGACTGTGGACTAAACATCAATCATAGCTTTAGCTTTTCAAACTACCAGCAGACACACACACTGATGAAACATTCTGTAAGCAGTGTCAAAGATCTGTTTGTCGTCATGCTCCGCAGTCCAGAGAAGCATTTTATATATGAGTGCAGCCGTAGGAATGGTACATACATGTTAATCCTTCACTCATGTTCTGCTCTCCGACAGAACTCGCTGTAAATGTACTTATAAAGATGGTTACAGCAACAACTCCAGACCAGGAAGTCAATTGAAAAATAACTGCAGAGAAGATAACCTGTAATGCTTCATTTATAATATATTCCTAATATGAACAAGCTTTATATACAAGAAACCCTAAGTCTGTGATCACCCTTAAAAAAACATTCAGCCCAGTACCAGGCTTCATATCACCAGAAACTCAGAGAGAACTAACACTAACACATGATCAGAAGGAGACATGGCTGGAGGAAACAAAGGACTTCTCACAATCCCCCCACCCTGGTGGGTCATTCAGTGTAAAATCAGCAGAAACACTTTGCTCCTAAACAGGGCTGTACTCTCGGTGAGGAGTCTACTGTACAAACACGCTCAGCATCAGGAAGGCATGTCCTTCAGGGATCCCACTGCTAAGTCAGCCTTAAGAGTCCCACCCTGAGGAGACAGACATTTTAGAATGAAAGCAGAGAAAATTTCACTTTCAGTTTCTATCAGAAAATATGAGTGTGCATGTGAAAATTAGCAAATGAATTCTTTCCTTTAACAAACAACTCTGAAAATAATAGAAACTTTCAGAAATTACCTAATTATAATTTTGTGACATAAATTGTAGAAAATTAAAGTGACTATGCAATATGAAAGTTCAATTTTGCAAGAAATTAAACCTTGTAAATATAGCAGTGCTAACTGATGTTTGAACAATAAAATCTGTGCTAAAGCTGAGTGTGGTGCTTCAGTGTCTCTGTGTGGTTCTGATCACACATTCAGGCCTGTGTCTGGGGTACGTGGGCAGAGACCCAGACCCCAGGTGCTCACAGCCCTTCCTCCACAAGCTCTTCCTACAGAGCCCCCCTCCCTCATCCATTTCCCTCCAGCACCCCCTGTCTCCCTGTCAGCCCTGGTGGGGACCCTGCTTTTACCTTCATCCCCAGGTGCTGGCTGTCTCAGAGTGCATGTCCCTGGACAGGAGACAGGCATCCCTGCCCACGAGGGCCACAGAATGCTCCTTGAATTTTATTTCAAAATCACTATGTTGAGCTGTGGGTGAAAAACAGTGAATTCCAGGCCACGTTCTGTATCTTAGCTAATTCCTGAGGTTCCAGCCTCCAGTCTCTCCAGGTGTGAGCATAGCTCCCCTCCCCCACCCTGCCCAGGGGCTGCTGGGAAAATAAGGCTATAGGAGATTTAATTCCTAATCCCATCAGCCATCTCTAAATCTGTCTTGTGTATGTGTATTTCTGTGTTTTTTAATTATTAACTGTATTTGCATCCCCAAGCAAAATGAAGGTTCTCATAAACGGGATTGTTCCATTTTGTCCTCAGAGATGCAAATGCTACCCTTTAACCAACACCCATATTGAATCTAAACTCCAAAGGCAACACTCTACAAATAGTGCTGTGACCACATCATAAATGATAAAAGGTGTCCTATACTACAGAGTAGGTATGACACGAATGTATCTAATATAATTTATATTAATGAGTATTTAATATAAACTAGAACATGTTGACTGACATCACACAACGCAGCCAAAAGAAAGGTTCAATTAGAAATTACTACGTACAGAAGGGGTTGGGAAATTATGGCTCGCAAGCCAGACGTGGCTCTTTTGATGGCTCCATCTGGCTTAAAGACAAATCTATAATAAAAAAAAAATAATAAGGTTACATACATAAAATGTTCTCATTTATTATAATCCATCCATTTCCTACTGCTCATATTCATGGTTGCAGGTGGCTGGAGCCAATCACAGCTGTCCTCCAGGACAACACCAAATTTTTATTGAATAATGCATAGTGTTCATGGGTCATTGTGAGGTCTGGAAGTAAACCTCCATCCTTTTAATCAAGTAGTCAGCTAGGCAATTGCAGAAACCCTTTTGACAAAGAAGCTGGCTAAAAGAAAAAAAAGATGAGCAGTACCGTACTTTTCAGCAGGAAAGGACAGAGGAATTCGCCTTTGTGGAGAGAGCAGGTTCTGCAGTGTGTCTAATATGCAATGATAATATTGCATTGATGAAACGGTCAAATATAAAGCTTCGCTTTGACACACGCCATACTACATTTGCATCAAAATATCCAGCAGGGAACAGCAGGAAGAAAGCATGTCAAGAGCTACTGTGCAGAGTGCAAGCTAGTCAGCAGCAACTCCGTGTTTGGACCCAACAAGGTGACTGGGATTCGGCTAGCTTTCTAGTTAGTGCTTTAGCAATTGTGAGAAACGGAAAGCCATTCACAGATGGGGAGTATGCCAAAACATTCCTTCTTGATGTTGCCAGTGAACTTTTTGACAACTTTTTGGATAAAACAAGATAATCAAGTGAATGCAAGATATGCCTCTGTCGGCAAGAACTATTCACGATCGTACCATCATGATGGCAAATCAAATTGAGGTGACACAAGTGAAGGACATAAATGCAGCACCATTCTTTTCTCTCGCTTTGGATGAGTCAACATTTACCCCAGTTCAGTGTGACTGCAAGGTATGCTGTCAGTGACACACTACGTGAGGAAAGTCTTGCTGTTTTGCCTATGAAAGAGACAAGAGGGGAGGATTTATTCAAATCTTTCACTGAGTTCGCTAAAGAAAAGAATCTACTGATGGGTAAACTTATTTTGGTGTGCACTGATGGTGCTCCGTGCTGGGTGGGGAAATACAAAGGATTTGCAATGTTTTTTCATGAACATGAAGAGAACCATCCTAAGTTTTCACTGCATCCTACATCAGGAGGCGCTTTGTGCTCAGATGTATGGCGAGCAGCTTGGTGAGGTGATGTCACTGGTCCTTTGGGAGATCAACTTTATTGTTTCCCGAGCTTTAAATGAATATCAGTTTAAAACACTCCTGGATGAAGTTGGGAATAATTATCCTGGTCTGCTTCTGCTCAGCAATGTGTTTTGGTTGTCAAGAGGGAAGGTGCTCAGCCGTTTCGCGGCTTGTCTGAAATCCGGACTTTTCTTGAAATGAAAAACGTCGAGTATCCTGAGTTAGCTAACACTGAGTGGCTCCTGTAGTTCTACTATCTCGTGGACATGACTGAACATCTGAACCAGCTCAATGTGAAAATGCAAGGTGTTGGAAATACAGACTTTTTTTTTTGCTATGGTTGAGACTTGTTCTTAATCTGTCACCTCTCAGATTTTTTTATATTAATATAAAATGGGGTGACATTGATAAATCAGGGTACATATGTTCAGAGCAAAGGTCTCCAAGATATTTTGAGATAAGATTATGTTGCATACCAATCACCCAAAGTCAAATTGTCTTCAGTCATCTTTTATCTGGTATTTTTTGTGCCATTCCCCTCCCCCACTCCTCCCTCTTCTTTCTCCTCCCCCCTTCACCCCCAGTAACCACCACACTCTTGTCCGAGTCTCTGAGTCTCATTCTTATGTCCCACCTATGTATGGAATCATATAGTTTTTAGTTTTTTCTGATTTACTTATTTCACTCTGTATGATGTTATCAAGGTCTATCCATGTTGTAAATGATCCAATGTCATCATTCCTTATGGCTGAGTAGTAGTCTATAGTATATATGTACCACATCTTCTTTATCCAGTCATCTATTGAAGGACTTTTTGGTTGTCTCCATGTCATAGCCACTGTGAACAATGCTGCAATGAACATGGGGCTACATGTGTCTTTACATACCAGTGTTTTAGAGTTTGGGGGGTATATACCCAGTAGAGGGATTGCTGGGTCATATGGTAGCTCTATTTTTAATTTTTTGAGGAACCACCATACTTTCTTCTATAATGGTTGTACTACTTTACATTCCCACCAACAGTGGATGAGGGTTTCTTTTTCTCCACAGCCTCTCCAACATTTGTTATTACCTGTCTTGTTGATAATAGCTAATCTAACAGATGTGCGGTGGTATCTCATTGTAGTTTGGATTTGCATTTCTCTAATAGCTAATGAAGATGAGCATATTTTTATATATCTGTTGGCCATTTGTATTTCCTCCTGGGAGAAGTGTCTGTTCATGTCCTCTTCCAATTTTTTTATTAAATTGTTTGTTTGTTGTTGAGTTTTATGAGTTCTCTGTATATTTTGGATATTAGGCCCATATCTAAGCTGTTGTTTGAGAATATCATCTCCCATTTAGTTGGCTGTCTGTATGTTTTGTTGTCAGTTTGTCTTGCTGTGCAAAATCTTCTTAGTCTGATGTAGTCCCATTTATTTATTTTTGCGTTCACTTCCCTTGTCTTTGGAGTCAAATTCATAAAGAGCTCTTTATAACCCAGGTCCATGAGTTTAGTACCTATGTTTTCTTCTATGTAATTTATTGTTTCAGGTCTTATATTTAGGTCTTTGATGCATTTTGAATTAATTTTAGTACAAGGGGACAAACTGTGGTCGAGTTTCATTCTTTTCCATGTGGCTTTCCATTTTTCCAAGCACCATATGTTGAAGAGACTTTCTTTTTTCCATTATATGTTGTTGGCCTTTTTATTGAAAATTATTTGATTATATATATGTGGTTTTAATTTTGGGCTTTCTATTCTCTTCCATTGGTCTGAGTGTCTATTGTTCTGCCAGTACCATGCTGTTTGATTGTCGTGGCTCTATAATATAATTTGAAGTCAGGTGTTGTAATGTCCCAGCTTCATTCTTTGTTCTTAGGATTGCTTTGGGTATTCGGGGTATTTTATAGTTCTCTGTAATTCTGATGATTTTTTTGTTCCATTTCTTTAAAAAATGACATTGAAATTTTGATGGGAATTGCATTAAATTTGTATATTGCTTTGGATAATATAGTCATTTTGACTATATTTATTCTTCCTATTCGGGAACAAGAAATGTTTTTCATTTCATTGTATCTTTTTTGATTTCCCTTAAGAATGCTTTGTGGTTTTGATTATATAGGTCCTTTACATTCTTTCTTATGTTTATTCCTAGGTATTTCATTTTTTTGTTGTTGTTGCAAGCATGAAGGGGATCATTTTTTTGAATTTGTTTTCTGATGTTTTATTGTTGGCATATAAGAAAGCAATGGATTTTGAATATAAGCAGGGAGGAAAGAAAATCAACTATAAAAAACCTCCCCAAAAATAAAAGTCCAGGGTCAGATGGCTATACTAATGAATTCTATCAAACATTCAAAGACTTGGTTCCTATTCTACACAAGGTCTTCCAGAAAATTGAAGATGAGGCAATACTTCCAAACACATATTATGAGGCCAGCATAACTCTCATACAGAAACCTGGCAAAGACAACACAAAAGAAGAAAAGAATAGACCAATATCACTAATGAATACAGATACTAAAATACTAAACAAAATACTAGCAAATCAAATACAACAACACATTAAAAAAAATGCATCATGATCAACTGGAATTTATCCCAGAATCACAAGGACGGTTCAACATAAGTAAAGTGGTTAACAGAAATACAGTCTTATCCCTTCAACAAGCAGTGTTTGCATTTGAAAACAAGCTGAAACTATCCATTGCTGACATTGAGACAGGTCGTTTACTACACTTTAAAAAACTGGGAGAGTTTAAAGATGCAGGCACAGCAAGTGACCCTGCTCAGCATCTTGATCTCCAGCAGCTAGCGGGCTTCACATCTAATCTCCTGCAGTCATTCAAAGAGTGCTTTGGAGAATTTTGTGAGTGCACTCATCTTTTTAAGTTCATCACCCTTCTACATGTGTACACAGTGGAGAGTGCTGACCTGAGTTACACCCCCGGTGTCTCTGTCAGAGGATTTGAGCTACAAGCTGCTGACCTGAACCCCTCAAACATGTGGGTGAATAAGTTCAAGTCACTGAATGAAGATTTGAAAAGACTTGCACGACAGCAAGCAGAGTTGGCGAGCAAACACAGAGGGGAGAAATGAAAAAAATTCAACCCGTGAACCAGCTCATTGTCAAAACTTGGAACGTGCTTCCCGTCTCATACCACACACTGCAGCATGTGAGTATTGCTCTACTGACAACATTTGTCTCTACATATGCATGTGAGCAGTCTTTCTCACATCAAAAGAACGTTAACACCAGCCTACGACCACGTTTAACGGATGGAAGTCTCAACGCCTGCATGAAGCTTAACCTCACCACGTATCAACCAGACTACAAAGCCATCAGCAAAACCATGCAACACCAGAAGTCGCATTAATGGTAAGAAGTACTTCATTCATCACTAGTTAGCAACAGCATAACAATGTTATTAAAAGAATTCAGAGACTTATTGTACTTTCAAAGTGTTGTTCTTACATAAAATGCACATATTTACTTGTATTTAGTGTTAAACATATTGTATGGCTCTCACAGAATTACATTTTAAAATATGTGGTGTTCATGGCTCTGTCAGCATAAAAGTTCCCAACCCCTTACATAGAGTGTTCTGGACAAAACCCTGTAAATCACCCCTGATTGAAATAAGTGACTTTAATTGTTAGTCAACAGATAGCCAGGGTTAGAGAACATTTTCATGAGAAAACATTGTTCATGGCATTTAAAATGCTCATAGCTTCTTTCTGAAGCAACGAGGAGACAAAGCTTCTTTCTGAAGAAATGAGGAGACAAAGGAACAATTAATAATTAAAAGAAGAACACCTTGGTGGGCACTGCCTTGGAGAATTCCCGTGGAAAAAGGCAGTCATTTTTCAGACTGGACCTGGGACCCTCACCCACAGGAGGGTAGTCCGGAGTAAGGACATTACCACCCGGAGAGGAGGCAGGTGGACCGGGTGCCACTCCAGGCAGACGCAAGAGGAGAAGGCACAGGCAGATTCGGGGGTGGCAGGCTGGGCCCCTGCCACCTGTGGGAAGTCGCTGAGTGCCCTGCTGCCCCACAGAATGGAACTGAAGGGCGGGGCATGGATTCCAGGGCCTTTAGCACAGTCAGCGTGGGGGCAGATTCACCAACAACAAATGCACATGTGGATACTCGGGGTTCAAGTACATGCACTAACCAAAATGCAGACCCCTCCCCCAAGAGTGCCCACACAAAGGAAACAGGAGACATCACTTGGGCTGACGTCAGCAGGGCAATGCTTGGGGACGTGCCTTTGAGCCCGGGAAGGTCCATGGGCCAACCAAGAGCCCCAGTTGGGTGATGCAAGTTTCCCTCCTTGAAGTCTCTGAATCAAACCCCGATCCCTGGCAGAGGGAAGAAGGAAGGCCGAAGGAATCGGGCACCACTCCCTAGGAATGTAGGCAGCATCCACCCATGGGAGAAGGCTGCGCACGCGGACAGTAGAGCTCCAACTGTCCACAGGAGGTGACTCAAGGTCAACCATGAGTCACCAGGCAAAGTGCAGAACAAGCCATTCCCAAAGAGACAGATCTGTGGGCTCCTTCCCCGTGAATTCCCTAGAGCGGTCGGCTTCCCTGAGACAGGGGGCAATGGTGGCATACACTGTCTGTAGTCAGTGGGGGTCCCAGGAGGTCTGCATGACCCAGTAGAAAACTAGCGAGTCATAGAAACAGCTGCGGTGAGACATGAGAAATCCGAGAGGAGTGAATTGGAGATGGCGGAACACAGTCCAGAGGATCTCGGGGCTACAGAACGCTACCCTCAGCGCATTCCTACATGACCCACCTCACATGCATCTGACCACTCAGAAGGTACAGATTCCTGACCGTAAGCACACGAGTCCATCTAAGATGACAAGTCCTGAGAGCTGTAAAGGCTCAAGGACAGGGCATTCCTGCAAGACCGCCTTCTATACATGGGAATTATGCTAATTGCACGGTCACCTTCCATATGCCACGTGGTCTTCAACCAGCTTAAAGGTCAGAAGAACTGGAAATGCCCCCAGTGACCCGTCCTCAGTTTCCCTGGAAGCTCCATCTCGTCGGGCAGAGAAGTTCCTCCACAGAGTTCTGAGGATCTGCTGAGGGACAGGACGATCACAGCTGGATGTCAGGTAGGTTTCCTTAATTTAACTTTTTTATTTTGGGGTATTTCCTTTCACTTGGGTCGTTATATAGTTCATCAGAGTAGGGCATGGAAAACTAGGGAGTGACCGGGCTTTAGGCAAAGGAGTAAGGATTCCTTAAGTTTCATAGTAAATCTGAGCACAAAGAAAATCGACATCTTTGAAATGCTAGTATAAGCGAAAAAGTAATTTCCAAAAGAAATGGACTCATCACTGGGATGGTGGGAGTCAGTGGCTGAGCTGTGATGGAACCAGGGTGGACCAGGCTAAGAGCATGTAAAGTCCAAATGACTGTTTTGTTTAGACTCAGTTCTAACAATCTCATTCCACATGAATTACAAACTGGTTCATTTAAGGCAGTGAGGATAGAAAGATGAAAAAGAAGAAATGGCCCCGACCCACATCGGTGAAGCTCCTTGTCTAGCAGAGGAGAATATAATTTTGTCTAGGAGAGTATGTGTTTGGAAGTTCCTATTCTCTCTGTCTGTGGGAGCTTCACATTTTCTAGAGGGGAGCATACTGCAATTTGATTCTTCTACATGGTGGACCTAGTATTCACACAGCACTGACGATGGTGTCAGTCTCGGGAAATGCTGGCTTGCTCTGTCCTGCTCGGATGGGTTGGGATGGTGTTGGGCAGATAAAATATAATATGCTTACTTTGTTAAAGATGGTGCTGCCCACATGGAAGCCCGTCACCCAGGTGATATTATTTGCCCTTATGCTTGGGATGGGTGTGGGGGAAAGGCTGTAATGTAAGCAGGCCAGGTCGTTATGGCCTAAGGCTTGGTTTTAAGAGTAAGTTCTTCTCCACACCCTTGACTGATTGGATGATGTGGGGTGGTGCACTCTCCTGAGGAATCCCATTATACAGAGACTTACTTGTTTGTATAATTGGATTGAAGGTTTTGATTCTACGGCATAAAGTGGGAGAGACCAGTAGCTTGATCTCTCTCTCGGTTCCTGGGTTCCTGAGATTAGTATCAGAGAGGAGAGCAGATTAAGGCCACGTGCAGGAGAAGCAGCCAAGATGGCAGAGTGCTGAGAGAGAAGCCAGTTTGTTAAGAGTTTGTGCAGGAGGAGATGGGGAACAGAGGTGAATAAGTCTGGTGTGCTAGAAACCTTTGATTCTAGGAAACTCGGATAAGTCAGTAGCTTTGTGAGCACTGAATGTGTGGGTTTTGGAGCCCAGTGTGTGTTTTTGCTTGCCCGCCGGGTGCAAGCTAGAATGAAAGCTGATGGCTCATCAGTTCTTGGCTCCTGTGTTTCATTACCGACTGTTCGAATCTAATGCGAACCTTCATTGGCCATGCTGCTGTGATAGTTGCCTGGGCCACTGGCTTTACAGATGGACATAATCAAACTTGTCTAAATGACTCATCCAAACTCACCAGGTGAGCCCCAGGTGATAATTCTTAGAGTTCTTCCCTGGGGGCCGGTAATTATGAGACCATGATCAAAGGTGCAGAAATGATGTCTACCAAGGAGAGACAGGGGCTTACTGAGTGATCATGCTCTTCCTTGTTCTGTATGTGGAAGAGAGGGTCAACAAGGAACTGTTTCCTATGTGTGACTTAAATGTGTTTATTTCTCCATCTCCCTCTTTCCTTAGGAATTTCCTAATTCCGTAGCTGAGAAGACAGACCTCAGATTTCAAGATGGATCTGGAGATGGCAGAACATTCCCCAAAGCGCGGGCCCTGCAGACCTCGGACAGGCCAGTGAGGGGGGAAGCAACAGAGGGCCCCAGTGGCACACAAGGCTTCCCGACCAGAGATGGAGGATCCCAGGGTGAGTAGACTCGACAGGAAAAGCACCTGGGGGCTGGACGAACAACAGACTCAGGATTTGAACATGATACGTTCCACGTCCAGAAGTGACTTCCCGTCTTCCATCCAAGGACAACAGACCTTGTGATGTGCTCAATACAAATATTTGGACACAAAACAGAGGATGAGGCAGGAGTTTCTGCATCACAGAACAACCACCTCATTTCATAGCTAGTGTCATAACCAGTTGTTTTTCTTTCATGTATTTTTATTCTTGTCTATGTATTCACACTTAGTCCTCAATCGTCTTTCCTATATTCCCCATAACTAACGTGATTCTCAGGATCCTCTGCGGTGTCCAGGCGCCTGCTCAGCCTGTATTTAGGTCGCTCTCCATAACCCACACTCACATCCCCGAGTCTGTCCTCCAAATCCACAAGAAACCAGCTGTGATGTGACCGCTTGCTCCCCCTACAGGTGAAGTGCAGGAACTGCGGGGCATTTGGCCACAAGGCAAACAGTGTCAGGTGCCCCATGAAGCGCTGGGGCGGGGTTCTGACCCCAAGTCCAGTGGCCCCAAAGCGATGAAGAACCACAAGCCATGGTCCCCCTAGGAGCTGTGGACTTCCCGGCCCTCTAACAGCGCTGCCAGGGAAACAGAGCAGAGGCCCAAGTGAGCATGTGGGAGGATGGGACCAAACTCCAGGAGGACCCTGAAGCCTGTGTCTCCATTCCAGCACTTCTGCATCGCCACGTCCCTGCAAAGCCAGAGGCATGGAGAGGTTGGGATAGCTGCCCTGTCCTCCAGGGGTCACACACGGGTGGCCGTTCTCATCCTGGAGGGCTCTGGGGTGAAGGGGGAGGGAGCGTGGGAGGCAGCATCTGAGAATCTGCAATGGCAGGTAGGGAGGCAATGGAGTCCGAATGGAAACCCTTCACAAAAATCGTGGAGGACTCCTGGAGGAGGCAAGGGTCTCAGTGGAGGACAGCCCAGTCTGGTAAAGGTCTGGGCCTCACTCCCTGGATGACAGGGTCATAGGCAACGAGCCTGGGACGCTGCTGGACTTGTCTCCATTGGGAACAAGAAATACCGGGGCTCTCACTTACCTGTCGTGTCCTGCAGGGATGAGGAGCTGCAGAGACAGGCTCTGCTCCAGAGGTTTCCCAGGAGACCCCCTGGGAGGCCTCTGTGCTCTTTCAAGGTTCAGACAGAAACCTGTGACTACGTGAGGGTGAGTGTCCACATTTTCTAGTTTTTTTTTTCCTTTTGGGATCACTCTGACTTCCAACAATGGTTTCCGTGTGAGGGGATCGTAATCTTCAGTGTGCACCGACATGGCTTCTACAGTGTAGTGTCCCTGTGTCATTGCTCTTAGTGGCTCTGATGTGGCCTTGCACTTACCTGTGTGCTCCCAGCATGCTGGGTCGGGTGTTGGTGTGTCCTCACTCTATGCTTCCAAATGCCGTCCCTTAGAGGACAAGTGGCATCTTGCCGTCGGGGTCCTTAATCTCAAATCACCTGTCCAGACTGGTTACTCCTCAACCTGCCTTCCAAACAACGTGATTGTGTCCATTTTTTGAAAAGAGTGTAAAAAGGGTGTGTCTCGTGCAAACGTCATTAACAGGAAGCATTTCTAAGAAGCCTTGTTGGATTTTTTTAAACTGATGTCAGAAATGGTATCAGGGGACTTTTTAACGGAGTTGATACCGACCGGCACTGAGGTCAAGGACCTCATTATCTTTCCAAGAACTGCTGGAATATCTTTAGTGTCTATGTCTTGTTTTAATTTCTCAAGGTTTGCTTTGAAATTTTAAATTTTATTTTGTACTTGATGGTGTGCGATTCTAATGTGTAATCTGTGTGCTGTGTTCTCTGACAGCGTCTGAATAGACCAACGCCCGTCTAAAAGACACAGAGGACATGTGTCACATACGCCAGTCTCACCAGCGGGTCACTGTTGGGCAGATAAAATAAATTGTACTCACTCTGTTAAAGATGGCGCTGCCCACATGAAAGCCCGTTAAGCAGGTGATATTAGTTGCCCTTATGCTTGGGATGGGCTTAATTATATTATTGTGTGTAGGAGGGTGGGGGACAGGCTGTGGGCAGGCAGGATCTTTATAGCCTAAGGTTTAGTTTTAAGAGTAAGCTTTTCCCCACACCCTTGACTGATTGGATGATGTGGGGTATTCATAAGGTCAGACAGGGGCCTGTGAAGCTCCAGGTTCATAACAGCTCCCTCCGTCCCTCCCGCTGGGAACCCAGCCCCTCCTGGTCAAACTTGCCTGTCCCATACAAAGCAGATGGACCCTGTACCCGGGTCCCCTAAGCGTCCTCAGTGAGGACCTTCAGGTGTCCTCTTCCTCTGAAGACAGCAATGGCCACTGAGACACTCCAGGACACAAAGACTTGTTCTCATGGCCTGGTGTCCTGGAGGTGACTATTGACCTGGGGAGGGGACGTCACCAGTAGTCCCCTGCAGGTTCTGATCGTGATCAAAGACTCCTCTGCAGGGCTCTGGGGACAGAGGGTGGAGACCTAGTTCATTCCGGGGACAAACATGTGCAGTGATTGCATCTTTTTGTGTGTATGTAAAATGTTCTACTAAGAACTTCTGTGTGTGGGTGTTATTCCAAGTAGTGGAGTAAGAATTGGGTTTTTTTTCTTTATTTTTCTTTTTATGTTATTTTTTAGTAAATGTTATCAAATTGTGATATGAAGTTGTTATAATTACTAAATTTTTGAATTATGCAGCTGTAGTGATATTTAAAATGTTAGTTTTTATTTTTATGAACTGCAGTTTGTATATATGGAAGTAGCATGTGAAATAATATTTTTAAAATTTAAATCCATTGTATAGAAAAATAGTCTACTTGCATAAAGAGCCCTTAAATTTAATGGGAACAGGCGGCCCTGTCTGGGTCTGCAGGAGGTGAGCCCTGTCTTGGGTGACAGGGAAGGACCCAGCAGGGTGACCCAGACACAGTACCCCACCAGTCCTGAGTGGGTCTGTGTGAGCTGTATGACTTCAGTAGGTAACAGGGTGGAAGTGTTCCCATGACTTTGTACCTTTTGTTTATGAAATGTTATATTAAAGTTTAGTTTTATGGTTCTTTTCAAGATTAATAAATTTCTGACAAATAACATACTGTACTTGCTTTTTATTTCTGAGCATGTCTGGCCATTTTAAAAGCAATGACAGTGTTGTTAATTATACTAATATTAATATTGAAAGTAAAATACCTGTGGAGGTCAGGGTACAGAACACCCTAAGAGAATGACGAGGCACTCTGTTGGCTCCTAGTGTGTAGATGGGGATCATATTACTAGGTTTGCAATGAAATGTGTTTCCAAAGGAAACACAAAACTGGTGAAGCTGAAGAAGAAAGAAAAACTTGACAAAAGTTTCCTTCAGGACAGGCCACGTGTCTGTAGCAGAGACACCCATGGATTTCAGAGCTTGGCCCGTGATGAGAGACAGGACTCCCGACCACACCTGGTGGGGATCCTCCCCAGACAGGGATGGAGACACCAGAGCACCGTCACTCTCTCAGACCCTCTGCCCGTGTCCCTCCTGCCTCTGTGCTTCCCAGTCCCTGGGACTCCACAGTCCACACCTTCAATGTCACTCACACATTTACAGGGGTAGCCAGGAGATGTCACCCACGGAGCTCCCACACCAGATGGAACATGGGTGCAGCTGGGATGTGTCCTCAGAGTGAAACCCTGATTAGATTTACCAACTGTCCTCCAGGGGAAATGACAATGGATCTCAGGACAGATTGTGGGCCCAACGAGAAGAAGCTAAAGGGTTGGGGACACTGGAGAGAGAGGAACTGCCTGCTCTGTGGAACAGAGGTGAAGCGTCCATGTGGCTTCACCGTCTCCTGCAGGGTTGGGCTCTGCTGAGTTCCCCAGACACTAAAATGTGAGCCGGCCTCATTCCCTTAAACTTATACAAGTCACATCCAATCTTCTCTTGACCTTGAATGTTGTGTCGATATTTCTTCCACCCTCTCACTTGGATTTCTTTTCCATCCTTGTCTGGAATCTATTAGGAATTCTAACTGCTCACGTTAGATCCAGATCAGTGCTGCCCAACACCATGACCGCCAGTTCCCGGGGACCCTATGGGCTCCGTGCGGACCAGGACCACAGAGCAGGGGAAACACCAGCAGGGCATCAGAGTGTCAGGAGGAAAACCACCGATTCTCACAGACTATCTCCCGGGCGATCATTCAGTGAGAAATCACAAGAAATCCTCTGCTCGTGAACGGGGCGGGGCTGTCTATGAAGAATCGTGGTGTACGAACACCCTCAGTGTCAGGAAGGCAAGTCCTTCAGGGGTCACACTGCTGAGTCAGCATAAGATTTCCCCCTGAGTTGACAGCAACCCTAAAATAAAAGCAGAGAAAAATTCAGTTATGTTTCCTTTAAGAAATTTTGAGTTGTGTGTGTGTGTAAAAGTTTGTAAATGAATCCTCTAACATACAACGCTGCAAGTAATTGAGACTTTGAGAAAACACGTGTGTATAGAAGTGTGCCGTACATTGTCAGAGAGTGAAGTGAGCTGGCCATGTGCAGAGTAGAGTTCTCTAAGAAATTCAGTCTTGTAAATATAGCAATGCCAGCTGATATTTCAGCAATAAAATCTGTGCTTAAGCTGAGTGTGGAGATCCGGTGTCCCTGCGTGGTTCTGAGCACACATTCAGGCCTGTGATTGGGGCACGTGGGCAGAGACCCAGACCCCAGGGACTCACAGCCCTTCCTCCACCAGCTCTTCCTACAGAGCCCCCCTCCCTCATCCATTTCCCTCCAGGACCCCCTGTCTCCCTGTCAGCCCTGGTGGGGACACAGCTGTGACCTTCACCCCCAGGTGCTGGCTGTCTCAGAGTGCATGTCCCTGCTTCTGCAAGGTCCTGGGGCAGGATCAGTGACCTGCAGCCCATGTCTCTGCCGCTAGCAGCCACCCAGGACAAGAGACAGGCAGCCCTGCCAACGTAGGCCACAGAACGCTCCTTGAATTTTATTTCAAAATCTCTATATTGAGCTGTGGGTGGAAAGCAGTGAATTTCAGGTCACATGCTTTGTCTTAGCTAATTCCTGAGGTTCCAGCCTCCAGTCTCCCCAGGTGGGACCACAGCTCCCCCCCCCCCCACTGCCCAGGGGCTGCTGGGAAAATAAGGCCTTAAGCAGTTTTTAAGAAATAATTGGATTTGCTTCCCCCAAGCAATTTGAAGGTTCTCACAAAGGAGCTTTTTCCACTTTCTCCCCAGAGATAGAAATGTTGTCTTTCAGCCAACACCCCTATTGAGCCTGACCCTGTGGGCAAATGCTCCCAGGATGGACACACTGGGCTGAGCCATGCTCACCAGCTAGAATGACCCCCGCCCCCCATGGCCTGTCGAAGGCCAAGTCAGTGAGCACATGTCTTGGTTGAAACAGGTATGTCCTAATTTTTCTAAAACATCTCCTCACCTTATTCCACCTTATGGCCAGGGTGGAAAAATGTAACCCTCTGTCAGGATGGGGAGAACTTTATTCTATTGTCTGCCTCAGAGCACACACGTTTCCCTCGTCTGTAGGGAGGGCCACGGTGACTGTGAGGCCTCCTTAGGTGAGGTCCATCGGTACGTGTGCTGGGCTGTGCGGGGGGAATTTCCGAATCCGGGAGAAGGTCGGATACAGTTTAGGAGACCTGCCTGCCCAGTGGGGAGTCCCACCCCAACAAGACAGCAAGGACACAGCTAGACACTAAAAAGTGTCCTACAGAAGGCAGGACAAGGTGAGCCCCAACACCGGGTCCTCCAGGCCTCTGCTGGAGGAATTTGCATGGGACCTGTCCCACCACAATGGTTCCCCAGGGCCTTGACTCCGCTGTCCTGCTGCTTGCTCTGTCACCTGGGACCACAGGACATGGGGCAGTCCTCGCACACCGAGCCCCAGAAACCTCAGGAGTCGCCTCACTGGGCCACTGTTCTATACGGAGGGAGTGTTTCATTTAATTTTTATCTTCTTAGCTTATTATTAATATAACTATTAACATTACTTCTTTCTGTCCTTATGGTCAGTATTCTGGTTACTTGTCACTATATTTCTGCTCAAAGTGCTTAGGGATTATTTCTGGGGTTGTGGTTACGAAACTTCAAGTAGTCTTTTTCTGAGAGATGGTTGCCTATTTTTCAGATGCTGAGGTTTTCCAAACAGGCAGACACACACACACACACACACACACACACACACACACACACACACAGCTAAATCCTCTCCTTAGCTGTACTGCCAGGTGGTCCCCAGAATCAGAAGCCCACCCCCAGTACCCAGGCTTGGCCGCCGTCCCTCTATGTGTCTCTGTTCTCTGGCCCTGTGTCTGTCCCCTCTATTGGTCCCTAAAGTGTGAGACTTAGACAACCCGCCAGGGATCCTGCCTCTTCCTGGGCCATGACCTGGCTGTCCCAGGCCTCCAGGGCTAGTCCAACCAAAAGAAAAAAAGAACCCATTTGAAGATCACTTCCTTTAGAACAGTGGTTCTTAACTTTTTTTGAGGTACCGAACCCACCAGTTTCATATGCGCATTCACCGAAACTTTCTTTAGTGATTGATAAAATATGATTGTTTTTTCCAAATTCAAGACATAGGTATATGTTTTTTTACTGGTGCACAAAATGAGCCGTGCATGAACATCACTTTGCTCAAAGAACAAAACCAACAAAGTGCATGAACTCACAACAAATGACAGTATTACTTTATTCTGGCCTCCATGGCAGAGGCTTCTCCGAACCCCAGAGACCGACTCATCGAACCCCTAGGGTTTGATAGAACCCAGGATAAGAACCACTGCTTTAGAAGATGTCATCCTTACAAAATTGTAAAAAAGTCTGACTTTAAAAATGAAAAAGAAATTCATGTACTTCCAGAATTTGAATCATTACCCAGTGGAGGGGGCACACTTCAGTCACCGGACAGAAGGACCCTTTGGGTACAGAGCAGGGTGAAGACGTGGTGGGTGCAGCTGAAAGAAGATGCATAACCCAACCTTACTCAGGAATGCACGACCCCAGTCATAAAACCGTTTATCTGAGGACAACAGCAGTGTCCATTAGAGATCTCACCATGGTGGCACACAAGAGGGACATTCAGACAACCGTCAGGGACATCCCAGAAATGAAACCAGGGTTGGGTCTCTGCTCCCCAAGTGAATGGGGCAGCGGTGGTCAATGGTGTGAAATTACATGGTGTGCACCAACCTCCTCTGTCGGTTCCGGTTCTGGTGCCCATTGCCAGTAACTCATTCTAACAGCTGCAGTGACAGATGTGCAGAATCCAGCTATCGCCTACAATCACCGACCTTGGGGCCCCTGTGCCAACACACCCAGGACCCGCCAAAGCACATAAAACACCCACTCCCCGAGAAAACATGGAAAAACAAACAACGTTCTCCACATCTATTCAAAGCACTCTGTATTTAATATTTGGATTACACTCACAAGTATCCAACTTTGCAAAGATCCCGTCCCCACCCACCAAAGACCCTTCAGGCACAGCCCACCAGAACATCCCAGACCCAGTCACCCATCCGATGCCCTCCACCAGGCATGCGTGTCTCAGCTGCTGCTGAGGTCACTGGAAGGTGTCCAGCCACCTCTGCTTCTCCTTCTTCTTCCTCTTGTTAGCCTTGGCTCTCCCTCCAGGACAAGGGACTTGGCCAGTGTTCTTGAGGAAGGATGCCCCTGGCTGGATTGCCATGCAGACTGCTTTCCTGTGCAGTCCGTTCCTGGGCACGGCAGCTCTGTATGTGCCCGGGTGAATCACAGCAACGTTGGCAGGCAGGGCACACTCCATCTTCCTGAGGTTGAATTCAAGCTTCGGTCGAGATTGTTCCTGGAACAATCGCCACTCCTCTAAGGTGGTGGGTTTGCATGAAGAATCTCTCACGTGCTTTTCCAACCCAGGACCCATGATGTGGGAGTGACGCGCAGGCCCCCGTTGGGTTGAACCCATGACTCTGACCTCAATCCCGCTGCATCTCGGTTCCCCACTTAGGAAGGCACTTCCAGCGTCTCTTCCCAATTCCTTCTTCTGGATGTAAAACAGCACATAAGCACGTTGACTCAGGGCAGAAGAAACGTCACAGGCGGTTACCTGAGCGTCATCCATTTTGAACCACTGGCCGTCCGTGGCTTTGATGTAACAGAAGTAATGTCCGCTGTGACAAGTCCAGCCGGCATGGACCAGCACGGCATAGAGCTTGTAGGCCAGCGGCCCCGCGCCCTGCTGAGACAAGTACGGCCGCACGTCAAGGTGTTCAGGATACTGCACTTCCTTCTCCATTTTGCTGCCAGTGAAATCTGAGAACCGTTTCAACACCAGGATGAGGACCTTCGAGGAAGTGTGTAAAGTCAAGGTCTTGGAAGCAGGCACCTTCTTGAGGCAAACACCGCAATGATAGGAATTGTCACCATCCAGCTTGTCGGGCTTGACCAGCAGATCCAAAGCTTGGGTCACACTCTGAGCCCCCTGGATATCCAAGGCAATGTCCAGGTAAGGGTCCAGAGTGTCAGAAACAGCGTGGCAGTGGAGACACTTGATCTGAGATCTCCAGGACCCTCCAAATATCTGACGGATTAGGATGGGGTCCTCGGAGGGCTGGTCAAGCTGCGCGCCCTCATACAGACACGCTTGCTGCATGGCGTGCATGGTGAACATGAGAAATTCGTGGGCATCTTCCTGCCCGTGTCTGTGGAAGCCCATGAGAAGTCCCTCGGATGGCTGGATGACGTCGCCAGGATGCAGGAGGGCCCGGGTCACGTGAGCTTCCACGGCACAGAGCACACAGCACGCCTGCTTCTGACAGGTGTCCGAGTGCCGCCGCCACAGCATGTAGCTGGCCAGGGGCGGGGTGTGGGTCAGGACCTGCAGGGCCGCGTTCGCGTAGCAGGTGTTGCCCAGGTTCTGAAGCCCCGCCCCGACCGCGGAGGGTCTCATCCCTCGCGGAAGGTTCTCGGTGGGAGCCAGGCCACCCCGCCGGGGGCACTCGGACTGGGGCGGCAGGGATGGTTTCTCAGCTCCACAGGGTCCTCCGTGGACTTCCGCACCATCTGCACTGGACCAAGCAGATTCGAGGTGCGGAAAGACGCCCAACTGAGACTCCCCCTCTCGGGGCAGAGAATCGGCCTCCGTGTCGGCGGAGGTCATCTTCGTGAGATCTCTCATCTGAAAGCTCCGGTTGCAAAGCGAAGCTTCCCTGGCTGAGAAGGTCCCCGAATGAAGGGCTGGGCCAGCTCATCGGACCTTTTATAACCCAGCAGCATCGTGACACCCGGACCACGGGCCACCAATCAGGCATCTCCAAGGCGTGATTGGATTTAAGGGTTAGGGTGGGGTTGTTCTTATTCCCAGGGAGACCAAAGGTCACCTTTCAGATGTAATTCATGGAAGGATCTCAAGAAAGATCATCCTGAATTTAAGCTGAACCCTAAATCCAAGGACTGTTATTCTTATAAGAGAGAGGGACCCAGAAAAGTTGGCCTTTGGCATCAGCGGCGGGGCCTGGAATTTGCTGTCCTAAGTCAGCGAATGGCCGGGGCTATCAGCAGCTAGACCGGGCGAGGACTCTTCTTCCCCGGAGTCTGCGGGTGGCACGTGGTCCTGCCGCCCATTTGATTTCAGACTTCTGGCGTCCGGACTGTGAGGGAATAGTTTCTGTTCCTTTAAGCCACCTTGCTCGTGGTAATGTAACAGGCCAACCTGGTGGAAGTTATAAGATGTCCTGGAGAAGACGGCCTGTGTGACATCTGGTTTTCAAATATGGTTCATTCAAATGAAATCAGTTTTCCTGTAGATATGATCGGAATCTCGGGTAAGAAGAAAATAATACACACAAGCTTGAGCCGTAAATAAGGGAAGGAGACAAAGTCCCACTGAAGAACTCATCCTGAAGAAATGTTGGTGTCTAACACGTTGCCCCTGTATTTACTTCTGCAGTAACACATGCACACACACACACAGAGAGAGAAGATTTGACTTGAATTAAATGACAGCATCCATAAGCTCGCATTGAGCCCCTAGCATTATGGCGACCAACACCCCCTGGGCGGACCTTCTGCCCCAGGTCTGCCCAATGGGTGGAAGTGCAGACACCTGGGCCGGCATTCCAAGGAGGAGGACTCAGGAGAGAGCCTTGCATGGCGCTCCCCGACCAGCAGGGGGCGCCACTGGCCTGCGGAATTGTTTCACTAGCTTTTGAAGGACTTGGAAAATTCAGCTGTTGCCTGATCAGACTGGCAGGGGTGGGCTGCCTTCTCTGTGCCTTGCGGGGCAGCAGGAGTGTTTTCTGGGCCGAGGAGAGGGCAGTAAATACATAGAGAGCCTCAGACAGGCCTGGGACAACCGTGCTGTGTCTCCTGTTTTGGCAATAGTGGGTCCCAGGCTTGCGCTATGGTAGGAAACTTGGAGGATTCTTAGGCAGCTGGTAACGCATTGTGTTTTTCAGCCTTTCCTGAGTGGCAGGAGCAGTTCCGGTGCATCCGAGTGGGATTTAGAAATGTTTTGGGGTGGTGGTGAGGGGTCCGTGAGCCAAGGAGACCTCGCTGTTTGCTCCGGGTCTGCACAGGATGCTGCTGAGCCCCGTAGGGAACTCTGTCCACAGGGCTTCCTGCCAGCACGGCTGGGTATGGGCCGCAGGAGGGGGACACGGAGCGAGTCCCAGCAGTGGGACCACGTTGGGCCTGGCAGAACCACAGCCTCGGGGTGCAGGCAGGGCTCGGGCAGGCATCAGCCAAGGTCCAGGATGTCGGACCTCCTGGTAAGCAGGGAGACTGAATTCAAGGTTACATAACAACAACCACTGAAATAATACACAGTAAGGGATAGTAATAAAAATAAACAGGAGCAACAACAGCAAAGATAGGTTGAAGACAATGACGTTAACACGGGGACTAAGAGACTGGAGTACAAAGTCTCCCACCCCGCCAAGTACACAGCAAGGTACCCAGGCCATCTACGGGGTCGTTTCTGACCCAGAGCCCTAGGTGTTCAAAAAGAACATTATTCCACAAGGCAAAAACAAGCAGCCTGATGCAGTCGGAAAGCAACCAGGTCTAGGTCTTGGGGGACCCTGGGAACTCATGTGAACTGGCCTTTGTTTAAGTATTAAGGCTGTTGAAGTACAACATCCTCTCTGCGGGACATGCAGGTGTCCTTTCTGGAGGACCTAGAATATTCTGAGGTCCCTGGTGTTGGCAGGGGGTGGCCCTCCTGGGTCTTCCGGTCATCTCCTGACTTTCCCGGAGTAAGGAGGGGATGTTTACCATTTCCAGGGACCCAGGCTTGCCGCAGATGCCCAATGGGGATTCCCAGTCCTCAGTTGAGGTAGAAATTTCTAAGGAAAAATCCTAAGGAGCTGTACCTTGTCCCCTGGTAGACTTAGACAGCATTTTGGTGACTCTGGTCATCCAAGGGCACACTCCCTGTGTCCTCCAGCTGGTCACAAGGGTTCTCTGGGGCTGGGATGGGAATTGAAAATTTTATAACGTGCTCAGTCGGGTCACAGGAATCCTGGTTGTGTCTCCGTTTTTGGCAAAGTGGGTTCTCAGGTGCTGAGCTGAGGTAGAAAACTCTCCCTCGTCTCAGGAAGCCTGGAATGTTCCCCGGGTTCCCCACGACATTTACAAAGGTCTGTGGTGGTTCTGGTCAACCAGGGCTGCCTTGGAGCTGGCCAGCTTGCTGTGTGGAGACTGATTCTAGGGTGGGCTCAGAGACGGGGCATCAGGCACAACCCGGGAAATCCCTGCATTGAGGAGGGGGATTCTGCGTAGAGTCCAGGCTAGAGCACAAGGAGCTGTGTGGAGAGAGCACACAAAGATTGGCGCCCAGGGTCTGCTGTCCCGGCTCTCACGGTCCATATGCAAGCGTTCTTCCCATCCCAGCCCTTCAGTCTGCTTCGGCAGGTTCAGTGCTCAGTGCTTACCTTATGGTGAGCATTATTCCATTCAGGGCTCTGCTTCACACTTCCTTGCCCATCCAACTTTATTTTTCCTTAGAGTTCATCCTTTTCTGTGTGTAATATATCTAATTTTATACGTACCTATTTTTAATTCGACCTTAGACTCTCTGCCTGCTGTCTGAGTCTCCTCTTGGCAGTTCACCCTCATCAGGTACGCCCGTCCATCTCGTGTTTCTGTAGAACTAGGCCCTGGAGGGTTCTGAATGTCACACTTACAACTGCTGCTATCTGTGCGCGTCACTGCCTGTCAGAGTGACACGTTGCTTCACCCTCAGCCTGGGCATTCCCGTCAAAGTGCCCCCATGAACCCACTGTTCCTATACTGTATAGCTTCTTACTGATGCTGTAACTATCGTAAACTGTCTTCCAACCACAGAAATATTTTAGGTGTTTTCTTAAATTAATTTAGGGAGAGAGGAAGGGAGAGAGAGAAAATAAAACAGGTTGTTCTTCTACTTATTTATGCATTCATTGATTGATTCTTGTATGTTCTTTGACCAGGGATGGAACCCACAACCTTGGCATGTTGGGATGGTGCTCTAACCAACTGAGTTACTCACCTGGGTTTATATATATATAGGCTTGAAGGCCAGGCCAGAATGAGTCCTATGGGGCTGCTAATCTCAAGGCCATCAGCAGGGAAGAGCGCCCCCTGGTGCCCTACAGAATTATCTGTTTCTCGCCTTTTCCAGGGTCTCAAGCTACCTCCTCTTCCTGCATCTTCAAACCCAGGGTTGTGGCATCTCCTCCTCCTCTGAAGTTTCCGATGGAAAACTTCCCTGCAGTTTCCACAACCAGCCCTTGTTTCTTTGTCCTTTCTAAACCCAATACCTTTTGCTGAGTACAATGGGAGGCGGATAAAATAGAGATTTCTACTGAGACTGTGACTCACTTATCTGTAGGTCCGCAATGCCCGACAGAGAACAGACTCCCGACTGCCACCATCACCACTCTTCTTGTTCCCCTCCCCTTTTGAATTATTGCCGTTAATAATTAAGCACTAGTGTTACCTCTCTGTCCACCACCCACATGGCACTAAGCCCTGTGGCCCTGTCCCTCGGGAAAGCAAACAAACAGTTTATCTCAGGTATGGTAATATTGCTCATTCCCCGGGACATACTAGGCCAGAAGTTTTAGATATTTTTGTGCTTTTAGTCCTTTGCTCAGACACCGGCAGGGAGTCCAGTGCAAGCTGCTGTTTGGGGAGGATGCTGGGAACACCTCCGGTCCTTGTGTCGACCTGGAATGTCACAGACGGCCCGTTGCAGCGTCAGCCTGAATCCCTCTGTGTGGGTTCTATGTGGAAAGACCAGGGGCTAAAAGGCAGCAGGGAAAGCCAAGGGCTGACATAAAGCCATAGGGACAGAGTCACTGCTAAAGAGCAGGAAGGTTGGGTCTGTCTTCTTAGCTCAGAGGGGTCCCAACAAGCAGGTCCCTACCACCTGCCTTTGAGTCCACAGACCTTTGTCATACCCTCCCTTGCCAGTAGCTCAAAATCACTCACTCCTGGAGACGCACACACAGCAGTTTTGAAGGTAAAGAACTATTAGGAAAATGGCCCATTTTCCATGACCCCGATCTTGTGCTATTTCAGTGGAGAACATGAGAGGGTTCTAGACACCTGCAAAGCCTCTCACTGCATCGTGTCTAGATCAGTGTTCACCTGCCCTCGTGTGTGGTCCACACAGTAAAGAGAGATCACTCAGGGGAAGGTGACTTTGCAATGGGGTCCCTTCTTGGTGTGTACAGGCCCTGGGGATTGTGTCTTGTGTGTAGGATTCTCTCAAACTCTCAGAATCTCTAAACTTGCCACAGCTGATAAAAATTTGTTCCTTATTTCCTGAGACTCAATTCAAAAAAGAAGAAAATGGCAAATAAGAGTGACAGTGTTCTCTCGTGGGCTACGGTGTCCACAGAGACAGGCAGCAGATGGCTTCATTTCAGTCAGCAACTTGCTGGGGCCAGTGAAATGTTTCTGTTTGGATAATGAGGCCACTATAATACCTTATTAAGCATGTCCAGGGAATGGCGGGGTCCCCTAGGAGCAGGGGAAGGACTTCAAGGGAAACACAGCCTTTGTTCTTTCGGATGCTCTGTTCCCCAGAATAATGGGAAGTAGCAGATTTGAATTAAAATAATTGTCAAATAATTAAAATAATTGAACATAAGGTACCGACATATTGGCAATACAACAGAAATCTATCAACAACATACCTTCAGTTGCAGTTAAGTGAGTTAGTCTAGACGTATAAAGCGATCAAAGCTTAACCAAGGACAGGACGTTTGTCTGTGAACTCTCTTCAGCTTCCAGCAACTCCAGTTAAAACCCATCACCCCCACGCCTGTTATGAATTCCCCAGGTCTCCCACCGGGCTGTCAGGCTTGCCACATGGTAAGCTAGTTTGCTGTATGCCTGTCTTCCTCACTCGTGTCTATGAGTCTGTTCTTCGAGTTGAGTAAGAAGGAGGGCCATTTTGTTTGTCGTCTCTCATCGTGGCCTTTTCCATCAAACAAGTGGAAGACAGGGCAAGTGGATTGGACCCAAAAGGCCAAACCACTGGTGTGAAATTCTAAATCTCCATCCCTCCCCCTCACAGAAGTGTGGGTCACCATTGAGTCTCAGACGCTCTTCTGTTCGTGACCAGTAGCTCTCAAACATCACTGCGTAGGTTGTTTTTAAAGTTCAGATTCTTAGTTTAAGGGTTCCCAACAGGAACATGATAGAGTGGAGCTCAGAGCACAGATTTTTTAGAAATATTGTATATAAGCATCATCAGTCTCGTTCCGGACACACCGACTTGGATTCTCTCCAAGGCTGTGTCCAGCTCTAATAGCTTAGAGTCCTAGGTGTTCTGATAAATCTGAGTGTGAGTCTCACTCTTGGTGTGTATGATTGAACTACTGACATGGCGTGTGCATGGGGGGTAGTGTATGCAGATGGTCATGCCTGCACACATATGCAACATGAGAAGGTGCAACTATTCTTTATTCCTTGTAACATCCAACCCCAACATCCCACGTAAACCTTGTGGTGACGATAACGGCCATGAGGCTCAAGCAGTTTAGCGGAGCAAGCCACAGCGGGCTGACAGCGATGGGGACCTGAGGAAGGATGCCACACCACCATGTGGGAATGAAAATGAACCATGTGTGTAGATTTATGTGACGAGTACATTGTGTGGTTTATGAGGGCTGGAAGCGTTCCTGAGTAAGCCACTTTTAACCCGAGTGTCTCAGTGAATGATAATCGTATTTGTGAAGACCTAGACTGTTACATGAAGGTGAGTTTGAGAAAGAGAGTAATAAACTGCAATACAGGCAAGTTGTTCTTCCAGAAATCCGCCGAGAGAAGACCAGCCGCCTAATAACCCTCAGCAAGAAGTCGGGGTTAGATTTTCGGGGGGGCTTTTTCAGAGCAGCCCCTGCAGGTACACAGAGACCACGCCGGTGTCTGAAAGAGAAGGGAGTTCGTGCACACGTTGGTTACACGGGAACGGGCAGGTTGAAAGGGCACGCAGATGCAAACCATGGGGTACACTCAGCACCTCTCTGTCTGAGGGAGCAGTGGGGGAAAGGCCCTGTTGGGAGGGGTGGTGGTTAGTGGCCTGCAGCTGGAGGCTGGACCTGTGTGCAGGGGACACAGCGCAGCTGGGGCTCAGACCTCTGAGCTGCGTGCACCCCAGGAAGGATGCTCAGCACTGTCAGGAAGGAGGGCTCTATGACCGGGGCTCAGAAAAATGAAGAGGACGCACCCTGCAGCCTGCACTAGGGTCCTTGGGAGGAGACGTGGACCAGCAGGCTCCAGGACAGCCAGGGTGCCCAGCAAAGCCGATCACTGCCCAGCAGCCCTCTGAGGACCAAAGTTACAGAGCCTGGGTGCGGCCGGTCCATTTTTTCAGCTTTGGTATCACTCTGACTTCCCACAATGGTTTCAGTGTGAAGGGGATCGTAAGCTTCAGTGTGCACAGACATGGCTTCTACAGTGTAGTGTCCCTGTGTCATTGCTTTGGTGGCTCTGATGTTGCCTTGCACTTACTTGTCTGCTCTCAGCAGACTGGGGCTGAGTTGGCATGTCCTCACTCCGTGTCTCCAAAGGCCCATTTTTTAGGGCACAAATGGCATCTTGCTGTCGGGGTCCTTAGTCTCAAATCACCCGCCCATACTCGTAAATCCTCAAACGGCATTCCAAACACCATGATTGTGTCTATTTCTTAAAAGGGGTGTGAAAGGGTGTTTCTTGCACCAACATTATTAGCAGGGGGCAATTGTAAGAAGTTTTTTGGGTTTTTTATATGAGTCAGAAAAGGTATTAAGGGGACTTTGTATTGGTCTTATACTGACCAGCACTGAGGTCAAGGACTCCATCATCTTTCCATGAACTGCTAGGATATCTTTACTGTCTTTATCTTGTTTTAAGTTCTTAAGTTTTGCTTTGCATTTTTAGATTTTATTCTGTACTTGATGGTGCGTGATCCTCACAGGTGGATGCTCATTCACATAACCAGAGGAAATGTGTGGCAGACCCCAGTCTCACCACTGGGTCACTGACCAGGAACCTGGACTTGACCTCACAGAACACCCGGCATCTGGCCGCACACTGTTTGGGCCAAGGCTCCAAACTCACCGTCCAGACTCCCAGCAAGAGAGCTGCTCAGACCTCGACCCAGACCAGCCAGAATCCCCCAGGAAGGCCAGACTGAATCCCTGCATGTCCCTCAAGAAGAGCTCACAGGGACGAAATCTGGGGGTTCCACAGACTGTTTATCCTCCAGCCAGTCCACCCAGAGTGAGACCTGCAGGGCAACCTGAGGGCCCCAGCCTGACACCTGCTCAGGGACAGCCCCCTGGGTCGCCACCCCGAAAGGGCTCTCTCCTCAGCACTGTCCCGGCCTACCATGGACCCCAGGTGACACCGAGTCCCCACGTCCCCCACCAGCCCTTCCGCATGGTCTTCATGAGGTCAGACCGGGGCCTGTGGAGCTCCAGGCTCATAACAGTTCCCTCCGTCCCTCCCGCTGGGAAACCAGCCCCTCTTGGTCACAGCCTGCCTGTCCCAGATGAGGCAGAGGGACCCTGTCCCCGGGTCCCACTGAGTGTCCTCTGAGAGGACCTTCGGGTGTCCTCTTCCTCTGAAGAGAGTGATGGCCAGTGAGAAACCCCAGGACACAAAGACTTGTTCTTCAGGCCGGGGAACATGGTGGTGACTGTTAAGCTTGAAGGAGATGTCACCAGGAGCAGGTTCTGCTGGTGATCAGAGACTCCCCTGCAGCTCTGTGAACAGATGGTGGAGACCCAGATCATGCCGGAGACAAACACGTGCAGTGACTGAATCTTTTGGTGTATATAAAATGTTCTGCTGTGAAATTCTGTGTGTGTGTGTTATTCCAAGTAGTGGAGTAACAATTGGGTTTTTCCCCTTATTTTTCTTTCTTTTTTTTTTTTAGTAAATATTATCAAATGGTTATGTTAAGTTGTTATACTTACTGAACTTTTGAATTATGCTGATGAAGTGATATTCAAAATGGTAGTTTTTATTTTTATGAACTGTAGTTTGTATATTAGAAGTAACATGTGAAATAATATTTTTAAAACTTAAACCCATTGTATAGAAAAGTAGTCTACTTGCATAAAGAGCCCTTAACTTTAATGTGAACAGGCAGCCCTGTCTGGGTCTGCCGTAAGTGAGCCCTGCTTTTCTTGGGGTGATGGGGAAGGGCCCAGCAGGGTGACCCAGACACAGTCACCCTGCCAGTCCTGTGACTGTGGGACTGTGTGAGCTGGATGACTTCAGTGGAAAACAGGGTGGAAGTGTTCCCATGACTTTGTAACTTTTGTTTATGAAATGTTATGTTAAAGTTGTGTTTTAAGGTATTTTTGCAAGATTGATAAACTTTTGCCAAATAACATATTGTACATGCTTTTTTGTTATTTAATTTAATTTTTTTTACAGGGACAGAGAGAGAGTCAGAGAGAGGGATAGATAGGGACAGACAGACAGGAACGGAGAGAGGTGAGAAGCATCAATCATCATTTTCTCGTTGCCCTTGCGACACCTTAGTTGTTCATTGATTGCTTTCTCACATGTGCCTTGACCGCGGGCCTTCAGCAGACCGAGCCACCCCTTGCTGGAGCCAGCGACCTTGGGTCCAAGCTGGTGAGATTTTTGCTCAAGCCAGATGAGCCTGTGCGCAAGCTGGCATCCTCAGGGTCTCGAACCTGGGTCCTCTGCATCCCAGTCCGACGCTCTATCCACTGCGCCACCACCTGGTCAGGCTATTGTCCATGCTTTTTATTTCTGAGAACATCTGGCCATATTAAAAACAATGACAGTGTTGTTAATAATACTAATATTAATATTGAAAGTAAAATGCATGTGGAGCTCAGCATAAAGAATACCCTAAGCCAGCGGTTCTTAACCTGGGTTCTATCGAGCCCTAGGGGTTGGATGAGTCGGTCTCAGGGGTTTGGAGAAGCCTCTGCTGCGGAGGCCAGAATAAAGTAATAACGTAATTTGTTGTGAGTTCATGCACTTTGTGGGTTTTGTTCTTTGAGAAAGGTGATGTTCATGCACAGCTCATTTTGTGTACCAATAAAAAACATATACTTATGTCTTGAATTTGGAAAAAATAATCTTATTTTATTTACCACTAAAGAAGGGTTCGGTGAATGCGCATATGAAACTGATGGGTTCGGTACCTCAAAAAAAGGTTAAGAAACCAGTGCCCTAAGAGAATGAGCACTCCGTTGGCCCCTAGGGTGTGGGTGGGGAGCATATTTCTAGGTTTTCTAGGAAATGTGTCACAGAAGGAAAAATAAAACTGGAGAAGCAGAAGTAAATCAAAAAGACTTGACAAAGAGGCCCTTCAGAACAGGTCACATGACAGAACAAGTTGGAATGTGTCTGCAACAGAGACACCCACGGATTTCAGAGCTCGGCCCGTGATGAGAGTCAGGACTCCTGACCACACCTGGCGGGGATCCCCCCTGACTTGTATGAAGACACCAAAGCCCGTCTCAGACCCTCTGCTCATGTCCCTCCTGCCTCTGTCCTTCCCAGTCCCTGGGACTCCACAGTCCACACCTTCAATGTCACTCACACATTTACAGGGGTAGCCAGGAGATGTTACCCTTTTTGGCTCCTTCACCAGAAAAGACATGGATTCAGCTGTGTGTATGCTCAGAGTGTAGCCCTGAATAGACTTACCAACTGTCTTCCAGGGGAAATGAAAGTGAGCTCAGGACAAATGCGTGAACCCTAGTAGAAGAAACTAAACTGTTGGGGTCACCGGAGAAAGAGGATCTGGCTGCTCTGTGGAACTGACCTCAGCATCTATCTGGCTTCACCATCTCCTGCAGGGTTGGGCTCTGGTGAGTTCTCCGGCCCTTAAAAAGTGAGCTGATCTCATTCCTTTAAAGTCCCACAAGTCACTTCAAAACTTCTCTTGATCTTTTCAGTTTAGAGTCAATACTTATTTTACGTCCCTCACTTGGCTTTCTTTTATACCTTTGTTTGGAATCTAGTAGCAATTTTACCGGCTCACACTGAGAGTCAGATCTGTGGTGTCTGACACCATGACCTTCAGTTCCCCGGGACCCTCAGGGGCTTTTTCTGCAGAAGGACCACAAAGAAGCGGAAAAAAAACACAGAGTCAGAGAGAGATGTGTCAGAAGGAAACAAAGGCTTCTCACAAATACTTGCCTGGATGGGGTCATTCAGTGTAAAATCATGGGAAACTCTTTGCTCATAAACAACACTGAGGTGGTTTGAAGACTCATACTATACAAGCACGCTCAGTGTCAGGAAGGCAAGTCCTTCAGGGATCATCTGCTTAGTCCTGCCCTGAGGGGACAGCAATCCTAGAATCAAAACAGAGAAAACTTCAGTTACATTTTCTATCAGAAATTATGAGTATGTTTGTGAAAGTTGTAAATGAATCCTTTCACATACAACTCTGCAAGTAATATAGAAGTTCAGGAATTACTATTTACTAACTTATGGCATAAATTTTAGGAAAGTAAGTGATCTGGCAATATTGAAAACAGAATGCATCAAGAAATTAAACCTTGCAAACATAACAATACTTGCAGATGTTTGAATAATAAAATCTGTGCTAAAGCTGAGTGTGGAGATTCGGTGTCCCTGCGTGGTTCTGAGCACACATTCAGGCCTGTGCCCGGGGCACATGGGCAGAGACCCAGACCCCAGGTGCTCACAGCTCTTCCTCCACCAGCTCTTCCTACAGAGCCCACCTCCCTCATCCATTTCCCTCCAGCACCCCCTGTCTCCCTGTCAGCCCTGGTTACCCAGCTGTGACCTTCATTCCCAGGTGCTGGCTGTCTCAGAGTGTGTGTCCCTGCTTCTGCAAGGTCCTGGGGCAGGATCAGAGACCTTCAGCCCATGTCTCTGCGGCTAGAAGCCACCCTGGGCAGGAGACAGGCAACCTTGCCCACCTGGACCACAGAATGCTCCTTGAATTTATTTCAAAATCTCTAAATAGAGCTGTGTGGGAAAAGCAGTGAATTCCAGGACACGTTCTTTGTCTTAGCTAATTCCTGAGGTTTAAGGACTTTATTCTCCCCAGGTGAGAAAATAGCTATCCCTCCCCCACCTCTGCCCAGTGGCTGTTGGGAAAATAAGGATAAATCCCTAATCTCATCAGCCACCTCTTAAGATGTTTTTGGGGTTTGTTTGTGGGGTTCCTTTTTGTAATAATTAACTGCATTTGCTTCCCCCAAGCTAAATGAAGGTTCTCACAAGGGGGATTTTTCTATTTTGTCCTCAGAGATACAAATGCTACCCTTCAACCAACACCCACATTGAACCTAAACTCCAAAGGCAAACACTCTACAAGTAGTGCTGTGATCACATTGTAAGCGATAAAGATGTCCTTCACTACAGAGTATGTATGAAACGAATATATCTAATATAAAATTGTATATCGTATACTTAATGAGTTTATAATATAAACTAGATCATGTTGACTGACAGCACACAACACAGCCAAAAGAAAGTTTCAATTAAAAATTCCTATAAAAAATTTTCACAAGAAATCATTTTTGATGGCATTCCAAATTCCCACAGATTTCCTCTGAATAAGTGGAGAGACAAAGAAACAACTAATAATTAAAATAACAAAAATAACACGGTGAGAACCACTTTGTAGAATTCCAGGGGGAAAGGAGACTCATTTTTCAGACTGGGACTGGGACCCTGAGCCACGGAAAGGCAGTCTTGAGAGTGGATGGTATCGTCCAGCTAGGAGGGAGTTGGGCCGGTTGCTACTCTTGAAAGATGCAGGAGGAGAGCACACAGGTAGCCTCTGGGGTGCAGGGTGAGCCAACTGGACCCCTGTCACCAAAGCGAAGTTCCTGCGAACTCTGCTGCCCCCACAGGATGGACCCACCTAGAAAACACAAAGGCAACACCCACTGGACTCCAGTGGCCACACACTTATAATACACAGACAAAATGGGCAGGCAGAGAACTGCAACCCAAATGAATCAAGAGAAATCCCCAGAGAAGGACCTGAATGAACCAGATATAACCAAATTACCAGATGCAGAATTTAAAATAATGATAGTTACGATGTTCAAAGAGATTATAGCAAAAATGCATAGTCATTACGAACACCTAAAAAAAGAGATAACAAGTATAGAAAAGGAAATTGAAATAATAAAAAGGAATCAGAAAGAAATGACAAATATAGTATCAGAACTGAAGACCACAACGGAAGTTATTAAAAGCAGGATGAATCATACTGAGGATTGAATCAGCGAGTTAGAGGACACAATAAACAAAGGCACAGAAGCAGAGCAGAAAAAAGAAAAGAGATTCAAAAAATATGAGGAAACTCTAAGGGAGCTCTGTGACAACACAAAGAGAAACAACATTCACATCATAGGGGTGCCTGAAGAAGAGGAGAGAGAACAAGGGATAGAAACTTTGTTCAATCAAATCATAGCAGAAAACTTCCCTAAATTAAGGCTGGAAAACATTTCACACGTTCAAATAGCACAGAGAACTCAATTAAAGACAAACTCAAAGAAATCGACACCAAGACACATCATAGTTAAAATACCAAAGCTAAGAGATAAAGAGGAAAATTTAAAAGCTACTAGAGAAAGTAAGGCTATCACCTACAAAGCAGCCCCCATAAGGACGACGTCCAACTTCACAACAGAAACACTTGAGGCCAGAAGGGAATGGCAAGATATATTCAAAGTAATGCAGAACAAGAACATATAACCAAGACTACTCTATCCAGCAAGGCTAACATTTAAAATTGAAGGAGAAATAAAGAGCTTCCCAGACAAAAAAAAAAACCCTCAAGGAATTCATTAAAACCAAACGAATTCTGCAAGAGATGCTAAGGGACCTGTTATGAACAGTTCAAAGGGGGGAAAGAATATAGCAAAAAGAAGAATACAGCTTTAAACAATAAAATGGCAATAAACAACTACATATCAATAATAACCTTAAATGTAAATGGATTAAATGATCCAATCAAAAGACATAAGGTAGCTGCGTGGATAAAGAAATAGGACCCATACATATGCTGTCTACAAGAGACACACCTTAAAACAAAAGATGCACATAGACCAAAGGTAAAAGGATGGAAAAAAATAGTACATGCAAATGGAAATGAAAAAAAACCCAGGGTAGCAGTACTTATATCTGACAAAATGGACTTTAAAACAAAGGTTGTAGTAAGAGATAAAGATAGACACTACATAATGATAAAGGGGACAATTCAACAGGAACATATAACTATTATAAATACCTGCGCACCAAACATAGGAGCTCTGACATACATAAAGCAGACTTTGATGGATATAAAGGGCGAGATTAACAGCAATACTATAATAGTAGAGGATTTCACTACCCCACTAACATCACTGGATAGATCCTCAAGAAAGAAAATTAATAAAGAAACAGCAGACATAAAGGATACACTAAATCAACTCAATTTAATAGATATCTTCAGAACTTTTTACCCTAAAGCAGTAGAATATACATTCTTCTCAAGAGCTCATGGTACATTTTCTAGGATAAACCACATGTTAAGACACAAAAATGGTCTCAACAAATATAAGAAGATTGAAATCATATCAAGCATTTTCTCTTATCACAATACCATGAAACTAGAAATTAACCACAAAATACACTGAAAAATACACAAACACTTGGAAACTAAATAGCATGTTATTAAATAATTAATGGATTAACAATGAGATCAAAGAAAAAATAAAACAGTTTCTAGAAACCAATGATAATGACCATACATCAACTCAAAATTTATGGGACACAGCAAAAGCAGTACTGAGAAGTAAGTTCATTGCACTACAGGCATACCAAAAGCACTAGAAAAAGCTCAAATAGGCAAACTGACCCTGAATCTAAAAGAACTAGAAAAACAACAGCAAATAAAGCCTAGGACCGGTAGAAGGAAGAAAATAATAAAGATCAGAGCGGAAATAAATGACATAGAGGCTAAGGAAACAATACAGAGGATCAATGAAACCTGGAGCTGGTTCTTTGAAAAGGTAAACAAGATTGAAGAACCTTTAACTAGACACACCAAGATAAAAGAGAGAGGACTCAAATAAAATTAGAAATGAGAGTAGAGAAATAACAACTGACACAACAGAAATACAAAGTATTGTAAGAAAATACTATGAAGAACTCTATACCAAAATATTAGACAACCTAGGTGAAATGGACAAATTTCTTGAATCATATAATCTTCCAAAAATCAATCTGGAAGAATCAGAAAACCTAAACAGACCAATTACAACAAATGAGATCGAAACAGTCATCAAAAAACTTACAAGAAAGAAAAGTCTTGGGCCTGATGGCTTCACAAGTGAATTCTACAAAAAATTCAAAGAAGAACTAACTCCTATCCTCCTCAAGCTATTTCAAAAAATTCAAGAGGAAGGAAGACTTCCAAACTCCTTTTATGAGGCGAGCATAATTCTGATCCCTAAAATGGGCAAAGACAACACAAAGAAAGATAATTAGAGGCTAATATCCCTGATGAATTTAGATGCTAAAATTCTCAACAAAATATTAGCCAACCGGATCCAGCAATATATGAAAAAAATCATACACCACGATCAAGTGGGATTTATTCTGGAGAGGCAAGGCTGTTTCAATATTCACAAATCAATCAATGTGATTAATCACATAAACAAAAGGAAGGATAAAAATCGCATGATAATTTCAATAGATGCAGAAAAAGCATTTGATAAAATCCAGCACCCATTCATGCTCAAAACTCTCAGTAAAGTGGGAATACAAGGAACATTCCTTAACATGATAAAGGCCATCTACGACAAACCCACAGCAAACATCATACTAAATGGGCAAAAATAAAAAGCAATCCCCTTAAGATCAGGAACCAGACAGGGGTGCCCCCTTTCACCACTCTTATTCAACATAGTTCTGGAAGTCCTAGCTATAGCAATCAGACAAGAAGAAGAAATAAAAGGCATCCAAATTGGAAAAGAAGAAGTAAAACTGTCATTATTTGCAGATGATATGATACTGTATATAGAAAACCCTAAAGTCTCATTCAAAAAACTACTGAACCTGATAAATGAATTCAGCAAGCTGGCAGGATATAAAATTAATACTCAGAAATCAGAGGCATTTTTATATACCACCACTGAACTGTCAGCAAAAGAAATTAAGGAAACAATCTCCTTCACTATTGCAACCAAAACAATAAAGTACCTAGGAGTAAATTTAACCAAGGAGGTTAAGGACTTGTACTCGGCAAATTTTAAAACATTGATAAAAGAAATCAAGGAAGAAACAAACAAGTGGAAGCATATGCCATGCTCATGGTTAGAAAGAATAATCATCATTAAAATGTCTATATTACCCAAAGCAATTTATAAATTCAATGCAATACCAATTAAAATACCAATGCCATACTTCAAAGATATAGAACACATATTCCAAAAATTTATATGGAACTAAAAATGAACACGAATAGCCTCAGCAATCTTAAAAAGAAAAAATAAAGCAGGAGGTATCACTCTTCCGGATATCAAGGTTTACTACAAGGCCATTGTACTCAAGACAACCTGGTACTGGCATAAGAATAGGCACATAGATCAATGGAACAGAACAGAGAACCCAGAAATAAACCCACCCCTTTATGGACAACTGATATTTGACAAAGGAGGAAAGAACATACATTGGAGTAAAGACAGCCTCTTTAACAAATGGTGTTGGGAAAATTGGACATCTACCTGCAAATAATAAAACTAGCCCTTCAACTTACACCATTCACAAAAACAAATTCAAAATGGATAAAATACTTAAATGTAAGCCGTGAAACCATAAGCATCTTAGAAGAAAACATAGGCAGCAAGCTTTCCGACATCTGTTGCAGCAATATATTTGCCGATTTATCTCCACGGGCAAATGAAATAAAAGGCAAGATAAACAAATGGGACTATATCAAACTAAAAATATTTTGCACAGCTAAAGACAATAAGAACAGAATAAAAAGACAAACCACACAATGGGAGAACATATTCGACAACACGTCTGATAAGGGGTTAATAACCAAAATTTATAAAGAACTTATAAAACTTAACACCAGGAAGAGAAACAATCCTATCAAAAAATGGGCAAAAGAAATGAATAGAAATTTCTCCAAAGAGGACATACAGAAGGCCAATAGGCATATGAAAAAACGCTCAACATCACTAATCATTAGAGAAATGCAAATTAAAACCACAATGAGATATCACCTCACACCAGTCAGAGTGGCACTCATAAGCAAAACAACACAGAACAAGTGCTGGCGAGGATGTGGAGAAAAGGGAACCCTCCTGCACTGCTCGTGGGAATGCAGACTGGTGCAGCCACTGTGGAAAACAGTATGGCGATTTCTCAAAAAATTAAAAATTGAACTGCCTTTTGACCCAGCCATCCCACTTATAGGGATATACCCTAAGAACACCATAGCACTGTTGGAAAAGAAGAAATGCGCCCCCATGTTCGTGGCAGCATTGTTCACAATAGCGAAGATCTGGAAACAGCCCAAGTGTCCGTCAGAAGACGAGTGGATTAAAAAGCTTTGGTACATATATACTATGGAATACTACTCAGCCATGAGAAATGATGACATCGGATCATTTACAACAAAATGGATGGACCTTGATAACATTATACGGAGTGAAATAAGTAAAACAGAAAAAAAAAACTGAGAACAGCATGATTTCATACATAGGTGGGACATAAATGTGAGACTATGAGACATGGACAAGAGAGTGGTGGTTACGGGGTGGGGGGAGGGAGGAGACGGTGGGAGAGGGGGGACGTCAGGGGCACAAAGAAAACCAGATACAATTTTTCTTCGGGTTATGGGTATGCAACATAATTGAATGATAAGATAACCTGGAGATGTTTTCTTTGAACATATGTACCCTGATTTATTAATGTTACCCCATTAAAATTAATAAAAAAAATAAAGAAAAGAATAAAAAAGAATACAAGATAACTTATAAAAACGAATAGCCCAAAAGGATAAAATAATTGCACAGTGGGATTAAGAAAAAGTATCTTCTAATATTACAAGAAAAACCTAAAATAAAATCTCTGGGAAATCTGAATTAAAAAATAAAAATGAGACAGGCTCTACTCCAGAGGTTTCCAAGGAGACCCCCGGGAGGTCTCAGCGCTCCTTCAAGGATGAGAGGGAAACCTGTGCCTACGTGAGGTGAGGGTGAGTGCCCACGTTTTCTAGTCTATTTTCCTCTTGGGATCACTCTGACTTCCAACAATGGTTTCTGTGTGAGGGGATCGTAATCTTCCGTGTGCACTGACATGGCTTCTACAGTGTAGTGTCCCTGTGTCATTGCACTTGGTGTTACTGATGTGGCTTTGACCTTGCCTGTGCACCCCCAGCAGGCTTGGGCGAGTGTTAGCCTGTCCCCCCTCCATGCCTCCAAAGGCCCATCACTTAGGGGACAACTGGCATCCTGCCACCGGGATCCCTTCTCTCAAATCTCCTGCCCAGACTCATTATTCCTTCAATGGCCTCCCAAACCTAATGATTGTGTCTCCTCCCCCAGAAGGGATATGAAAGAATGGGTATTCCATAACCATCATTAACAGGAGACACTTGTAAGAAGCTTTGTGGTTTCTGAATATGATGTCAGAAAAGGTATCAGTGGAGGCGGGGGGGTGAGGACTTTGTAACGTAGTTAATACTGACCAGCACAGATGTCAAGGACCTAATTACTTTTCCATGAACTGTTCACATATCTTTAATGTCTAGATCTTGTTTGAAGTTCTTATTGATTAAGTTTATTTTGATCTTGTTGTGCACTCTCTGTGCTGTGTTCTCTGACAGCATACAAATAGGCCAACACCCATCTACATGACCCAGAGCAAACATGTGGCAGACTGCAGTCTCACCACTGGGTCACTGACCAGGAATCCAAACTTGACCTCACAGGACACCTGGCATCCAGCTGCACATGGTTTGGGCCAGGACTCCAAACTCAGCATCCAGGCTCCCAGCAAGAGAGATGCTCAGACCTCGACCCAGACCAGCCAGAGCCCCCACAAGAAGCCCAGACTCAGCCCCTGCCTGTTTTCCCAGAAGTGGTAGCAGGGACCAGACTTGGTATTTTGATTGTCCATCCTTCAGCCCTTCTCCCTGGAGTTAGATCTGCAGTGAAATCTCAGGAACCCATCCTGACACCTGCTCAAAAACAGCATCCTGGCCTGCCTTCCCGTAAGGGTCATCTCCTCAGGACTGTCCCAGCCTGCCATGGATCCCAGGTGACACTGAGACTACACATCTCCCGCCAGCCCCTCCACATGCTCTTCATGAGGTCAGACAGGGACCTGTGGAGCTCCAGGTTCATAACAGCTCCCTCCGTTCCTCCCGCTGAGAACTCAGCTTTTCCTGGTCACAGCCTGCCCGTCCCAGACGAGGCAGAGGGACCCTGTACCCGGGTCCCACTTAGTGTCCTCTGTGAGGACCTTTGGGTGTCCTCTTCCTCTGATGATAGCAAAGGCCAGTGAGAAACCCCAAAACACAAAGACTTGTTCTCCAGGCTGGGTGTCCTGAAGGCGACTGTTGACCTAGGGAGGGGACGTCACCAGAGTAGGTTCTGCTGGTGATCAGAGACTCCCCTGCCTGGCTGTTGGGACAGATGGTGGAGACCCAGATCATGCAAAAAGATACGTACAATGACTGTATCTTTTTGTGTGCATGTAAAATGTTCTGCTATGAATTTATGTGTGTGGGTATTATTCCAAGTAGTGGATTAACTGTTTGGGTTTTCATTTAATTCATTTTATTTATTTTAGTAAATATTGACAAATGGTTTTCTGAAGTTGTTATAATTATAAAACTTCTGAATTGTGCAGGTGAAGTGATATTTGATATGTTAGTTTTTTAATAAACTGTAGTTTGAACCCTGGCTAGTGGGCTTTGTAGTAAGGAGTCAGCCTGGCTGGTGGATGCACTAGGTTTGATTTCTGGTCAGGGGTCAGGAGAAGTACCCATCTGCTTATCCACCCCTCTCCCTTCTCTCTCTCTGTCTCTCCTTTTCTCCTCCTGTAGCCATGGCTCGATTAGAGCGAGTTGGCCCCAAGTTCTGAGGATGTCTCCATGGCCTTGCATCAGGAGCTAATAAAATGGCTCAGGTTGCAATGCACTAAGGGCCCCAGATGGACAGACTTCGACCCATAGTGGGCTTGCCGCGTGGGTCCCAGTCTAGATGGTTGCGAGAGTCCGTCTCTGCCTATCCTCCTCTCACTAAGATGAAAATAAATATAAACAAACAAATAAACAAATGAATGAGTGAAAATATTTTAGAAAAAATAAGTTGTAGGTTGTACATATGACATTAACATGTGAAATAATTTTTTAAGAAATAAATGCATTGTATAGAAAAGAAGGCCTACCTGTAAAGGAGCTCTTAAATCTAATGTGAAGAGGCAGCTCTCTCTGGGTCTGCCGGAGGTGATCCCTGCCTGACTTAGGGAGATGGGGGAGGGCCCCGCCGGGGGACCCACGTACAGACGCCCTGCCAGCCCTGAGTGGCACTGGTTTCGCTGGGTGATTTCACTGAGAAGCAGGGCAGAAGTGTACCCGTAACATTGTGCCTTTTTTCTTTTGTTTATGAAATGTCACATTAAAGTTGTCTTTTACGGTTCTTTTCAAGATTAATAAAGTTCTGGGAAATAGCATAGTATATTTGGTTTTTATTTCTGAGCATGTCTGGCCATTTTAAAAACAATAACAGTATTGTTAATTATATTAATATTAGTATTGAAAGGAAAACACCTGTGGAGGTCAGAATCCCCTAAGAGAATGATGAGGCACCCCGTTGACCCCTAGGGTGTGGGTGGGGAGCATGTTTCTAGGTTTTCTAGGAAATATGTCTCAGAAGGAAAAAGGATACAGAAGAAGAAGACAAAAAAAAAAAAAGAGCTTCAGAAAGAGTCCCTTCTGGACAGGCCACATGACAGAACAAGTTGGAATATGTCTGCAACAGAGACACCCACGGATTTCAGAGCTCGGGCCCGTGATGAGAGACAGGACTTCTGACCACACCTGGCGAGGATCCCCCCTACCTGGGATGGAGACAACAAAGCACTGTCACCCTCTCAGACCCTCTGCCCGTGTCCCTCCTGCCTCTGTCCTTCCCAGTCCCTGGGACTCCACAGTCCACACCTTCAATGTCACTCACACATTTACAGGGGTAGCCAGGAGATGTCACCCTTGGTGCTCCCTCACTAGAAAGGACATGAGTGCAGCCGGTGTGTGTCCTCAGAGTGCAGCCGTGATTAGATTTACCAACTGTTTTCCAGGATAAATGAAAGTAAACTCAGGACAAATGCGTGACCCTTAGGAGAAAAAACTAGAGGGTTGGGGACACTGGAGAGAGAGGAACTGGATGCTCTGTGGAACTGACCACAGCGTCCGTCTGGCTTCACCGTCTCCTGCAGGGTTGGGCTCTGCTGAGTTCCCCAGACGCTAAGATGTGACCTGGCCTCATTCCCTTAAACTTATACAAGTCACATCCAATCTTCTCTTGACCTTGAATGTTGTGTCAATATTTCTTTCACCCTCTCACTTGGGTTTCTTCTCCATCTTTTTCTGGAATCTATGAGCAATTTTAACTGCTCATGTTAGATCCAGATCAGTGCTGCCCGACACCATGACCACCAGTTCCCCGGGACCCTCAGGGGCTCCATGCGGACCAGGACCACAGAGCAGGGGAATCACCAGCAGGGCATCAGAGTGTCAGGAGGAAAACCACAGATTCTCACAAACCATCCCCTTGGGTGAGTCATTCAGTGAGAAACTCTTTGCTTATTAACAACACAGTGCTATCTATGAACACTCATAGTGTCCAAACACGCTCAGCATCAGGAAGGCAAGTCCTTCAGGGATCCCACTGCTGAGTCAACCTTAAGAGTCCTGCCCCGAGGAGACAGCCTTAGAATCAAAACAGAGATACGTTCAGTTTATTTTCTATCAGAAAATATGTGTTTGTGTGTGAAAATTAGTAAATAAATCCTTTGCAATACAACTCTGCAAATAATGGAGACTTTCAGATATTACCTATATATAAATTTGTGGCGTAAATTGTAGGAGAGTATAGTTACCTGGCAATATTCAAAGTAGAATTTTCTACAAATTCAAATTTGTAAATATAACAATACTTGCAGATGTTTGAACAATAAAATCTGTGCTAAAGCTGAGTGTGGTGCTCCAGTGTCCCTGCGTGGTTCTGAGCACACATTCAGGCCTGTGTCCGGGGCACGTGGGCAGAGACCCAGACCCCAGGGGCTCACAGCCCTTCCTCCACCAGCTCTTCCTACAGAGCCCCCTCCCTCATCCATTTCCCTCCAGCACCCCCTGTCTCCCTGTCAGCCCTGGTGGGGATCCAGCTGTGACCTTCATCCCCAGGTGCTGACTGTCTCAAAGTGCATGTCCCTGCTTCTGCAAGGTCCTGGGGCAGGATCAGTGACCTCCAGCCCATGTCTCTGCCACTAGCAGCCACCCTGGGCAGGAGACAGGCAGCCCTGCCCACCTGGGCCACAGAATGCTCCTTGAATTTTGTTTCGAAATCTCTAAATTGAGCTGTGGGGAGGAAGCAGTGAATTCCAGGTCACATGCTTTGTCTTAGCTAATTCCTGAGGTTCCAGCCTCCAGTCTCCCCAGGTGCGAGCATAGCTCCCCTCCCCCCACCTCCCCACTGCCCAGGGGCTGCTGGGAAAATAAGGATAAATCCCTAATCCCATCAGCCACCTCTAAAGCCTTTTTGTGTCTCTGTTTGTGTGATTTTTTTTTAATATTCAACTGTATTTGCTTCCAACAAGCAAAATGATGGTTTTCACAAGGGAGATTTTTCTATTTTCTCCTGAGAGATGCAAATGCTACCCTTCAACCAACACCCACATTGAACCTAAACTCCAAAGGCAAACACTCTACAAGTAGTGCTGTGATCACATCATAAGTGATAAAGATGTCCTTCACTGCAATGTAGGTAGGAAACTAATGTATCTACTACAGAATCGCACACCCACACACCTCAGCAGTACATACTATAAACCAGAACATGATTACTGACAACAGACAACACAGCCAAAAGAAGGTTTAACTGGAAAAGCTTGCTTAAAGTGTTCTAGAAAAAAACCCTATAAAACGCCCCTAACTGAAAAAAGTAACATTAAATAAGTGGAAGTAAACACACTGTCAGAGTGTGGAAAAATTTGCAGGAGAAACCATTGTTGATGGCATTCAAAAGTCCAACAGCTTTCCTCTGAATCGGTGAGGAGACAAAGGAACAATTAATAATTAAAAGAACGAGACCAACTAGGTGAGCATCTCTTTGTAGAATTCCTGGTGGAAAGGGGACTCGTTTTCAGGCTGGGCACAGGACCCTCAGCCACGGGAGGGTGGTCCTGAGAGTGGACAGTACCGCCCAGGCAGGAGGCAGGGAGCCCTGGGCTCCTCGGAGCACAAGCGGGAGGAGAGGGCACAGGCAGCCACTGGGGGTGGGGCAGGCTGGAACCCTTGCACCTGTGGGAATTCTCTGTGTGCCCTGTCGCCCCCCAGGATGGACCCGAAGGTCAGGGCCCTGATTCTAGGGTCATTAGCAAGGTCAGAATGGGGGCAGCTTCACCAACAGTTAACACATGCACATGAGAAGAACACTGGGAGTTCAAGTACATAAACATTTCAAAATGTAGACCCTCGCCCCCCCAGACTGCCCACAGAAGTGAAACAGGAGACCCCACCTGGGCAGTCCCAGTGGTGGTGGGGCTTGTGACCCTGCCTTACATGCCCGAAAGTTCCCTGGACCCACAAAGTGCCCCAGTGAGGTGATGCAAGTTTTCCTCCTTCTGTGTCTCTTTTTTTTTTCATTTTTTTAAATTCATTTTTAGAGAGAGAGGAGAGAGAGAGAGAGAAAGTGAAAGCAGAAGAGCAGGAAGCATCAATTCCAATATGTGTCCCAACCAGGCAAACCCAGGGTTTCGAACCAGTGACCTCAGCACTCCAGGTTGACATTCTATTCACTGCACCCCCACAGGCCAGACTGTTCTGTGTCTCTTATTCAAACCCCCACCACTGGCTGGGCATATGGGTAGTAGAGCTCTACCAGTCTGCAGGGGGTGGCTCAAGGTCAGCCATGAATCACCTGGCAAAGTGCAGGACACGCCATTCCCAAAGAGACAGATCTCTGGGCTCCTTCCCCGTGAGTTCCTCCTGAGAAGGGGGCAACGGTGGCAGGCAGGGTCTGTAGTCAGTGGTGGCCCAGGAGTTCTGCATGATGCCGGAAGAAGATGAGTGAGTCATAGAAACAGCTGCCCTGCGACAACATGACGAACGCGAGAGGGGTGAAGGGCGATCGCGGCACACGGTGCGGAGGGGCCCAGGGCAGCACAGCACCACCGTCAGCGCGTTACTATACGGCCCACCTCACAGGCATCTGACCACTCAGGAGGTACAGATTCCTGACCGTAAGCATACGAGTCCAACTAAGAAGCAAAGTTCTGAGAACTATAACAGACCAAGGACAGGGCCTTCCTGCAAGACCGCCTTCCATCTACGAGCATTATGCTAATTGGATGGTACCTCTCACGTGTCTTGTGATTGTCAACCATCTTAAAAGTACGGAAGAAATGAAAATGGCCACAGTGAATATTTCTCAGTCTCCCTGGCAGCTTCATCTCGTCCGGCAGAGAAGTTACAGCACTGAGTGTTCTGAGGATCTGCTGACGGACCGGACGTTCACAGCTAGGTTTCAGGTAGGTTTCCTTAATTTTATTTATTTTTTTATTTTGTGGATATTTCCTTTCACTTGAGTCCTTATATTGTTCATAGAGTAGGACATGAAAAGTAGGGAGTGACCGGGCTTTAGACAGAGGAGTAAGGATTGATTAAGTTTAACAGTAAATCTGAGCAAAGAGAAAATCGACATATTTCAAAGGCTAAGTGTAACGGCACAAGTAAATTCCAAAGGACATGGACCCATTCCTGGGATGGTGGGAGCTGGAGACTGACCTGTTATGCAGACAGGGTGGACCAGGCTAAAAGCACATAAAGTCAAATGGTCGATTTGTTCAGACTTCGTCCAAATATATTCATTTCAAATCAATTGCAAACTAATTCATTTCGTTACTGAGGATAGAAAGATGAAGAAGAAAAAATAGCCCAGACGCTCATCTGTGAAGCTTCTTGTCTAGGAGAGGAGAGAGTAGCCTTGTCTCAGAGAATATGTACTTGGAAGTTCCTTCCTCTCTGTCCATGGAAGCGTCACATTTTCCAGAGGGGCACATACTTTAATTTTGCTCTTCTATATGGGGACCCAGTATTCCTGCAGCACTGACGATGGTATCAGTCTCGGGAAATACTCTCTTGCTCTGTCCTGCTCGAATGGGTTGAGATGGACATAGTCAAACTCCCTTAAATGACTCTTCCAAACTTACCAGGTGAGCCCTAGGAGTTTACTCTTAAAGTCCTGCCCTGGGGGCTGGTAATTATATGATCATGCTCAAAGGTCTAGAAATGAGGTCTCCTAGAGAGAGACAGTGGTTTTTCTGAGTGATCATGCTTTCCCAACTTCCCTATGTGGGAGAGAGGGTCAACGAGAATCTGTTTTCTATGTGTGATTTAAATGTTGTGTTTATTTCTCTCTTTCTCTCTCTCTCTTTCTTCAGGAATTTTCTAGTTCCTTAGCTGAGAAAGACAGACCTCAGTTTACAAGGTGGTGTGGGAGATGGCAAGACTTTCCCTACAGAGCAGGTCCTGCAGACCCTTGATGGCCCAGAGAGGGAAGAAACAACAGAGGGCCCCAGTGTCACACAAGGCTCTTCGACCAGAGGAGGAGGATCCCAGGGTGAGTAGAGACTTCGCTCTGTCAGGAACCAGGGGGCTGGCACGGAAGACAGATTCAGGATTTGGACAGGTCAAGTTCCGTGTCCATAACTGAGCTGTTTTCTCCCATCCCAATACCATCCGCCTTGGGACATGTTCACCAGGCAAATGTTCCTGCGTCTCAGAACAACAACCTAATTTCATAGCTAGTGTCATATCCACCTGTTTTGTGTCCAAATATTTTATTTGGTTCTATGTATTCACATTTAGTCCTCCAATCGTCTTCCCTGTGATCCCTCTTAACTAACATGAGTCTCAGGATCCTCCCTAACATCTTCTATATCCAGAGCCTGGGGAGCCCTTAATTAGGTCCCTTTCTGTAACCCATACTCACACCCATGAGTCTGTCCTCCAAGTCCCGGTAGAAACCAGCCTGTGACGTCACCCTTGCTCCCCCTACAGGTGAAGTGCAGGAACTGCGGGGCCTTTGGGCACAAGGCAAACAGTGTCAGGTGCCCCATGAAGCGTTGGGGCGGGGCCCTAGCCCCCCAGCTCCTGGGCCCTAAAGAGATGAAGGAGAACCGCAAGCCACGGACCCCCCAGGAACGTACCGCTGCAGAAGCCCCTAAAAGCGCTACCAGGGAGACCGAGCCGAGGTCAAGGTGAACATGTGGGAGGATGGGACCAAATCCAGGGGGGACCTTGGATCCTGTGTCTCCATCACCACGTCCGGGCAAAGCCAGGGACATGGAGAGATTGGGAAACTGCCCTGTCCTCCAGGGCTCACACTCGGGTGGTGGTTCTCGTCCTGGAGGGCTCTGCGGGTGAAGGGGACTGTGGTTGGGGGAGGCAGCATCTGAGAATCTGCAAAGGCAGGTAGGGAGGCAACGGAGTTCAAATGAAATCCCTTCACGAAGAACGTGGAGGACTCCTGGAGGAGGCAAGGGTCTGAGTGAGGGAGTTCAGTCTGACCTCATACCCTGGATGACAGGGTCTCAGGCAAAGGTTCTGGGCTGAATATAGGCTTCTCCCCATTGGGAATTAGAAATGCAGTGAGTTCCCCTTACCGTGTCTTTCCTGCAGGGACAAGGAGCAGGAGAGACAGGCTCTGCTCCAGAGATTTCCCAGGAGACCCCCCAGGACTCCTCAGCGCCTTTTCAAGGATCAGACAGAACCCTGTGACTACGTGAGGGTGAGTGTCCCCTTCTCTGGTCTTTTATTTCCTTTGGGATCACTCCGACTTTCCACTATGGTTTCTGTGTGAGGGGATGGTAAGCTTCAGTGTGCACCAACATGACTTCTACAGGGTAGTGTCCCCATGTCATTGCTCTTAGTGGCTCTGATTTTGTCCTGCACTTGTCTTTGCTTCTTCAGCAGGCTGGGGCGGGTGTTGGCTTGTCCCCACTCCATTCCTCAAAGGGCCTGTCACTTAGGGGACAACTGGCATCTTGCCATCAAGATCTCTATTCTCAAATTACCCACCAAAATTTGTAGTCTTCAAACACCCCTCTGAATTCTATGATTGTGTCTACTCCCCCAGAATGGATTTGAAAGGGTGGGTCTTCCACCAACGTCATTAACAGGAGACATTTGGAAGAAGCTTTGTGATTTTTGAATATGTCAGAAAAGGAATTGAAATGGGGGGGTGAGGACTTTGTAACATAGTTAATACTGACTAGCACTGAGGTCAAGGATCTCATCATCTTTCCGTGAAATGCTCAGATATCTTTATAATCTATATCTTGTTTTAAGTTCTTAGCTTTTGCTTTTCATTGTTTAATTTTATTTTGTACTTGATGGTGTGTGATCCTGACGTGTAATCTATGTGCTGTATTCTCTGACAGCGTCCGACCAGGCCGACGCCCGTCTACACGACCCAGAGAAAATGTGTGGCAGACCCCAGTCTCACCAGTGGGTCCCCGACCAGAAATCTGGACACGACCACACAGGATATTCAGTATCAGGCTGCACACAGTTCGGGCCAGGACTCCAAACTCAGTGTCCAGGCCCTCAGTAGGAGAGCTACTCAGACCTCGACCCAGAACAGCCAGAGCCCCCCCAAGAATCCCAGACTCAGCCCCTGCTTGTCCCCGCAGAAGCACTCGCAGAAACCAGGCGTGGGGTTTTCCCCGACTGTCTGTCCTCCAGCCCGTCCCTCTGCAGTTAGACCTGTAGGAAAACATCAGGGACCCAGCCTGAATCCTGCTCAGGGACGGCGCCCTGGCCCGCCTCTCCATAAGGGCTCTCTCCTCAGGACTGTCCCAGCCTGCCATGGGCCCCAGGTGACACTGAATCCCCATGTCCCAGGCCAGCCTCTCCGCATGGTCTTCATGAGGTCAGAGAGGGGCCTGTGGAGATCCAGGTTCATAACAGCTCCCTCCGTCCCTCCCGCCGGGAACCCAGCCCCTCCTGGTCACAGCCTGCCCGTCCCAGACGAGGCAGAGGGACCCTGTACCCAGGTCCCACTTAGTATCCTTCGTGAGGACCTTTGGGTGTCCTCCTCTGAAGAGAGCGATGGCCATTAAGACACCCTGGGATACAAAGACTTATTCTTCAGGCCAGGAGACCTAGAGGTGACTGTTAACCTGGGGAGGGGACATCTCCAGGAACAGTCTCTGCTGGTGATCAGAGACTGCCCTGCCTGGCTGTTGGGACAGATGGTGGAGACCCAGACCATGCTTGGCACAAACACGTACAATGACTGCATCTTTTTGTGTGCATGTAAAATGTTCTGCTATGAACTTATGTGTGTGGGTATTGTTCCAAGTAGTGGAAAAACAGTTTGGGTTTTCATTTTATTCATTTTCTTCATTTTAGTAAATATTGACAAATGGTTTTCTGAAGTTGTTATAATTACGAAACTTCTGAATTATGCAGGTGAAGTGGTATTTGATATGTTAGTTTTTTAATAAACTGTAGTTTGGACCCTGGCTAGTGGGCTTTGTAGTAGGGAGTCAGCCTGGCTGTGGATGCACTAGGTTTGATTTCTGGTCAGGGGTCAGGAGAAGTACCCATCTGCTTATCCACCCCTCTCCCTTCTCTCTCTCTGTCTCTCCTTTTCTCCTCCTGTAGCCATGGCTCGATTAGAGCGAGTTGGCCCCAAGTTCTAAGGATGGCTCCATGGCCCTGCATCAGGAGTTAATAAAATGGCTCAGGTTGCAATGCACTAAGGGCCCCAGATGGACAGACTTCGACCCATAGTGGGCTTGCCGCGTGGGTCCCAGTCGGGATGGTTGCGAGAGTCCGTCTCTGCCTACCCTCCTCTCACTAAGATGAAAATAAATATAAACAAACAAACAAATAAACAAATGAATGAGTGAAAATATTTTAGAAAAAATAAGTTATAGGTTGTACAGATAGCATTAACATGTGAAATAATTTTTAAGACTTAAATCCATTGTATAGAAAATTAGGCCTACTCTCATAGGAGTCCTTAAATCTAATGTGTCCACGTCTGCCGGAGGTGATCCCTGCCTGTCTTGGGGAGACGGGGAAGGGCCCAGCAAGGTCACCCCCACACGGTCGCTCTGCAGGTCCTGAGTGGGACTGTTTGTGCTGGGTGACTTTAGTGGGAAGCGGGACAGGAGTCTTCCAATGACTTTGAACCTTTGTTTATGAAATGTTATATTTAATTTGTGTTTTCAGTTCTTTTCAAGAATAATAAAGTTTTCCAAACAGCATATTATAATTGTGTTTTTTTTTTCTTTTTGAGCCTGTCAGGCCATTTTTAAAACAATGACACTGTATTGATTCCACTAACATTGGAATTGAAAGTAAAATACCTGTGGAGGTCAGGGTACAGAATCCCCTAAGTGAATAACGACACTCCGTTGGCCCCTAAGGGTGTGGGTGGGGAGCATACCCCTAGGTTTGCTATGAAATGTGTTACAGAAGAAGAAAGGAAACAGGAGAAGAAGAGGAAAAAAGCACCATGGCAAAGATTTCAAGACAGCTTTAGAAATTATGTGCAGACCCCCTCAAGACAGGCAACGGGACAGGACGGGTGGGAACGTGTCTGCAACAGAGACACCCACAGATTTCAGAGCTCGGCCTGTAATGAGAGACAGGACTCCCGACCACACCTGGCGGGGATCCCCCAGACAGGGATGGAGACACCAGAGCACCGTCACTCTCTCAGACCCTCTGCCCGTGTCCCTCCTGCCTCTGTCCTTCCCAGTCCCTGGGCCTGACAGTCCACACCTTCAATGTCACTCACACATTTACAGGGGTAGCCAAGAGATGTCACCCTTGGTGCTCCCTAACTAGAAAAGACATGAGTACAGCTGGGGTGTGTCTTCAGAGTGTAACCCTGATTAGATTTACCAACTGTTTTCCATGATACACTGGTACCTTGAGATACGAACTGACCAACATAATTTTTTTAAGATATAAGTTGTGACTCGGTCCATATTTTTGTTTGAGATCCGAGTGAAATTCAGAGATATGACTTGTGATTCGGGAAACTGCCGTTAGTTGGCGCACGGGTCCAGTATTGGCAGTTTGATATACGAGTTGACTGACTTATAAGCTCATTTATAGAACAAATTAAATTCATATCTCAAGGTACCAATGTATATGTAAGTGAAACTCAGGACAAATGCATGACCCTTAGGAGAAGAAACTAAACGGTTGGGGACACTGGAAGAAGAGGACCTGGCTGCTCTGTGGAACTGACCTCAGTGACCATCTGCCTTCAGCATCTCCTGTAGTGTTGGGCTCTGCTGAGTTCCCCAGACACTAAGATGTGAGCTGGCCTCATTACCTTAAACTTATACAAGTCACATCCAATCTTCTCTTGACCTTTAAAGTTGTGTCGATATTTCTTTCACTCTTTCATTAGATTTCTTTTCCACTTTTTTCTGGAATCTGTTAGGAATTCTAACTGATCACGTTGGATCCAGATCAGTGCTGCCCGACACCATGACCACCAGTTCCCTTGGACCAGTGGTTCTTAACCCTTTTTTGATGTACCGAACCTACCAGTTTCATATGCGCATTCACCAAACCCTTCTTTAGTGATAAATAAAATATGATTTTTTTTTCCAAATTCAAGACATAGGTATATGTTTTTTTACTGGTGCACAAAATGAGCCGTGCATGAACATCACCTTGCTCAAAGAACAAAACCAACAAAGTGCATGAACTCACAACAAATTACAGTATTACTTTATTCTGGCCTCCGTGGCAGAGGCTTCTCCGAACCCCTGAGACCGACTCATCGAACCCCTAGGGTTCCATAGAACCCAGGTTAAGAACCACTGCCTTTGACCCTCAGGGGCTCCGTGGGGACCAGGACCACAGAGCAGGGGAAACACCAGCACGGGATCAGAGTGTCAGGAGGAAAACCACAGATTCTCACAAACCATCCCCCTGGGTGAGTCATTCAGTGTAAAATCATGAGAAACTCTTTGCTTATTAACAACACAGTGCTGTCTATGAACACTCATAGTGTACAAACACACTCAGCATTAGGAAGGGAAGTCCTTCAGGGATCCCACTGCTGACACAATCTTAAGAGTCCTGCCCTGAGGAGACAGCCGTCTTAGAATCAAAACAGATAAAAGTTCTGTTTCATTTTCTATCAGAAAATATGAGTGTGTGTGTGTGTGTGTGAAAATTAGTAAATAAATCCTTTGTCATATAATTCTGCAATATTTGAGTCTTTCAGAAATTACTTATTTATAAATTTGTGGCGTAAATTGTAGGAGAGTATAGTTACCTGGTAATATTCAAAGTAGAATTCTCTACAAATTCAAAATTGTAAATATAACAATACTTGCAGATGTTTGAACAATAAAATCTGTGCTAAAGCTGAGTGTGGTGCTCCAGTGTCCCCGCATGGTTCTGAGCACACATTCAGGCCTGTGTCCGGGGCATGTGGACAGAGACCCAGACCCCAGGGGCTCACAGCCCTTCCTCCACCAGCTCTTCCTACAGAGCCCCCCTCCCTCATCCATTTCCCTCCAGCACCCCCTGTCTCCCTGTCAGCCCTGGTGGGGACACAGCTGTGACCTTCATCCCCAGGTGCTGGCTGTCTCAGAGTGCGTGTCCCTGCTTCTGCAAGGTCCTGGGGCAGGATTAGTGACCTCCAGCCCATGTCTCTGCGGCTAGCAGCCACCCTGGACAGGAAGCAGTCAGCCCTGCCCACCTGGGCCACAGAATGCTCTTGACTATAGCTGTTCCTCTCCCACCTCTTCCCAGCCACAGCCAAGAAAATAAGGTACAGAAGGATAAAGCCCTAATCCCCTCAGCCAACTTTTAATTTTTTGTTTGAATCAATTTGTGGGTTTTTTTTTTTTTTTTTTTTTAACAATCAACTGTATCTGCTTCCCCCAAGGAAATGAAGATTCTCTCAAGGCGGATTTTTTAATTTTATCCTCACAGATGCAAATGCTACCCTTCAACCAACACCCATATTGAACCTAAACTCCAAAGGAAACACTCTACAAGTAGTGCTGTGATCATACTGTAAGTGATGAAGATGTCCTTCACTACAGAGTATGTATGAAACGAATATATCTAATATATAGTCGTACACCCGCACACTTCATCAGTATATAATATAAACTAGAAAATGATTACTGACAACACACAACAGAGACACAGACAAAAGAAATGTTCAATTAGAAATTCCTACGTAGAGTGTTCTGGACAAAACCCTGTAAAACATCCCTGATTGAAATACGCAACATTAAATAAATGCAAGTCAACACACAGTCAGAGTTGGGAGAACTTTTCACGCAAAAACATTTTTGATGGCATTCAAACTTCCCACAGCTTCCATCTGAATCGGTACGAACACAAATGAATGATTAATAGTTAAAAGAACGAGACCAACATATTGAGCGCTGCTTTGTAGAATTCCCAGAGGAAAGAGGACTCGATTTTCAAGCTGGGCCCAGGAACCCCAGCCACAGGAGGGCTGTCTTGAGAGTGGATGGTAGGAGGATCCTCTCCACCGGGTGGAGGCAGGTGGGCCGGGTCCCACTGGGGCACATGCGGGAGGAGAGGGCACAGGCAGCTTCTGGAGGACAGGGTAGACAGGCTGGTTCCCCGCACCTGTGCGCAGTCCCTGCGTGCCCTGCCGCCCGCACAGGATGGGCCCGAAGAGCGGGCCAGGCCTCCAGGGCCTTCAGCATGGTCAGCATGGGGGCATGTTCAACAACAATTAACAAATACACATGAGAAGGACACTGGGAGTTCAAGTACATCTCAAAATGCAGACCTCCCTGAGAGTGCCCACAGAACGGAAACAGAAGACCTCAACTGGGCAGACGCCAGCGTGGGTGGGGCTTGGGACATGCCTTGCAGACCCGAAAGGTCCGTGGACCGACCAAGGGCCCCAGTGGGGTGATGTTTTTCTCCTTAAAGTGTCTTAATCAAACCACGACCCTGGCCGAGGGAAGAGAAAATGCAGAAGGAATTGGGCAACACACCCCAGAACGGGAGGCCGTATCGACTCATGGTAGAGGGCTGAGCCAGCAGGAAATAGAGCTCCATCTCTCTGCAGGACGTGACTTAAGCTCAGCATGAGTCACCAGGCAAAGTGCAGGACAAGCCATTCGCAAAGAGACAGATCTGTGGACTCCTTCCCCTGTGAATTCCCTAGAGCGGTCAGCTTCCCCGAGACAGGGTACAATGGTGGCAGGCAGGGTCTGTAGTCAGGGGGGGCCCAGGAGGTCTGCATGACCCAGGAGAAGACTAGTGAGTCATAGAAACAGCTGCAGTGAGACAACATGACAAGCCCGAGAGGGGTTGACGACAATGGCGGCACACAATGCGGAGGGACTCAGGTTCGCGGTACCCAACCCTCAGCGCATTACTACACGGCTCACCTCACATGCATCTGACCACTCAGAAGGTACAGATTCCTGACCGTAAGCGCCAGCGTTTATCTAAGAAGAAAAGTCCTGAGAACCATAAAGGACCAAGGACAGGACATTCTTGCAAGTCTACCTTCCATCCATGGGCATAATGCTAATTGGATCTTCATCCAGCTTAAATGTCCAGAACTAGAAGTGCCCCCAGTGACCCGTCCTCAGTCCCTCTTGAAGCTCCATCTCGTGGGGCAGAGAAGTTCCCTCACTGAGGGTTCTGAGGATCTGCTGATGGACCGGATGATCACAGCTGGGTTTCCTTAATTTAATTTAAATTTTTTTTATTTGGGGGTTATTCCTTTCACTTGGATTTTCATAGTGATCATTAGAGTACGGCATGAAAACTAGGGAGTGACCAGGCTTTAGGCAGAGGAATAAAGATTCCTTAATTTTCATAGTAACTCTGAGCACAGAGAAAATCGACATCTTCCAAATGCTAAATTAACCCCAAAAGTAAATTCCAAAGGAAATGGGCCCCATCGCTGGGGTGGTGGGAGCCGGTGGGTCAGCAGCTATGGAAACTGGGTGGACGGGGCTAAGAGCACTTAGTGTTGCAAAGTGACCAGCGAGTTTAAGGAGACACCAGACTGGGACTGCGGGACAATTTGAAGAGAGATTTATTCCAGCCAATTTGAGTGCTGGGGTTGAAGTCCCAAATCAGCAGCCCCTAGTGACAAGAGCTCTGGGTTTTTGGTTTTTTTTTTTAATTTATTGAGTTAATTTTTTTATTTTTATTTTTTTATTTATTCATTTTAGAGAGGAGACAGAGAGAGAGAGAGAGAGAAAGGGGGGAGGAGCTAGAAGCATCAACTCCCATAAGTGCCTTGACCAGACCAGTGCAGGGTTTTGAACTGGCGACCTCAGTGTTTCCAGGTCGACGCTTTATCCACTGCGCCACCACAGGTCAGGCCAAGTCTCTGGGTTTTTATAAGCCCTAACCACACCTGGTGCAGGAAGCTGTTTCACAGAAGCCGACCATAGAGGTTGCTTATCAGGGTAGTTCATCTCTATTTTGCAAGTCTTTTCACGCCTGTTGCTAACAGCTCATCTTGTGGTTTCTAGCTTAGTTTTCAAGTTTGCATAGAAACTATAAAAATTTTCCAAGTGGTGTGGCAGAGAGCATACAAAATACAAGGAATGGCATTTATTTCTGCTAACCATTCTTACAATTTCCTGGCACCTTGTCACATTCTCCACTGGTTTTATTTAAGTTTTAATGAAATCCTTGATTTATTTACCTCTATAAGGATAGGAGAGTAAGTGCTTTGGAGAACTATTAATTGAATTTTTCTCTAATTTTTAGCCTCTTTATGTTTTTCTGGACTAGTGATGAGCTGTCATGAATTACTGCTGAGTGGTTGATATAGAAGCAACAGGCTTCCCTGAGGGCTACGCAAAGCCCTCCCTGCCTTAGAAACAGCCGGTTTAGTTCCTTTCTACTTTATAACACTATTTCCTCTATGTAGACAAATGTGAGCCATAATATATATGAGAATACACAATAGAGGCTTATTCTGTTTTAAAACTGTTTTTTTGTACAAACCTTTTACTTTTTATAATTTGTACAAACCTCTGTAACTTATATAAACCTTTAACATTTTATAAACTTTAAGTATTTAGCTCTTATAATAATTTTCCTTTTTTTCTTTAAAATTATTTCTATACTTTATATTGTATTATTAAAACTATAATTCTTTTCCTAGTTAATCAGAACTGCTAATTTCTAAAACCTTTAGTGACAACTAAGCTAGTAATAAGTAATTTTCTTTCTAAAATATATTTCTTCTCCTGACCAGGCAGTGGCGCAGTGGATAGAGCGTCGGACTGGGATGCGGAAGACCCAGGTTCGAGACCCCGAGCTCGCCAGCTTGAGCGCGGGCCCATCTGGCTTGAGCAAAAAGCTCGCCAGCTTGGACCCAAGGTCGCTGGCTCCAGCAAGGGGTTGCTCAGTCTGCTGAAGGCCCACGGTCAAGGCACATGTGAGAAAGCAATCAATGAACAACTAAGGTGTCACAACGGCAATGAAAAAACTAATGATTGATGCTTCTCACCTCTCTCCATTCCTGTCTGTCTGTCCCTATCTATCCCTCTCTCTCACTCTCTATCCCTGTAAAAAAAAAAAAAAAAGTATATATATATATTTCTTCTTGGAGATGTCCTCTCCCTAAGTAGCTTTTCTTCTGGTGAAGGGACTTACACCCCTCCTCTATGACTTGTGGTAGCATATATATTAAACTTTAAGATAACGTGTTCAGGCCTTCCCCGGACCCTAGCTTTTCCCTCCCTCCCTGAAGTTTAATTTTAAAGGGCCTGAGTTCCATGGTGAGGCTCCTCAGGTTTCTGTCGTATGTAGACTAGACAGCTTCCAGTGTGTGGCTGGAGCAGGACATGTCGTCCTTCTCAGGGTCCACTTACAGGGGTTGGTGGGATCCGTTTGCACCGTCTCCGTGGGGGCCTCTAGGGGAGCGTTGGGAGAAGGGGTGTTTCCCTACCTAATATAATTCTATAAGGGGTGAATCCTGCCTAGTAAGGGATGTATTTGGCTTTTAGCAGAACTTTGGGGCGGGGGGGGGAATAAAACTAGTCCAGTTTTCACCAGTTTTTAGAATGAATTTGGTCAGGACTTCTTTCAGAGTTTGGTTTATTTTTTCTGACCTGTTCCAAACTCTGAGGCGTGTGAGCGCAATGTAATTTCTTATTAATTTTGAGTGCCTTTCCTACTAGCTGTGAGACCTTAGATACAAATGTAGGCATAGTATTAGACCTAATATTAATAAGCAAGCTGAATGTGGGAATAATCTTATACAGTAATTTTTTAACAACTGTCACTGCGGTCTTTTTTCTAGTAGGAAAAGCTTCTACCTATCCTGAAAAGGTGTCAGCAAAAACTAAGAAGTACTTGTATTCCTGTGCCGGTGGCTTTAATTTAGTAAAATCTATTTCTAAATGTTCACCTGGGAAAGTTTCTCTTTCCCTATTTATTTTCATAATGTCTCTGCCTTGCTTAGTATTTACTTGGATACAGACTAAATGCTTGGACACTCTGCTGTTTTATAATAGATTCTAGGCCTGACAAATAGTAGTTTTTCTTAAGTAATTCTATTAGCTTAATTTGGCCCAGATAAGTAGCTTGACGCAGCTGACCTAATACTTGCTCTGTCTAGGACTTTAGGTACAAATGTCTCTTACCTAGTACTCCTCACTACCCTCCTTATTCTTAGTCTTCCCTTTCTTGCTGCCAAGTTTTCAGTTACTAAAACTCCTAAAGGCCCCCCTGGTTTTAGGGCTACCTTCCTGGTAATAGCAATAGCTGTTCAGTTTTCTTGTACTTCTAGGGAGCGCCTCCCTTCTTTTGGGGTCCTGGACAGTGGATGAAGGCCACTAAGCTACTATCTCAGGGGAGCAGGCTTCTGTATTGTTGGGGTGAGAGTCTGAGCCTCACCTTTGTTAGTTTTTATGTCTTCTCCGGATGGTCCCTCTTTGTGCCTGTCTTAGGTTGCTCCTGCCTTCAGGAGTCTGGCCTGTCTTTGGCTAACCAGCCATCTTAGGGGCTAAACAGGGCGATGTGAGTGAGAGAGGAGCAGTGTCCCTTCTGAAGGGTTTCGCTGTATTTCCCCAGCGGCTGATGTTTCTACCCTGTAAAGGCTTATTCTGAGGAATGTCTTCTAATTTTTGTACTACTTTTCTTTCTAATGTGTTGGAGTCGACTGTGATTGATACAAAGGCTAAGTTGATTGCACTAGCCTAGAATTTTCTGGTATGTCTGAGTCTAGAGGAGTATAGACTCGGGAAGCTTCCTGTAATCTCTTTTTGAAAGCTGTGGGGGTCTCCTGAGGACCCTGAATAACTTCTTGTACCTTAGACAAATTTATGGGGTTTTTTAGCATTTCCTGTGATCCTGGCTAACAAAAACTGGTGAAAAGTGTTTAAAACTTTCTATCCTGCTGTGGTGTGGTGGTCCTACTTAGGCTGGGCAGCTGAAACACCTTCTCAAGGTGGTCTTGGTTGTCCTCCTCAGACCTGCTTTTCTTGCTTTAGTTCTGATTCTTTCCCCCTCTCCGGCAGTGAACACGGTGACCAGAAGCTGCTGGCAATCGTCCGAAGCGGGGTGATGTGCACAGCACGGACTCTAACAGTCCCGTTCGGGCTTGAGGCTTGTCTGGGGAAGGGGGATTCTGCGTTTTCTAATTCTCTAGGTCGCTTGAGGGAAAGGGGACGTAAACTATGAAAGGTTGCTTCCCCTATGGCAAGGCATCTGCCGGCAGTGCTTCCCTCTAGGCCCGTGATGGTGAACCTATGACACGCGTGTCAGCACTGACACACGTAGCCATTTTCGATGACACGCGACCGTATGCGGCCACATACCAGAGAAGTATGGGGTCACATGCCGAGAACGATGTTTCGTCCTCGGCTCCTGCACTGCCAGGTGCAGCTGCCGAGGATAAAACATTTGCTGTAGTGTAGACACTCTGTGCCGGAGGTCTGTAGACCATAACATTTTTGTTATTTCAACTATAAATATCGAGAAATTATGTTTTTTTTTCTTGAAGTGACACACCACTGGAGTTATGCTCGTTTTGTTTATTTTTTGGCGAATTTTGACACACTAAGCTCAAAAGATTGCCCATCACCGGTCCAGGGGCAGAAATGGGTTTGGAAGGGGCAGTATTCCTTAAGTCTTCTCCTCGGGTTGGACTCCAGGTGTGAGTATGTGATTCCCTGGAGCCAAAGCAGAGGAGGTAGGAGAGGCTGTAAGTGCCCCAGGCTTACCGCACTATTCAAACCTTTTGTCCCAATTACCTGGCACAGGCCTTGGGCTAAGAATAAGGGTTCTATCTTAGGGCGCCTGACTGGTTAACAGAGGGGAATTGGTCAGGGTACCAGGGATCCCGGTGCCCCAGGGAGAGGGTCAGGCGCCCGAGCTGCACGAGGAGCCGCCACTCCTCGGCGCCTTTCCTCGGCGAGTACGTAAGCACCGTGTGGGCCCTGCGAGCCCTGAAGACTGTGGAGGCCGCATGACCCCAGCTGCGACTTTTATTTCTTCTGCCGCTACTGCCCGTGCTTTCGTGCTTGGCTGTGCTACCAACTGTGGGTAGGTCCCCAGTGATAATATTCTAGATGGCCTGTGCTTTCTCCACGTCTGGCAGTTTCTAACTTGGCTAGTTTGCTCTGAAAGTTGGCTACCTTAATTTACAGAGAGTTTTTAATGTACCCCTTTTATTTGGTGTTCGAACAGCTATCACTACTTTAGTCTGTTTCTCCTCTAAAGTGTCTCTATTACTGTCAATTTTCGGAGCTATTACTAATAGTTGGGAAATTACTATCCTTGGAAAATCTTTTAATTATATAATTTACTAGAGGAGATGGGGACATAAACAAGAAAAAGTTCTTCCTTTTCCTTCTTGCTTCTCAGTCCGCCTGGTAAGATAGAGATCCTCTTTCTTGATTTGGGGGCTGTCGGTAGTGAAATATGGTGACTGTCCCTGAATGCACAGCCTTTCTTTAGGGAGGAAGACTTTCTACTAGGGCCTCTACTGTTCTATGTAGGGGAACTGGAATGGGTGGCCCTGGGGCTTAGTTATTTTATACAGCTCTGATATTTCTGGATCTAATGAGCCCAGTTATGGCTACCCTACCCTAAATGTGGGCTGTCGTAATTTACAAAGCGTTTGAAGTTTCCCGCCTTGGTCAATCCCTGGAGGACTAAGGGACAGGGGGCTTTTAGACACAGTTTGCTGTTTCCCTCTTGACTACTTAATTCTGTACCTGCACTCGTCTCTGAAGGCTTCTTTGAAATGCCGTAGGAGACAACCTACGGCAGTCCTTTGAGTACTTGGCCCTATCCCAATACTTAAGTTCTAGGGTACTGCCCTGGGAAATTAAAACCATCCGAGAAGCAGGAATTGGTACACCAATAAAGGGCAAGAAAGAGCGCACAGATAAGAACTGGTACCCAGTACAGAGGTGCCATGCATCACACAGGGGCAGAGATGGGACAATTTCATCTGGGGAAAGGACAGACAGAGCGCCTTGTAGCCAGAGGTCTTGGATCCAAGAAAAGAGATCTAGAGGGTCTGAGGAGAGTGGCCTGAACTAAGAGATGCCACAAGAGATTTCTCTGATGAACAAAGAGAACCTACAGAGCAAACAATTGATCATTTACCTTTACACTTGGCTTTTGAACACAGTTCAACAAACAAGGGAAGAAGGTGCCCTGTGAGGAGCCTCTCAGGTGCTCGCTTAGCCATGTCCCTCATGGGAGCTTAGGTGCCTCTCAGCAATTGGTGGGTTAGTATAAAGCTCCAACTGGGATCAGAGAGTGTCTGATACCACCCTAAGCCGTGTGGGGATCACCACGGAACCGCAGGGCAGAGCCCACTCGGACTCAGTATTCATTCACCGTGGAGCCACAAACTGGAAACTCAGGCGCAGGCACCAGAGATCCCCACTCACACACCAGTCACTCAGGCTGTAGTGTAGGGGCCAAATAATTACAGCATAAAGACTGAGATCTCAGCAAGACAGAACAAATAATAAACAGGCAATGACGACCAAAACAAGGAGAACAACCCTCTGTGAGTCTGAATTCCTCACCTAAATAGAACCCTTTCCTTTGGGTTCTGGCTGCCAGAAAACTCTTTCCTTCGAGTTCGGCACTTCAAACTCTCCTCCACCATCTTGGCCTTGGAAATCCTATAGCATGAGTCTGATCGCATTCAGTCCTCAATCACAATAGTCCTTGACTAGTCCCATAAAATCAAGAGCTCTCAACAGTAAGGCAAAAGATTTCCCTCTCCTCTACTTTATGTTTCTTACCTCCAGAGGTCAGCTGTGTTCCTCAAGTTCTTTGCCCAATCTTGGACCAGGGGTGTTTGCCAAAATGTTGTCCATGACCCACTGGATAGCAGTAGCCCTGAGATGTCTCAGATGGCACCTCTCCTAGAGATCCAGTGAAGTCAGGAAACCTCCCAGACAGGCTGACCTGCCTGGGTGTCTCAACCCTGTGACACAGAGTACCAGGCATCTCGTTGCAGCCTTCAAATGTTGTGACGTGACCAGTGAGTTTAAGGAGACTCAAGACCAGAATTGCAGGAAAATTCGAAGAGAGATTTATTCCAGCCAATTTGACTGCTGGTGTTGAAGTCCCAAATCAGCAGCCCATAGCGACAAGAGCTCTGGGTTTTTATAAGCCCTAACCACACCTGGTGCAGAAAGCTATTTCACAGAAACACACGCTATGGTTACTTATCATGGTAGTTCATCTCTATTTTGCAAGTCTTTTTACGCCTGTTGCTAACAGCTCATCATGTGGTTTCTAGCTTAGTTTTCAAGTTTGCATAGAAACTATAAAAATTTTCCAAGTGGGTGTTGCAGAGAGCATAGAAAATACAAGAAATGGCATTTATTTCTGCAAACAGTTTTTACAATTTCCTGAACCTTGTCACAGTAGAGCCAAAATGACTGAGTTGTTCAGACTTAGTTGAAACACTCATTTCACATTAATTGCAAAGCGGTTATTTTGTGGCAGTGAAGATAGAAAGATGAAAAAGAAAAAAAAGCCCAGATGCTCATCTGTGAAGCTCCTTGTCTAGGAGAGGAGAAAATAGCTTTGTCTCAGATAATATGTGCTTGGAAGTTCCCTGCTCTCTGTCCATGGAAGCATCACATTTTCCAGAGGGGCACATACTTTAATTTTGCTCTTCTATATGGGGGACCCAGTATTCTTGCAGCACTGATGATGGTGTCAGTCTCGGAAAATACTCTCTTGCTCTGTCCTGCTCATATGGGTTGGGATGGTTCTAATCAAACTCCCCTAAATGACCCATCCAAACTCACCAGATGAACCCCAGCTATTTACTCTTAGTATCCTGCCCTGGGGGCTGGTAATTATAGGAGCATGCTCAAAGGTCTAGAAATGAGGTCTCCCAGGGATAGATAGGTGTGCTCCTGAGTGGTCATGACATCCCTTCATCCCTATTTGGGACAGAGGGTCCATGAGGAACTGCTTTCTCTGTGTGATTTTAAAAGTTCTTTTTTTCTCTTTTTCCTCAGGGAGTTCCTAATTCTATAGCTGGGAAAGAGATCTGAATTTCCAAGATAATTCGAGAGATGGCAGGTCTTTCTCCACAGTGTGACCCTGCAGAATCTTGACGGTCCAGCGAGGGAAGAAGCAACAGAGGGCCCCAGTGGGACACAAGACTCCCCGACCAGAGGAGGAGGATCCCAGGGTGAGTAGAGACTTGGCTCTGTCAGGAGCCGAAGGTCTGGCACAGACGACACTCACAGAATTTGGACATGGCACGTTCCACATCCATAACTGAGCAGTTTTTATTCCCATCCCAGGACCAAACACCTCAGGATATGCTCACCAGGCAGATGCTCCTACGTCTCAGAACAACCACCTCATTTCATAGCTAAGGTCATATCCAGCTGTTTAGTGTCCATGTATTGTTATTTGTGTCTATGTATTCACACTTAGACCTCCAATTATCTTTCCTGTATTCCCCCATAACTAACATGAGTCTCAGTATCCACCCTAACACCTTTAATATCCGGGTGCCTGGTGAGCCCTTGATTAGGTCCCTTTCTGTAACCCCATACTCACACCCATGAGTCTGTCCTCCAAGTTCCCATAGAAACCAGCTGTGACGTGACTGGTTGCTCCCCCTACAGGTGAAGTGCAGGAACTGCGGGGCCTTTGGGCACAAGGCAAATAGGGTCAGGTGCCCCATGAAGCATTGGGGCGGGCCCCAGGCCCCCCAGCCCCTGGGCCCCAAAGAAATGAATGAGAACCAGAGCATTGGCCCCCCGGGACCTGCGGGCTGCCAGAGAGAAGGAGCAGAGGTCAAAGTGAGCATGTGGGAGGGCAGGGCCGTACTTTGGGAGGGGGGCTATGGAGCTCATGTCTCCATTCCTGCACTGACAGTATCACCACGTCTGGGCAAAGCCAGGGGCATGGAGAGGTTGGGGAAAGCTGCCGTGTCCCCCAGGGGTCACACTCATCCTGGAGGGCCCTGGAGGTGCAGGGGGCAGGGGCGAGGGAGGCAGCATCTGGGAATCTACTAGGGCAGGTATGGAGGCAACCGTCCGAATGGAAGTCCTTCATGAAAATCGCGGAGGACTCCCAAGAGGAGGCAAGGGTCTGAGTGGAGGAAAGTCCAGTCAGGTAAAGACCCGGGCGTCACTCCCTGGATGACAGGGCGCACAGGCAACGGGCCTGGGACGCTGATGGGTTTGTCTCCATTGGGAATGAGAAATGCAGGGACTCTTACTTACCTGTCGTGTCCTGCAGGGACGAGGAGCAGCAGAGACAGGCTCTGCTCCAGAGGTTCCCCAGGAGACCCCCCGGGAGGCCTTCATTCTCCTTCAAAGATCAGATGGAAACCTGTGACTACGTGATGATTAGTGTCCCCGTTTTCTGGTCTTTTCTTTTCTTGGGATCACTCTGATTTCCAACAATGGTTTCCGTGTGAGGGGATCGTAATCTTCAGTGTGCACCGACATGGCTTCTACAGTGTAGTGTCCCTGTGTCATTGCTCTTAGTGGCTCTGATGTGGCCTTGCACTTACCTGTGTGCTCCCAGCATGCTGGGGCACGTGTTGGTGTGTCCTCACTCTATGCTTCCAACGCCCGTCCCTTAGGGGACAAGTGGCATCTTGCCATCATGGTTCTTACTCCCAAAAAACAGCCTAGAGTTGTAGGTTCTCAAACGGCATTCCATACGCCCCTTCACACCCCTTCCTTTTTATAAATAGACATTTGTAAAAAGTTTTTTGGGTTTTTTATATGATGACAGAAAAGGTATTAAGGGGACTTTGTAACGTCCTTATACTGACCAGCACTGAGGTCAAGGACCTCATTATCTTTCCATGGACTGCTGGGACATCTTTACTGTCTATATATTTTTTAAAGTTTTTAGGTTTTGCTTTGAATTTTTAAATTTTATTTTGTACTTGATGATGCATGATCCTAACGTTTAATTTGTGTGTTGTGTTCTCTGACAGCGTCCAACCAGGCCGACACCCGTCCACACGACCCAGAGGACACAAGTCGCAGACCCCAGTCTCACCAGTGGGTCACCGATCAGAAACCCGGACGTGACCTCACAGACCATCTGGCATCTGGCTGCACACTGTTTGACCCGAACTCTAAACTCAGCGTCCAGACTCCCAGCAAGAGAGCTGCTCAGACCACAACGCACACCAGCCAGTATCCCCACAAGAAGCCCAGAATCAGCCCCTGTCTCCTCGCTCAAGAAGCCTTCAGTGGGACCAGACGTGGGTTTTTCCCAGATTCTCCGTCCTCCGGCCAGTCCGCCCAGAGTGAGACCTGCAAGGAAACATCAGGGCCCCAGCCTGACACCTGCTCAGAGACGGCACCTTGGCCCGCCTCCCCACAAAGACCCTCTCCTCAGGACTGTCCCAGCCTGCCACAGATCCAAGTGACACCGAGTCCCCATGTCCCCGGCCGGCCCCTCCGCATGGTCTTCATGAGGTCAGACTGGGGCCTGTGGAGCTCCAGGTTCATAACAGCTCCCTCCGTCCCTCCCGCTGGGAACCCAGCCCCCCTGGTCACAGCCTGCCTGTCCCAGACGAGGCAGAGGGACCCTGTACCCGGGTCCCACTGAGTGTCCTCTGTGAGGACCTTCGAGTGTCCTCTTCCTCCAAAGGGAGTGATGGCCAGTGAAACACCCCAGGACACAAAGACTTGTTCTCCAGGCCGGAGACCTGGAGGTACCTGTTGACCTGGGGAGGGGACGTCACCAGGAGCATGTTCTGCTGGTGATCAGAGACTCCCCTACAGGTGTGGACAGAGGGTGGAGACTCAGATCATGCCGGGGACAAACACATGCAGTGACTGAATATTTTGGTGTATATAAAACGTTCTGCTGTGAAATTCTCTGTGTGGGCGTTATTCCAAGTACTGGAGTAACTGGGTTTTATGTTTAATTTTATTTATTTTTATTTATTTTTTATAAATATTTTCAAATGCTTATCTGGTTATAATTACTGAACTTTCAAATTATGCAGGTGAAGTGATTTTTCAAATCGTAGCTTTTATTTTTATGAATTGTAGTTTCTATATATAAAATTAGCATGTGAAAAGTTTTAAAAAATTAAATTCATTGTATAGAAAAGTAGTTTACTTGCAAAAGGAGCCCTTAAATCTAATGTAAACAGGCAGGTCTTTCTTGGTTGGCAGGAGGTGAGCCCTGCCTGTCCTGAGGACACAGGGAAGGGCCCAGCAGGGTGACCCACATACAGTCACCACGCCAGTCCTGAGGGGGACTGTTTGTGCTGGGTGACTTCTGTTGGAAGTGGGACAAAAGTCTTCCCATGACTTTGTTCCTTTCTTTACGAAATGTTATATTAAAGTTGTGTTTTACGGTTCTTTCCCAGATTAATAAAGTACTGACAAATAGCATATTATATTTGGTTTTTATTTCTGAGAATGTATGACAACTTTTTTTATTATTATTAACTTTAATGGGGTGACAACAATAAATCAGGGTACATATATACAATGAAACATCTCCAGGTTATCTTATCATTCAATTGTGTTGCATACCAGTCACCCAAAGTCAAATTGTCCTCTGTCACCTTCTATTTGGTTTTCCGTGTGTCCCTCCCCTACTCCCTATCCGACTCTTCCCTCCCTCCCACCACCCCGTAACCACCACTCTCTTGTCCATGTCTCAAAGTCTCACTTTTATGTCCCACCTATGTATGAAATCATGCTGTTCTCAGTTTTTCTTTTTTTCTGATTTACTTATTTTACTCCGTATAATGTTATCAAGGTCCATCCATTTTGTTACAAATGATCCGATGTCATCATTTCTTATGGCTGAGTAGTATTCCATAGTATATATGTACCAAAGCTTTTTAATCCACTCGTCTTCTGACGGACACTTGGGCGGTTTCCAGATCTTTGCTATTGTGAACAATGCTGCCACGAACATGGGGCACATTTCTTCTTTTTGAACAGTGCTATGGTGTTCTTAGGGTATATTCCTATAAGTGGGATGGCTGGGTCAAAAGGCAGTTCGATTTTTAATTTTCTGAGGAATGTCCGAACTGTTTTCCACAGTGGCAGCACCAGTCTGCATTCCCACCAGCAGTGCAGAAGGGTTCCCTTTTCTCCACATCCTCGCCAGCACTTATTCTGTGTTGTTTTGCTGATGAGTGCCATTCTGACTGGTGTGAGGTGGTATCTCATTGTGGTTTTAATTTGCATTTCTCTAATGATTAGTGATGTTGAGCATTTTTGCATATGCCTATTGGCCATCTGTATGTCTTCTTTGGAGAAATTTCTATTCATTTCTTTTGCCCATTTTTTGATTGGATTATTTGTCTTCCTGTTGTTGAGTTTTATAAGTTCTTTATAAATTTTGGTTATTAACGCCTTATCAGACGTGCTGTTGAATATGTTCTCCCATTGTGTGGTTTGTCTTGTTATTCTGTTCTTATTGTCTTTAGCTGTGCAAAAACTTTTTAGTTTGATATAGTCCCATTTGTTTATCTTGCCTTTTATTTCATTTGCCCGTGGAGATAAATTGGCAAATATACTGCTGCTACAGATGTCGGAGAGCTTGCTGCCTATGTTTTCTTCTAAGCTGCTTATGGTTTCACGGCTTATATTTAAGTCTTTTATCCATTTTGAGTTTGTTTTTGTGAATGGTGTAAGTTGATGGTCTACTTTCAATTTTTTGCAGGTAGATGTCCAATTTTCCCAACACCATTTGTTTAAGAGACTGTCTTTACTCCATTGTATGCTCTTTCCTCCTTTGTCAAATATCAGTTGTCCATAAAGCTGTGGGTTTATTTCTGGGCTCTCTGTTCTGTTCCATTGATCTATGTGCCTGTTCTTATGCCAGTACCAAGCTGTCTTGAGTATAATGGCCTTGTAGTATACCTTGATATCTGGAAGAGTGATACCTCCTGCTTTATTTTTTCTTTTTAAGATTGCTGAGGCTATTTATTTGGGTTCCATATAAAATTTGGAATATGTGTTCTATATCTTTGAAGTATGTCATTGGTATTTTAATTGGTATTGCATTGAATTTATAAATTGTTTTGGGTAATATAGATATTTTAATGATGTTTATTCTTTCTAACCATGAGCATGGTATATGCTTGCACTTGTTTGTTTCTTCCTTGATTTCTTTTATCAATGTTTTAAAATTTGCCGAGTACAAGTCCTTAACCTTCCTGGTTAAATTTACTCCTAGGTACTTTATTTTTTTGGTTGTAATAGTGAAGGGGATTGTTTCCTGAATTTCTTTTTCTGACAGTTCATTGTTGGTATATAGAAATGCCTTTAGACTGAAGATGGCGAAGGAGTAGGTGGACGTAGCAACTTCCAACTCCCAGAACCAAAGTGGATTATAACTCAATTTTAAGAACCATCATCTGGATAAACCAACTTTGAACAAAACTAAGTGGACTCTTCAACCAAGGAACACAGAAGAAGCCACATTGAGACTGGTAGGAAAAGCAAAAACGTGAAGAGGGCTGCCCAGCTCCCCGGAGCAAACAGCAGCCCGGAGAGACCCGTGTGGTGAGAGGAGAGTTTGGCGGAGAGGGAGGGACCTGGGTCCCAGGAACAAAGCCCCAGCCTGCAGTCCTAGAGCCTAGAAGAGGCGTATGGACAGTATTGAGCTGTGAAACAAGTGAGGATACAGTTTGTGAGAAAGAGAATTTTCTCAGACCCAAGATTCTTTTTAAAGGGACAGCGCAGAAAACCTCTCTCACAACCACGCACCTGGGGCTCCGGGGAACGGGCACAGAAGAGAGGAGCAGAGCAGCGGGAAGAGAGTGTGGACTGAAGGCACAGGGACAAAAACTCTGAGGGACAGCCACCCTAACCCCTGGGCTAAGTCACTTCCCTAATCGAAAACGAATATTTCCCCTGGAACTAGCAATACCAGCAAAGGGAGACAGGACACTAGCCAAACAAGCTCTCCCGCGGCAATTAGAGCAGAGCTGCTTAGAGGGAGGGAGCTCCCAGGCCTACAGTGTGGAGTATTAGGCCCCTTCCTACTCTGCTGAGAGTTGCTGGAGGGATGGTGGCGGCAGGACTCTGAAACGTGGTTCTGTCGGCGTGGGAGGAGGCCAAAGCGAGAGGCCAGGAACGGGCAGAGATTTTCTCTGCGACCCTGCGCAAGCCGGACCTGACCGTGGGGACGGGGTTAGGAGCAGGGATGGGCGGGGGCTCGCAACTGAGCTTACGCTACCAGCCCCGCCCGGCCGGAGAAACAACGGTTTGCCATCCTACATGAGCGAGCAGGCGTGGGGACGTGGGGGCGGGGTAGAGCCCGGACGAGCAGAATCTGGCAGCTGAGCGGAAGCCAGCAAACACGCCCGGACCAATAAACCTGGGTTTGCGACCCTGCACAGGAGGGCCCTGGCCTCGAGGGCAGGGCTAAATTCTGGACGGGCAAAGGCTCACAGCTGAGAGCACGTCAAAAGCCCCGCCCAACCCGTGAAACTGTGGCGAGTAGGCTCTGACTGCGGGGGCTGGGCGAAAGCCCAGGAACAGCTGGGTCTGCAGCTGAGCAAAGGTGCTCACCTCTGCCCTTGGTGCTGAGGCTAGTGGCTTGAGTGACAGCCCCTCCCAAGGAGGAGAGGCAGAAATCACAGCAACAGCAACAGTAGGCTGGTGCTAGCAACACCCATACCCAACCGCCCTAGGCAGCGGCAGAGGGGGTGGTGGACCGGCAGACAGACCACACCTAGAGAACACAAAAGTAACACCTACTGGACACCAGTGGCCACAAGTTCCTTATACACAGACAAAATGGGCAGGCAGAGGAATGCAAACCATATGAATCAAGAGAAATCCCCAGAGAAGGACCTGAATGAACCAGATATTACCAAATTACCAGAAGTAGAATTTAGAATAATGATAGTTAGGATGTTCAAAGACCTTAGAGGAACAATGGATAGTCATTATGAACACCTAAATAAAGAGATAACAAGTATAAAAAACAAAATTGAAATAATAAAAAAGAATCAGACAGAAATGACAAATACAGTATCAGAACTGAAGACCACAATGGAAGGAATTAAAAGCAGGATGAATCACACTGAGGATCAAATCAGTGAGTTAGAGGACAAAATAAACAAAGGCACAGAAGCAGAGAAGAAAAAGGAAAAGAAACAAAAAATGTGAGGAAACTCTAAGGGAGCTCTGTGACAACATGAAGAGAAACAACATTCGCATCATAGGGGTGCCTGAAGAAGAGGAGAGATGACAGAAAATGGAAACTTTGTTCAATCAAATCATAACAAAAAACTTCTCTAAATTAAGGCTGGGAAACATTCCACACATTCAAGAAGCACACAGAACTCCATTAAAGAGAAACCCAAAAATTCTATACCAAGACACATCATAGTTAAAATACCAAAGCTAATGCATAAAGAAAAACTTTTAAAAGCTGCTAGAGAAAAAAAAGGGCTATCACCTACAAAAAAGCCCCCATAAGGATGACATCGGACTTCTCAACAGAAACACTTGAGGCCAGAACGGAATGGCAAGATATAACCAAAGTAATAGAGGACAAGAACCTACAACCAAGACTACTTTATCCAGCAAGACTAACGTTTAAAATAGAAGGAGAAATAAAGAGCTTCCCAGACAAAGAAAGCCTCAAGGAATTCATTAAAACCAAACGAATCCTGCAAAAGATACGAAGGGGCCTGTTGTGAACAGTTCAAAGGAAGGAAAGAATATAGCAAAAGAAGAATACAGCTTTAAAGAATAAAATGGCAATAAATAACTACATATCAATAATAACTTAAATGTAAATAGATTAAATGATCCAATCAAAAGACATAGGGTAGCTGTGTGAATAAAGAAACAGGACCCATACATATGCTGTCTACAAGAGACACCTTAAAACAAAAGATGCACATAGACTGAAGGTAAAAGGATGGAAAAAAAATATTTCATGCACATAGAAATGAAAAAAAAAGCCGGGGTAGCAATACTTATATCTGACAAAATGGACTTTAAAACAAAGGCTGTAGTAAGAGATAAAGAAGGACACTACATAATGATAAAGGGAACAATTCAACAGGAAGATATAAACATTATAAATATCTATGCACCAAATATAGGAGCCCCGACATACATAAAGCAGACTTTGATGGATATAAAGGGCGAGATTAACAGCAATACTATCATAGTAGGGGATTTCAATACCCCTCTAACAACACTGGATAGATCCTCAAGAAAGAAAATTAATAAAGAAACAGCAGACTTAAAGAATACACTAGATCAACTAGATTTAATAAATATCTTCAGAACTTTTCACCCTAAAGCAGTAGAATATACATTCTTCTCTGTGCTCATGGTACATTCTCTAGGATAGACCACATGTTAGGACACAAAAATGGTCTCAACAAATTTAAGAAGATTGAAATCATATCAAGCATTTTCTCCGATCACAATGCCATGAAACTAGAAATTAACCACAAAAGAAAAACTGAAAAATACTCAAACACTTAAAAACTAAATAGCATGTTATTAAATAATGAATGCATTAACAATGAGATCAAAGAAGAAATAAAACAGTTTCTAGAAACAAATGATAATGAGTATACATCAACTCAAAATTTATGGGACACAGCAAAAGCAGTTCTGAGAGGGAAGTTCATAGCACTACAGGCATATCATAAGAAGCTAGAAAAAGCTCAAATAAGCAACCTGACCCTGCATGTAAAAGAACTAGAAAAACAACAGCAAATAAAAGCCAGGACAAGTAGAAGGAAGGAAATAATAAAGGTCAGAGCAGAAATAAATGACATAGAGGCTAAGGAAACAATACAGAGGATCAATGACACCAGAAGCTGGTTCTTTGAAAAGGTAAACAAGATTGAAGAACCTTTAACTAGACTCACCAAGAAAAAAAGAGAGAGGACTCAAATAAATAAAATTAGAAAGGACAGTGGAGAGATAACAACTGAAACAGCAGAAATACAAAGCATTGTAAGAAAATACTATGAAGAACTCTATGCCAAAAAAATTAGACAACCTAGGTGAAATGGACGAAATTCTTGAATCATATAACCTTCCAAAAATCAATGTTGAAGAATCAGAACACCTAAACAGACCAATTACAACAAATGAGATCGAAACAGTTATCAAAAAACTCCAAAAACAGAGAAGTCCTGGGCCTGATGGCTTCGCAAGTGAATTCTACCAAAAATTCAAAGAAGAACTAACTCCTAACCTCCTCAAGCTATTTCAAAAATTCAAGAGGAAGAAAGACTTCCAAACTCCTTTTATGAGGCGAGCATAATTCTGATCCTAAAACCGGGCAAAGACAACAGAAAGAAAGAAAATTATAGGCCAATATCCCTGATGAATTTAGACGCTGAAATTCTCAATAAAATATTAGCCAACCGGATCCAGCAATATATGAAAAAAGTCATACACCATGATTAAGTGGGATTTATTTTAGAGAGGCAAGACCGGTTCAATATTCGCAAATCAATCAATGTGATTCATCACAAAAACAAAAGGAAGGACAAAAATCACATAATTTCAATAGATGCAGAAAAGGCATTTGATAAAATCCAGCACCCATTCATGCTCAAAACTCTCAGTAAAGTGGGAATACAGGGAACATTCCTTAACATGATAAAGGCCATCTACGACAAACCCACAGCAAACATCATACTAAATGGACAAAAATTAAAAGCTATCCACTTAAGATCAGGAACCAGGCAGGTGTGCCCCCTTTCACCACTTTTATTTAACATAGATCTGGAAGTCCTAGCTATAGCAATCAGACAAGAAGAAGAAATAAAAGGCATCCAAATTGGAAAGGAAGAAGTAAAACTGTCATTATTTGCAGATGATATGATATTGTATATAGAAAACCCTAAAGTCTCAGTCAAAAAACTACTGGACCTTATAAATGAATTCAGCAAGGTGGCAGGATATAAAATTAATACTCAGAAATCAGAGGCATTTCTATATACAAACAATGAACTGTCAGCAAAAGAAATTAAGGAAACAATCCCCTTCACTATTACAACCAAAAAAATAAAGTACCTAGGAGTAAATTTAACCAAGGAGGTTAAGGACTTGTACTCGGAAAATTATAACACATTGATAAAAGAAATCAAGGAAGATACAAACAAGTGGAAGCATATACCATGCTCATGGCTAGGAAGAATAAACATCATTAAAATGTCTATATTACGCAAAGCAATTTATAAATTCAATGCAATACCTATTAAAATACCAATGACATACTTCAAAGATATAGAACACATATTCCAAAAATTTATATGGAACCAAAATAAAATACGAATAGCCTCAGCAATCTTAAAAAGAAAAAATAAAGCAGGAGGTATCACTCTTCCGGATATCAAGGTTTACTACAAGGCCATTATACTCAAGACAGCCTGGTACTGGCATAAGAACAGGCACATAGATCAATGGAACAGAACAGAGGACCCAGAAATAAACCCACACCTTTATGGACAACTGATATTTGACAAAGGAGGAAAGAACATACAATAGAGTAAAGACAGCCTTTTTAACAAATGGTGTTGGGAAAATTGGACATCTACCTGCAAAAAAATGAAACTAGACCATCAACTTACACCATTCACAAAAACAAACTCAAAATTGATAAAAGACTTAAACGTAAACCTTGAAACCATAAGCAGCTTTGAAGAAAACATAGGCAGCAAGCTCTCTGACATCTGTAGCAGCAATATATTTGCCGATTTATCTCCACGGGCAACTGAAATAAAAGGCAAGATAAACAAATGGGACTATATCAAACTAAAAAGTTTTTGCACAGCTAAAGACAATAAGAACAGAATAAAAAGACAAACCGCAGAATGGGAGAACATATTCGACAGCACGTCTGATAAGGCGTTAATAACCAAAATTTATAAAGAACTTATAAAACTCAACAACAGGACGACAAACAATCCAATCAAAAAATGGGCCAAAGAAATGAATAGAAATTTCTCCAAAGAGGACATACAGATGGCCAATAGGCATATGCAAAAATGCTCAACATCACTAATCATTAGAGAAATGAAAATTAAAACCACAATGAAATATCACCTCACACCAGTCAGAATGGCGCTCATCAGCAAAACAACACAGAACAAGTGCTGGCGAGGATGTGGAGAAAAGGGAACCCTCCTGCACTGCTGGTGGGAATGCAGACTGGTGCAGCCACTGTGGAAAACAGTATGGACATTCCTGAAAAAATTAAAAGTCAAACTGCCTTTTGACCCAGCTATCCCACTTTTAGGAATATACCCTAAGAACACCATAGCATTGTTCGAAAAGAAGAAATGTGCCCCATGTTCGTGGCAGCATTGTTCACAATAGCGAAGATCTGGAACCAGCCAAAGTGTCCGTCAGAAGACGAGTGGATTAAAAAGCTTTGGTACATATATACTATGGAATACTACCCAGCCATAAGAAACGATGACATCGGATCATTTACAACAAAATGGATGGACCTTGATAACATTATACGGAGTGAAGTAAGTAAAACAGAAAAACACTTAGAACAGCATGATTTCAAACATAGTTGGGACATAAAAGTGAGACTATGAGACATGGACAAGAGAGTGGTGGTTATGGGATGGGGGGAGGGTGGGATAGGGAGGAGAGGAGGGGCACAGGGAAAACCAGATGGAATGTGACAGAGGACAATTTGACTTTGAGTGACGGGTATGCAACACATTTGAATGATGGGTTAATCCGGAGATGTTTTTATTGTACATATGTACCCTGATTTATTGGTGTCACCCCATTAAAATTAATAATAATAATAATAATAAAATACTATAAATAAAATAAAATAAAAACATAGAAATGCAAGAAAAAAATCTACAACCACTGTATAAAACACATCCAGTTTTTAGACCCCAAATTGTTTGAAAAGTGTGTCTTATACGTGGGGAAATACGGTATGTCACGTTTCGGGGAACTGAAAGTTGTGTAAAATGTAACTAGAATTACGAAGGACAGAAAAATTAAAAAATTTTGCTAAAAAAAATGCCTCTAATTTCTGAGTATTAATTTTATATCCTTCCACCTTGCTGAATTCATTTATCAGGTTCAATCGTTTTTTGATTGAGACTTTAGGGTTTTCTATATACAATATCATATCACCTGCGAATAATGATAGTTTTACTTCTTCTTTTCCAACTCAAATGCCTTTCATTTCTTCTTTTTATCTGATTGCTGTGGCTAAGACTTCCAGAACTATATTGAATAAGAGTGGTGAAAGAGGGTACCCCTGCATGGTTCCTGATCTTAAGGGGATTGCTTTTAATTTTTGCACATTTAGTATGATGTTTGCTGTGGGTTTGTCGTAGATGGCCTTTATCATGTTAAGGAATGTTCCCTGTATTCCCACTTTACTGAGAGTTTTGAGTATGAATGGGTGCTGGATTTTATCAAATGCTTTTTCTGCATCTATTGAAATTATGTGATTTTTGTCCTTCCTTTTGTTTATGTGATGAATCACATTGATTGATTTGGGAATATTGAACCAGCCGTGCCTCTCCAGAATAAATCCCATTTGATCACGGAGTATGATTTTTTTTCATATATTGCTGGATCCGGTTGGCTAATATTTTGTTGAGAATTTTAGCATCTAAATTCATCAGAGATACTGGCCTCTAATTTTCTTTCTTTCTGTTGTCTTTGCCTGGTTTTGGGATCAGAATTATGCTCGCCTCATAAAAGGAGTTTAGAAGTCTTCCTTTCTCTTGAATTTTTTGAAATAACTTGAGGAGGATAGTAGTTTGTTCTTCTTTGAATTTTTGGTAGAATTCACTTGTGAAGCCATCAGGTCCAGGACTTTTCTTTGTTGGGAGTTTTTTGATAACTGTTTCGATCTCATTTGTTGTAATTGGTCTGTTTAGGTGTTCTGATTCTTCCAGATTGATTTTTGGAAGGTTATATGATTCAAGAAATTTGTCCATTTCACCTAGGTTGTCTAATTTTTTTGGCATAGAGTTCTTCATAGTATTTTCTTACAATACTGGTATTTCTGTTGTGTCCGTTGTTATTTCTCCACTCTCATTTCTAATTTTATTTATTTTAGTCTTCTCTCTTTTTTTCATGGCGAGTCTAGTTAAAGGTTCATCGATCTTGTTTACCTTTTCAAAGAACTGTCTCCTGGTTTTATTGATCCTCTGTATTGTTTTCTTAGCCTCTATGTCATTTAATTCCGCTCTGATCTTTATTATTTCCTTCCTTCTACTAGTCCTGGGCTTTATTTGCTGTTGTTTTTCTAGTTCTTTTTGATGCAGGGCCAAGTTGCTTATTTGAGCTTTTTCTAGCTTCTTATGATATGCCTGTAGTGCTATGAACTTCTCTCTCAGTACTCATTTATCTGTGTCCCATAAATTTTGAGTTGATGTATGCTCATTATCATTCATTTCTAGAAACTGTTTTATTTCTTCTTTGATCTCATTGTTAATGCATTCATTATTTAATAACATGCTATTTAGTTTCCAAGTGTTTGAGTATTTTTCAGTTTTTCTTTTGTGGTTAATTTCTAGTTTCATGGCATTGTGATCAGAGAAAATGCTTGATATGATTTCAATCTTCTTATATTTGTTGAGACCACTTTTGTGTCCTAACATGTGGTTTATCCTAGAGAATGTACCATGAGCGCTTGAAAAGAATGTACATTCTGCTGCTTTAGGGTGAAAAGTTCTGAAGATATCTATTAAATCGAGTTGATCTAGTGTATCCTTTAAGTCTACTGTTTCTTTCTTAATTTTCTTACTTGAGGATCTATCCAGTGATGTTAGTGGGGTATTGAAATCTTCTACTATTACAGTATTGCTGTTAGTCTCTCCCTTTATATCCATCAAAGTCTTCTTTATGTATGTCGGGGCTCCTATGTTTGGTGCGTAGATATTTATAATGGTTATATCTTCCTGTTGAATTGTTCCCTTTATCATTATGTAGTGTCCATCTTTATCTCTTACTACAGCCTTTGTTTTAAAGTCCATTTTGTCAGATATAAGTATTGCTACCTCGGCTTATTTTTCATTTTCATTTGCATGAAGTATTTTTTTTCTATCCTTTACCTTCAGTCTATGTGCATCTTTTGTTTTAAGGCATGTCTCTGTAGACAGCCTATGTATGGGTCCTGTTTCCTTATCCACGCAGCTACCCTATGTCTTTTGATTAGATCATTTAATCCATTTACATTTAAGTTTATTATTGATATGTAGTTGTTTATTGCCATTTTATTCTTTAAAGCTGTATTCTTCTTTTGCTATATTCTTTCCTCCCTTTGAACTGTTCACAACAGGTCTCTTAGCATGTCTTGCAGAATTGATTTGGTTAATGAAGTCCTCGAGTTTTTTGTTTTTTGTTTTTTTTTGTCTGGGAAGCTCTTTATTTCTCCTTCAATTTTAAACGTTAGCCTTGCTGGATAGAGTAGTCTTGGTTGTAGGTTCTTGTTATGCATTACTTTGAATATATCTTGCCATTCCCTTCTGGCCTCAAGGGTTTCTGTTGAGAATTCGGATGTCATCCTAATGGGGCCTCCTTTGTAGGTGACAGCCTTTTTTTTCTCTAGAAGCTTTTAAATTTTTCTCTTTATCGTTTAGCTTTGGTATTTTAACTATGATGTGTCTTGGTGTAGATTTTTTGGGGTTTCTCTTCAATGGAGTTCTCTGTGCTTATTGAACATGTGAAACGTTTTCCAGTCTTAATTTAGGGAAGTTTTCTGCTATGATTCGATTGAACAAAGTTTCTATCCCTTGTTCTTTCTCCTCTTCTTCAGAAACCCCTATGATGCGGATGTTATTTCTCTTCATGTTGTCACAGAGCTCCCTTAGAGTTTCCTCAGATTTTTTGAGTCTCTTTTCTTTTTTCTGCTCTGCTTCTGTGCCTTTGTTTATTTTGTCCTCTAACTCACTGATTCGATCCTCAGCTTCATCCATCCTGCTTTAAATTCCTTCCATTGTGGTCTTCAGTTCTGATACTGTATTTGTCATTTCTGTCTGATTCTTTTTTATTATTTCAATTTCATTTTTTATACTTGCTATCTCTTTATTTAGGTGTTCGTAATGACTATCCATTGTTACTCTAAGCTCTTTGAACATGCTAAATATCATTACTTTAAACTCTGCATCAGGATGTTTGGTTATATCTGGTTCATTCAGGTCCTTCTCTGGGGATTTATCTTAATTCATTTGGGTTGCATTTCTCTGCCTGCCCATTTTGTCTCTGTGTAAGAATGGTTTGGCTATTGGAGTTCAATGGGTGTTGCCTCTGTGTTTTCTAGGTGTGGTCTGTCTGCAGGACCACCACCCTCTCTGCCACTGCCTAGGGCGGTAGGGTGTGGTTGATGCCGGCGTCAGCAGCTGCGCCTGCTGCTGTGGTCTCCGCCATGCCTCTGCAGGAGGAGCTGTGTTCTTGTGCAAAGCTCTATATCCTCAGCCGGTCTTGGCCTTCACCCTTCTCCCACAGGTGGGACCACGAACCACACTTAGGCCACAAGTCTGGGCACCAAGGGCAGGGGTGAACACTTTTGCTCAGCTGCGGGTACCTGTCAGCCTTTTCCTCCAGCCGGGAGGGTCTTCTGGTGCATGCTCAGCTGTCGGCCAGGTTTCCACCCTGCCCCCGCCAATATCGGCTCCTCGTCCAGGCTGCTGGTGCATGCTCAACTGCTAGCCCGGTCTTCTGCCACACCTTCCTGGGCAAAGCCAGTTTCTGCAGGGCTTCAAGCTTCAGAGGCCAAGTGAGGCTGCGTCCACTAGTGCCTGCCCAGCGGCGGATCTCTGCCCAGTCTGGGCTCCCACTTTGCCCCACAGGTGGGGTCACAGGCTGGCCGCAGCCGCCGGACCAATTTCGCGTGTCCCCTTGGCCCCCGCTGGGTTAGACCGAGCTCACGCCCACTGGCTCAGCCTCTGCCCCTGCCGACAGAACTGTGCTTCCATGTCCCACCGCCGCTCACCCTTCAGCAAGCCCTCAGCAGTGTGGGTGAAGGCGCTACAGCTCAGACCCTGAAAGTCCTGAAAGCTCCCTCCTTCTAAGCAACTGTGCTATAGTTGCTGCAGGGGAGCTTGTTTGGCTGGTGTCCTTCTTCCCCTTGCTGGTTCCAGGGGAAATATCCTTTCAGATTTGTGGAGTGACTCAGTCCAGGGTTTAGGGTGGCTGTCCCTCAAATCTTTTCTCCCTGTGCCTTCCAGACTGCACACTCTTCCCGCCGTTCCGGTCCTCTCCTCTCCCTGTCTCCCAGAGTCCCTGGGTGAGTGGTTGTGAGGGAGGTTTTCTGCGCCATCCCTTTAAGAAGAATCCTGGATCTGCTACAACTGTCTCTTTCTCACAAACAGTATCCTAACCTGTTTCCCAGCTAAATACTGTTCATACGCCTCTTCTAGTCTCTGGGGATGTAGGCTGGGGCTTTGTTCCTGGGACCCAGGTGCTTCCTTCTCTGAGAAACTCTCTTCCTGCCACGTGAGTCTCTCTGGGCTGCCTTTTGCTCCGGGGAGCTGGGCAGCCCTTTCCGTATTTTCGCTTTTCCTACCAGTCTCAATGTGGCTTCTTTAGTGTTTCCCGGTTGAAGAGTCCTCTCAGTCCAGTTCAACGTTTGTTTATCCAGATGATGGTTCTTAAAATCAAGTTATAATCCACTTCGGTTCTGGGAGTTGGAAGTTGGTACGTCCACCTACTCCATCGCCATCTTGCCCCGTCTGCAAGTATTCTTATATTTACAAGTTTAATTTTTTGCAAAATTCTATGTTAAGTATTGCTAGATCACTTTACTTTTATACCATTGATGCCTCAAATTTGTAAATACGTAATTTCTGAAATTTTCAATTACTTGCAGAGTTATATGTGAAAGGATTAATTTACAACTTTCACAAACATACTCATAATTTCTGATAGAAAATGGAACTGAAATTTTTTATGTTTTTATTCTACAATTGTTGTTTTCTCAGGGAAGGACTAAGCAGTTTGATCCCTGAAGGAATTGACTTAATGACGCTGAGCATGCTGGTACTGATGAGTTCTCAAAGCACCACAGTGTTATTTATGAGTAAAGAGTTTCCCATGATTTTGCACTAAATGACCTAGTCCAGGGAAGTATTTGTGAGAAGCCTTTGATTCTTCCGAAACATCTCGCTCTGACTTTATGTTTTTGTTCGCCGTTCTTTGTGGTCGTGATGCAAAAAAAGCCCCAGAGAGTCCCGGGAACTGGAGGTCACGGTCTCAGACACTACACATCTGACTCTCATTGTGAACAGATAAAATTGTTACTAGATTCCAGACAAAGATATAAAAGAAAGCCAAGTGAGGGATGTGAAATAAACATTGACAAAACAAACTGAAAAGATCAAGAGAAGTTTTGAATTGACTTGTGGAATTTTAAGGGAATGAGGCCATCTCATATCGTAATGTCCGGAGAACTCACCTGAGCCCAACGCTGGAGGAGACGGTGAAGCCAGATGAACGATGAGCTCAGTTCCACAGAGCAGCCAGGTCCTCTCCTTCCAGGGTCCCCAACAGTTTAGTTTCCTCTCCTAAGGGCCATGCATTTATCTTGAGTTCACTTTCATTTGTACCGGAACACAGCTTGTAAATCTAATCAGGGCTACACTCTGAGGACACAGCCCAGCTGAACCCAAGTTCTATGTAGTGAGGGAGCTCCGTGGGTGACGTCACCTACATACCCCTGTAAATGTGTGACATTGAAGGTGTGGACTATGGGGTCCCAGAAACTGAGAAGCACAGAGGCAGGAGAGGCACAGGACGAGGGTCTGAGAAGGAGACGGTGCTCTGGTGTCCCCACCCCTGTCTGGAGTTTCCCCGCCAGGTGTTATCTGGGGTACTGACTTTCATCACGGGGCCGAGCTATGAAATCCGTGGGTGTCTCAGCTGCAGACACGTTCCCACCAGTTCTGTGTCATGCCCTATCCTGAAGGGTCCCTTTGTCAAGTTCTATTTTTCTTTTATTTCTCCAGTGTAATTTTTCTTTGCTAACACATTTCAGAGCAAACCTAGAAATATGATCCCCACCTACACACTAGGGGCCAACGGAGTGCCTCGTCATTCTCTTAGGGGACTCTGTACCCTGACCTCCACAGTTATTTAACTTTCAATACTTATATTAGTATAATTAACAACACTGTCATTGCTTTTAAAACAGCCAGACATGCTCAGAAATAAAAAGCACGTACAATATATTATTAGGGAGAACTTTACTGATCTTGAAAAGAACCATAAAACACAACTTTAATATAACATTTCATAAACAAAAGGTACAAAGTCATGGAAACACTTCTACCCTGTTTTCCACTGAAGTCATCCAGCTCACACAGTCCCACCGTCACAGGACTGGCAGGGTGACCATGTCTGGGTCACCCTGCTGGGCCCTTCCCCATCACCCCAAGAAAAGTAGGGCTCACCTCCTGCAGACACAGACAGGGCTGCCTGTTGGCATTAAATTTAAGGACTCTTTATGCAAATAGACTATTTTCAATATAATAGATTTAAGTTTTAAAAATATTATTTCACATGCTACTTCTATATATACAAACTACAGTTCATAAAAATAAAAACTAACATTTTAAATATCACTTCATCAGCATAATTCAAAAGTTCAGTAATTATAACAACTTAACATAACTATTTGATAATATTTACTATAGAAAGAGAAAATATAAAAATAAATAACAAAATAAAAATAATTGTTTCTCTACTACTTGGAATATTACCCACACACAGAATTTGATAGCAGAATATTTTATATACACCAAAAGATTCAGTCACTGCACGTGTTTGTCCCCGGCATGATCTGGGTCTCCGCCCTCGGTCCACACAGGCCTGCAGGGGAGTCTCTGATCACCAGCAGAACCTGCTCCTGGTGACATCTCCTCCAAGCTTAACATTCACCACCATGTTACCCGGCCTGGAGAACAAGTCTTTATGTCCTGGGAGTCTCACTGGCCATCGCTCTCTTCAGAGGAAGAGGACACCCAAAGGTCTTCATAGAGGACACTAAGTGGGACCTGGGTACAGGGTCCCTCTCCCTCGTCTGGGACAGGCAGGCTGTGACGAGGAGGGGCTGTGTACTCACCGGGAGGAGCTGTGTTCTCACCGGAGGGAGCTGTTATGAACCTGGAGCTCCACAGGCCCCGGTCTGACCTCATGAAGACCATGCGGAGAGGCTGGCCTGGGACGTGGGGACGCGGTGTCACCTGGGATCCGTGGCAAGCTGCGGCAATACTGAGAAGATGGCCCTCACGGGGTGGCGGGCCAGGGTGCTGTACTTGGGCAGGTGTCAGGCTGAGGTCCTCAGGTTTCTCTGCAGGTCTAACTCTAGGCGGATGGGCTGGAGGTCGGGCAGTCTGGGGATCTGCCGTGTCTGGTCCCTGAGAGCGCTTCTGTGGGGAAAAGCAGGGGCCGAGTCTGGGCTTCTTGGGCAGGTTCTGGCTGGTCTGGGTTGAGGTCTGAGTAGCTCTCTTGCTGGGAGCCTTGAGGACACTGAGTTTGGGGTCCTGGCTCACACCGAGGGTGGCCGGATGCTGGATGATCTGTGTGGTCACGTCCGGGATTCTGGTCGGTGACTCACTGTTGAGACTGGGGTCTGCGACTCGTGTCCTATGGGTCGTATGGACGGGTGTCGGCCTGGTTGGACGCTGTCAGAGAACACAACACACAGGTTACACGTCAGGATCCCACACCATCAAGTACAAAATAAAATTGTAAAATGCAAAGCCAAATCTAAGAACTTAAAACAAGATACAGACTACATAGTAAAGATATCCCCAGATCATGGGGTCCTTGACCTCAGTGCTGGTCAGTATCAACTACATTAAAAGGTCCAGTTGACACCATTTCTCACATCAGATTAAAATAAAACCACAAAGCTTCTTAGAAATGCATCCTGTTAATGACGTTTTTGAAACACACACCCTTTCACATCTTTTTCAAAAACTGGACACAATCATCTTGTTTGAATCAGTTTGAGGAGTAACAGGTATGGAAGGACCCTAACGGCAAGATGCCACTTGTCCTTTAAGGAACGGACATTTGGAAGCATAGAGTGAGGACACACCAACACCCACCCCTGCATGCTGGGAGCACACAGGTAAGTGCAAGGCCACATCAGAGCCACTAAGAGCAATGACACAGGGACACTACACTGTAGAAGCCATGTCGGTGCACACTGAAGATTACGATCCCCTCACACGGAAACCATTGTTGGAAATCAGAGTGATCCCAAGAGGAAAGAAAGACTAGAAAACGTGGACACTCACCCTGATGTAGTCACAGGTTTCCGTCTGTCCTTTGAAGGAGAATGAAGGCCTCCCGGGGGGTCTCCTGGGAAACCTCTGGAGCAGAGCCTGTCTCTGCTGCTCCTCGTCCCTGCAGGACACGACAGGTAAGTAAGAGTCTCTGCTTTTCTCATTCCCATGGAGACAAACCCATCAGTGTCCCAGGCCTGTTGACTGTGTCCCTGTCATCCAGAAAGTGAGGCCCGGGTCGTTACCAGACTGGATTTCCCTCCACTCAGACCCTTACCTCCTCCTGGGAGTCCTCCACAATTTTGGGAAAGAGATTCCATTTGGACTTCATTTCCTCCCTACCTGACCTTTCAGATTCCCAGATACTGCCTCCCCTCCCCCCAGCCCAGTCACCCCCAGAGCCCTCCAGGACAAGAACGACCACCAGAGTGTGACTCTGGGGACCGGGCCGCTTCCCCAACCTCTCCATGCCCCTGGCGTTGCCCAGACATGGCGATGCAGACAGTGAAGAAATGAGGACACACACCCCAAGGTACATTCGGAATTTGGTCACATCCGTCTACATGCTCACCTGGACCTCGTCTCTGTCTCCCCAGCAGCGCTGTTAGGGGGCCGTGCAGTCCGCAGGTCCCTGGGGGTCCGTGGCTTGCGGTTCTCCTTCATTTCTTTAGGGCCCAGGGGCTGGGGGGCCACGGCCCCGCCCCAACGCTTCATGGGGCACCTGACACTGTTTGCCTTGTGCCCAAATGCCCCGCAGTTCCCGCACTTCACCTGTAGGGGGAGCAGACGGTCACGTCACAGCCTGAGTTTTATGAGGACTTGGAGGACAGACTCAGGGGTGTGAGGATGGGTTACAGAGGGACATAATCACAGGCTCACCAGACATTCGGGTATTGAAGACGTTAGGCTGGATCCTAAGACTCATGTTAGTTATGGGGGAAGACAGGAAAAATGACTGGAGGTCTAAGTGTGAACACATAGACACAAATAACAATACATGGACACAAAGCAGCTGGATATGACCCTAGCTATGAAATGAGGTGGTTGTTCTCAGATGAAGGAACACCTGCCTCACCAGCTGTTTTGTGTCCAAATACTTTTTTGAGGACATCACAAGGAGTGAGGTCCTGGGATGGGGGACGGAAACTCAGTTATGGACGTGGAACTTGCCATGTATAAATAAGCATCCTGAGCCTGTCGTCCATGCCAGCCCCCCGGTTCCTGACAGAGCCAAGTCTCTACTCACCCTGGGATCCTCCTCCTCTGGTCGAAGAGTCTTGTGTGCCACTGGGGCCCTCTGTTGCTTCTTCCCTCGCTGGGCCATCAAGGGTCTGCAGGACTCGCGCTGTGTGGAAAGTCCTGCCATCTCCCACACCACCCTGAACACTGAAGTCTGTCTTTCTCAGGTAAGGAACTAGAAAATTCCTGAAGAAAGAGAGAGAGAGAAAGAGAGAAATAAACACAACATTTAAATCACACATAGAAAACAGATCCTCGTTGACCCTCTCTTGCACATAGGGAAGATGGGACAACTTGATCACTCAGAAAAACCACTGTTTCTCCCTGGGAGACCTCATTTCTAGACCTTTGAGCATGCTCCCATACTTACCGGCCCCCAGGGCAGGACTCTAAGAGTAAATACCTGGGGCTCACCTCGTGAGTTTTAACGAGTCATTTAGAGAAGTTTGATTAGGTCCATCACAATCTACCAGAGCAGGACAGAATAAGACTGTATTTCCCGAGACTGACACCATCATCAGTGCTGCAGGAATACTGCGCCAGCCCATATAGAAGAGAAAGATTAAAGCATGCTACCCTCTAAAATGTGAAGCTCCCACCGACAGGGAGGAGGAAACTTCCAAACACATATTCTCTGAGACAAAGCTATTTTTTGTCTCCTAGACAAGCAACTTCACAGATGAGGTTTGGGCTATTTATTATTTTTTATCTATCTATTTTCACTGCCTAAACATAACCAGTTTGTAATTAACGTGAAAGGAGTATGTTAGAATTGAGTTTGAGCAAAACAGTCATTTTGACTTGTCATGCTCTTAGCATGGTCCACCCTGTCTCCACTATGGCTCACCCTCCGACTCCCACCTTCCCAGACATGAGTCCATTGCATTTGGAATTTAATTTACTTCGGGGTTAACTTAACATTTGAAGATGTCGATTTTCTCTGTTGTCACATTTACTATGAAACTTAAGGAATCCTTAGTCCTTTGCTAAGGCCCAGTCACTCCCTAGTTTTCCATGCCCTACTCTACTAACAATATAAGGACCCAAGTGAAAAGAAATACCCCAAAAATAAAAATAAGGAAGACAATATTAAGGAAAGCTACCTGAAATCCAGCTGTTATCGTCCGTCCAGTCCGTCAGCAGATTCTCAGAACTCTCAGTGCTGGAACTTCACTTAGCGATGTGAAGAAGCTTCCACCGGGGCAAAGGAAGGGTCACTGGGGGGCATTTCCAGTTCTTCGGGACTTTTAAGCCGGTTGAAGATCACGTGACATGGGCGAGGTGCCCATGCAATTAGCATAATGCCCTTGGATGAAAGGCGGTCTTGCAGGAATGCCCTGACCTTTGTTCCCCACAGTTCTCAGGACTTTTCATGTTAGAGAAACTCGTGCACTTATGGTCAGGAGTCTACACCTTCTGAGTGGTCAGATGCATGTGAGTTGAGCCGTGTAGTAATGCGCTGAGGGTTGGGTACCGCGGACCTGAGTCCCTTTCGCACTGTGTGGTTCCAATGCTGTCGACCCCTTTTGGGCTAATCATGTTGTCACTCTACAGCTGTTTCTAGGACTCACTAGTCTTCTCCTGGGTCATGCCGACCTCCTGGGCCCCACCGATCCTGTCTGCCGCCATTGCCTCCCGACTCCGCGAAGCCAACCGCTCTCGGGAGTTCACGGGGAACGAGCCCACAGATCTGTCTCTTTGGGAATGGCTTGTCCTGCACTTTGCCCTGTGGACAGGTAGAGCTCTACTTCCCTCTCCCGTGGGTTCATGTGGCCTCTCCTTCTGGGTGGGTGGCGTCCACCTTTTCTCTCCCCTCTAACAGGGTCGGGGGTTTGATTAAGAGACACAGAAGGAGGTTAAATCGCATCACCCCATCGCGGCACTTTTTTCGTCAGTGGACCTTCCATGCCTGCAAGGCATGTCCTGACCCCGCCCCTGCCGGAGGCAGACCAGGTGGGGTCTCCTGTTTTCCATCCGTGGGCACTCCCAGGGGTAGGGTGCTCTGCATTTGGGGATATGCATGTAATTGAACTCTCAGTGTCCTCATATGCATGTATTAATTGTTGTTGAACCTGCCTCCATGCTGACCTTACTGAAGGCCCTGGCATGCGGGCCCCCCCTTCGGGTGCTTTGCGCCCGCAGGACAGCCTGCTGCGACTTTCCACAGTGGTGGGGGCCCAGCCTGCCCAGCCTGCCACAGATTCTGTCTGTGTCCTCTTCTCCCGCTTCTGCCCCGCGTGGCACCCGGCCCACCTACCAGGGCGGTACGGTCCACTCTCAGGAGAGCCCTCCCGTGCCTGAGGGTCACAGGGTCATCCTGAAAAACAAGTCCCCTTTTCCCCTGGAATTCTTAAAATTGGTGCAAACAGTGTTGGTCTTGTTCTTTTAATTACTAATTGTTCCTTTGTCTCCTCACCGCTTCAGATGGAATTCTTGGCATTGAAATGCCATCAACAAGTTTTTCTCCTGAAAATTTTCCCCAACTCTGACTGTGTTGATTCCCACTTTTTTTACTGTTGCTTATTTCAATCTGGGGTGTTTCACAGGTTTTTTTTCCCAGAATGCTCTACACAGGCATTCTATTCGAATCTCTTTTATTTGTCAGGTGTGTGTTGTCAGTAATCATGCTCTAGTTTATATTATATACTGATGAAGTGTGTGGGTTTAAGATGATATATTAGAGACATTCCTCATCTCTTTTTCTTTTAGCCATCTTCTTTGTCAAAAGGGTTTCTGCAATTACCTAGCAGACTACTTGATTAAAAGGACGGAAGTTTACTTCTTGACTTCACAAGGACCCGTGTACATTACGTATTATCCAATAAAAATTTGGTGTTGTCTGGGAGGACAGCTGTGATTGGCTCCAGCCACCCGCAAATACGAACATAAGCTGTAGGAAATGAATGGATTGTAATACATGAGAATATTTTATATTTTTAACGTTATTATTTTTTCTATTAAAGATTTTCTGCAAGCCAGATGAGCCATCAAAAGAGCCATATCCGGCTCGCGAGCCATAGGTTCCAGACCCCTGCTCTACCCTAACCTTATTCTTATTATTTTCAAATTAAATATTAGTAGAATTGATATCATTAGTATCAGGATCGCTATTGTAATTTATGATTTTACTAAGCCATTTTTTCAATCAGTTATTAATTTTTTTTAATGCCATATAGCAGAGGTTTGCAAATGCTTTGCCACATGAATTTCAACATATGCAATACCTGACCTCTTTTTCCTTAGATCGTCAAATATAAAAACAACAACAGCCAACAGAATGTTAGCTATCTGGTTTGAATTCCCTATTTTGAGCCATAAATATATCAGTCATATAATAGAGTTGCCTCTTATTGGTCATGTTGCATAATAAGGTTGTGCCAGAATAGTTAATGTTTTGTAACAGAAATCTTTATATAAAAGTATAGGCCTCTGATTTTTAAAAAAGTCACTTTATAGCAAAAAGGATAGGTAATTACTATTGTTCTTATTATTGTAAATCAATGCAAATTATGCCGAAGTGTTTTGTTACATCAGCGAACATGTAATATAGCTTCTGGTGTGCCACAGAATTTTAGGAATTAATTCTGTGTGCCATGAGGTGAAAGAGGTTGAAACCTGCTGCCATATGGCAATAAATAACCTTTTGTGAAGTGGGTCTGACTTCCTGGAAGTGATTATGGAGGGTCCCCTAACAGACATATAGTCACACATACATACCTCTGTCCCCAGGACACCAGTCAGGGTCTATGTGACAGGGGAGCCTTAAAGAGGACTTCCTTTGACAGTCTGACTTCTGGAACAATGTCCGTGTGTCAGGATGATGTCTTGGACAACGTGGTGCCTTTCGGGAGAGGTGCAGGACTTCCTCATCTTTTTTTCTCGTCTCCCCTGCCGCTGGGGTCCAGCCCCGGGGGGATCCAGGGGTCCCACAGGAAGAGACGTTGGCACAAAATGAGTGAGATAGCGGAATTACTTTTTAGGCTTTTCTGCCAGGCATCTCCACCAATGGCTAGTACAGCTTTATTTATATACACACACACTAAGTTACAATGACATGGTATACACAATACATTGATTAATAATTGTTTCTGTTTCACTGTGGTTACATATTTCTAGGCAACGGTTAGTACATTTCTATAAGCTATTAATCAGGTGGTAAGCAATTTTAAGTTCAGCAACAAAGGTTCTTGGGCAAGCTTCTAAAAGGTCAGTATTGATTAATAACTCTACTTTAACTAATGGCTTGCTGTCTAGTCAAATTTTATTTGTCTACTATATTCATATACTAGTTAAGCTCTAACTTTGCTTTTCTGCGAGTGTTCCACCACCTGCAGGTCAGGTATGCAAGAGGAAAGGAAAGTGTTTTTATTCTATTAAATGTAAAGGCTAGGGAGGTAAAGTGATGGATTAGGAGGAGGCTGAAAGGTGCTTTTGTGTATAGTTACTGTTTCCTACCTATTCATAAGTCACAGTCTATTTTTCTCTAATATGATTTATAGGGGGGAATTTTTCTACAGACTTAGCCCTTTTTGGGGGATATCATAGCCAGCCTGCTATGTCTGTGGGCCCCGGGAAAGGGGCTTATTGGTTCCTGTGGAGCTCACTGTCTCTGTCTCTTTTCCAGAGAAGTCACTAGGACTCTGCAGGGGAAGCACGCAGCTGTTGTCCCTGTGCCGTAAGTGATAGCACACACGCCCAGAGAAGGGGATAAAAAACCAAATTAATCCAAAAGGTTAAAGGGGGAAGTACCATTGTGCCTCTTCTTTGCTGTGACTGTCAACCAGCAGCTGTTGATCGGCTCCCGACACCCTGCTCTGTGTCTCATCCGGGCTAACAATGTGTAGCTGTTTGTGCCCGTTAGTCATTCAGTCAGCACTAACTTCCCAACCCTCCACACCTGTTAGGGGCTTCCGTGCCTATTGTGTTTCTTAGTGATAACTAGATGCCACAGATAAGTGATAGCAAAATGTTGTGTAAGTACAGAATGGACTATAAGCAGCCTGAAAAGGAAGGACATTTTGCCCCATGCTACAGCATGGATGATCCTGGAGGACGTTATGCTGACTGTAATAAGCCAGTCACAAAAACACAAGTACTGTGTGATTCCACTTACCTGAGGTATCTAGCGTAGTCACGTTCATCAGGACAGAAAGTACGGGTGGTTTCTGGGGGCAGAGGAGAGCATAGGGGAAGAGGAATGAGGAATTACTGTTAGATGAGAAGAATTTCAGTTGAACCAGATAAAGAGTCCTAGAGATGGATGACAAAGATGGTTGCAAACAATACGAGTGAACGTAATACCACGTAAAAATGGTGAATTAAAGAGAGTTTCCTGGTACGTTTCTTTTTTTTTTTTTAATTTATTCATTTTGAGAGAGAAGACAGAGTGAGAGAGAAAAGAGACAGAAAAGGGGGAGGAGCAGGAAGCATCAATTTTCATATGTGCCTTGACCAGAAAAGTGCAGAGTTTCGAACTGGCGACCTCAGCATTCTATGTCGACGCTTTATCCTGTGTGTCACCAGAGTCAGGCAGATTTTTCTCTTGATCCACTGGGTAATTTGATTGTTGTGCTTGGTGTGGTTTTCTCTATGTTTGTTCTGTCTGATTCCTTTGAGAACTAAATTTTTGCGTTTCCAGTCTCATCTATTTTGGAAAATGATAGGCTGTTCTCTCCTCTCCTCTACCTTCCTTCACCCATGCTTCCTCTGCCTCCACATACATGTATCATAGGCCGCGTCATGCTTTCCCTGGGTCACTGTGAACTTGTGGTTAGGCCTCCTGCCCCTGCTCTCTGCTGCACTGCTACATTTGTTTGTATTAACACAGGCTACGGCTTACTCGTCTTTCTTCTGTGATGTCATCTACGCACAATCACGTGGGTACATCTTTCTTATCACAGAAATAATGTAAAAACCTCATGCCAAATGCTGAGTTTCTCGCTTAAGTTATAATTCATTTCTTAAATGTATTTGTTGTTTCTTTGCAAAAGCAAACCTCACGTCATTTTATATTTGCTCAGGGAGTGACTATTATTTTGAGTTTTTTCTTTTCTTCTTGCAATGGTTGTTTATATGAATGTCTTTGCTCAGGATCCTAACTGAATGAAAGTGTTTAAAGTAATGAACTTCATAATATTCAAAGGTAGAAGGAAACTCCTAGAAGGTGCATTGTTGGTTGTTGACTTAATTGGTTTTTCAGGGTGAACGGGTATCACCTGGCAGCGACACCCAACTAGAGGGGGCGTGATATTTCTGACTGCCTGTGGGCAGACTTTTCTTTTCTTCATTCTACTCATTAGGATTTTCCCTGCTGGTTAATGATTCCAGTCTGTAGACATAGATACATGCTTCCTGTACATTATTGCGTCATTTAAAGGCTTTGTTTTACTGTACCACAGGGGTGTTTGGTATTTTCTTTCTTCTTTTTTTTTTCTTTTTACAGAGAAGAGAGAAAGTCAAGAGAGAGAGAGAGAGAGATAGGGACAGATAGACAGGAATGAAGGGAGATGAGAAGCATCAATCTTCAGTTTTTTGTTGCGACACCTTTGTTGTTCATTGATTGCTTTCTCATATGAGCCTTGACCCTGGGCTTTCAGCAGACCAAGTATCCCCTTGCTGGAGCCAAAGACCTAGGGTCTGAACTGATGAGCCTTGCTCAAACCAGATGAGCCCTCACTCAAGCTGGCGATGTTAGTGTCTTGAACCTGTGACCTCAGCATCCAAGTCTGACGCTCTATCCAGTGCACCACCGCCTAGTCAGGTGGTAGTTTCTTATAACATGATGGTTCATAGTCTATTCTTCCATCTTTTTAGGTTCCTTATTATAATCGGTTTCATCATAGAGATTATTATCATTATTGTTGCATCATGGAGACCTCCTGAGCCCCCACTGACTACAGACGTTGTCTGCCACCGTTGCCCCCTGTCTGCCACCATTGCCCTCTGTCCCCGGGAAGCTGATCACTCTAGGGAATTCACGGGGAAGGAGCCCACAGATCTGTCTCTTTGGGAATGGCTTGTTCTGCACTTTGCCTGGTGACTCATGCTGACCTTGAGTCACCCCCTGTGGACAGATGGAGCTCTACTGGCTGTGTATGCAGCCTTCCCCCGTGGGTAGATGTGGACTCTCCTCCTGGGGTTGTGACAACCCTGTCCTTCAGCCTTTCCTCTTTCCTGGGCCAGGGTCGGGGGTTTGATTAAGAGACACAGAAAGAGGGTAACTCACATCACCCAATTGCGGTACTTTTTTGGTCCATGGAACTTCCTGACCTGCAAGACATGTCTACAAGCCCCGCCCCCATCGGCACCCGCCCAGGTGGGGTCTCCTGTTTCCCTTCTGTGGATACTCTGGAGGGAACGTGTTAGGGGGATGTTTGTATTTTGTTATGCCATGTGCTTGAACTCCCAGTGTCCTTCTCATGTGCATGTAATGAATGTTGGTGAACCTGACCAAATGCTGACTATGCGAACGGCCCTGGAATCCGGGCCCTGCACTTGGGGTCCACGCGGAGGACGCACGTGGGCTGGTGCCACTCTGGGCAGATGTGGGAGGAGAGGGCACAGGCAGCCTCTGGGGGGCAGAGTGGGCGGGCTGGTTCCCGGCACCTGTGGGCAGTCCCCGCGCTCTCTGCCGCGGTACAGCCCGCTCTCAGGACCGCCCTGCCATGCCTGAGAGTCACGCGCTCAGCCTGAAGAAACAGTCCCCTTTCCCCGGGAACTCTGCAAAGCGGTGCCCACCTAGTTGGTCTCGTTCACTGAATTAATCATTCCTTTGGCTTCTCAGGCCTTCAGATGGGATTGTTGGAATTGTGAATGCCATCAACAATGTTTTCTGAAAATGTCCCCCCACTCCATGTGTTGATTTCCACTTATTTAGTTTCGCTTATTTCAATGTGGGGTGTTTTATAATTTTTTTTTTTTTTAGAACACTCTACACAGGCATTTCTAATTGAATCTATTTTTTTTGGCTGCTTTGTGTGTAGTCAGTAATCATGTTCTAGCTTATATTATATTCTGATGAAGGGTGTGGGTGTGTGATTATGTGTTAGGGACATACGTTTCATACCTACACTGTAGTGACGGGACATTTATCACTTACAATGTGATCACACCACTACTTGTAGTGTGTATGTTTGCCTTTGAAGTTTAGGTTCAAAATGGTTTTCCATTCGGGAGGATAAAACGGAAAAATCCGCTTTGTGAAAACGTTCGCTTGGGGAAAGCAAATACAGTTAATAATGAAAACAAAACAAAAACAGAGACGCCAAAAATAGCTTAAGAGATGGCTGATGGGATTATTTATCTTTATTTTCCCAGCAGCCCCTGGGCAGGGGTGGGGGAGGGGAGCTGTGCTCGCACCTGGAGAGACTGAAGGCTGGAATCCTCAGGATAAAGCTAAGATAAAGAACAGGGCCTGGAATTCACTGCTTTTCCCCAGAGCTCAATTTAGATATTTTGAAACAAATTTCAAGGAGCATTCTGTGCCCCACGTGGGCAGGGCTGCCTGTCTGCTGTCCAGGGTTGCTGCTAGTGGCAGAGATATCGGATGGAGGTCTCTAATCCTGCCCCGTGATTTTGCAGAAGCAGGGACTCGCCCTCTGAGACAGCCACCACCTGGAGGAAGGCTGTGAGCACCTGGGGTCTGGGTCTCTGCAAAGCGTTTCTGGTGCCTTACACTGAACAATCCCATCCCTGCTTCTTCAGGGAATGGTTTGTGAGAAGCCTTGGTTTCCTTCCAATGTGTCTCCCATGTTTCTTTTCCCCCTCTCTTTGTGTTCTTGGTGCAGAAAAAGCCCCTGAGTGTCCCGGCTAACTGGCACTCATGGTGTTAGATACCACAGATCTGACTCTCTGCATGAGCAGTTAAAATTGCTGATAGATTCCAGACAGAGATAAAAAGAAAATCCAACTGAGGGGTGTGAAATAAATATCAACACAATAAACTGAAAAAGTCAAGAGAAGCTTTGATGTGGCTTGTAGAACTTAAAGGAAATGAAGCCAGGTCACATCTTATTGCCTGGGGAAATCAGCAGAGCCCAACCCTGGAGGAGAAGGTGAAGCCAGATGGACACAGGGCAGCCAGGTCCCCTCCCTCAACTGTCCCCAACCATTCAGTTTCTTCTCTTAGGGGCCACACATTTCTTCTGAGTTTCACTTTCATTTATTATGGAAGACAGTTGGTAAATCTAATCAGGGCTTCACTCTGAGGACACACACCAGCTGCACTCATGTTCTATCTGGTGTGGGAGTTCCGTGGGTGACATCTCCTGGCTACCCCTGTAAATGTGTGAGTGACATTGAAGGTGTGGAATGTGGAGTCCCAGGGACTGGGAAGCACAAAGACAAGAGGAACACAGGCAAAGGGTCTGAGAGAGTGAAGGTGCTCTGGTGTCTCCATCCCAGGTAAGGAGGATCCCCGCCAGGTGTGGTCGGGAGTCCTGCCTCTCATCACGGGCCGCGCTCTGAAATCCGTGGGTGTCTCTGCTGCCGACATGTTCCCACCTGTTCTGTCCCGTGGCCTGTCCTGAAGGGACTCTTTGTGAAGTTCCTTTTTTTTTTTTTTTGTCTTCTTCTCCTGTTCCGTTTCTTCTTCTGTAACACATTTCCTAGCAAACCTAGAAATATGCTTTTCACCCACACCCTAGGGGCCAACGAATGCCTCGTCATTCACTTAGGGGACTCTGTACCCTGACCTCCACAGGCATTTTACTCTCAATATTAATATTACTATAATTAACAACACTGTCATTGTTTTTAAAATGGTCCGACAGGCTCAGAAATAAAAACCAAATATACTAAGCTAATTGGCAGTACTTTATTAATCTTGGAAAGAACCATAAAACACAATGTTAATAGAACCTTTCATAAACAAAGATACAAAGTCATGAGAAAACTTCTGTCCTGCTTCCAACAGAAGTAACCCAGCACAAACAGCCCCCCCCCCCAGGACTGGCGGGGTGACTGTACGTGGGTCACCCTAATGGGCCACTCCCTGTGTCCTCAGGACAGGCAGGGCTCACCTCCTGCAGACCCAGACAGACCTGCCTGTTTACATTAGATTTAAGAACTCCTTAAGCAAGAAGACTACTTTTCCATACCATTGAATTAATTTTTAAAATAACTTTTCATATGCTACTTCTATATATAAAACTGCAGTTTATAAAAAAAAACTACCATGTGTAATATCACTTCACCAACATAATACAAAAGTTGAGTAATTATAAAAAATTCAGACAACCATTTGACAATACTAACAAAAAAATAAAGAAAAGAATAAAACAAAACAGAGGAAAAAACCCAAACAGTTGCTCCACTATTTGGAATAACGCCCACACACACAAGTTCACAGCAGAACATTTTACATACACACAAAAAGATGCACTCACTGCATGTGTTCGTCCCCGGCATGATCTGGGTCTTCACCCTCTGTCCACACAGAGCTGCAGGGGACTCTCTGATCACCAGCAGAACATGCTTCTGGTGACGTCCCCTCCCCAGGTCAACAATCACCTCAAGGTCACCCAGCCTGGAGAAGAAGTCTTTGTGTTCTGGGGCGTCTCACTGGCCATTACTCTCTTCAGAGGATGAGGACACTTGAATGTCCGCACAAAGAACACTCAACAGGACCCGGGTACAGGGTTGCTCTGCCTTCCGTGTAAGGGCAGGCTGTGACCAGGGGGGCTGGGTTCCCAGCGGGAGGGATGGAGGGAGCTGTTATGAACCTGGAGCTCCACAGGCCCCTGTCTGACCTCATGAAGACCATGCGGAGGGGCAGGCCAGGGACATGGGGATTCAGTGTCACCTGGGGATCATGGCAGGCTGGGATAATCCTGAGGAGAGAGCCCTTACAAAGAGGTGGGCCAGGGCGCTGTCTCTGAGCTGGTGTCAAACTGTGGCCCTGAGGTTTCTGTGCAGGTCTAACTCTGGGTGGACTGGCTGGGATGACCAGTCTGTAGAAACCTTATGTCTCATCCCTGCAAGCGCTTTTTGGGGGACATGCAGGGGCTCAGTCTGGGCTTCTTGTGGGGATACTGGCTGGTCTGGGTCGAGGTCTGAGCAGCTCTCTTGCTGATAGTCTGCATGGTGAGTTTGGATTCTTGGTCCAAACAGTGCGTGGCCAGATGCTGGATGTTCCGTGAGGTCAAGTCCGGGTTCCTGGTCGGTGACCCAGTGGTGAGACTGGGGTGTGCCACACATTTCCTCTGGTTATGTGAATGAGCATCCGCCTGTGAGGACTATGCACCATCAAGTAAAGAATAAAATCTAAAAATGCAAAGCAAAACTTTAGAACTTAAAACAAGATAAAGACAGTAAAGGTATCCTAGCAGTTCATGGAAAGATGATGGAGTCCTTGACCTCAGTGCTGGTCAGTATAAAAAGGTTACAAAGTTCCCTTGAAACCTTTTCTGACATCATATAAAAAGACAAAAAAAAACTTTTTACAATTGCCTCCTGGTAATGATGTTTGTGCAAGACACACCTTTCACACCCCTTCTAAGAAATAGGCACAATCATGGTGTTTGGAATGCCGTTTGAGGATTTACGACTATGGGCATGTGATTTGAGAGTAAGGACCCCGACAGCAAGATGCCAGTTGTGCCGTAAAAGATGGGCCTTTGGAGACATGGAGTGAGGACATGCCAACCCCAACTCCAGTCTGCTGAGAGCAGACAAGTAAGTGCAAGGCAACATCAGAGCCACCAAAGCAATGACACAGGGACACTACACTGTAGAAGCCATGTCGGTGCACACTGAAGCTTACCATCCCCTCACACGGAAACCATTGTGGGAAGTCAGAGTGATACCAAAGCTGAAAAATAAGACCAGTAAACTGAGACACTCTCACGTAGTCACATGTTTCGGTCTGGTTCTTGAAGGAGCGCTGAGGCCTCCCGGAGGGTCTGCTGGGAAACCTCTGGAGCCGAGCTTCTCTCTGCTGCTCCTCGTCCCTGCAGGACACGACAGGTAAGTGAGAGTCTCTGCTTTTCTCATTCCCAGTGGAGACAAACCCATCAGCGTCCCATACCTGTTGCCTGTGTCCCTGTCATCCAGGGAGTGAGGCCCGAGCCGTTGCCAGACTAGACTTTCGTCACTCAGACCCTTGTTTATTGAGAGTCCTCCAGGATTTTTGTGAAGGACTTACATTTGGATTCAGTTGCCTCCCTACCTGCCCTTTCAGAACCCCAGATGCTGCCTCACCCACCCCCAGAGCCTTTTACCCCCAGAGCCCTTCAGAATGAGAACGACCACCCGAGTGTGACCCTTGGAGGACAGGGCAGCTTCCCCATCTCTCCATGCCCCTGGCTTTGCCGGGACATGGCGATGCAACAGTGCAGAAATGGGGACACGGGCAACAAGGTCTCCCAGTGTTTGGTCCTATCCTACCACATGCTCACCTTGACCTCTGCTCTGTCTCCCGGGCAGCGCTGTTAGGGGGTCCTGCAGCCCGCAGGTCCCGGGCTCCATAGCTTGAGATTCTCCTTCATCAGTTTGGTGCCCAGGGTTTGGGGGGCTAGGGCCCCGCCCCAATGCTTCATGGGACACCTGACACTGTTTGCCTTGAGCCCAAGGGCCCCGCAGTTCCTGCACTTCACCTGTAGGGGGAGCAAGCGGTGACGTCACAGGCTGGTTTCTACGGGGACTTGGAGGACAGACTCAGGGGTGTGAGGATGGGTTATGTGGAGGGAGCTAATCACGGGCTCACCAGGCGCCGCATATTAAAGGCGTTAGGGAGGATCTTGAGACTCATGTTAGTTATGGGGGAAGACAGGTAAGACGGTTGGAGGACTAAGTGTGAATACATAGAATCAAATAAAAATATTTGGACATACAACGGGTGGAAACCGCACTAGTTATGAAATGAGGTGGTTGTTGTGAGACGCAGGATCACCTGCCTGGTGAGCATATCCTGAGGCGTGTAATATTGGGGTGAGAAAAGACACTTCAGTCACGGACGCGTAACTTGCCATGTCCAAATTCAAATCCTGAGTCTGTGGTCTGTGCCAGCCCCCAGGTTCCAGACAGAGCCAAAGCTCTCCTCACCCTGGGATCCTCCTCCTCTGGTCCGGGAGTCTTGTGTCCCACTGGGGTCCTCTGTTGCTTCTTCCCTCGCTGGGCTGTAAAGGGTCTGCCGGCCCGTGGGGAAAGTGGGGAAAGTCCTGCCATCTCCCACACAACCTTGGAAACTGAGGTCTTTCTCAGCTATGGAATTAGGAAATTCCTGAGGAAAGAGAGAGATGGAGAAATAAAGACAACATTTCATAAGACACATAAAAAACAGTTCCTCATTGACCCTCTCTCCCAATAGGGAATACGGGACAGCTTGATCACTCAGAAAACCCCTCTCTCTCCCTGGGAGACCTAATTTCTACACCTTTGACCATGCTCCCATAATTACCGGCCCCCAGGGCAGGACTTTAAGAGTAAATACCTGGGCCTCACCTCGTGAGTTTGGATGGGTCATTTAGGGGAGTTTGATTAGGTCCATCACAATCCACCAGAGCAGGACAGAGTAAGACAGTATTTCCCGAGACTGACACCATCATCAGTGCTGTAGGAATACTGGGCCCGCCCATATAGAAGAGCAAAATTAAAATACATTCCCTCTGTAAAATGTGAAGCTCCCACAGACAGAGAGGAGGGAACTTCCAAACACATATTCTCTGAGACAAAGATATTTTCTCCTCTCCTAGAAAAGAAGCTTCACAGATGAGGGTCTGGGTTATTTTTCGTTTTTCATCTTTCTATCCTCAGTGCCCGGAATTAACCAGTATCCTATTAATTTGGAATGATTATATTTGAACTGGTTCTGAACAAATCAGTCACTTTGGCTTTACGTGCTCTTACCAGGTCCACCCTGTCTCCGTAACAGCTCACCCACCGGCTCCCACCATGCCAGCGATGGGATCTATTTTCTTGGCATTTATTTCGGGGCTTCACTTAGCATTTGGAAGATGTCGATTTTCTTTGTGCTCAGAGTTACTATGAAACTTAAGGAATCCTTACTCCTCTGCCTAAAGCCCGGTCACTCCCTAGTTTTCACGTCCTACTTTAATGAGCAATACAAAAAACAAATCGAAAGGAAATACCTGTAAAATAAAGAAAATAAACTAAAATTAAGAAACCTACCTGAAAGTCAGCTGTGAACGTCCAGTCCGTCAGCAGATCCTCAGAACACTCAGGGCTGGAACTTCTCTTTCCTGATAAAGCTTCAAGAGTGACTGAGGACGAGGCACTGGGGACATTTCCAGTTCTTCTGACCTTTTAGCTGGTTGAAGATCACGTGACATGTGGAAGGTGACCATCCAATTAGCGTAATTCCCTTGGATGGAAGGTGATCTTGCAGAAATACCCTGTCCTTGGTCAATTACAGTTCTCGGGACTTTTCATTTTAGATAAACGCTGGCGCTTAAGGTCAGGAATCTGTACCTTCTGAGTGGTCAGATGCCTGTGAGGTGAGCCGTGTAGTAATGCGCTGAGGGTAGCGTTCTGCGGCCCTGAGTCCCTCCGCACTGTGTGCCGCCATTGTCGTCAACCCCTCTCGGGCTTGTCATGTTGTCTCACTGCAGCTGTTTCTATGACTCACTAGTCTTCTCCTGGGTCATGCAGACCTCCTGGGCCCCCACTGACTACAGACCCTGCCTGCCACCATTGTCCCCTGTCTCGGGGAAGCTGACCGCTCTAGAGAGTTCACGGGGAAGGAGCCCACAGACCTGTCTCTTTGGGAATGGTTTGTCCTGCACTTTGCCAGGTGACTCATGCTGACCTCGAGCCACCCCCTGTGGACAGCTGTAGATCTACTGCCCAGGTAAGCAGCCCTCCCCCGTGGATGGATGTGGCCTCCCTTCCTGGGGGTGTCCCCAGATTCCTTCTGGCTTTCCTCTTCCCTCGGCCATGGTCGGGGTTTGATTAAGAGACTTCAGGTAGGGAGACATGCATCACCCCATTGGGGCACGTTTTTAGTCCAGTGACCTGCTGGTTCTGCAAGGCATGTCCACAAGCACGGCCCCCGACGCCCCCCACCCAGGTGGGTCTCCTGTTTCTTTCCTGTGGGCACACTGGAGGGGCGGTTCTGCACTTTGTTATGTGCATGCACTTGAACTCCCTGTGTCCTCACGTATGTTTGTTAATTGTTCATGAACCTGCCCCCATGCTGACCATGCTAACGGCCCTGGAATCCGGGCCCTGCTCTTTGGGTCTATCCCCTGGGGGCCGCAGGGCGCACAGGGAATTCCCAGAGGTGCCGGGGCCAAACCTGCCCAACCTTCCCCCGAGCAGCTGTCTGTGCCCTCTCCTCCTGCATCTGCCCCGAGTGGCTCCTGGCCCACGTGCCTCCTGCCCGGGGGCCGGGGGGGGGCATTCAGTCTCAGGGTAGCCGTGCTGTGGCTGAGCGTCGCACACCCAGCCTGAAAAACGAGTCCCCTTTCCTCTGGGACTTCTATGAAGTGTCACTCACCGTGCTGGTCTTGTTCTTTAATTAACAATCTCTCCTTTTGCTCCACACCCCTTCAGATGGAATTGTTGGAATTTTGAATGCCATCAACAATGTTGTCTTCTGAGAATTTTCCCAATTCTATGTGTTGACTCCCACTTATATCATGTCACTTATTTCAATCTGGGGTGTTTTACAGGATTTTCCCAGAACACTCTAGCAGGCATTTCTAATTGAACCTTTCTTTTGTCTGTGTTGTGTGCTGTCTGTCTTCATCTCCTGGTTTATAGTATGTACTGATGAAGTGTGCGGGTGTATGACTATATATTAGATGTATTAGTTTCATACTCTGCAGTGAAGGACATCTCTATCACTTACAGTGTGATCACACCACTACTTGTAGAGTGTTTCCTTTGGGGGTTTAGGTTCAATATGGGTGTTTGTTGAAGGGTAGCATTTGCATCTCTGAGGCCACAATGGAAAAATCCCCCCATTGAAATCCTTCATTTTGCTTGACATAGCAAACACAATGAATTATTTAAAAACAAAACAAAACCACACAGACACATTAAATAGCTTAAGAGGTGGCTGATGGGATTAGGGATTTATCCTTATTTTCCCAGCAGCCCCTGGGGAGGGGTGGGAGAGGGGAGCTATGCTCGCACCTGGGGAGACTGGAGGCTGGAACCTCAGGAATTAGCTAACACAGAACAGGGCCTGGAATTCACTGCTTTTCCCCACAGCTCAATTTATAGATGTTGAAAGAAAATTCAAGAAGTATTCTGTGGCCCAGGTGGGCAGAGCTGCCTGTCTCCTGTCCAGGGTGGCTGCTAGCGGCAGAGACATGGGCTGGAGGTCACTGATCCTGCCCCATGACCTTGCAGAAGCAGGGACACGCACTCTGAGACAGCCAGCTCCTAAGGATGAAGGTCACAGCTGGGTCCCCACCAGGGCTGACAGGGAGACAGGGGGTGCTGGAGGGAAATGGATGAGGGAGGGGGGCTCTGTAAGAAGAGCTGGTGGGGGAAGGGCTGTGAGACCCTGGGGTCTGGGTCTCTGCCCATGTGCCCCGGGCACAGGCCTGAATGTGTGCTCAGAACCACGCAGGGACACCGGAGCATCACACTCAGCTTTAGCATGGATTTTATTGTTCAAATAGCTGCAAGTATTGTTATATTTATAAGTCTTACTTTCTTGCAAAATTCTTCTTTAATATGGCATGGTCACTCTACTTTCCTACAATTATGCCAAAAAATTATAATTGGGTAACTTCTAAAAGTCTCCATTATTTCCAGAGTTGGATGTTAAAGTATTCATTTACTAATTGTCACACACACACTCATATTTTCTGATAGAAACTGAAAGTGAAATTTTCTCTGCTTTCATTCTAAAATGGCTGTCTCCTCAGGGTGGGACTCTTAAGGCTGACTTAGCAGTGGGATCCCTGAAGGACATGGTTTCCTGATGCTGAGCGTGTTTGTACAGTAGACTCCTCACCGAGAGTACAGCCCTGTTTAGGAGCAAAGCGTTTCTGCTGATTTTACACTGAATGACCCACCGGGGGCGGGGGGGTTGTAAGAACAAGTCCTTTGTTTCCTCCAGCCATGTCTCCTTCTGATCCTTGTGTTAGTGTTAGTTCTCTGACTTTTTGGTGGATATGAAGCCTGGTACTGGGCTGAATGTTTTTTTAAGGGTGATCACAGACTTAGCATTTCCCATATATGAAATTTGTTCATATTACAAATAAATGATAAATGTAGCATTATGGGTTATTCTCCCTGCAACTATTTTTCAACTTTTTTGTTGTTGTCATCATCTATTTTAGTACATTTACAGCGAGTTCTGTCGGAGAGCAGAACATGAGTGAAGGATTAACATGTATGTACCATTCCTACGGCTGCACTCATATATTAAATGCTTCTCTGGACTGCGGAGCATGACGACAAACAGATCTTTCACACTGCTTACAGAGTGTTTCATCAGTGTGTGTGTCTGCTGGTGTTTTGAAAAGCTAAAGCTATGATTGATGTTTCTTCCACAGTCTTGTCCTCTGTAAACACCATGTCCTTCCAGGTCACAATGTCTCTGAAGGCTTTATTGATTTCTTCTCTAGTGTTGCGTTCCCTCATGCTGTCTAAGAGAAGAACGATGTGTGAAGTCGCGCCCACACAGCCGGCAGGTATACGGCCGCTCTCCCGTGTGGATCCTTTCGTGCTGTCTAAGGTTACACTGTAGAGTGAAGGTGTTCCCACACTGCTGACACACGTATGGTTTCTCTCTTGTGTGTGTTCTGTTATGCCGCCTAAGAACACTACCTTGATTGAAAGCCTTCCCACACACGAGACATACATGGGGTTTCACTTCTAAGTGGATTCTCTTGTGCTGGGTAAGGCCACAGCTCTGACTGAAGGCTTTCCCACACTGGTGGCATTCAAAATGCTTCTCCCCAGGGTGGATCATCTGGTGCTTCTTAAGGTATGATCTTTGATTGAAAGCTTTCTTACATATGTGACATTCATATGGCTTCTCTCCCGTGTGAGTTCTCTCATGTCGTCTAAGGTAAGAACATTGACTGAAGGCTTTGCCACACTGCTGGCATTTATAAGGTTTCTCTTTGGTGTGCATTCGATTGTGGTTTCTAAGGTCGCACCTTTGCACGAAGGCGCTCCCACAAAGGTGGCATTTAAATGGCTTCTCTCCAGTGTGAATCATCTGGTGTCGCTGAAGTTTAAAGAAGTTGCTAAAGGCTTTCCCACACACGTGACATGCATTTGCTTTATCTCTGGTGTGAATCTGATTGTGTCTACTCTGGCATGACTCTTCACTAGGTGACCTTCTGCTCTGCTGGTTGACCTCAGGTTTCTTTCCCACGTGAGTTAAGGAACATTGTGTCAAGGCACATTGATGAGTAGACTCAGCACTCAGTTCAGTGCGTTCCATAGGACCCTCTGGAGGGTGAGATCTCTGCTTTGTGGGAGGAGATGAAAAGGTGTTAATTGTTTGCCTATAAACATCCACACATTCGTTTCTTTACCTAGAATTCCAAGATTACCAGACACTCAGTCTCTGCTGACAATATTTGTAATATTATTGTACACACATTTGCCTCTCCCCTGCGGGCACAAACATTGTCTCTTCTGTAGCAAGCCACCCACAGAGAAGGAGATACATTTGGAAGACTTTAGTTTGTTTCACTGACTAGTAATGAGACAATTTTATGACATAGTCTTTTTTTATATCTGAGGATACTGTTTTGGCTCATGTTAATTTCTTCACTGATTTCAAGCAATCCAAAATGTTTCCTTGAAAAGAGCTAAATTCAAATATTATTATATTGTTACATTCAGGTGTTTTGCTCATGGCAAACTTACCTCATTGCCACATAATATAACTGCACATGGTTAAGTGTTACACATGTGAAACTCACCATTGGCATCATGGGATATATTCCCTGCTTGCATATTTGTTGTGGTAGTATCATCTCTAGTTTCCTAAGGGCATTTCTTGTGCCTGAAATGATAAAAAAAAAAATTGTCAGAACGACATTAGGGAAATGGAAATATAGAAATGCACCATGATCAATATGAATGTTTCTGAACCTGGCTTTTTTTTTTTTTTTTTTTTGAAAACAGATCAAATGAAGTATTTTAGGTTGCAGAAACTGTTTAAAAGTCACTGTCAGTTCAAAAGGAATCAGGATTGAACTATGGGAACTGGAGATTGGTAAGGAGATGTTGGGTCACCATATGGCAGTAAAACCTTGAAAACGGTGAATTTTGAGATCCATGCTCATAAAATTGCACTATCAAGTCCTGCACAGGCTCCTGAGGAAGAAAACAAGAACACTGGAGCCCCCCCACCCAGGCCAGAACCCCCAGGCCACACCTGGAACAGAGAAAACATTGAAGGTCCTTCACCAAACAACATAAGTATATTTAAAATGTTCAGTAAGTTATTTGAGGATTAATAAGATTCATTGGTTCCCCCATTCTGATCTGAGTGCTGGAGTCAGAGCAGCAAAATGGAATGCAGTTGTGTCAGGATGACATTCTAGTGTGGTGAGGAGAACAGAATGTAAAGAAACATCTTCCTTCACGGCAGTTCTGAGGGTCGTGAGGGAATCAGGGCAGGGAGCAGAGCGGGAGAGTGGCGGCTGTTCTGTGTGCCTGCTCACCCTGTGTCCATCATGCACGTGTCCACGCATACACACAGACACACATGTGCCCAGACTCACCCACAGAGAGCAGGTGACTGACACTCTCCAGCATCACATCTGTGTATAGCTTCCTCTGGGATGTGTCCAGCAGGGCCCACTCTTCCTGTGTGAAGTCTACAGCTATATCCTTGAAGGTCACTGACTCCTAAAACATCATGGACATTCCAGGTTAATCAGAGCAGGTCCCGCCCGTGTGCAAGAGCAGGGGGAGGTGACAGCCCTGAGGAGATAAGGGAGGGATGGGCGCATGGCAGGATCAATCTGTGCTCGGGGTTCTGATGAGAACTGGTTTAATGTTAAGGCGATTTGTTATTGGTGAACTCCCGATTGATGATAAATATCTCAGAGTTTTGGGGCAAACTTAATTGGATCTCAGGTGCCTGAAAACTACCTGGTTGCACTTAGGATATCCAAGCTAATAGGAAAAACTGGCCAATTTAATGTCCCTAACAGTGCCATTCCAATAGAAAGAGGCATTTCCTACTCACCAGTGACTCCATGCTCGATAACTCAGTTACTAGGTGTGTTTCTCTTGGTTTTCACTTACAGATGGTCCAAGCACAGAGAAGGCAAATCTGAGGACAGAAAAGGAAGTCATGAGACTCCATTCTGGTGCACAGTGTCCTGTCTCACCAGTCATGAAGCACCAGTGTTTACCTGGGAGAGTTCCCCTCTCCCAGCTTAACAAAGGAAAACCAGTGTTGCACTCTAAGAATACCATGCAGAGGTCTCTGACCTTTAAGGTCAGTTGTTATAGGGCTGTAGCTGCGGTTGCTATAAAAATGTCAAAATACAGATATGTTAAAAATAACAACATGGTCAATATTAAGTTTTCTGTGTTAATGAGCCTATGGAATCTGTAATTATTCAATTTTCTTCCTGATTTAAAGCATAGAGATGCCTGGCTCACATGTAGTCTTTGGTTTCCACCGTCAGGTAAACACTGTGGGACTTCTCAGGTGTCATTACCTCGCCTTCTCCACCCTCCATGGAGCCCTCTGGACCCTCACTCCCTTCCTGCCCAAGCCCCTGACACACCTGGATACCAAGCAACTAAGAACTGATTTATGATAAAGTCCATCAACTCAACAACCTACTCCGTTTGGAGGGGTCAATGCACCCATCCTGCCAGTGAAGACCCTAAACTCTCCGGCATCAGAAGGTAGCAGGAGAATGTATGAGAGTCTCTGAGGTACGTCATGAACTGCCTCAGTTCTCTAGGTCACCAGCACCCAGAGAATGCAGAGTAGCTGAGCTTTGTGAGGAATCCAGTTGGCTCATCTGGTAATTTGTCAGGTGGGAGCTAACAAATTACCTTCCAATCCAGTCTATATTTAACTTCCTTAGCTGCAACAACCATTTTTTAGTATATATACACACATGTATGTGTATATGTACATGCAGGTATATGTATACACACTTCTGAGTGAAAACATTTATAAACTATGATTTGTCCCCTAACATGCCAATAATAAAGTATATTTTGTGAAGGAATAATAAACATGCATCATGAATAAAGAATAACACTGGGAAACAATTTTTTTCCTTTTATGTTGCATGAGGTTTTAGAACTGTTTCTATATATTTCTGCATCGCTGATTCCAAATCTGAAATGTTTTTTGGTGCATGTTCTAGTTTTTATGCAATTTAATATTTTTTGTTACAGCTAATGTCATGCATTGGTTTTTAAATTGAAGTTAAATGGCAATGACACTTGGATTGAACATAAACACAAGGTCACTAATGTTTTACAAACATCACTTTTACATAATTGTAGTTATTTTTCAATGTAAAAAATTATTATCTGATAAAAGTACCCTCTTATTTTGTTTTAAGATTGAATCATGGCTTCTTTGAGTAGGCATAAATGTAAGAATAGTCCTGACACCTTCTGTTATATATGTGGCTGTTACACACTTCAACGTCAAAGGCACAATATTTCATCATTTGTGACATGCGCATATATTGCCGATTTTCGAGTTCTTCTTGGCGATCAAGACAAGAATTGGGCTCCTCATATTGTGTGTCATAATTGTGAGGAAATGCTTCGTGACTGGACAAACGGAAAATGAAAAGAAATGCCTTTTGGTATTCCCATGGTTTGGTGTGAACCTAAGGACCACAGCAGTGACTGTTATTTCTGTCTGATCCATACAAAGGGCACCGGCAAGAAAAAATGGCACATGATCGCATATCCTAATATTCCTTCAGCAATACGGCCTATCCCACACTTTGAGACACTCCTGGTTCCTGTTTTCAATGGTTTTATTTCTTCTAAGGATGAAGAAAGTGAACATGGTGATCAAGTGTATTTTGATAAGATGCATGAGGAAATGGTTGTAGAATCTGAAGGGTCTTCTTCTGATGCCAAGCGGTCATTAACCCCTCAGCAGTTTAGCCAACCTGAATTGAATGACTTAGGAAGATAATTGGGCTTATCAAAGAAAGCAGCTGAATTCTTAGCCTCCAGGCTTCAAGAAAAGAATGTACTTCACTGGTCAGCTAAAGTATCCCATTTCAGGAAGCATGAACAAATTGTTGTGGACTTTCTTTCCAAAGACAATTTGTTTACTGTCATGATACCAGTAGTCTTCTCAGCCAGCTAGGTGTTACCACTTACAGTCCAACAGAATGGTGGCTATTTCTTGACAGCTCTAAACAGAGTCTGAAATGTGTTCTCCTACACAACAGTAATGTTTATGCAGCAGTTACAATTGGTTATTCAACTCATCTGCAAGAAGATTATAATGACATAAAAATTGTCCTCGATTTTCTGAAGTATGAGGAGCATAACTGGATCATTTGTGTGGATTGTAAAATGGTAAATTTCCTGCTAGGACAACAGAGAGGTTTCAGGAAGTATTCTTTCTTTCTTTGTTTGTGGGACAGCCGAGCTCGGGAGAAATACTGGACACAGAAGGAGTGGCTGAAATGTGAAGCTCTGGAAGTAGGGATGCAAAATATTGTGAATGAACCTGTAGTTAATTGAGACAGGATCATTTTTCCCCCACTTCACATCAAACTTGGCTTAATGAAGCAGTTTGTTCAGGCTTTGAATAGAGAAAGTGAATGCTTTCAACATATTATTTCTGCTCTTCCTGCCTTGTCTTTTAAGAAGATAAAAGCAGGTGTATTCGATGGACCTCAAATTCGAACTCTCATACGTGACAAAGAATTTGCCAGGAAGATGAATAATGAGGAGAAAGCAGCACGGCAGTCTTTTGTGGCAGCTACAAAGAACTTCCTTGGCAACAAAAAAGCAGAAAACTATGGACTTCTAGTTCAAAGGATGCTGTTGGCTTTCTGCAACATTGGAAGTAACATAAGCGTTAAGATTCACTTCCTAAACAGTCACCTTGATAAGTTTCCCGAAAATCTTGGAGCTCTTAGTGATGAGCAGACTACTGTTGGAGCATCAAACGACATTGTTCTCAACAAGTACACAAACACAAGAGCTACAAATACAAATTTTTTCCTGAATAGATTTAAAAAGTTTTACACAAATTTTATGATCAAAATAAGTGTTTTAATATGTTCTATTCTGAAATTGTAGACAAATTCTGATGCAATCATATCTTTTAGTGTACTAGTGTATTACTGCATTATATAAATTATTATATTTTTATAAATATGATGCCAAGGAAGACATTTTACTTCATTATGTTAAACTAAATGTAAAAAAATTACAATAAGATGAAAACCTAAAATCTCAAATTGCAATAAACCTGTAGCCTACAGAGAAAAACCAATGTCAGATTTGAGATCAGCACATTCAAATTAGGTAGAACAAGTGTTTTTGTGGATCCATCAAAAATTTTGATTCCCAGTGTAATTAATTCACTCATTTGTACCCGAGACCCAGAAAATAATTTAAATTTCTATTAAGTGTGACTGTGTACTTACAAATTTACATATTCAGTGGTGCCTTGAGATAGGAACAGACCAACATACAATTTTTTTAAGATATGAGCTGCGACTCAGTCCGTATTTTTGTTCCAGATCCGAGCCAAATACCGAGATATGAGTCGTGATTCAGGAAGCTGCCTCCAGTTGGCGCACGAGTCCAGTATGGTCAGTTTGATATGATTTGACTGACTTACGAGCTTGGTTACAGAACAAATTACATTCGTATCTCAAGGTACCATTGTATTTGTCTATTATTTAATTTTCACAACAGCTATGTTAATTATAATTTATTTACCAGTTTATAAATGGCATAAACAAAGGTTCCATAGACTTTAGTAATGTGACAAATGTATACAATTAGAAAAAGGGACAGCTGCCATTTAGTTTTTCTCCCTTGTGTCCTGTCCTGATTTTTTAGGAATTTCTAGAAAAACACAGAACAGCTAAGTTTTACCTGGAATAGCACCTCTAACATAAATATTCAGAAGAAACACCCTGCTATTACAATGTCTTTTTTTCCCCTTGCGTTTTCACAAAATTACTCCTTAGATCTACATTCTATTTCACATGGGACCCGCCAGTGTAGGGACTCCACTTTTCAAGCATCACAGTCCTTCTTCATTTCACTGTCCTGTGTAAGACACACTTCCTCCCTTCTACACACGGGTACTAAGCCCACGACTGAGATATTCACCCCAGTCCTAAAACACAGTCCCTGCTCACGGGGCTTTCAGGCATGGCTGAGATCAAGGTACAGGCAGGGTGACATTCTTCTGAGACTTCCCTTAGCATGTAGATGGTCATCTTACCTCTGTTTCTTCACATGACTTTCTTCCTATATGACTTCCCTCTGATCTCCTCTTGTTAGATATGCAAAGATCAAATTGAATTAGGGCCCTCCTTAAATAATGTTATTGACGTTATTGACTCTTTTATTGACCTTATCTCTAGATAAAGCTACATGACAGGCTACTGAAGGTAAGGACTACTGCAAATGAATTCAGAGGGCACACGATTCAGCCTGTAACGCAGATGCCTCTTACAACTGAGTAATTCTCAGACAGGAAGGCAAGAACATATCACAGAGTGCAAGGAAACCAAACCAATGTACCTCACATTAATACTGCAAAGAAAAATATATATCACCTCAGCCTGGAGTACACACCACAGCTGAGCCTTTCATGATTAACAAGTCCGTGTAACTGAAGGAATTCCAGAATGTGTAAATAAAACTAGGTTCACCAGTGTTCTAGAACTTTCCATGGAAAGTACCATGACCTGAAATAGGAACCCACTTTTAAAGTGTGCCGTGAACGCTTCATACAAGTGATTTGTGCTTGACAACAGAGGAAAACATTACTGTTAAAGAAACAATTGATACACACCACTCATGGAAAAGCAGACTAAGACCAGGAAGTAGTGACAGCCATAGAAGACATAATCAGTCAGCTGCATAGAACGGGTAAAATGTCTTTTAAATAATGTTGCCACAAATTTTTAAGATCATTATTAAAGCTTAGCATTTAAATGCAGTTATCTTATGCAAGAGTACAAATGGGACAAAGCTGAAGCCATAACCAAGGAAATTATGTGCCTTAAATGTGTGCTCATTTTTCAGTGATTTAAATAAATATAAGCACCTAGATCAAGACACTTGAGACATACATGAAGAATATCACTTGGTGAAACATATAAAAGGAAATTAATTCAGAGAAGTTGATAGATGAACCATTTAAAATCATAAAATAATCAAAACATTGGATGCAGATTAAGGAGCCTTTCCAGGAAGAAGAAAATGCTTTCTGTCTGCATTGAGAAATCTGGTAACTGCCCAACTCACGTGATCACAGAGCAAGGGAGATCTCGAGTACAGCTATTTTATTTCATAAATTTAAATTTGATAATCCCATGTAACTGGAATTATGGTGTTGGAAAGCACAGACCTAGCATCTTAAAGCAAGCAGTTAAAATTGCTAATAGATTCAAGATGAAAATAAAAATGAACTGCAATACTCAAACATCAGAAATGAGAGGGTGAAATAAACACTGACACAATAAAATTTACAGATCATGAGAAGCTTTGATGTGACTTCATTAATTTAAAAGGAACGAGGCCAGCTCACATGTCAGTGTCTGGAAAGCTCACCAGAGCCCAACCCTGCAGGAGACGGGGAAGGCAGATGGACGCTGTGGTCAGTTCCACAGAGCAGGCAGTTCCTCTCTCTCCAGTGTCCCCGACCCTTTCGTTTCTTCTCCTAGGAGCAAATGCCCAGGTTCCCAGTCTGACTCCCTTTTAACCTGGAGACAGTTAGTAAATCTACTCAGGCTTAAGCTCTACATCAGTGGTTCTTAACCTGGGTTCTATCGAACCCTAGGGGTTCGATGAGTCAGTCTCAGGGGTTCGGAGAAGCCTCTGCCGCGGAGGCCAGAATAAATTAATACCGTCATTTATTGTGAGTTCATGCACTTTGTTGGTTTTGTTCTTTGAGCAAGGTGATGTTCATGCACGGCTCATTTTGTGCACCAGTAAAAAAACATATACCTATGTCTTGAATTTGGGAAAAAAATCATATTTTATTTATCATTAAAGAAGGGTTCGGTGAATGCGCGTATAAAACTGGTGGGTTCGGTACCTCAGAAAAGGTTAAGCACTACTGCTCTAAGGACACACCCTGCTGCACAGACACTCATTAACCTAAGGAGGGCTTCAGTCTGTGGGTCACACCCTGTTCCATTTGATTGGATTTTCCAGACTAACCTCGGGCATAGCTGGGGGTCGGAGTGCAAAGATGCAAGGAGGGTGGAGGGATGCTAGAAGAGCCATCCATTCCTGTATTCACACCCAGGTCTTTCTCAGTGTGCTCTGTGTGCTCACATCTTGCAAATGGAGCCAGGCATCAGATGCGATGGGATTCTGTGGACATAGTGCTGGAATTTTCTACAGTAAGCTCAGACTTCAAGCTAAAATGAAAGATGAAGAAATCTGAAACAATGACACATGTCAATAATGATGGGACACATAAAATCTATTACTGTAATGGAGAATTTGAGTGTTAGGGCACCGGTCACATAGTATTTTAAAATGCATGTTAAAACTTTATTTATTAACTACCTAAAAAATGAGAAGATGGTTTACACTTTATTTTTTGATTTATGCGCAAATAAAAATGTTACTGCATAGTACCACACAGCCAATAATTTTACTTCTATGTCTTTCACAGTTAATTTTTACATTTGAAAAACCTTCTATGGTTGTGAAGGTGGGCTCTTCCTGGCTTACAGTTCCTGCTTCTCAAGAGGAAGTGAACCCGGGGACATAGTAGGTATTCCATTGTATCTGAGGACACACCTTACAAACTCCCTGGCAACCCTTCTAGGTCAGACAGGGCAGGGTCAACCCCTCTCCCATGCTCATTTGAGAGCACTTCAGACCTTGGCTATTAGCAGTTGTTCTAAAGACTCATCTCCCTTTCACATTCACCAGCTGGATTACAGAAATAGGTTGCTTTATATTAAATGACTCCCTCTCAATCCGGTTCATGTCCTTAGCATTTAACATGGGAATGATAGCACCCGATCTGAAATCTGAATGAAAATTAAATCACTCACAACCTCCCCTATTTCTAGTTGCTGCTCTCTTCCTCACTTAGTCCATGTGGAAGGGGCAGTGTTCATCGGCACGTCTCCTCAGCACACACATCCACCTGATTTCTGTGCCCGTGCATTCATGACACCGTTCCTGAGGAAGATGCTAATGTTCTTATCAACAAGAACGTCTCATGAGATGTCATCGGTCGTTATGTCCCCTACATCCTCAGCAAACTTGAGTCGTTGTGCTTATGAGCCCTATATTCCCTGGAACCTATTAACTGCTGTCACATTCTAGGTTCCAGCCCACATGGGGTTGAGTGCTCTGAGCTTGCTTTAGGCATGTTGTGTAATCGTGAATGCCAAGTCTTCCAGAACTCCAGGAATTGTTCTAAAGTCTGTGTTCTATCTGGTGTGGGAGCACCAAAGGTGACAACTCTTACTGCGAAGGCCCATGTGACCCTCTGTAAATATCTGAAGGGACGATGTGAACTTCAAAGCCAGGCGATCCAGAAGCTTAAAGGAAAAGATGCAGAATGGAGATGGGAAGCAGGGGCTGAGTGAGTGATGGAGTTCGGTTGTCCTTCCTCGTCTGGGTGGATCCACACCAGGTGTAGACAGACTCCTGCCTCGCATCACGGGGCCAAAGTCCTGGAATGTGGTGGGAGTCTCTGCTGCAGGTAGGTTCCCACTTTTCTGGCCTTGAGCCTGACCTCATGGGGTTTGCACGGAACTTCCAGAGTGCCCTGGATCCTTCTCCAGGCTTTCTTTTTTTTTCTCCAGTTCATTTCTTACTTTTGTAACATATTTCATGTGTAAACATAGCACTCTATCCCCTTAGCCCCATAAAGCCCATTCGCGTGATGTAATCAAGCACACAGGGTATTCTCTACCCTAACCTTATTATTTTTAATATTAATATTAGTAGAACTGATATCATTAGTATTAGGATCACAATTGTAATTCATGATTTTACTAAGCCATTTTTTTCAATCAGGAGTTAATTTTTGTTAATGCCATATAGCAGAGATTTTTAAATGATGTGATGCACGAATATCAAAATATGCAATACTTGACCACTTTTCCCTTAGCTCGTCAAATATAAAAACAACAGCCAACACAATCTATCTTGAACCATAAATATATCAGTCATATAATAGAGTTGCATCTTATTGGTCATGTTGCATAAAAAGTTTGTGTCACAATAAATTTTCGTAACAGAAATCTTTATATACAATTATAGGCCTTGGTTTTTTAGAAAAGTCACTTTGGAGCAAAAAGGGCAGGTAATTACTATTGTTCTTATTTTTGTAAATGAATCAAAATTATGCCTGTATTTTTTGTCACATCAGCAAACATGTAATATAGCTTCTGGTGTGCCACAGAATTTTAGGAATTAATTCTTTGGGCCATGAGGTGAAAGAGGTTGAAACCTGCAGCCATATGGCAATAAATAACCTTTTGTGAAGTGGGTTTGACTTCCTGGAGGTGTTTATGGAGGGTCCCCTAACAGACATATAGTCACACATACATACCTCTGTTCCCAGGACACCCGTCAGGGTCTATGTGACAGGGGAGCCTTGAAGAGGACTTCCTTTAGCAATCTGACCTCTGGAACAATGTCCGTGTGTCAGGATGATGTCTTGGCCAATGTGGTGCCATTCGAGAGAGGTGGTGGACTTCCTCATCTCCTTTTCTCTTCTCCCTGCTCTGTCTCATCCAGGCTTACAGTGTGTTGTCCGTACACGTTAGAGATCCAGTCAGCACTAATTTCCCAATCCTCCACACCTGTTAGGAGCTTTCGTGCCTATTGTGTTTCTCAGTGAAAACCAAACGCCAGAGATAAAGTGAGAGCAAAATGTGGTGTAAATACAGTGAACTATATATAATTCAGGTTAAAAAGGAAGGGCATTTTGCCATATGCTGCAGCATGGATGATTCTGGAGGACGTTATATACTGACTGTAATAAGCCAGTCACAAAAACACAAGTACTGTGTGATTCCACGTACATGAGGTATCAGGTGTAGTCACGTTCACCTGGACAGAAAGTACCGGTGGTTTCTGGGGGCAGAGTGAGAGCATAGGGGAAGTGGAGTGAGGAATTGCTGTTTAATGAATAGAATTTCAGTTGAACAAGATAACGAGTCCTAGAGATGGATAGCGAAGACGGTTGCAAACAATAAGAGTAAACATAATACCACATAAAATGGTGCATTGAAGAGTTTCATGATACATGTATCTTATGACAAAAAATAATGAAAACACCATATACTGGATGCTGAGTTTCTTGCTTAAATTATAATTCAGTTCCTAAATGTATCTCTTTATTCTTTGTAAAAGCAAAACCTCAAATCATTTCACATTTGCTTAGTGAGTGATTAATATCTTTGCATTTTTTATTTTCTTCTTGCAATGGTTGTTTACATGAATGTCTTTGCTCAGGATCCTAAGTGAATATAAACTTCAAAGTAGAAGGAAACTCTTAGAACAGTGGTTCTTAACCTGGGTTCTATGGAACCCTAGGTGTTCGATGAGTCTGTCTCAGGGGTTCGTAGAAGCCTCTGCCGCGGAGGCCAGAATAAAGTAATACCGTCATTTGTTGTGAGTTCATGCACTTTGTGGGTTTTGTTCTTTGAGCAAGGTGATGTTCATGCATGGCTCATTTTGTGCACCAGTAAAAAAACATATACCTATGTCTTGAATTTGGAAAATAAAATCATTTTATTTATCACTAAAGAAGGGTTCGGTGAATGCGCATATGAAACTGGTGAGTTCGGTACCTCAAAAAAGGTTAAGAACCACTGTCTTAGAAGGTGCATTGCTGGTTGTTGGCTTAATTGTTTTTTCAGGGTGAATAGGTTTCATCTGGCTGCTGAACCAAAATAGAGTACACGTGATATTTCTGACTGCCTTAGGATGGACTTTTCTTTTCCTCATTCTACTCATTAGGATTTTCACCTCTGGTTAATGATTCCAGTCTGCAGACAAAGATACATGTTTACATTGTTGCATCATTTAAAGGCTTTGTTTTACTGGGCCACGTCAACATTCGCATTTTCTTACATCCTGGTGGTTCATACTCTATTCTTCCATCTCCTTGGGTTTCTTATTATAATTGCACTCATCATAAAGACTATTTTCATCATTGTTGCTAAACACCAGGATTTTAATTATTAGAGCAATTGTGATTTGTTATTGTTGATGCTCTTGTTGGAAAACACTGAATCGATTTGTTCTAGTCATGAAGCCTGTTTGGCTTACTGAAAAGGATAACATAAGGATCCACAAAATGACACATATGGACAGTTGGTACCAGGTAATTCACAATGGTCTTCCCAAGAATGAGTGTCCACAAATTTCCAAGTTTCCCCAGGAAGCCCAGACAAGCTACACTGCTCACAAAAATTAGGGGATCAGGGAACGTGTAGAAACTCCAGTACTTTCAGTCTTTTGTATAGTGCTTTTTCACCAATGAAATAAAAGTTGGTTTTGCATCTCATTTCATAATTGAACAACTTTCTTTGACTTGGCATTTGCTTTTCTGATGGTAATAATAAAAAAAAATCAAATGTCTTTTTTATCGCTTAATAATCATTTTGAAATATCCCCTAATATTTGTGAGCAGTATATTTTTATCAGGGCAGACTGGACACTGAAAAACTCGCCTTTTTGAGCCTCTGGAAAATATTGTTTGTCTCCCAGGACACCAGCAATCTCACGTTTCTGCAAACCAGACCCGAGGAGGACATCTCAGCCCTCTAGCTCTAGAAAAACTTTCTAGGTCCCTTGGAAGCCAGGAATAGATGGGACCATTGTGGAAGGCTCGAGAGCAGGTTCACGATATAAGGAGGCTTTGCAGTTTCCCACTGTGCCCCAGAACCAGGGAACCACTGCTCCTGCATTCCTGTGTAGCCCTGGTGAACGGGAAGTGCGGCGCTGGGGAACAGGGACTGGGATCTTGCCTGCCAGGATCCCCAGGCTCAGAAGCAGTCTCCTAAGTCCTGACCTTAAAATGGAAGGCAAGAACAGGGAAAAGAAGGGCAGTAATGCAGCAGTGCTGAGAAAGGGATGTAGCCTTGATGCTGAACACAGGGGGATTCAGGGATGGGAACCAGGTGACATCCTGTGTGCTTTTATTTCAATGAGACCCCTGACCTTGCACCCCTACTACAGGCACGCGCATGCACGCACACGCACACGCGCGCACACACGCACACACACACGTGTATGAACTAATATTAAGAGTTTCCCTAAATGACATGTGGGTTTCAAGTACTTTCAAGTCCTACCACTTTTTCCTCATTAGAATCTCAGTAATGTGGAATGATACATATTAATAGAAATGTATTTATTTTCAAAATAAGAAAAGATACTTGATACTTTCTATAACTGTTGATTATTAAGGAAGTCAAAATGACCACCTATTCTAGGACACAGATGTCCCTGAAAATGGATGTAGGGTCTCAGGAAAGGGTCGGGATATTGGGAGACCCTGTGCTGCCAACAAGGGGCAAGGAGGGTCTGGTCTACCTACCCAAGAAAGATTCATCCAGGTGCGGTGTGTAGAGAGGAGACCCCATGGAACGACCAAGGGTGCAAACCTGTGGCCCAGGCCGCGGACGATGGAGTGTAAGCCAACTACAAGGGAGATACAGAATCCCCGGTGGAACTAGCGCCCTGCAGGGAGTTGCAGCAACACAGCACTCTGCGCAGGGAGCTGTGTGGGCGGAGATTGCTTCTCCCGCCTTACACTTCACCGCTACCCACTCCGGAAGTGGAGGACCTGGTAACAGGGGCCTGAGGTATCAGCCGGAAAGGAAGACTCCACACCCTGGAGGATGATCTCGGACTCCGGAAATCTGTTTCTAGGTCTTCCGGGAGCCGAGCTAAGGGAAGGGAAACCCGGACGTCCCCGCTGCGTGCGGGGATCCCCGGAGGAGGAGCTCGTGCTGGGCGGGGCCTCGCTCCCTCAGCCCCGCCTCCAGGCGTTTCCGGGACTGCACTTCCGCCCACGGAACTGAGCTTCCTGTTTCCTCCCATGGAGTGCTGTGGGTGTCGGGGAGGCTGCTCCTAGCCCGCCTCGAGTTCAGGGATTTGCAGACTTTAAGGTATAAAGCGAGGTGTGGCGCCAGGCACACCGACTGCGGAGGTGTTTTCCTTGTGAACAGTGTTTGTGAGCACGTCCTGCGAGTGCGCAGGCGCGGCCTGAGGCGTGGCCCAGGGACCCGGGGCAGGGCCACGTGGGCGGTGCTTGGCTCTGAGCACCCGCCCTCCTCCCTTACAGAAGGTTATGGGCAACAACAACCGGAACCGGAACCACCCAACTTTGGGTTGGTCTGGAGTTTCGCAGGAGTTTCTTGCTTTTAGATTTCTAGCTCTGCGTGAACCTTTTATGGGACCACAAGAAAGCTTTTAACTTTGTTACTATTGAATAATGGGGAACTTTAAAATAAAATCATAAAGTGGATTGTTGTACTACAGATAACCTCATAATGAGGGATGAGCTTTCCATAGCACTGGCCTCCCTGTACCTTGAAAAGGATACCTGTTTACTGTCACAAAGGAAAGCGTTCACAGCTTACACTCAGCACGAAGTTATCTCAGTGGTCTAAACAATTCCTGAGAGCAAACTAGAACCAAGAATAGCAACTCGAATATGGAATTTAGAAGGAAAACAAGGCTGCGATGATTTCTTCAACTTTGCTAAGCATGTCTCTGATCACATTAGGTATCAGGCAAATGTTATTTACATCTTCACTGAAGACCTGGGCCCGTTAACTCAGAAGCCCACCACTGCGAAACCCAAAGCTTTACTCACTGAATTGTCTTAAACATAGCTCTGCCTAGCCTATTTTAACCATCAGAGCCTGTCTGCTGTGCACACTCTGAAAAGGCACCCACCCTCCGCCAGCCCTACACAAGATAAACCAGGGACTCCCTGAGTCTCTCAGCTTCTGCTGCCCTTTGTAGTTCTCTAACCCAGAAATCCTATGGCTGAGAAATTTCATCTCTGCAATGAAGCACTCTCTCCCCAAGGAGTTCCTACTCTATTAACCAAAAAGTTTCCTTCTCTGCACTGTTGCCTTTGGAAGAAATCAGGGAATTTATCAATGTGCCACCCAAATAAAGCTTGTTGTGATCCTGTCACCTTGCCGTCATATTGTCCTTTATCCACCCCGAGTCCCTTGATCTCTCTACAACGGCTCAACATACTTAGATGCATAGGTCACAGGAGATAAATTCTACCGGGACATGAGTTGCTCTGAGAAGAGAGTGTGGACATAAATTCTAGGAATCCCAGCATAAGCATCGCCTTCAGCAGGTGGCCGGACTGCTACTTCCCTCCTGGACTCACTGTGAAGACGGTGTGGTTCCTGGCTAGGCCACCAGATAGATCTCAAATTCAGTTCTTGCTCAGGATCACAACTGAAGTCAACTACAGCTTGTGGGTAAATGATATATGGTCTTAAACAAATTAGAAACGCAATAATACCAACTGATTTTATTCTAGAAAATGAATGTGAAATATCTCAATATAAAAATGAGATGAAGAATGGTGTACCCAGATCTCAATCTGTATATTTATAAAATTTTTATTTGCAACAGTGCCTACTACCTGTAATAACTTGGTGTATACGTGTCAACACATTGGTACCCAGAACTCTAAGATAAAGGCACTAAGCTACTTCCACCTTTGAATTGAGGAAACAGAGTCACACAAAGGTTCAGTAACAAGGTCTCAAGGGCTGTGACAGTGGAAATTAAACCCATGGGGTTGTCTCCATAGTCTGAGATCCTCACCACTAATCTGTTCTTTTTAACCCTTGTTCTTTCTCCCTTCCACGTTTCCCTGCCTAATCACAACCTGTCACTCCAGCCAGGGTGCCAAGGCATTGAATACTGGCTGCTTATCATTTTCCCTGTGACCCAGTGCCTCCGCCCTGGTCTCACAGCACAATCACTTGTAGAGATTTACACAATATCAGTGTACTAGTTCCATTCCTGCTCATGTCACCAGTGTCGGGCTGTGACTTTGGAAGTATGCCAGTCCGAAAAAAGCATAAATCATGCCAGTTATGTCTTTTGAGCATTTCCCCTTGAGGTTCAGGCCAAGTTTGGGGTTGGCTGAAGGGAGAGAGACTTCTAAACCCTGGGAGACCACCGTTATTGGAACTTGCATTTTGCTTGGGGAAGGGTACACTAACTTACTGATGAGAAAGCCTATCTGGTGTCTGACAGGTTAGGGGATTTTATTTTGCTGGAGATTTCACAGCTAAGGCCGGGAAGCATAGGTGTGGCTCAGTTTGGAGAATGAGCAAGTCGGTAACTCAGGACTCAGCTGAGGGCAGGATGGGGTTATGGTATGAACTCCTGCCCACTTAGTCCAAGTCAGACACATAATGGAAAAAACAAGCAAATTCTTGGCCTGGAAGGGCAGGGTACAGAGACAGGGCTAGGACCTATTCAGTGGTTTATATCAGGTGCTTATGACAAGGCCCTCATGGCCCTGCTGGGTGGGACAGGGTCATGGCACACACACAAACCTCTCCACTGGAGTGAAGGCCCCTGATGTCACCAGCAGGGCACAGATGGAGACAGGTGATGCTGGTGTGAAAGGAGCTGTTGGAGAAAAGGGACAACTGAGAGACAGGCTGTATGTGTAACCCGCGCCAAGGAGTGCAGACTCGTATTTCCACGTTTACAATTTTGGGAGGGAAACTGGAACTTCACCAGCACGGATTCTTATCGACAACACGGTTTATTGTTTAGTATTTACAAGGAATAGTCTATTGAAAAAAGGTTTAATTTATTATAAAATTCTGCACTTAATATTTCCAGATCTTCTATTTATATGCCATAAGTTCTCAATGATTCACTGGGGAACAATTGTTTTTTCATTTTCTGCTGCATGTGGTTTTAGAACTTTTTCTATATATGTCTGCATCGCTGATTCCAAATCTGAAATCCGCTTTTTGGTGCATGCTCTAGTTTATATGCAATTTTAATTTCTTTGTGTTACAGTTAATGGCATGCATTGGTTTTGAAATTGGGTAAAAGGGCAATGACTCTGGGATTGAACACAAGCACAAGGCAATTAATGTTTACAAACATCACTTTTACATAATGGTAGTTGTTTTTAAATGTAAAAAATTATTATCTTATATAAACACCCTCTTGTTTTTGTTTTTTGTTTTTTTCTTACAGGGACAGAGAGAAAGTCAGAGAGAGGAATAGATAGGGACAGACAGACAGGAACAGAGAGAGGTGAGAAGCATCAATCATCAGTTTTCGTTGCTGTTGCGACACCTTAGTTGTTCATTGATTGCTTTCTCACATGTGCCTTGACCGCGGGCCTTCAGCAGACCAAGCAACCCCTTGCTGGAGCCAGCGACCTTGGATCCAAGCTGATGAGCTTTAGCTCAAGCCAGATGGTTCTGCACTCAAGTTGGCAAGCTTGGGGTCTTGAACCTGGGTCTTCCGCATCCCAGTCCGATGCTCTATCCACTGCGCCACCGCCTGGTCAGGCTACCTCTTGTTTAAACATTGAATCATGGCTTCTTTCAGTAGGCGTAAATGTAACAATAGTCCTGACACCTTGTTATATATGTAGCTGTTACACACTTTAACATCCAAGGCACAATATTTCATCATTTGTGACACGTGCATATATTGCCTATTTTCAAGTTCCCCTTCGCAATTAACACAAGAATTTGGCTCCTCATATTGTGTGTCATAATTGGGAGGAAATGCTTCGTGACTGGAAAAAAGGAAAACGGAAAGGAATGCCTTTTGGTATTCTCATGTTTTGGTGTGAACCTAAGGACCACAGCAGTGACTGTTATTTCTGTCTGATCCACACAAAGGGCATCAGCAAGAGAAAATGGCATATGATCACATAGCCTAATATTCCTTCTGCAATACGACCTATCCCCACACTCTGAGACACTCCCGGTTCCAGTTTTCAATGGTTTTAATTCATCTAAGGATGAAGAAAGTGAACATGGTGAACAAGTGTATTTTGATAAGATGCATGAAGAAATGGTTGTAGAATCTGAAGGGTCTTCTTCTGATCCCAAGCAGTCATTAACCCCTCAGCAGTTTAGCCAACCCGAATTGAATGACTTAGTAAGAGATTTGGGCCTATCAAAGGAAGCAGCTGAGTTATTAGCCTCCAGGCTTCAAGAAAAGAATGTATTTCACAGGTCAGCTAAAGTATCCCATTTCAGGAAGCGTGAACAATTTTTGTGGACTTTTTTTCCGAACACAACACTTTGTTTACTGTCATGATATCAATAGTCTTCTCAGAAAGCTAGGTGTTACCACATACAGTCCAACAGAATGAGGGCTATTTCTTGATAGCTCTAAACCAGGGGTCCCCAAACTACAGCCCGCGGGCTGCATGCGGCCCCCCATTTATCTGGCCCCCACTGCACTTCCGGAAGGGGCACCTCTTTCATTGGTGGTCAATGAGAGGCGCACAGGATGCATCCGCACCCATAGTTCCCATTTAAATACTGGTCAGTTTGTTGATTTAAATTTACTTGTTCTTTATTTTAAATATTGTATTTGTTCCCATTTTGCTTTTTTACTTTGAAATAAGATATGTGCAGTGTGCACAGGGATTTGTTCATAGTTTTTTTATAGTCCAGCCCTCCAACAGTCTGAGGGACAGTGGACTGGCCCCCTGTGTAAAAAGTTTGCAGACCCCTGCTGTAAACGATAGCAGACTACTGCTAGAGCAACAGATGAGATTGTCCTGAACAAGTACACAACCACAAGAGCTACAAATGCACATTTTTGCCTAAATAGAATTTAAGTAAGTTTTGCGCAAATTTTATGATGAAAATAAGTATTGTAATATGTTCTATTTTGAAATTGTAGACAAATTCTGATGCAGTCATACCTTTTAGTGTATTAGTGTGTTTACTGCATTATATAAAGTATATTTTCACAAAGATGATGCCCAAGAAGACATTTTACTTCATTAGGTTAAACAAGGTTACCAAAGACTCTGCATTCCTTCTGTTTCCAGTGAGTTCTCCTGTGTCTCCTGGAATCAGACCACGGACAAGGTTGCCATACACCCGGATTCTCCTTTATACACATTCGCATATGTCAGAGGAAGGGTGACTGCAGGATCTTCCACACTGATACAGTGTTTCTTCAATGTGAGAGTCCTCCCGTGTGTATAATGTCAAAGCTGTGATTGGCTTTTCTTCTACATTCGTTACACTTTTAATATCATGTCATCTCAGGTCAGAATATTTACTGAAGGTGTTTAAAATTTTTTCTCCACTGTGAGTTCCTTCATGTCGTCTAAGGGCAGAACACTGACTGAAGGCTTTCCCACAAAGGTGACATCCGTATGGTTTCTCTCCAGTGTGAGTTCTCTCGTGACGTCTAAGGGCAGAACATTTACTAAAGGCTTTCCCACACTGCCGACATCCGTACGGTTGTTCTCCAGTGTGCGTCCTCTCATGCTGTCTGAGGTTAGAGGACTGACTGAAGGCTTTCCCACACAGAGGACATTCATATGGCTTCTCTCCAGTGTGAGTGAGGCTATGTTTTCTAAGGTCAGAGCTCTGAATAAAGGCATTCCCACAAATATGGCATTCGTACGGTTTCTCTCCAGTGTGGGTCATCTCGTGTCGTCTAAGGCTAGAGCAATTACTAAAGCTTTTCCCACAAAGATGGCACTCATATGTTTTACTTCTGGGGTAAATTTGCTTATGCTGATGAAGGTATGGCTGGTCACTAAGGGATTTATGACACTGTTCGCTGATACAGGCTTTCTTTTCCATGTGGGTTAACAAATGTTGAGTCACTGTGGAGGTAGGATTGAAATCTCCCAAATCATTACATTCATAGGGATCCTCTGGAGTGTGAGACTTCTGCTTTGGGGAAGGAGATGAAAGGCTGTTAATGATTTGCCCTCATAAGTTCATAATTCACTTCTCTACAAGAGTACTAATGTGTTAGTGATAGGAACCTATTATAATCTTTCCAGTGCCACTTGCACCCACGGGGCGTGTTATTCCACTCCACACACAAAGACTTTCTCTTCTGGAGCACCCCAGCTGCAGAACTGACAGATTAATTTTGAAAATTTCAGTGTTTCCAACATAAGGCATACAAGCATTTTTCATGCAGCTGTCCTTTTTTATTAAGATCTCAGATTATAGTTTTGAGCTTAGGTTAATTTTTTCACTAAGTTTTTACCACCTAGAACATTTTTCTCCATTTGCCTTATTCCAAATGAACACAGATCAGGCTGTTGTGCTCAGTGACTACCCTCTCACTCCCAGATCTTTAATTTGGATGGCCAGAACCAACATCCGTGACACTTACCAGTGGCCCGCTTGTATATGTGTTCTTTCTGCTAGTATGTTGTGTGGCTATCATTTCTTGTTTTATAACAGCACTTTCCCTGCCTAAAATAATTGGGAAAAAAATATTAGAATGCATAAGGGGAAAATGTTAAAAAGCACCAAGTCCATGTGAGTATGTCTCAAAAATTGGCATTTTGATGGGAATTACTCTAGAAAGTAGAAACACATTCCAGGGCATTGACAATTAGTAAAAATTTTCAAGATTAAAATATGAGAAGAGTAAAATGGAGATGAGATGTTGGCAGGGAAGGAGAGGGAGGACGTTCCGAAAGGTGGATCAGGACAAGCATCGTTACGTGGAAGTTCAGCTTCAATAAGCACACGGAAATCGTGTCCCCTAAACCTACGGTAGGAGGACACGTGAGTCTTGATTGACATATGCATGGAATAATGACAGCATCTGAAGGACTTTGCCTCTTGTCCTTCATCCTCACTTTGGATACTATCACTCCCTCCCCCAAGCCTCCACTGGGTACTCCGAGGACATCCTCAGGCGCTGAGCAGGTAGCCCCTCCTCCTGAAGCCCAGCCCGCCTCACCTGCAGCGCCTTCACTACACAGCTCCTCCTGGTCCAGCTGGAAGGCCACACCTGACTTGCAGATCCGGTACCCTGTGTGTTAAAGAGTGGCACATGGGTTTGGGGTCTGTGCTAACAAAAGTGCCCTCTCATCGAGTCCAGCACGGGCTACTGAGGGCCCCCCACGGAACACCTCCCCGAACAGAGAAAACAGTGAAGGGCCTTCGCCGGGCCGGGAAGAAGTCAGAGCATGTGGCCAAAACAGTGAGGCCTCTGATGCTGACGTCCATGCCCACATTCGAAGACAGAGTGCAGAACCCTCAGTCCTTGCAAAGGTGGAGGCCTTCGATGTCTCCAAAGCGGGCTGAATGTTATTTTCAGACAGATGCCAGTAAACACAAACTCCACAAGAATAATCAACTTCTGTTCTTTTCACCACACTGGTCTCGAGCTTCAGCATAATGACAAGAACAGAGTAATTATTATTATTATTATTATTTTTAAATTTCTTTTTATTTATTTATTTTAGAGAGAAGACAGAGAGAGAGAGAGAGAGAGAGAGAGAGAGAGAGAGAGAGAGAAAGGGGGGAGGAGCTAGAAGCATCAACTCCCATATGTGCCTTGACCAGACCGGTGCAGGGTTTTGAACTGGCGACCTCAGTGTTCCCAGGTTGATGCTTTATCCACTGCGCCACCACAGGTCAGGCAGAGTAATTATTTAGAAAATATTTTTTTTCTTTTTTTTTATAGAAATTAAATATAATGGGATGACACTGATCAGTAATAGTACATAGGTTTCAGGTGAACATCTCTACAGCATTTGAATTGCTGATTGTGTTGTGTGCCCATCACCCAAAGTCAAATCATTTTCCGTCACTGTATATTTGTGCCTATTTAGAAAATATTTAATCTGTTTATGCATTTCAAAATATTTGTTGAGTTCCCAGTTTTGCTCTGAGTGTTAGAGATTGACTAGTAAGAAGGACATTAAATTGTGATCAAGGTTACGTTCTAGTGGGGTGATAAACTGGATGCAAGTCAATGAAAGGAGACGACTTTCTTTCATGTAGCTGTGAGGTCCGTGACAAAATAAGGGTACAGAGTGGAGGGGCCGTGGGAGCCGTTCTAGACATCTGTTCACTGAATGGACAAATAAATACCTACCTGCCTACTTATACACGTACACAAACTCACCCAGGGAGACCAGGTGACCGACGTTCTCCAGCATCACGTCTCTGAAGAGCTTCCTCTGGGATGCGTCCAGCAGGGTCCACTCTTCCTGGGTGAAGTCTACAGTTACATCTTCAAACGTCACTGATTCCTAGAACATCACGGACATTCTGGTTTAGACAGAACGGTCCCCGCCAGTGTCCAGAGGAGGGCTGAGATGGCTGCACTGAGGACGGGGCGAGGAGCTGGGTGTAGGGAGGGGTCTGAGTCTGGGTTCCCATCATCCATTCTCAGTGCTGAGGTCCCCTGCCTTTCAGACACATCATAGAGATATGCACAGTCTGAGGTAAGAAGCCGCTATTAAAGAAGAGTATCATATGAAGCGTGGTGTAATATAACCTGGAAATCTTCCCAAGCTGATCATTATGGCTTTCAGACACTATTATAAAAGTTGCTCTTAAAAATTCGTAACTAAAGCACTCTTCTTAATGTCAAGTAACTTTATAGATTCATCATTAAGGTGAACAATAACCATGGTTTGCTACTTTTCAACCATGACTATGGTTACATCGCTTCCCTAGATCAGCAGTTTGCAATTTTCTTTATGTTTCACGGCACACATACTAATTACTTACTAACTTCTGTGGCACACGGACGGGTAGTTTTGGCTGCTGTCAAGTTTTTTCTATTTGAAAATCTAAGAGAAAAGAGGTCTGTACCCCCAACTAAATAGTTAGGTGCTGTGTGACTTAACAATGACACACCGTCTGACAATCACTGCCCGAGATGAATCTCAGATTCTTCAGAATTTGTTAGGAGTGTTGAAAGATCCAGTGAACTAATGTATGAAGTTCATCCTGCCTAAACAGATGTGTATTTAATACAAGCCATTAGTCTGTTACTCACTGAAGTATCCAAGATCCTTGAAGCAATCTCCAACATTCATTGCAATTGGTACCAGTAGGTACAGTCTCACTCAACTCTGCAGAACTCAGGTGCTCACAGCCATCAATAGGTCAGATAGTTCAGGCCGGGCCCTCTGAGAGGCTGTGCTGAAGGACAGTCCTAGCCTGAGCATCTGGGGCGGGGGGCGGGGCGGGGTTTAGAACTCCCATTCTAGACTTTATTTGGGACCTCAAGTAGCAGTCTTTACTGGGTTTTTTTTTTTTTTTTTTTGGTTTTTTTTTTAGCTTTCACATCTCCAGCAAAAGGATTAAATAAATCTCTTGATTAGTTCTGGTTTATCTAGTTCTTCAAAACTTTCCACGGGGTTTTGGCCCTGGCCAAGTGGCTCAGTGCCCAAGGTCACAGGCTCGATCCCTGGTCAGGGCACACATGAGAAACAACCAAGGAGTGCACAACCAAGTGGAACAATGAGCTGACGCTCTCTCACTTTTCTTCTTCTCTCTCTCACATCAATGAAAAAATTAAAAGAAAACCGTTCCCACGAGGTCTTAGGTTTTACCCTACTCTACTCCCTGTACTGTGTCTGCAGCCACAGTTAAGGAAACAATACTCGCTACACATGGATTCCAGTTACCAACATGAAAAAAAGTTAATCGCACAAAGGCAAAATGTGTGATTGGGACAAGAATAATGAAAATTGTAGTTATGTTTTTTAAAATTTCTCCAAAAGTGCAAATAATTATTAGAACCTGAAAGTTAAAATTGGAAAAAAAAAAAAAGAGTGATTCCTCATGCTTTCCTGGGCCTTCAAACTGTTCCAGTCCACAGCCAGGATCTATAACAGGGAGTGACTGGCCTCACCTACTGAAACCACTGCCTCTCACTGGACGGTAATGTCCCACTCCTCACTCATCTCTGCTTAACCCCCCCTACACCCCCCCCCCAGTAGCCAACAACATGATTAATGAGTGACTTGTTTCTCAATGAGGTCACGGACTGAATTAAAGAAATGTGTCTCATCCCTTCTGTAAACACACAACCTACTGGAATTGATCAGTCCGATGTTAGGAAGAGTATTAGTTATTGGGGTGTTCCTGACCCATTCCAACATCTCACAGTCCTGGCGAAGTTTCCCCAGAGCTCAGGTTTCTGAGTATCTCCTGATTACTTAGCACTTCGATGCCAGGAGGAGAAACCTCCCGGAGTTGTCAGTACTGTGTCCTTTCAGTAGGAAGAGGCATTCCCTACTCACCAGTGGCTGCATGGCCAGTAACTCAGGTATCAGATGTCTTTCTCTGGGTTTTCACTCCCAGGCAGTCCAGCAACTAAGCAGGCAAAGCTGAGGACAGAGAATGAAGCCACGGGACCCCCGTCTGGTGCGTAGTTTCCGGTCTTGCCAGTCACGAAGCCCCAGTGTAGTCCGGCTGTGACTCCTAGCCAAAGGAACAAGGGTGCAGAGTACGCCTCAAGAAACGCACACAGGACTCTCCTCTTCCCCCGGGGCCAAAAGAAAGAACACTATGACTATAGCTAATAATAAAAAGCATAGAAATATGGACACCTAATGGATACAATATTCAAAGTGTTAAATTTTATGTTAATTAGGCCACAGCGCCCAGAGTTCGCGGTTCCCTCCCATAGCAATCCCTGACTCACATGCAGACTTCGGTTTCCACCTGCAGGTAAGCACTGTGGGACTTCTCAGCTGTCGTTACCTCGCCTTCTGCACCCGCAGGGGTTCTCCACCCTCCACGGAGCCCTCTGGACCCTCACTCCCTTCCTGCTCAAGCCCCTGACACGGTTGGATACCAAGCAACTAAGAACGTATTTATGATGGAGTCCATCAGCTCAACAACCTACTCCGTTTGGAGGGGTCAATGCATCCATCCTGCCAGTGAAGACCCTAAACTCTCCGGCATCAGAAGGTATCAGGAGAATGCATGAGAGTCTCTGAGGTACGTCATGAACTGCCTCAGTCCTCTGGGTCACCAGCACCCAGAGAACGCAGAGGGGCTGGGAAGCTGGTGGTACAGTCCATACTCTCATAGGGAAGCAGCTGAAATCCTGGAAGTCCTACTCTGTGCTAACCTTCGCGAGCTGCAGTAGCCCTGGTTTTCATTGCACGCACGTGTGTGCACATGTATGCAGCACACACAGATGTGAGAGCTCCTCCCCTGCATGACCGTATTCTTAGCATCTATGAGTCTTTTACGTAGTATGAATGACAGTCCTTTATCAAATGTGTGAAAATATTTCCTCCCGGCGTGTGGCTTATCCTCTCATTGTCTTGACATGTTTTGCACAGAGCAGAAGTTTTTAGTTTTAATCAGGTCCCGTTTTTCAGTTATTTCTTTCATGGATCATACTTTTGGTATTGATCTAATCTAAAAACCCACGTCAAACCCAAAGCCACCTAGGTTTTTCTCTGTTTTCTTCTAGTAGTTGTGCAGTTTTGCGTTTTATGTTCAGGTCTATAATGTCTCTTCAGTTAATTTCTGAAACGGGTGTAAGTTCTGTGTCCAGATTCATTTATTTGTATGTGGCTTTCCAATTGTTACCCTCCCTATAGGGAGGACTTTCTCTTCTCCATTGTATTGACTTTGCTCCGCTGTCAATTATCAGCTAAACCCACACAAAGACTATCGGTGTTGCTGTATCTCTGGGCTCCCTATTGGGTTAGTGAGTGTAACGTCTCCATTCTAGGAGCCAGGATGGCTTCTGTGTGAGAACTGCCATTCCAAGTTCACCAGGGAATCCCTCAAGATCTTCCCAAATAGAGGCCATACATACCCTGTAAGGCGCCAGGGACACATCTCCATAGCTCAGCGTGTTCCATGAGTAGCTTCCAAAGCTTACGAATCTGCAGGGGAAGAAAACGGACATTTATCTCCAAAACCAGAGTTCCACCTCTGACCCCTGCTGCTGTCCTCCATGGCTGCGAGGCCAGGAAGTGGCTGGATGTCCTGCTCCAATTGTGCCCTGAGCTCTTATACCAGGTTATCCCCTTTAGGGTGCTTGGACTGGGCCAGCCCTATGCTCTACGCCCCTCCACCACCTGCCTCTGCCCTGAGCTCTGCAGTGCCTGCTCTTCTAAGAAGAGAGAAAACATGTGTCTCCCTGGAGACGGGTCCAGACCTGGACACTCGACTCTTCTCCATAATGCACAGGAAGGGGACCGCCTCCAGTGTCACAGAAACAGACAGTGTCAAGGCGGTCCCCAGCTCTGCTCTCCCCCTGCTGTCTGCCTGCAGAGTGAGGTGGCTGACTGTGTGGGGACGACAGCTGGAGTGTGGACTGCTTCTGCTTCTCTTCCTCTATGAGCCACCCAGCAGGGAAGACAGAGCTCTGATCACATCCGAAAGAGAAACCCCAGATTAATGCAAGCTTCTGATAACTGGGAGAAGGCAGCCCCCAGGCACTCCACAGAGATGGTTTATTGACTTGAGTTATCCAGAGAATACGGGAGAATCCAAGAAGGAAGAAAGATCTAGGAAAACTAAGAAGACATTGGCCATGGGATGATGCTGGGTTTGGATTTCAGGGAAGATTTAGGTTGATATGTAAAAAAAATTGCTTTTAACTTTAGAATGTTTCTTCTAATGAAACAGGGCTTCTCTGGAAGCCCTACGAGTGGGAAGAATGTTCAGAGGAATCACTGTACTTCATCCGTGCTTCCAAGGGGCTGGCATCAGAGGTCACGAGCAGATGGGATCAATGCAAAGCAGCCGCTGAGGAGCTGATCTTTCCTACGGAGAGCCAGAGCCGTGTGGCCTCTGAATGCCCTGGTTAGTCATTATGTCGAGCCGGGACAGCTCCCACTGTGGCCCAGCCCTGACACATACTTCTCTCCAAACTAGCTCCATGAACTCATGTCATTTAAGAACTTAATGAAAATTACTTGAAAAAAATGCAGTAACTATTAAAAAGACTAAATTATAAAAGAGGTAGGATTGAAAAGGGAATTGAAGATTAATATTCAAGGAATCCTTTGCCTTGGAGCAGAACATCATTTAAAAACTATCCAATAATTCCAGTAATGGATGGCTTGCAAATTATGAAAATCTTTAATTAATAGAACTCCAAAGCAGAATTATTGGAATAAAAGTGAAGAATTTACAATCGAAGAAAAATGATTTGGCTGAGCTCCAAAACTTCTAAAATAAAACCCAATTAGCAGACGAATCCTTACTGGGAAATGGAAGGAAAACAGACAAGGTTAAAACTCGCTGACGATGTGGATGGTAGGCTGTCAGATAGCAAGAGGGAAAGGGGCTGAGTGAAAACCACCCAAAGGATTAGAAAGGAACTGGAAGCAGTAAACAACAAGCTGGCAGTGATACAATCCACGTTACTGCTAGAGATGACAGAGAGAGGGTGACAATAAATGATACTCAAGAAGTAAAGAGATTGTTGTAGCAATATAAGGTTATAGTAATTATATAGAAATATAAAAATATGGAAGATATAAGAAAGTAATTAAAAGGATTATCTTTTTAAAAGGATATATATCTTCCATATTTTTTATATTTCTATATATTTAATTACTATAACCTTATATTGCTACAACAGAAATAAAGTAAAAGATAATCTGAGGAAACCCGGTAGAGGGCATGTACATGGAGAAGTAGAGAGTAAATCAGTAAGAAGCCAAACAAGTAGAGTGAAAGCCTAGGTGGCAGCCCCACATGCTCAGTGAAACTTCTGGTGAAGGAAGTGTCCTGTACCTGCGTTGTACAACTCAGTGGCTACCAGGGACAGCTGGTTACAGAACACTGGACATCTGCCTAGCATTATGAGGAGATGAAGTGTACACTTAGCCACGTGTGACTGCGGGTTACTGTGTTAGATAGCACAGATGTAGAATCCCAGAGGACGTAGTTAAAATAATTAAATAGACTCAGAAGAAAAATGGAAAAGGAACTCAAACTGTCAGAAATAAGACAGAAGAATGGTGAAGTAAATGTGAATACAACGAAATTTAAAGATTTTAAGATGTTGCTTTGATACAACTAAAATGTCTCAAGACAGCCAGAGCAGGGAACCAAACGCACTGGAATTCTATGGACATAAAAGTTCAAATTCCCTGGAGAAAATCTCGACTTAAAAATAAAATGGAAGATGAATAAATAAGAACATTTGCAATACACATTTAGATATGACAAAAATCAACTTTGCTGATAGTACAGAAGAGGGGAGTGTTGCATAATGCTAACTACACAGGACTTTCAAGAACATGTTAAGAATCTATGTATTAGCTATCTGGCCTCACCAGGAGGTGGCGCAGTGGATAGAGCATCAGACTGGGACACAGAGGACTCAGTTTTGAAACCCCAAGGTCAACAACTTGAGCAAAGGCTCATCTAGCTTGAGCACGAACTCAGCAGCTTGAGCGCAGGGTCGCTGGCTTGAGCGTGGGATCATAGACATGACCACATGGTCGCTAGCTTGAGCTCAGAGGTCACTGGCTTGAAGCCCAAGGTCGCTGGCTTGACCAAGGGGTCACTCGCTCGGCTGTAACCCCTGGGCAGGGCAAATATGAGAAAGCAATCAATGAACTAAGGAGCAGTAACAAAGAGCTGCAACGAATTGATGCTTCTCATCTCTTCCTTCCTGTCTATCTGTCCCTAAAAAAATAAATAGAAAAGAAATTTATTAGTTATCCAATTAAAATGGGAAACCAACTTTCCTTTAGGGCTAGTAGGAAAATAAATAAATGTTAACTTGTAGCACAATGTAGTAAATGTTTATTGCTACTATTAACAACTGAATTACACATTTAAGCGGAACTCCTATGGCTGCAGAACTAAACTCTTCTAGCTAAAGATTTCTGGCCCCCGTCACGAAGTAATTCCACCAGGGGACACTGCCATCTCTCTTGTAACAGGAAACTACCGCTATATTTCTATGTTTGGGTTCTAGTACTTCCTGTTATATCATGAATTTTGTTATTACAAAATATACGCTTTATCTTAAACTATTCTCTCTCAATCTGATCCATCCTCTTAGTATTTAAAAATGTTATACTATTCCTCAGTCTGAAATCTGAATTTAAAAAATATCACTTCTGCACTCCTGTAATTTCCAGCTGTTGTCCTCTCATTACTTTCAATCTAAGGGTGCAGGCAGAGTCCAGTCATCAGCAGATTTCACCCCACCTTCTAATCCCATGCCATTCTTTTGTTTCCCCTCGTTAAATCATGGGCATCCCTCCTCTTTTTTAAAAAAGAGGAGTTTTTTTTTAAAGAGAGAAACATTGATTTGTTGTTCCACTTATCTATGCATTCACTGGTTGAGTCTTGTACCTCTTCACCATGATTGTCAACCTGAAAATCTTTGGTTGACATTAATTAATAATGAGTTCATTACTTTGCGAGTCACAGATGTTGCTGGTTGTGGGCTCCTGGGTGTTTTCCAGCGAGTAGATGTTGCCAGGTGGCCCACCCCAAACACAGCACACCTGTGGCTCTCTCTCAGTCTATGGCCATATTTTGCTTTCATTACTGTATGAAGTAGGATTTTCAGTCTGGTCACTGTTACTCTTCAGAGGAGACTGAGCAAGGCATTCCTACATTATTGCCTCCTGGTTTATATACTTTGTCCCTCCAGGCTTTAACAGAAAGCTGTTTTCCCACCTCCATCTCTGTGTATCTCTGTACCTACACACATCCATAGGGACACAGTCATTTGTTCCAGCATCTCTGTGTGATGGAAATTCACATGCTGTGCCTGTTTCGGAATAGTTTTCATACCACAAGATTAATACGAATTTTCTGTTTATGTAATTATCCCATACATCATGGCATTCTGAATAAGACTTTCTGGCTCAACTACACTTCCTTGCCAACGGGTCGCTATGTGGAACTGCATCATTCCTTAAATAAACAACCCTTCTACCATGAAGGAGCTCATAGAATACTTTAAAAACTCTATTCTGGGTAGAATGGGATCTAGCTTTGGCTCTGACTTGTTCTTTTTGAAGGAGAAAGATGTTAAATATTGAACTAATTAAACTAGATTTGACTGTTAATATACATTTTTAAAAGTCACCAATATCTTTACCAAGAACACATGTGTTGTAGGAATATAAGGTTATAGTAATTAAATGGAGTGTGTCCGTAAAGTCATGTGCACTTTTGACCGGTCACAAGTAAAAAAATGCACCATGACTTTACAGACAAACTGTATATAGAAATATAAAAATATGGAAGATATATAAAAAAATTAAAATTATATTAAAAATTATTAAAATTAAATAAAATTATGCCATTTGGATAGGAATTAATATAGTGCGTTACTGCCATAACTCTGTAATGTGTAAACAGACTCTGACTTACAACCAGGGCCCAGTTAGTATGTGTGTGAAGTTATACATAGATAAGAAGTGGCTTGGTGTTATTTACACTAACTTTGTAAATTAATATAAATAAGAACATCTTAAAAAGTGGTTTAATGTAAACATTTCAGTAGAATGACATAGAGGGGCTTCCCTGCAAGGAACTCCCAAAAAGGCTGCTTGAGGTGATAATCCTGTAGACTGACACCTGTTAGAAGGCGTTGGCCAGAAAAGGTACTAAAGCTGAGGGGCCCCCTGCTGCAGTCGTCCCCCAGACCCCAACCTTGATGTGGACTGTTTGTATGCCGCTCTGAGCTCTGACCAAAGCCAGCCGAGAGGAGCACGCTGATGGGGCCCCCTCAAGCTGTACCCAGGCACGCCAAAAGCATTTGTGAGTGATAAACTGCCTGTGTGATTATTGCAACTAATTTGTGTGTGGGTGGTGTCTTCCCTTCGGTGGCACTTAACAGTAGCATCCTCATAGCCGCCTCAGGAGTAGTCTGGAAGCCTCAGGAGTAGTCTGGAAGGGGCTGCCAGCCCTGCTGATAAGCAGGAGGGTCCCACTGCACGGGGAAGTCGAATCAGGGACGCCTGATTGAGGTAGAGCTTGGGCTCTACTGGGACAACTGGCGTAGTCGGCACTCAGCCTTAAAAAGAAGACAGTGTCAATTGGAAATTTCTGGCTTAAAACCAGAGGGCAGAAATGAAGGGATATTCGTAAACTCCATATGGTTTAGTGGCTGTCCGCTGGAAGCTGAGGGAAACCTCTTCCATCTCCAGGTCTGACCTAGTCAGGGGTGTATACTGACTGGTCTATACTAAGGAGAGCGAATATCCCAAGGTGGACCCAGCAGATGGTTGTCACTCTTGAATAAACAACTCTGAGAAAACCATTCTAAAGTCCACAAATTATAAAAAATATTAAAAAGAGGATCTACAAAATAAGCTCCGGAGCAAATTCATGAATATATTATGTTGCTTACAGCTGAAACTAACTAAAGGCCTAAGAAAATGCTGGAGGAAGTACAGAGTAGAAACTAGTTTCAGATAACCACACACTAATCAAAAAAAGTTTTACCCATTTGGAAGATATGGATTAGCAATTAGCATTAAGAAGGAAAACAGAAAATATTAGAACTTTCTTTAGAAAATCTTTAAGAAAAAGAAGAATCCCTATAACACCACTTCAGAAAGCCCTTGGAGGATGATGGAGGACTTTCTAAGGAAATGTTTAAGGTTCCAGTCGCAGAAAATTTCTCATGTGACCTTAAAAACCCAAACAACTTAAACCCCGTTATAGAGAGGGTGGAGGAAAGGAAATTATAGGTATTCTTCTCCAAACTATCGAACAAATAGATACAGATACACACAAAGGCAAGGAATTAGCAGGGAAAGTATTAGCAAAAGTCAAAGCAGACCCAGTAATAATGAGAAAGAAAACTATTAAACGAGAAGATGCTAATAATGAGAAAACTATTGAATTTAATCCATACACCCAAACAGAGCTAGACAATTTAAGAAAAACATTAATTCAAGGAAATAATACAGATGTAAATTGGCTATTAAAAATTTATGAACAGGGAGGACATACAACCCTCCTATCTACAGATGAATTAAAAGCAGTTATAAATGTAATTGAAAACCCAAAAATTAAACACCAACTTGGATTACTAATAGACAAAACTAAGGACGGAGTAGCATCATTATGGAACTGGATTAGGGAAGCATGGAAAACATCATACCCTACAATAGACCTAACATCAGGAGCAATAACAGCTACATGGACGGAAATAGGAGACTTAAAGATACAGTTAAGAAAGCTAGTACACTTACTAAAAAAATATGAGGATGCCTTAAAAAACCCCATGGGAAAATAAAAATACATCACCTGGGGAACAAAATTTCTGTTGCATCCACAAAAACACTTGTTCTTACCTAATTCGAGTGTACTGATCTCAGATCTGACATTAGTTTTTCTCTGTTAGCTACAGGTTTTTTGCAATTCAAGATTTTAGGTTTTCATCTTATTGTAAAATTTTCATCATTTAGTTTAACATAATGAAGAAGAATGTCCTCTTGGGCATCATCTTTGTGAAAATATAATTTATATAATGCAGTAAATACACTAATACACTAAAAGATACGACTGCATCAGAATTTGTCTACAGTTTCGAAATAGAACATATTAAAACACTTATTTTTATCATAAAATTTGCGCAAAACTTACTTAAATTATATTCAGGCAAAAATTTGCGTTTGTAGCTTTTGCGTTTCTGTACTTGTTGAGAACAATCTCATTTGATGCTCCAGCAGTAGTCTGCCATCATTTAAAACTGTCAAGAAATAGCCACCATTCTGTTGGACTGTATGTGGTAACACCTAGCTGGCTGAGAAGACTACTGATATCATGACAGTAAACAAAGTGTTTGTGTTCAGAAAAAAAGTCCACAAAAATTTATTCACGCTTCCTGAAATGGGATACTTTAGCTGACCTGTGAAGTGCATTCCTTCTTGAAGCCTGGAGGCTAATAACTCAGCTGCTTTCTTTGATATGCCCAAATCTCTTACTAAGTCATTCAATTCGGGTTGGCTAAACTGCTGAGGGGTTAATGACTGCTTGGCATCAGAAGAAGACCCTTCAGATTCTACATCCATTTCCTCATGCATCTTATCAAAATACACTTGATCACCATGTTCACTTTCTTCGTCCTTAGAAGAAATAAAACCATTGAAAACTGGAACCGGGAGTGTCTCAGAGTGTGGGATAGGTCGTATTGCTGAAGGAATATTAGGATATGTGATCATATGCCGTTTTTTCTGTCGATGCCCTTTGTATGGATCAGACAGAAATAACAGTCACTGCTGTGGTGCTTAGGTTCACGCCAAACCATGGGAATACCAAAAGGTATTTCTTTGTGTTTTCCTTTTTTCCAGTCACGAAGCATTTCCTCACAATTATGACACACAATATGAGGAGCCCAATTCTTGTCTTGATCGCCAAGGGGAGCTTGAAAATAGGCAATATATGCACGTGTCACAAATGATGAAATATTGAGCCTTTGACGTTGAAGTGTGTAACAGTTACATATATAACAGAAAGTGTCAGGACTATTCTTACATTTACGCCTACTCGAAGAAGCCACACTTCAATCTTAAAACAAAGTAAGAGGGTGTTTTTATCAGATAATAATTTTTTACATTGAAAAACAACTACAATTATGTAAAAATGATGTTTGTAAAACATTAGTGACCTTGTGTTTATGTTCAATCCAAGTGTCATTGCCATTTAACTTCAATTTAAAAACCAATGCATGACATTAGCTGTAACAAAAAGAAATTGAAATTGCATAAAAACTAGAGCATGCACCAAAAAACGGATTTCAGATTTGGAATCAGTGATGCAGACATATATAGAAAAAGTTCTGAAACCTTAAGCAACAGAAAATGAATAAGAAACTGTCCCCAGTGTTATCAGAGCACTCATACATGGAACCTCGGAAAATTATAAAATACCTTTACGAAACTTATTACAAGGAGCATCCACAGCAGAGGAAATTAGAAAAAGGATACAATTGCATGAGGACTTAATGGGAAAAATCAATTTACATATTACACAACCCTGCCAAACCTAGGGAGAACCACAAATAGGTTGCAATATAAGAGAATAAATAATAAAAATAATAACTTTAAATCATTATACTGGAGCCCTATTAAACAGGGAAACCCCAACTATTTAAAAAACCAAGGTCCTTATAGGAAAAAAAATAATCCACTTAATCAACCAAATCAAAATAACCCTTTCAAATTTAGGGAACAACAGGGAAATCAAAATCAAAATTGGAGAAACAATAAGAATAATCCTTTCTCCGATCAAAATGAAAATATAAATAACCCATTCCAGCAAAAACAGTCAAAAAACTGAAATGGCCCCAAGGAACAGCAAGAGGTGAATACAAACAATGGCAAAGAAATCAAACAGTACAATTATACAGAAACCAGGACATAACGGACATTGTATTACCCTTGAAGTAAAATTTCCAGATAGTGGTAAAAAATTTCAAATAAAATTCCTCATAGATACAGGTTTCCAAGTCTCCTTATTAAGGGGAATATATAATTCAAAAAGATTAATTGGAGTTGCAGGAATAACAGGAGATTCATTAATAGCAGCAGCAAGAGATGGAATTATATATTATAAAGAATTAACAAAGGAAGTAACCTTTTATGTAAACCCAAATTTTCAAAATATTATAGGAATGGATATACCATATCTATTAGAATTAAAAATATATACACCAAGATTACATAATTTCAAACAAATTCAGCACAGTTGCAAATAAAACCCATATTTTTACCAGAACTTTTAAAAGCCTCTTTTACCCCACAATACACATTAAAAGGTGGACATCAAGAGGTGACAGAGACCATAAATAAATTAATAGATGAAGACATAATTGAGGTAGGAAGATCACATATATATATTAGTCCAGTGTAGCCAGTAAAAATGCCACATGTGGCACATTGTCAATACTGTGTCTGTGAATGTGTGTGTGTGCATGGCACGTGGTCATTGCCATCTATGTGTGCCACATGTTCATCGTAGTGTCTGTGTGTGTGCATGGCACATGGTCATCGCCATCTGTGTGAGTGTGTGGCATGTGGCCATCACTGTGTGTGCATGGCACATGATCATCACCATGTGTGTGTGTGGTATATGGCACTTAGCCATTGCTATGTCTGTGGCATGTGGCACATTGTCAATACCATGTCTGTGAATATGTGGCACGTGGTCATTGTCTGTGTGTGTGTGCGTGGCACGTGGTCATCGCCATCTATGTGAGTGCATGGCACGTGGTCATCACCGTGTCTCTGTGTGGGTGGCACGTGGTCATCGCCGTGTGTTTGTGTGGGTGGCATGTGGTCATCACTGTGTGCATGGCACATGGTCATCACCAACTGTGTGTGCCATGTGGTCATCGCCGTGTCTGTGTGTGTGTGGCGTGTGGTCGTGTCTGTGTGTGGCACGTGGTCATCACCGTGTGTGTGTGGCATGTGGCACCCAGTCACCGCCGTGTGTATGCATGGCACGTGGCCATCGCCATGTCTGTGTGTGTGTGGCATGTGGTCGTGTCTGTGTGTGGCACGTGGTCATCGCCGTGTGTGTGCATGGCACGTGGTCACTGCTGTCTGTGTGAGTGGCATGTGGTCACCGCTGTTTGTGTGTGTGTGTGTGGCACGTGCTCATCGCCGTGTGTGTGTGTGTGTGTGGCACGTGCTCATCGCCATGTCTGTCTGTGTGTGCCATGTGTTCATCGCTGTGTCTGTGTGTGCGTGGCACGAGGTTATTGCCATGTGTGTGTGCACGTGGTCATCGCCATGTCTGTGTGTGTGTAGCATGTGGTCGTGTCTGTGTGTGGCACATGGTCATCGCCGTGTGTGTGCATGGCACGTGGTCATTGCTGTGTGTGTGTGCGTGGCACGTGGTCAGCACTGACATGCGTGTCATAGGTTCACCATCATGGGCCTAGGGAAAACATCACTCCATATAATTCCAAAGAATCCACTTCAGAGCCGGAGGAAAATGAAATAAGAGAATACCTATATAGAGTGCATAGGAGACAATCTAGAAACTGGCCAAACCAGAATGAAATCATCCAATATGATCATGAGGTGGTTCATCCTGGTTGTCAATGTAATATTAGGGTGTAATGCTAATAATACTAATAATAATAGCAATGCTGTTACTGCTACAGCTATTGTTACTACCTTTAAATTTCCTAATGTACTAACTGCACATAAACTTAACCTTACACAATATTCACAAAAATCACATCCAATTTTTCATCCACTGCATATAATAACAAGTAACAATTCATATTTTTATTATATACTTGACAGCAACACACATACAGGTAGCTTAACAAGAGATATTTTTATACAAGCCCATACGTGTTATGTCCAACATACCTAAGTAAAGCATATTGCAAATATGAACTTTTAAAAGAATACCGATTTTCACTAAGAGTTAGATATGATAATACACTAGACACATGCCTAAAACAAAAATAGTTCCAACAACACTTAAGACTAAAATCTACATTAATTGTAGACCTAGAATTATTGGAATCCCCCAGTTGAGCCACATGAAGTTATAAAGGAGCCCAAAATAATAATACATTTACAAATGCAACAGTACCAATTCTACCAACATATGACATAGACCCATACATAATCAGAGAAAATGTGACATGTATATAAAGAGCATCAAGAAATTACGTCCCATTTATGAATCATCTGATGTATTTCTGGTATCTACCAGCATCAGATGATAACACAGATTATAAAGATTATGAACTAAATGATGAGGATTATGAAGAAATATAATCAGACAAAATAGGAGTAACAGAGAAAATAAAAAACATAACAATTAGCATGACACCCAACACAGATATACTTTTTAACAGAAAACCATATTATTCATCACCAAAAAATAACCCAAAGCTACCATTAGAATTTAATTCAAATAGTAATTTTAATATGACACATATCATTAAAGAAGGAGACATTACATACATACAGTATTATCTCACAGGATTCCCAAACTTCCCAAGCTATGGCAATTTTTGCCTCATTTTTTGTATACACCTCAGACAAGATTATAAGATTTTTTACTTCTCTGATGGAATAACTTTTGGGAACAAACTCCATTCAAAAATGTATACACCATTGCAGGAAGCCATCACCACAGAAGAATTTTTGAAATATGATCAAGGCTTCTGGGCATTTAGACATATACCACAAATATTAACTGATCTTATACAGGAACCTATATTAGAAAGATCAATTCCTATTACTAACACACCAATTTTTGGTAAGATTCAACATATATGCTTCTATTCAGGACTAGTTAACCAGTCCATAAATTCTATTAAGTACTGGCTGCATGATAATTACACACATCCAACCATTGATATTACATTATTTTTAAATTGTGTACCATCTACATGGATACCATGGCAAACTAGAAATTTATTACAAGCAGCTTCCCTCAAACATTTTGTTTCTAGTTTACAGTTAAAGGTATCATCAAAGGGATTATTTAAACAGAATTATATTACACCACTCTATCGAGAAGAAATTAGGCCAACATTAGCTGAAAAGCTAGGATTACTAGGAAACACAGAATTTCATCTAAAACACACACATTTGTATAATGACACCATATAGAGAGCAAAATATATAAGATGCCTTAATATTACCTTTCGAGAGAATGTAATTAGATCAAGGCCCAAACATAAATTTCTAGCAGATATATTTGCCAATATATCTTATTCAACATATAATTATACAGGGCTGACCAAATCATCATTTGATATAAAAACAATGATATATCCATTCTTCCTAACAGACATATATACAAGACAACACAAGTATACCCAAACAGAAAATCAACATAATAGCACCAAAACTACACGAGATATCACAGTGCACAGAGAGCAACATATTTAACACAACTAAAATAATCTCACTACCATACACTTAAGTCTCTCAGTTACAATCCATATGTATTTGGACCATATCACCCAAACAAACGTGTCAATTAGGAATGGCACACAAATATACACATTCCCAGAAATAATGGAGGCACCAGAAATCTTAAGGAATCCAGACATAAGACATCAATGGTGTTTTGGGTTATTAGACTCATTAGTAGATTTACACTACAATGCAAGTTACAATTATAAAACATTACACTGGTATGACACATTTGGTGCACAAACAAATCCACTTACCACCCAAAGAATTTTAGGGTCACAAGCATCATCATTTACATATTATATGTTAATGCGATTAGAATATTCATGGACAAAAGTAATTTTACAAACACATACACCAGTTACAAATTATTCTTTTCATCCGCAAACAGATTTATTTTTCATACAAGTTTCTAGACAAGATTGTTATGTGATACCATTAGACCCATGTATAATACATAGAGGATGTTACAATGACACTCATTGCTTGAGAACATTACACTATGACCCATTATTTTCCTATGGGATTCTCAGACCAAAGCCTACCTCAAAGCAAGCACCACCATACATCACACTTGCAGAAAAACCATTGAAAATCGTGAGACCATTGGTGACACAAACAAGAATACAATTAAATTTAGAAACATTTACAGCATTTGAACACATACCACAATGTATATCACTTAAAGAAAAGGTAACAATAGATCAGCTTATACTACCAAATAGAATAGACATAAATAGAAGAAAACTTTTACAATTTCTAGAAGCAGCAGCTATTGGAATGTCAGCTTTAGCATTATCAACATCAGTATACATCACAATCAAAATTGACAAGATCACAACAAAACTAGCAGAATTAGAACTAAAAAATAAGAGAGAATATGAACAAACTCTAGACTTACTCTCAAAACATTTTGCGACTGCAACTGATATAGCAACACACACAAACTCAAATACAATTATTGGAAAAAGCATCCAAAGAAAGAATGGATTACTTCGATGTTGATATACAAAGCCTTAAGAATTTCACACAAAACTAAGCTTTGCTAACAGCTTGCCAGGGAACCCAAGACCAACTACCCTTTGCATTAAGAGATATTAGAGACATAATGAGGGAAGAAGGATACTCACCCCTCTGGACACAAAAGTTAGCATTATTGGAACCCTCAGAACCAGTGAACTTACTATAAAAGCTACAGCAGGAGGCACAACACTATTAGGATTCCATACAATACCTTTACCACACAAATTAGCAAATGGTAAACATATAACACCAGTAGGCAATTTGATATACACTAAACCTTACTTCTTGAAACCAGAACTACTAATAACATGGACAAAAAATACACACATAACCACACAGCAGCTAGTCATAAACATTTTGGCCTACCCGTGATGGAAACCACCCCGAGGGAAGCATTTTATAATTTAGGAAACTTCGCCTATATACACTGCAACACCAATCTGACCTACGGGACCACACTTGCGAGCTCAGGGAATTGGACAATGGATAACGTCACAGACGACTCAGTGGACACCTGCAAACTAATCACCGACACTATGAGCTTGACAACAGAAAAATCATATACTCATCATATACAATTCACGGCACATTGAAATATTTTCCAACAACCATGTTCAGTGAACTGCAGAAAGAACATATGAACAGAGAAAAAGATTATGGAGAAACCTTCAAAAAACTTGAAGCACTCCATAATGAGACCAAAAGCTTAACTCAAAAGCTGGACAAGAACAGAACATTATAAAGGAAGTGAGACTGATACCTAAGAGTATGAGCATCATCTTAGACCGTGATGCAAAAAATCTGCGTAAACCATTTAATTTTATAGAGACTATAGGATCTATATTTTCAACACTGAGTTAATTTTATAGAGACTATAGGATCTATATTTTCAACACTGAGTTAAAAACCAACATGGAATTTATTAAATCCAGTATATTATATTGAACAAGGTATTCATACCTTTACATCAGTACGGACTGAAATTAAGGAAATAATAATACTTATATGCTTGTTTGTTGTGATTGTATTTGGATTGAAGGTGTGTAATCCCATTTGTAATACATGTTTAAAAAAGGAATAAAATATAGTTTTGTAATGATCCCTGCAAGCTTATAGCTTGCTCGGATCAAGGGGTGGAATTCTGTATTAATATAAGGTTATAGTAATTAAATATATAGAAATATAAAAATATGTAAGATATATAAATGTAATTAAAATATTAAAAATAATTATTAAAATTAAATAAAGTTATGCCATTTGGATAGGAATTAATATAGTGGCTTAGCGCCATAACTCTGTATTGTGGTAAACAGATTCTGACTTACAAGCAGAGCCCAGTTAGTATGTGTGTGAAGTTATACATAGATTAAAAAGTAACTTGCTGTCATACTCTGTAATGTGATAAACAGACTCTGACTTACAACCAGGGCCCAGTTAGTATGTGTGTGAAGTTATACATAGATAAGAAGTGGCTTGGTGTTATTTACACTAACTTTGTAAATTAATGTAAATAAGAACATGTTAAAAAGTGGTTTAATGTAAACATTTCAGTAGAATGACATAGAGGGGCTTCCCTGCAAGGAACTCCCAAAAAGGCTGCTTGAGGTGATAATCCTGTAGACTGACACCTGTTAGAAGGCATTGGCCAGAAAAGGTACTAAAGCTGAGGGGCCCCCTTCTGCAGTTGTCCCCCAGACCCCAACCTTGATGTGGACTGTTTGTATGCCGCTCTGAGCTCTGACCAAAGCCAGCTGAGAGGAGCACGCTGATGGGGCCCCCTCAAGCTGTACCCAGGCACGCCAAAAGCATTTGTGAGTAATAAATTGCCTGTGTGATTATTGCAACTAATTTGTGTGTGGGTGGTGTCTTCCCTTTGGTGGCACTTAACAGTAGCATCCTCATAGCCGCCTCAGGAGTAGTCTGGAAGCCTCAGGAGTAGCCTGGGAGGGGCTGCCAGCCCTGCTGATAGGCAAGAGGGTCCCACTGCCGGGGGAAGTCGAATCAGGGACTCCTGATCTAGGTAGAGCTTGGGCTCTACTGGGACACCATGGAAACAGTGCCAAGTGATCGACTAAGCAGCAAAGAGTGTCTTCACTATACATAAAGTCGGCTGGAAAACTAGAGAGACCGCATCATCAGAACCGGACACATTGAACAGGGGCTACGGACTGGAAACCCAACGGACCCTAAAGAACCTGGGTCGACGCTGCCCCGGCCGCGCCCACCGCCGGTCACACCCTCCTCCCAGCCCGCCCGCACCCCTGGCCCCGCCGGTGCCCCCTCTGTCTTCAGTCACGCCCGAAGTCCCGCGGGGCCGCTGCCCACACGCTCCTGACTCCCGTGCCCCTGCTGTGCCCCGTCCCCACGGTTCCCCGCGGTTCCCGCGGCCCCGCATGCCGCGCGCCCGGTGCACAGCGCAGGCGGGGGCGCGGGCGCACACCCGGCTCCGCCACCGGCCAGCGCGCGGCGCCCAGGGGCGCCCGGGGGGCCTGCCCGGCACCAAGGCGCGGGCACGGAGGCAGCAACACTGGGGCGGTTACCTGGCACCGACGCGGCTCCGGCTGGGCCACGGCAGCTCGGTGGCCGCTGTCTAGGCGGCGCTCCTCGCGGGTGCCGCTATGTCCCCCGGACCGCGCGCTGCAGCCGTGGGGGCCCCGTGCACAGCGCCACTAGCAATACTAAAACACACCTGGGTATGGGACCTCCCCACCTGGGGGGTCTGCTTTCTGGCTGCCGGAAATGGGGACGCTGGAGGGGCGTGGCCTGCCAAGTGCTGCGCTGAGTGGGCCGCTGTGGGAGAGCCCTCAGTGGTGGGCGGGGCCTAGCGGTCCGCCTGCCCCTCTTCCCTGCCCCAGGCATTTCCGGTTGTTGGGCAGATAAAATATAATATGCTCACTTTGTTAAAGATGGCGCTGCCCACATGGAGGCCCCTCCCAGGTGATATTAATTTCCCTTCTTGCTTGGGATGGGCATGATTATATTAATGTGTGTTGGGGACAGACTGTATGCAGGCTGGGTTGTTATAGCATAAGGCTTAGTTTTAAGAGTAAGCTTTGCCCCACACCCTTGACTGATTGGATGATGTGGGGTGGTGCACTCTCCTGAGGAATCCTCCCATTATGCCTCAGATAAGTGACTTTGTATCAGAGACTTCCTTGTTTGTAGATTGGATGAAAGGTTTTGATTTCTACACTATAAAGTGGGGGCAGACCGGGAGCTTGCTCTCTCTGGGTTCCTGAGATTAGCATTGGAGAGGAGAACAGAGAAAGGACACGTGGAGGAGAGAAGAAGCAGCCAAGATGGTGGAGAGCTGAGGGAGAAGCCAGTTTAGGCAGGAGAAGAAGATGGGGAACAGGTGAATAAGTGTGGTGAGCTAGAAACCTTTGATTCTAGGAAACTCGGATAAGTTTGGGAGCCCTGAATGGAAAAGGAAGTGTTTTCCCACTGTGTGTATTTCTTGCCCGCCGGGTGCAAGCTAGGATTAAAGATGATGGCCCACCAGTTCTTGTCTTCGTTGTTTCATTACCGCCTGTCCAAATCTAATGCAAACCTGCATGGGCCAGGCGGCTGTGATGGTAGCCATGGCTTCTGGCTTTACACCGGTCCTGCGTTTTCAGGCCTGCACTTACATCTACAGAGCCTCAGTCTCCCAGTTTCCTTCCTCCGAGTGGGGTGGGTGTCTGCTGGACCCGCCTTTCTGCCCCTCTTCCCACCACCACCCTGCCTCACGTTCTGGGACTCGCTCAGTTTGCAATGAAAACTGTTGAGTTGTGGAGCCACTTTCACCAAATGCGGAGGTGTTCCCTTGGCAACAACCAGAAAGCGGTTCAAGTCAGAACACTTTCGTGAGCAGGTCCTGTGTGTGTGTGGGGGGGGGGGGAGTCGCAGGACACATGCCGCAACATCCTTTGGAGCTTCTTGTCTTTTTCCTTTTGGATGGAAATGTGAGCAGCAAGCTTGCCTGTGTGTAATGTGGAAGTTCACGCGGACAGCCCCAGAAGTCGGTTTCCATTGTCTTCACTCTGTTGCAGGGATTTAAGGGGCTGGGACTGGCTCTGACGATGAGGGTCCAGTAATCACTTTAAAAGAGCAAGATCACTGCTTGTATGAATGTGTATGTGTACACGTGTATGCATGCGTGTAGACATCCCTTTTTCCTTATTTACCTTATTTAATCTTATAGATCACATTTCCTGAGATTTATCGTCTCAAATACCTCTGAGACAAATGGAGATGACATCCCACAACTTGCATGTCATTATTTTCTAAATATATTGTAGTTTCACACTTCACAATTCCTTATCTTTACTCTCAGTCATCTGAAAGAGTATTTTTAATTTGAAATAGGAGATCTATTCATCTGTATATATTTTTTTCTTTTTCTGAATGTTTTGTGTCAAGTATAGATGAAACTTGTGAAAAGTGTGATCCTTTATTTCTAGACACGTGATTGAAATATCTACTTTCTCACGTGGACATTTAAAAGCAGTGTAAAATTGGATTTTCAATCGACTCATTTATACTTAATAAGTGCCAATGTGAAATACGGTAGTTAAAATTTCCTTTGTAAATTCTGCATTTCGTGTTAGAGGATATTTGGCAAGACTGAATCCCAACTATTCGTGCTGCAGAAATTTCTCAACTATTTCAAAAGACACACCTTTTCTCTTTTTTTAATGTCTAATAAAATTTCGTCAGCTTTTTTTGTGCGTGTGTGCATTTTTCCGAAGTGAGAAGTGGGGAAGCAGATGAGACTCCCACATTCGCGCAACTGGGATCCACCCGGCATGCCCACCAGGGGGCGATGCTCTGCCCATCTGGGCTGTTGCTCTGCTGCAACCAGAGCCATTCTAGCACCTGAGGTGGAGGCCATGGAGCCTCCTCAGTGCCCGGGTCAACTTTACTCCCATGGATACTTGGGAGGGGAAGAGAGCGACAGAGAGGAAGGAGAGGGGGAAGGGTGGAGAAGCAGATGGACGCTTCTCCTGTGTGCCCTGGCCAGGAATCGAACCCAGGACTTCCACACACAGGGCCGATGCTCTACAGCTGAGCCAACTGACCAGGGCTTTATTCAGTGTTTAAGTTTCTTTTTATTTTCTTAAATTATTTGGACTCAAATGGATTTAAATTCTGGAAGATAGCATTCTCTTAGGTAGGGGACAGTAAAAACTGCTGTTCCTGCCACTTCTCCTCCAGGTCTCCAGAGCTGAGATCTTTAGCCTGATGTCACTCTTCTCAGATCTGTGGAAGCTGGAAGAAGATTAGGGTGCCAAGACTGTCTATGATTGGAGGTCAAGAAATCCAGATACCTGAAGTCCCTGCCTCCCTTAGTTTTCTTCATCCACCTTTTTCTTTACACAAAAGTCACATGACATAGTTCTGCTGGTATAAACCATCCAACCTCTAACCCACCTACTGTCTAATCTTATGTGTTTCTGGTTTACACACAGTGTGAGCTTGGTGAGGCTAAAAGTCAACTGAAGTGATTCCTCTTGGGTGCACCTGGGATGCATATTGTTTGCAAGTTCCCTCATTAAAGAATGAGAATTATCTAGAAAGTGTTTAACAGCCCCAAACCTCAGGACTCACACAAGAACTCAGTAAACTTATCCCTCTGAGAGAGCGATCCAGACATCAGTAGTTTTTAAAACTCATCAGGTGATTCCAATGTGACCTAGTCTAAACGCAGTGCTTCTCACATGCTAATGTGTGTGCATGTCACTTGGGGACATTGTGGATAGTGATGCAATAGAGCTGGGTCATGCCTCAGATTCTGTATATCCAACAAGCCACGGTCAATCAAGCTCTTTATCCTCTGGTAAATAAACATGATTAATAAAAGTAATTTTAAAAAAGATCAGCAATGTTTAGAAATCAGGGTAACTGTAGGATGTCATATTTGGGAAAACTTGACTAACATTAAAAAAAAAAAAAGTTAAACACAAATTTACAATGACCCAGAATAACCAAAATGCACAAGGCCATGAGAATGTTCCCTGTAATCGTTTCTAACTAAAATACTTCCACATTAGCAAAAACGTTTGTCTCATCAAGGTGACGCTTGAAAGATGCAGACACCGCAGGTGAGTCTCTTACCCAGAGTTTCCCCAAATCCCGTCATTTACACTCGGGCAGGAACCCCGGAAGGAGAGGAACTCCGGACAGAGGGCTAAGCACTCTGGTCCTGCATGCCACAGGACACTGAGCAGCTTTGGGTAATTCGCCCAGATGGCTGGTTGGGCAGAACTCTTTGCAAGGAAGGCAGGAACTGAAGAGCCACATCCGTCCACACAGCAGCGCTGCCTTCCAGGAACTCTGAGCCCCAGCACTACCCCAGCCCTCACCAGGTGACTGCCCGTCTGCCACCTGCTGGATCTGCCCAGGCCTTTCCTGTCGGGACAGGTAGGTTCCATATCTCTGCCTAGGTCTGTTGGAAGGCATCGTCTTACCTGCTTCCTGGCCAGCAGGGGGCCACATGGGCCAGCAGCAGGGGTTCTTACCGTCTTTGGAAGACTTGGAGAAACCTGCTGTTGCTCAGGCGGACCGTCACCCTCATTGCGCCTGTCAGTGCAGCTAATAAAGCCTTCACAGGGTATGAACACTGGGACGGGAGACCGGGAAGAGCCGTTGTGGAGGCTGCCACCAGGCGACCTCACTCACCATGCCAGGTCTTAACAAATCTGTTACCACGCCCTTCGGCACTCTGGCTTACTCACAGGCGCCCGCTTTCTCTGCACACCATTACGCCGCTATACTTTGTATTGCAAACATGTTCCCTCCCTTCTCTCCGCACAGCTGGAAGCGTCACTGAGCTTCTATTATGGCAATAGCCTTCTTTCCAATAGGTTGCTTTGTCAATTTAATTAGTCACACCGGTCGGTCAGTCCCTGCATATTGCTAATAAAACTAGAATCTAGTTTTGCATGGATTAAGGTGTATGCTTCACCCCTCCATGCTGCAAACACACCTGTGCACGTGCGCGCGCGCACACACACACACACACACGCACACACACACACACACGCGCACACACACACAGCTAAATACGGCATTTATTCTTAATCAGAGAACTCTGATATTAAGAGCTAGAAAGAAACTTATAGCTGATCTAAGTTGAACTTTTCCAATAAGTATTTTAAAAGAAGTTTCAGCATAGCTACCTGGGAAATTTGTTACAAATGCGGACATCCAGGCCCCCTTCCACCTTCCCGAACTAAATTTTCTGAAGTGGATCTGAGTGTCTGCCTGTTGAAGCCACTTTCCTGGTTGGTTTTATGCATAATAATTATTGAGAGCTCCTGGTCTACATTCAACAGATGGAGAGTTACATATATGTGCCACTGAGATTCGAGGAAGACAACTGCCCTACCTGTGTCCAGACCTCTAGATACCAGCAGGTGTAGAGACTTAGATCTTAAATCCAGACCTGCTGCCTCCATGGTCGGGGGCATATCACTGCCCTGCACTTCTGCACTTGACCAGGAGGATTGGAGAGGATATGCCCACACAATTCAACATTCTCCTCAGAGCTGGGGCAGAAAGCGTGGTCCGAGCAAGTGAGAAGCTCGCAGAGAAGAGGAAGGTAAATGCATGCTTAGCAAACATACTTCCTGTACAGTCGGCACTGTATCCTCAGCAGAGCGGCCAGGGTGTTCAGCCCAGCGGTGAGGGGCCATTATAATTATTAGCAGGGCCAGTGAAACCTGGGACGTGTTCACTAACAAAATGCCTAGTAACTAGCTAAGCCGGCTGGCTTCTCAGCAAAGTCTGATTCATTATAACTTAATATAGATAGCTCTTTGTTGGTACACTTTAATCTGTTGCCAAAGCCTTTGTAGGTTATGTTCCCACTTAACAAGGATTTCTGGTCAAAACCGTGCTCCCACATCCTCCTAATGAACAGAGTGTCCCACAAAACAAGGGTTCTTGGTCTCCTAATGAAGGCCATTGTGCATCGTAGAGCTCCTCTGTCCGAGAACATCGCCCCTAATGAGGTACAGAAGGGCCCTTATCACCCAGACAAAGGCATTCCGCCGGGCTGAGGGAGCCGCAGACGGAAGTTTTCTTTGCCTCCTGGAGATGAAGCCAAGCTCTCCCCTCTCTCCATCCGCGAGGATTGCTGTCCTCCTCTTTATCATTCTCTTCTTTATGAGCCAAGCTCCACCAGGTAACAAAATGAGCTCTGCGGAAGGGTAAGAGCAGAGTGCCTGGACCGTGCGGGGATCCGGTTCTCAGAGCGGAGGCCCCGTCTCCTGTCGCCGGAGAAGGGGTCTCAGCAAACCGGACGCCCATTGGCTGACAGCCTGCGGCCATGTCTGGTCAGTTCTCCGCAGCAGGCCTCAGGGAGACGAGAGGAAGTCGAGGGTGTTTCAAGTGCTGGAAGCCCTATCTGTTCCATCTCCAAATTACATTGAATGAGGCAAGTTCATTAGCGGTTTCTCGATCTAGACCACAACAGCCAGTGGTACACATTCCACTCCATCTAGATCCAAAACTCCTCTACTGACTTGCAGCCAAACGATGGCAGAGACTGAGTCACCCTGAAAGCTTTGCCAAGCTACAGGGGCCCAGGCAGAAGGGGTCAGTGAGGGGGTCTCTCTGAGAGGTTACTATGAGTCTAAGAAATCTCCAACTCACCGCCCCTTCATAACGGTGCCCCTCCGGGCTTGACAATGTCTCATGATGCTCCGTGTTAACTCCTGTGGGTTTTTTACAAATATTTTATTTATTGATTTTAGTGAGAGAGAGAGGAACAAGAGAGAGGGAAATTGAGAGAGAGAGAGAGAGCGGTGGGGGTGGGAAGGAGTGAAAAACACCATTTTGTAGTTGTTTGTCCCATGTGCCTTTACCCGGCAGAACCGGGACTTCGAACCAGCAACCTCAGCATCCCATGTCAGCGCTTTATCCACTGTGCCACCACAGGTCTGACTCCACCTCTGGCTTCTGCTCTTCCTTTTCAACACCTAGTCTTGTTAAGGGGAACTTGAACACGGGTCAGAGACGACACTGCTGTGGAGTGGGTCTCCCTGCGCTCAGCAGGTGGGAGGCATCTGTGTGCAGCCCCTTGATTTCCACCCAGGGAAGTGACCAGACACCCAAGACAGAGCAGGAAATGTCCACAACTCCTGGACGTGTAGAGCCAAAGTGGAACAGGCAGCTCGCTGCTCTATACCAAGTGGAACACCTTCTTGTCTGTCCCGAGAACTCAGGGTCACACCTTCTTGTCTGTCCCCGAGAACTCAGGGTCACACCTTCTTGTCTGTCCCGAGAACTCAGGGTCACACCTTCTTGTCTGTCCCCGAGAACTCAGGGTCACACCTTCTTGTCTGTCCCCGAGAACTCAGGGTCACACCTTCTTGTCTGTCCCGAGAACTCAGGGTCACACCTTCTTGTCTGTCCCCGAGAACTCAGGGTCACACCTTCTTGTCTGTCCCGAGAACTCAGGGTCACACCTTCTTGTCTGTCCCCGAGAACTCAGGGTCACACCTTCTTGTCTGTCCCGAGAACTCAGGGTCACACCTTCTTGTCTGTCCCGAGAACTCAGGGTCACACCTTCTTGTCTGTCCCGAGAACTCAGGGTCACACCTTCTTGTCTGTCCCCGAGAACTCAGGGTCACACCTTCCTGTCTGTCCCGAGAACTCAGGGTCACACCTTCCTGTCTGTCCCGAGAACTCAGGGTCACACCTTCTTGTCTGTCCCCGAGAACTCAGGGTCACACCTTCTTGTCTGTCCCCGAGAACTCAGGGTCACAGCTTCTTGTCTGTCCCCGAGAACTCAGGGTCACAGCTTCTTGTCTGTCCCCGAGAACTCGGCCTCGGGGTGGGAAGGCGCAGTGCAGCAGTGTGGGGTACAAGTGTGGACCACCCTCTTATGGTTTCAGGAATTGTTGACTGCGGGGCTTTCTGTTGTTTGAGAAAGGACACTTTCCAAACTTTTCAACAGCAAATATACTGAGGGGCATGCCTCCCCCTGGTGAATCTCCTCTCTAAAGCCCTGTTGAAAGGACTACCTACTGTGAACAGGCAGACAACACCTGAGCTTGGGGGAGTGGGGGGTGGAGCCTGTGAAGCAAATCTGAACTCTGCTTTAGGAGAATTAACCTGGAGGAAGCAGAGCAGAGAGGATGCTGGGGGTGGGCTGGAGGTGGGAAGACAGTTCTGGTTCTCAGGTACCTGTTAATTAAGCTTGACCCTAGCCTTTACTAGAAACAGCATATAAAGAAAAATAAAGATAGGATGGCCTTTTACTTCCAAGATGTCACAGGCCGGCCACCTTCACCGCTGTGTAGTCCAGGGAGGAGTCAGCACCCTCCCCCCGCCCAACAGTGTTAGCACAGGAGGAAGGAGGGGTTACATAAGTGAGAGTTCTGAGAAATAAAATGCGACCAGAAGAAAAGCGAGAGCCAAAAGCAACACCGCGTTCAAGAGCTTAAGGCACTGAAGCTTAAAGGACATGATGTAGGAGCCAGCTTTGCTCGGAGAACCGTGACACCCATTGAGAGGGTCCCAGGCTGTCTCTGCACGGTTTCCATCTGAGCCTTCCCCTAGTCACAGTCTGTGCCCGCATGTGTGTCCTTGTGTGCGTGTGAAGTCCATCGCCTACCCCACTCTTTATAAGGGTTTGGGGATGTATGGCAAAAAGTGAGAAAAATGCCCTTATAATGTGAGGTGGATTCTTACATGCAAGTACCAATGGGTTCTATTTTTACAAAGCTCCTTTGTGATTCGAAAAGGAAATGCCGGTAGTCAACAACCACAGAATTGCATGTAACTCCAAGATATGTGCAGCAAGAGTAACAATAAATTTCTACAGCAACACGTTTCAGGGCGGGAAATCGCTCTGCACTGACCCGTTATTCCACAATCACTCGCTAAATACTTGTTATACGCCAAGGCCTGAGCCGGGCTCCGGGAGAGACGTACAGACAAGAACAAGATGTGGCTTCTTCCCTCAAGAAATTCGTCGTCTGGAAGTGGGGTCAGGTGGAGAAACAGCACCCTAGTCGAATGCAAGAAGTACCACAATGGAGGGACATCCAAGGGTGATTGGTCCCGCGTCCCAGGACACACCATGGTTCATGCTCTGCTATACTAGTGTCAGATGCCTCTTCCAGCAGCAACAGCCCAGGCAGTTGGGGCTTATAAACACAGTAGTTGAGCTGCTTACAGGTAGAAGAAAGAGATGTACAGCCCAGGGAATGAAAAACTCAGATTCCAAGTGCTTTCTATATACTGCTCAGCAAGTACAATGAGCACAATTTTTTTTTCTTGTATTTTTCTGAAGTGAGAAGCAGGGAGGCAGAGAGACAGACTCCCACATGTGCCCCACCGGGATCCACCCGGCATGCCCACCAAGGAGCGATGCTCTGCCCATCTGGGGCTTAGCTCCGCTGCAACCAGAGCCATTCTAGCACCTGAGGTGGAGGCCATGGAACCGTCCTCAGCATCTGGGCCAACTCTGCTCCCATGGAGCCTTGGCTGTGGGAAGGGAAGAGAGAGACAGATAGGAGAAGGGGGAAGGGTGGAGAAGCAGATGGGTGCTTCTCCTGTGTGCCCTGGCCAGGAATTGAACCCAGGACTTCAACACGCTGGGCTGATGCTCTACCTCTCAGTTAATTGGCCAAGGATGAGCACCAATTAAAGAAAAATAAATAAAAGGCTTCAAGTTATCTGCCCATTCGCAGGGTAGGTAAAAGATACAATGCTGCACAGCTGATCTTTGTATCCATTGATGGACTGCTTGTGAACACTCGGAAGAGTTCATTCAATTCAGCTTAATGCATTTGCCTTCCAGACACACATGTTGGATGTAGATCCATGCTCTGTACTGATGGGAAGCTAGCGGGAATTGGTCTCCGTGGTCCGGAAGAGAGAGGCCTGGGCATGACTGTCATGGTGGAGGGGCACTTTGTTACATGGGCACACCAGTCACTCAGAATCAACCCGCCTTTGAAACTGAGCATCTCAGAGTGTGTGGCCCACCTTCAGAACATAACACCTTAGACCATAAGTCAAATTCTTGTCCGTGTGTTTAACGAGTGTAAGTGTTCTGCGCTTAGGACTCTTAACGCACTGCGGTGGTTTCCAGAGCAGGGTTGCCGCCTCAAAGGCCAGAGCCAGGGAGGCAACGGGTGCGCGCAGCAGAGTGGGCGGCAGGCCGCCCTGGACGCTCCCTGCACGCGCGGCGTGTGCGCTCAGTGCGCCTTTCCGCGGGGAACATGGCTTCCTAACAGTTCGTGCGGGATGTCGTCTCCTACAGCTATATATACCTCAGTTCCACTTATGAAAGATACACGGGCGGGGCGGGGAGGGACAAGGGGGGAGATGGAGATTTCTTTAGCTAGTTTCCTCTGCTCCAGGAAGATCAAAGGCACAGGACTTATCGCAAATAAAAACTGGTCTGTGCGGTCAGTGTTAGGAGGTAAGAGTGGGCAAGAAAGCCTGGGATCAGCTCGTGTGTGTGTGTGTGTGTGTGTGTGTGTGCCCTAGAACTGTTAGCAGGGCAGGGCTACCTAGGTCAGCCTTTGTCACTTAGATGCCAGATTTTTTAGGAATACCTAAAATCAAAGTCTTTCTTCGTGTCTGTAAGCAAGTTTTTAAATGTTGGCTTAAGAAATCAAACAACAACAACAATCCACACAAGGTTGTTTCTGGACTCCAGGTAATTCAGTAAAACCTCAGGGAGGCTCACAAATAGTGACAATAATGCTGTTCTCTGCAGCCCGGGGCAGGTTCAAGGAGATCTGTGAGCGTCCCAACGGCTCTTGCCAAGAATTCTGCCTGGAAACGGAGATGCAGGCTGGGAGGTGTCTGAACGGCCTGCCTTGCTGCCTGCCCATGGGCCGCCAGCCCGAGGTGGGGCCCACCACGCCCTGCGGGACCTGAGGCCTCTTTGGAGCGTTCTGTTTGCTAGGAGGTTTTGTTCTCTGGACTCACTCTCTCGGTCTCCTGCTCTCTGTCTTTTCTTCCACGAGGACCCTTGCTGAGTCCTGGGTAATAATAAAGCAAACCAGCCAACACAAAGCCTGTTTTACACGCTCACCAGCTGTGTCTTCCTTCACGGCGGGCGGGTCGGGCCATCTCTCCCTCTGCTCTGCAGGAACTCCTGGTGGAGCTCCGAGCTGTGTGGGGACACTTTTATCATACCTGTCATTTGTACCTGGTTCTGGGACCCTCCACCCTTCATCGGGGAGACCACTGTCCCTCCTGGGAGGACGCTCAGCCTCAGTCCATGCAGGTTGGGGGGGGGGGCTGCATTTCTGACCAGGGGTGGTGGGCAGGAGACCTGCAGTCAGACCTCCCCACGCCCATCAGATTTGATCAAAAACCTGCATCAAGGTCAGCGTCGCACCTGGAGGGCAGTTGCTGTCGTCCCCCCCGCCTGACCATGCTGTCCTGGCTGAGATCCAGGGGTTCTCTTCAGTTCCCGCCCTTCATGGGGCGTGGCCACGCAACTCTTCCTCCTCCCTGGAAGCCACGCATCGGCGTGATGAAATCTGGTAGATTCTTTGAAAGAAACAAACTACCAAACTCACTTAAAAAGAAATAAGAAAGATGAATAAACCAACTATAGGAACAGAAAAGTAACTGATTGTCAGGTGCTGGGGACAGGAGACGTACACAAAAAGGACTTGAGGGGAATTTTGTAAGTAAGAACAGTTCTAGGTGTTACAGTGTGGATTATACCCCTATGTGCATTTTTCAAAATGCATAAACATGATGACTAATTTTAGCAAATAAAACTACTGTGTGTGAGGTATCGCTCGATAAATCTGACTTCACACAAAATGAGTGTCAACTCTGCCCTTGTCTCCCATTGTTGCTGCTCCCCTTCTCGGACTTCTAGTAGCTTCTAGCTTCTTTTCGTCAGCCTTCGGTGTCATGGTGGTAGAATTCATTTATAGGAATTTGCTCTATGAAGGTGCTGGCCTGCAGGTTGTTACGCTAAGTGAAATACACCCGAAAAGGGCGAGACCAAAGCCTATGATTTCATTTATGGGTGATGTCTAAAAAGAACCCAATAAATCGACAAACGGAACAGAAACAGACTCGTGGAAACAGAGAACAAACTGACAGTTGCTGGAGGGGAGAAGACCTGGGAGGCTGGGTGTAAAAGGTGAAGGGATTGAAACAGTACAAATGCTAGCGATCAAAACAGTCACGGGGATGGCAAGTACAGCAGAGGGAACACCGTCATTCATATTGTAGCACCCGTTACGGTGCCAGGTGGGTACCAGACTTACTGAGAGGTCACTGGGAAAGTTACCTACATGCCGCACATCTCAAAGTAATACGATATTGCATATCAACTGGAATTGAAATTTCTTGTAAAATTAAGAAGATAAAAAAAGAAACTTCTATACCTCTCCATCGCCAATGTGGCCTTCCAGAGTAACCCTGGCTTCTACTCCCACAATGTCCTGCACCTCTGAGGCCCAGAGGTACGGGAATGCAGAAAACCCACACTGTTCTCTCTCCTTGTTCAAACTATAAAACGGTGTGCACGGTTACTGAGACAGAAAGCTACCCTCTCTGGCTCTGCTTCTGACCTAAGCGCGAACCCAAACTTTTTCCCAGGTTTGTTCAAAGTCAGCGGCGAGCTGATGACTAGAGCAAACCGAAGCCCTAAGAGTTACCCAAATAACTAGGAAAAACAAAGAGAAGGAAGAAAAGGAAGGAAACTCTGCCTGAGGACTTAGACGCTGTAAAACCAGACTTCTCAACTGGAGATGATTTTGCCCCCAGCACTCGATTGGCAACGCCCTGAGACACTCTGCGTTGGGACCACCAGAAAGAAGATGCTAGTGGCATTTAATGGGTCGAGGCCGGAGATGCCACTAAACCTTGAGGACAGAACTGTCCGCCCCAGATGGTGATGTTGCTGAGGCTGGGAAGGGCGCTCTGGGCTTGGTTTCAGCGCGTGGGAAGCCCCGGAGGACCGCGGGCGCCCTCCTAGGAAAGCTGTCTGCCCTCTGCATCGCAAGGCGGCACCCACGTCCCCCGCGTCCCCCGCGTCCCCCTCCAAATGCCGCGCCTGCCCGTCACGGACAGGCAGCGTCTGACAGTCCCTCTCGGACCTGTCAGCCTAAGTGTTCACGTCTTTGTTCCCACGTAGTGTTCCTCTCTTGTTTTTGCTCCTTCGCCTCTTTCGGGACCTACCACACGTCTGGCATCAGATCCGACCACCCAGAAGAATCCGACTTCGTTCTTTCCCAGTTCTATACCGATTCACGGAACAGCTTCCCGAGGTGGCTCCGGATCGGACAAAGAGACGACAAACGGGCTCGCCACATATCCACAGAGCACCTGTGCGCCTGTCAGCCAACAAGGCGGGGTCTGTCATGACGACGAAGGAAACCTCGCTTCCCCTCGCTCACTGTGTTCCAAGGTCCCTCTTGTCCACTGCGCTCCTCGGTGACGCGGGGACTCCAGCCAATCTGCTCATGTCATCTGCAGGGTCTCTTCTCAGAGCTCCACAGGCACTGACCAAGGCTGGGGAGGTGGCCTCCTCCGGAAGCCCTCCCAGACTGCACGGTGGGCAGGAGGCTGCCACCTGCAGTTATTTCCCGGTGACCTCCGCACGGCCTTTGAGCCCTGGACACCTACGTAACAAATCACTTCCCCTTTGTTCTAACTGATCCAGCTGATACTGCTGCTCCTTCTGCTGCGGCAGCTGTTCTGACGACATCCGGGTCATCCTATAGCCTGTGAGACCCCCGGAGCTGGTCACCTGTCCGATAGGTGGGCAAGAGGTAAGGCAGGCTGTGCTGCCTGCACCACTCACAGGTGATATAGATCAAGTGGGTGCAGAATGCACGAGGCTGACTCGGGAGGATCTGAAGCAGTAATTTGTAAGGGCAAAACCTAGAAGCTACGCTCTCTTCTAAACGTTGTAAATGGGACACGTAATTCACTTTCTACTTCCTAAGAAACATCAGGATGAACAGGTGAGGTATTAGTTCTCCCAAGACCTGCCATAATCCTTAAGTGGAAATGGCACAGGTAGGTATATTTGATCATAATGTAAATGGAATTTAATAACAAATGATCATTACAATAAGCATAAAATAATTCAAAAACCTTCTTAATAACTAGAAAAGACATGACAAAGAAAATACCCCTCATTCTGGGTTACTGATCAGATAAGTCTTTTTTTCTTTTTTTAAATTTAATTTTAATTGGATGACATTGATAAATCAGGGTACATATGTTCAGAGAAAACATCTCCAGGTTATTTTGACATTTTATTATGTTGCATACTCATCACCCAAAGTCAAATTGTCTTCCGTCACATTCTATCTGGTTTTATTTGTGCCCCTCCCCTCCCCCCCCTCACCTTCCTCCTCCCTCCCCCTGTAAGCACCACACTCTTGTCCCTGGCTCTGACTCTCTTTTTTATGTCCCACCTATGTATGGAATCATATAGTTCTTAGTTTTTTTTGATTTACTTATTTCACTCAGTATAGTGTTATCAAGATCTATCCATATTGTTGTAAATGATCTGATGTCATCATTTCTTATGGCTGAGTAATATTCCATAGTATAAATAAGTTAACATTACTCCTGATCAGATAAGTTAACATTACTCCTACTTAATAGGTAGGATTACTATGTAAGACAATGTAAAATATAAAATTTTATTCAACTAAATAAATAATTCTGACAATAACTGTGTTCCTTTTATTTTATCTTAATTTTTTTTTGTATTTTTCCAAAGTTAGAAGCGGGGAGGCAGACAGACTCCCACATGTGCCAGACCAGGATGGCATGCTCACCAGGGGGCAATGCTCTGCCCATCTGGTGCATTGCTCCATTGCAACTGGAGCCATTCTAGTGCCTGAGGCGGAGGCCATGAAGCCGTCCTCAGCATCTGGGCCAACTTTGTTCCAGTGGAACCTTGGCTGTAGGAAGGGAAGAGAGAGATAGAGAGGAAGGAGAGGAAAAAGGGTGGAGAAGCAGATGGGCGCTTCTTCTGTGTGCCCTGGCCGGGTATCAAACCCAGGACTTCCACATGCCGGGCTGACGCTTACCGCTGAGCCAACTGGCCAGGGCCCAATGACTTTTTTCTGTAGTGTTATCTACTTAAGCATAATTTTCCTCTCTTCTACTAATAAAAGATCATCTACCCCCCCACACCCACACACAAATACAAAATTATTTTAGGAAGAAACAAGACTAGACCAAGGGATTCCTAAAGATTGAGCACTCATTTAAAAGAAACAGAAATCCAAAAAAAGGTTGTTTTAACAATAGAAGACTGATAGAAAATACGTTTTTTATACACATAAATAAGTTTTCCTGGGTAAAAGTATGCTGTAAAACATCTATCCGTGCCATGCATAATGATGAAATCTAGGCAGCTAAGTGGGGATCTAAAGTAGATTTTCTTATTAGCTACCATTATTTTTAATTGTTCTAGAAATTCTATCCCCCAAAATTAGTCAAAAGAAGGGAGCAAAAACAACAATAACAAAAAACAAACAAAAATTAAAAAAAAAAAAGAAAGTAAAATGGGAATTTTTCAGTGTTCGTTATGCTATTTTTAAACAAGGGAAAAATATCCCCCAAAATCTTTATGACCCACAGAGTGGTAGCTTCTGACATGGGTCCCAAGGGTCCCCTCCTCCTGGTATTCTTGCTCTGTGTTGTTTCCTCCCCTGGAGTGGGGGTGGTCCTAGTGGCCTGCTTCTCACAAACAGAGTATGGCAACAGTGATGAGCTAGCCCGGACCTGAGGTTGGGTTTTAGAAGACTCAGAGTCTCACCCTGCTCACCCTCTCCCCTTTCCTATGTGCTCTGGTAGAGCCCCTCCCACACTGTGAGGCACTCTATGGGGAGGCTCACAGGGCAAGGCACTGAGCATGTCCAACAGCCAGGAGGTGACCGGATCCTGCCCCAAACCACGCAAGTGCATTAGTGCTGCACCTTGTAAGAGACCCATGCATCAGGACACCTGACCAATAGAAACACTAAGATAATAAAACTTGTTTTGAGCCCCCAAAACATAAAAAAGTTGTTATGTTTTGGAGTCATTTGTTATGCAGCAGTTGGTAACCAATATACAAACAGAATCGAGGAAGGTAATTAGTTTATAATTAACATTGAAAATCAAAACGACACCAGCCAGAACACATGATGCAGCTAGACCTCATTAAGAGATGCAAGGGGTAGGGAGTGATGGTGGAGAGGAAAGGGAAAATTTTTTCAGAAAAATATTAAGTGAAAAAGTGAAACTTAATAAAACAGAAAAATACAGAAATTCTTCACTGTCAGAATCTAATGTGTTTTTAAAAATATGATGAAAAGTACATTTTTAGATAACAGGAGTCTATATTCTATTTTTACATCTTGGAAAAATATTAACAAGTTACCAGGTCTTTCAAATAGCCCTAATAGATTTCAGCACAGATATTACTAAAATCCTTTTAGATGTCTATTAAGTTAGCCACCAAGGATTTTAATGCACTACACAACAAAATCTTAGAGGAAATAATTCCTTCCACACTGCAATCAATACCTGTTGGGGTGTAAATAAAGATGCAGAATGATAGAGAACAAGATGTTGTAAAGTAGAAAATTAAAAAGCAATATTTTTGAGGCTGCCTGGCTGAGTTTGGACAGAGCCAGGCGTGGATGAGGCAGCCCTGTCCGGGTTGGGGGCGGGGGAGTTGAACAGAAGTGAAATGGCGAAGTTGCAAGTCAGAACGTGCCTGAGACTCACTGATGTTCAAGGTCAAACACGTGGCGGACTGTCCCATCTCTCTGGCTCTCATATCCCAGAATCCCATGGCCACACACCATTACCTGAAACTCTGGATGCAACAACTAATGGAGACGCAGAAACAAGCAAGAACTCTATCTGGGTGCTTGCCTTCTTCCATGGTGATGGTGCAACTCCTGAGGACAGGGGCTGGGACCTGTGCCCATGTCCCCAGTACCTTTATAACCAGTAGCAATACTTTTCATTTTATCAGCAAGATCTGACAGGTCTCTGAATCCATTCTTCTTTCTTCTTCTTACAAGAAGCATAAAGCTGGAAAAGAAACATCACGAGTTTGTTTATCACAGGGAATACTCTTGAACTAATGACTGTTCTGTAATATTTTTTTAGTTTCCCTCTCTCTCCACACACACACACACACACACACTCACACACACACTCTCTCACACACACTCACACACACTCTCTCACATACACTCTCTCACACACACTCACACACACTCACACACTCACACACACTCACACACACTCATACACACACTCTCTCACACACACTCACACACACTCTCTCACATACACTCTCTCACACACACTCACACACACACTCACACACTCTCACACACTCTCACACACACACTCTCACACACACATTCTTACACACACTCACACACACACACACACACACACAATTAGTTATGTAATTACCGTATTTTTTGCTCCAAGATGCACTTTCCCCAAAAAAAAGTGGAGGGGAAAATGCAGTGTGTCCCATGTGTCTTATGGAGCAAAAAATGTGGTATTTTATTAAATATTTTAATACACTGTTTGGTTCAGAATATTTTTTTTTCTTAACTTTCCTCCTTAAAACCCTAGGTGTGTCTTATGGTCAGGTGCATCTTATGGAGCAAGAAAATTTGATATGTGCAAGGTAGATAGGATCATTTGCATGGTTATTTAAAGTATTTTTATATATCCACCTCTTTCACATATAGCTGAAAAAGACCTGAAATAGAACTATGACACCTTCTTCTTCCTCCCACCTGAACTCATGCCCTGTGAAAGCATACTGAAGAATACTTGTATCATTAGCTCTCTCTTGCTGTATAGCATATTACCGGCAGTTAGAAGCTTAAAACAATAAACATTTTACTGTCTAAACAATGTGTGTGTGGTAAGGTTCAGCTCAGTGCCTTTGGGCTAAAGAGCTCTTCTGTGGCTATTGTCAAGCTCTGGCTGGGACAGGAGCTTCACCTGCAGGCTGGGCTGTGAGCAGATGGGAGGAATTGCTTCCCGGCTCACCCCTGAGGTTGAAGACCGGCCCAGGGTCTTCCCTGGCTGATCCCGGGTCACCAATTCCTGGTCACATGGGTCTTTCCCTAAGGCAGCTCAGAACGTGGCATTTGGCTTTACTCAGAGCAAGAGGGTGAGAGAGGGTGGCCAAGATAGAAAGATGGCCGCTCCCAGCCGGATCTAGGAAGTGGCATCCCATGCCACCTGCTGCATTCCACTCCTTAGGCCAGCCCACTCTTGGGGAAGGAGATGACCCAAGGGCATGAGCCCAAGGAGGCAGAGAGCCTTGGGGGTCAGAGAAGCTGATGACTCCAGCATTCACCAGAGTCGACTTTTATCCTGACACCGCAATGGAGGATAAGACACTGTACAGTCATGAGAGTGACTGGGCTGTGAAGAGAGCAAATGATACCCCTACTGAGAAAAGCTTTCTGAAATGGACTTGGCTATGATTACATTTCAGCAGTGGAATCCCAAGAATTCATTCCCCCTCCCTCCTTGTCTGTGTTTTGTACGTTTTCTGTAATGCCGGGTTTTCGTGAAAATATAAACGTTATTTCTAAAAAGAATACAAATATATTTTAAAAGGATACGAAGTCTAAAAAAGATGGTGAAATAAGCTTTGCACACCCTGGTGCTGCCATGAGCATGACAGAGCAAACTCTTTTGGAGCGTGCTCTTCTTTTTATGAAGTCTTTCTGGACGTTTCCATTGTCCCCTCCCCACCGCTCCCCCTTGGTAGAAAGAACCATTCTTTCCTCGGGGCTGGGTCCTTTACCTATATTACCACAGGGATCCTTTTAATCCTCCATCTCCTGTTGTCTGACTGGATCTAGCTGATGTCACCTGGCTTTTTACAACACGTCCTGACACACAGGAAGCCCTACAGCAAGGCCAGCAGCCACGTGTGTGTGTCCTATGGACAGCAGAAGAGAATACAGCTACAGCGAGGATGCTCTGACTCCCGGGAAACGGACATCCCTGACTTGGCTTTCCCACCCATTGAGTTTCCAGCAAAGCGTGTCCATTCGCGTCTGGAGATTTCCTGTGGGAGACTGAGTTGTGCTTCCCTCTGTCAGGCTCTACTAACCAAGGACAAACCACAGGCCCTGGCAGCAGCATATAAAGCCGGGGCCTGTCGTGCTCGGAGACCCAGGCTCTGGCACTCCCTATGTCTCTTCTCCTCACCATCCAGGTCGACCATGAGGCGCCATGTGCTGCTCTCCACCCTCCTCTTTCTGACTCTCTTACCCTCAGGTAAGGGGGTGGCTGATCCCTAGGGTCTGGGGTCTAGAAGGTGATCTGGAAGGTCAGACAAGACCCTAGCATCAGTCTTATGGATTCGTAAACCTGATATCAGCAGCTTCACTAGGAGGGGTGACAGGGTAAGAGAGAAAAGACAGCACTCCTTTGTCATTGTCCAGACTGCCTGATGGGGTCACATCCCGCTTTCTCCGTACTTTGTGTCTGGGATGCCCGGCTGGGACATGGCAGCTGACTCGTAGCAGGTAGATCTGACAGCCTTCAATGGCAGTGCATCTACCATTGTATCACCTCACTGGGTCAGAGGAAGGGGCGGACAGGAAGGACCCTATCTGCAGGAGCTGGTGCTTAGGGTGTGTATGGCGGCGGGGGCTCTGGCATAAGGTATGTGGCTTCTGAAGGGATTGAGACGAGGTCTCATTGTGGAAGAGGTAAGTCCATGGTTGTGAAAGGAAGGTGAGCATATTTCTCTCTTTTTTTAATCCAAATTAGGCCGTTTTGGAAAATAAAGAGACCTCTGTTATAGCTGTATTGGAGCAACAGGCACAGACCAGAACTGTCCAAGCCAAAGTGGCCACAGTGGCCACAGGACCACTCCCTATCATTAGCACAGACCCAGAATCAGGTTTCAGAAAGAGGATTCCAGTCCCCGGGGGGGGTCAATGAGGAGATGAAGCATTCTTATGTTAAATGACAGTCACAAAACATCAGTCTCAAAAACCTAAGCCTCATCCTGTGAAATGAGTCTGGAGCACACTCTCTGGGACGTGGCTGCATTGGTTACGTAGGAAGAAAATGATTAGGCTGGGAAATGGAGGTGAGGACACAGGAGGTGACACCATACAGGCATAGAGTCACAAATCCTTCATGCTAAGGTATCAGGTCCGCACTCATCATTGTCACAGGGAAGGACTGAGGTTCGTGGCTTCACAGTGCTTGATTTTAAGTATTCAGACATGTGACTGAACACAACACCTCAGGGTTACAGAGGGCAGTGGCCAACTGTGTAGAAAGAGTTGGGATCGTCTGCAGGTCCGACAAGGCTACTCAATAACAGTGGGTCAGACAGTATTTAGAAGACACCTGTTAGACAAAACAAACTTTATGCTTTCACTTGGAAATGCTTCTGTTTGCATTGAAGAAGGATTTGTTTAGAATACACTAACTGCGGGCACTCTTCTAAATGTCATACTGGGTAGCATGACATCAGTTAGGACTATCTAAGGCTATGACTCCCACGGAGAACAATCTCCTATTTGAATGCAGCTGCCAGTGTAAATTCCATGATGTTCACAGGCTGCTGTCTGTCAGCCTCTGCCGAGTCTGTGGACCACCCCCCAAGGCTAGGGGTACTCAAGTTGTATGGATTCGTGTCCCCACATTGAAAGCAGGCATCTAACATAGAGCTGAATGGCAGCTCCTCAGTCTCCACAGTCCTGTCCAGAGAGGTGCTCTGAGACTCAAATAGTCCTGATGCCACCTCCTTGTTCTTCTTCTTCTCGTGGTCCCAGCCCTGCCAGCCACCCAGTCTCTGCCTCTGTGTCTATGTCCTCATCCTTCACTTTGACCCTTCTTGCCGGGTCCTCTGCGGCATAGGTTTTATTTTGTAGTGTACCCCTTACTTCTCAGTGCCAAACAGACATTTGAAAATATCTGTTTATTGAGTTTTAATAAAGCCTGAAAGGGAGCAATCATGGGAATGCACTTGCTAAATAATACAGATAGACAGTAACTCTGGGTGATGAGAAAGTGACAGGTGAATAAAGTAAGCCAGAGCTATAACTGATTATATTTAATGAATAAATAAATGTGCCAGAATGATAAATCTTGAGTTCCTGAAGGAAATAAAAAAGCTCAAGAAAGAAAATACAAGAAAGAGAATATCTTGTTTTTATGTTTCCATGTTTTTGAGATTCACATAGGAACAAACTGAGGGCCACTTTTAATCAACATCTTGAGTTCCTGAAACCTATGCTTCCTTCATGTGGAAATACGTAACATTAAAGACAGGGGTCTGGTAGTAAGACGAGAAGACTCCTCAGGCATTCTGTCGTAGTCTATACTAAGTGTCTCAATAGTCAGGACTGAGTGAGGATGCCTGGGGGGAGCAGGTGGCATGAAAAGAGAAAACAAAGTACAGAAGATGAGAAAATGGGACATAAGGAGGTGAGAGAATAAGAGAGACTCAACCAATAAGATCAGCGATGGAGCCATGAAAAATGTCCCACATCTGCAGTGAATGGAGAAAATTGTTAAGGATCTGCCCTAGATTTAAGAAAGAATTGAATTGATTAACGGCAAACCGGGTGGAATAATAGCAGCAAGATTTTTAAGAAATCACATGACACCCAAAGATTCAGTGAAGTTGTCACTAAAATAAGGTCATAAGGTTATTTTTAAACAAGTTTTTACAGCTTTGTTGAGATAGGGTTGACAAATAAACTGTTTATATTTAAAGTGTACAACATAAAGAATTGATATATCTATATATTTGCAACAACGTGGATGAACCTGAAGGATATTATGTTGAAGGAAATAAGTTAGACACAGAAAGAGGACTTTATAATCTGACTTGTATGTGAAAACTAAAAAGTTAAATTCATAGTAACATCGAGTGAAATAGTGGTTACCACGAGCTGTGGGGGTAGTGGTGGGATGGTGAAAGAAATGGTGAGCTCATAGTTTTCACGGAGATACCTTTACATGTAGCTATCTCCCTAAAAATCCTACTGCTTTCACCATTTCACTGTCCACCATCGCTAGTCCCCCGCATGTGACAGTGTGCCAGTCTCCCCCCTATCCCTAGTCAACAGCTCTGATGTTCTTGTGAGTAACCCAAAACCATTATTTTGAGGGTCAAATGTGTGGACGAGGAAATGGACTTTTATCTGGATGAAAATGTGGCTCACATTAACCAGGCAATGACTGCCACCTCTGTGGCAGTGTGCAATCAGGATTGAGCTACATAGGGTCTGCTCAACGGTGTATGCTCGATAAATAATCGTTAGCAAGGAAGGGAACAAGGTAGCCTTTCTTTTTCTTTCTTAATTTAATGAGAGGAGGGGAAGCAGAGTCAGGACTCTCTCATGAGCCCTGACTGGGACCCACCCAGCAAGCTCACTAGGGGGTGATGCTCTACCTGAACCATTACTCAGCAACAGAGCCATTTTTTTTAGTGCCTGAGGCAGATGCCATGTAGCCATCCTCAGTGCCCGAGGTCAACTCACTCGAACCAATCAAGCCATGGCTGCAGGAGGGGGAGAGAAAGAGAAAAGGGGGAGGGTAGAGAGGCATATGGTCACTTCTTCTGTGTTCCCTGACCAGGAATTGAACCCAGGATATCCACACACCAGGCCGATGTTCAATGTAGTTTTTTCTTTTTTAAAATGTATTTCATATGAGGATCATAAGAACCCTGACTGATCTAGTCATTGTTCATTCCTTTAAACAAAAGGGCCTATAAAACTTCAGAAGAATTTTTAAGATAGCCTGGAAGCCAAAGACAGTAAACTCTTCTAAGAATAAAGATGAGACCTTTTGGAGGTGTCTGAGAGACTCTGAGACTCCAAGAAAACGAGACTATGAGAGAACTTTCAGCATCCCTACCTTCTTCGCTCAGTAATCACCCCAAAGCAATATGAATGAGGAAAATATTTGGAGATGGGATCTTTAAGTAAACTAGGATATAATAAGATTGTAGGGGGAAAAAAAAGAGAGACAGAGATAGCATGACTCCACATTTTGGCAGACTTCAGCGAGAACACTTCTGGAAGGTCAGGGACACAACCTAAGTATAAACTCAAAACAAACTTTGCCATACAGGAACAGAGTTTATGGAACTATTGATGAGAGCATCTCTGGGCCACTAGTGACAAGCAGATTCAGAATAAACTAAGATTGATGTAAACAAGTTATGTATGTAATACATCATCTGTAGGTGAATCTGGAAAGAGAAGAGAGACATTATATTGTGAATAGCAATATGTCTGCAGAAGAGAGACATTATATTGTGAATAGCCATATGTCTGCTTAGCTCAATTAGTTTGAATAAAAAGTGAGAGTTTAAATAATTGATATAAGATATTACTTATAAAAGTAATTCCTGGCACATATCTTACACAAAGCTTCTAGTCCAGAAAAAACTCATCTCATTCAAAAATAGGAGTAATGAAAAGTTAACACTACTTAATCTAAATAAACTTTAAAAAATCATTAAAAATGCATAGACAACAAAATTTTAAAATTCTAAGACCCAGACATAAATTCTAGTTGAAATATATTCTACAGATATACCTTAAATATATGCTAAATGATGTGTGTGTAATATTAATTATCAAAGCATTATCTGTAAGAGCAAAAGATTAAAGATCACCCAATCTCCATCGTTTATAATACAGTTAAATAAATAATGAAGTAGTTATAAATAATAAAATACTGAATTATTATAAAACAGAATGACAATTCAATAAGACAAGAAAATGAATTAAGTATAAGAAATAGAAATAAAAAGTATTTGACTATTCTTATTTACAGTTAATAAAAGAGTAATCACATACTTAATTATTGCAACGTTGATGGAAATTTCATTTATTTCTGGTTGTTAGCTATTATAACCTTGTTATAAAAATTGTTGCATGTATATCTTGGTTTACTTGGGGTGCTGTGTTAGGAATGGAATTGGGTCATACAATATTGAATCCTCAGCTTTACTAGGTAAAAGTAGACTCTTTCCAACTTGGATAAACTAATTTAGAAACCCACCAACAGTATTTGAAAGTGATAGAGATTAAAAATACATGTAGAATTAAAGTATTTGACAACAAAAGTAAATAGTTGGGAGGAATTAAATGGTGATTACAAAGCTCTGAAATCATTGTATCATGTACAGGCAAATGTTTGATTAATATTAGACTTTCACATATTCTTAATATGTGAAACATTTTAATTTAATTGGTATTAATTCTATGAGAACTATTAAAAGGATAGGAACAAAGGTTTAATATTTAAAATCATTTAAAAAAGGAGATTAAAAACAATCCAATAACAAAGAGAAAATCAGAGAGACAAAAGCAAAAGAGAAAACTAATTAAGATGGCAGAATTAAACGCAAATATACCACTGACTATATGAAAATCATATAGGTCAATTTTCTATCTAGTTCATATCAAAGGTAGCAAATAAGCCCAGCTACACGATACAAAAACAAACAAACAAAACAAAACAGAAAAATAACACAAAACAACAACAAAAAAAAACCACACCTAAAATGTAAGCATATAGAAAGATAAGAAGTAAACAAACATTATTATTGGCTGAATTGTGCCCTTTCAAAAATTCTAAGTCCTAGGACCTCAGAATGCAACCATGTTCAGAGGCTGAACCTTTACAGAGCTACTTCAGCTAAAATGAGGCCAGTAGGGTGAAATCTAGTCCAATACGACCAGTGTCCTTGTAAGTGTAAGGTACTTGGACTCACAATGTAAAGTCACAAGGAGGGGGTGGCCATCTACCTGCTAAGGAGATAAGCCTGAAACTTATCCTTCTCCTGGGTCTCTTAGAAAGAATCAATGCTCTTGACACCTTGATCTGAGCCTCTAGCCTCCAGAACTGTGAGAAAATAAATTTCTGTTGTTTAAGTCACCAGTATGTGGGACTTTTTTATTTTTATGGTGCTAAAAATTAATGCAGATACAAAGAAACATTCCACGGATGTGTTAATCAGCAAAAAAGTTGAAAACTTTTTTTACAAATAAAGAAGGCCATTTCATAGTGTTCAAAGACTCAATTAATCAAGGAAATGTAATAAATTTACATTTATATGTATAACAGAGTCTTACAATATAGAGAGCATAAAGTGACAAAACTCAGAGGAATTAAAAATCCACAGTATTACAGTGCGATATTTTAACACAATCCTCTCACAAATTAATAGTGTAACCAGTCAAATATCAATAGACACTTAACATATTTGAAGAACATGATTAGCAATCTTAGAACACTATACTTCACAACTACAAAATGATTTACAAACTTGAAGGACCAAATCCAACTACAAAATACATATTTTTAAGTGCAGCCAAAGCACTTATAAAAATGGCCATCACTTAATCAGAAAGCAGGCATCAACATTTCAAAAGATTAAAATCAATCAATATATCAAATCAACATGTTATACACTCTAAATTTATACAATATTATATATGTCAATTATATCTCAATATCACTGGAAAAAATAAACTTTTGGAAAATTTGAAAAATATTTTGAGCCTAATTTAGTTAAGCTAGAAATCACTAACAAAATGTAAATATTTGGATTAAAAAATATACTTTTACATTAGGCAATGTCAAAATAAATTTAGAAAATTAGTTATAGTAAGATAAACTAAATGTCAAAATTTGTGGAATAAAGATAAATTAGAATTTAGAGAAACAAATAAAAGATAAAAATATCAATAAACCAAAAAGTTGGCTTTTTAAAGATGCATACACTTTAAAATACTCCATTACAATATCTTGACATTGATCAAGAGAGAACGAGAACATATTTAAATATCTGTCTGCACGGATGGACCTGGAGATTATTAAGGTGAGTGAAATAAGCCAGGCAGAGAAAGAAATACCATATGATCTCACTTCTGTGTGGAGCCTAAGGAACACAATAAACTGAGGAACAAAACAGGAACAGAGGCAGGATCATGGGGAAGAGATGGACAGCTGTCAGAGGGAAGGGGCAAAGGGGGTTTGGATCAGAGAAGGTAAAGGGATTAGCCAATTCTATATACATAACACAGAGATACATGCCACAGGGTAGCAGTTCCCAGAGGGAAAGGAGGAATAGAGGTGGAAGGAGGGAGCAAAGGAGGTGAAATGGGGGTGAAAAGAGACCTCATGGAGCATGGCTGGAACGATGCAGTGGGTAGATGATGTCATATTGAGTGGAACATTTGAAACCATGTCAACACAATAAATTGAAAATAAAAGTTAGCCTGTCCAGGCGGTGGCAAGGTGGATAGAGCGTCAGATTGGGATGCAGAAGATGAAGGTTTGAAACCCTGAGATCCCTTGCTTGAGTGTGGGCTCACCAGCTTGAGTGCGGGGTCGCTGGCTTGAGCATGGGATCATACACATGACCCCATGGTTGCTGGCTTGAGCACAAAGGTTGCTGGCTTGAAGCCCAAGGTCACTGGTTTGAATCCCAAGGTCGCTGGCTTGAGCAAGGAGTCACTCTCTCTGTTGTAACCTCCCCCGCCTCCATCAAGTCACATATGAGAAAGAAGTCAATGAACAATTAAGGAGCCACAATGAAGAATTGATGCTTCTCATCTCTTTCCCTTTCTGTTTGTCCCTGTCTGTCCCTCTCTCTGTCTCTCTCTCTCTCCCTCTCTCTGTCTCTGTTACAAAAATTAATTAGTTAATTAAAAAATAAAATAACCGTCTCAGGAATGAAAAGTTTGACATCACAGTTGGTGTTCCAGAGATTCACAGGAAATAAAAGGATATTGTAAATTTGTGTACTTAGAATGATCTCTGCAAGAGTTCTTTCCTTTCCACTACATCATCAATTTTCTTTCCACTGGATTATTAGCATTGGTCTCCAAACATGCCATTGTTTCTCTGATCTTAAGAAAAAAATTCTTTGCTCCTCTTCCGGTGCCAGCTATTTACTCCGTTTTGCAGGAAAGCACCTGAAAATAGTCATTGCCCATACATTCTGTCTGCAATTTCTTGTTACTAATTCTTCCTTAAATATGTATAGTCTCACCAGGCGCTCTCCAATCCGTTCCCCTGCTACCGAATCTGCTTTTGTCAAAGTCACCAGAAAAACTCCATGTTGCTGGACCCAGTGGTCATTTCTCAAGGTGACCTTTGGCTCATCTTCGGCATTTGACAACAGGTGATCATTCTTTCTCTTAATGTGCTTTCTTCACTTGGCATCCAGGGTGGCATATCCCTTGATTCTGCCCTGGCTCACTGGAGGTGCGCCCTCACTTGCCTTTGCTGCCACCCCCTCTGCTCCCATAACTCCTTAGACAGGAGTGACCAAAGGCTCGGTTCCCGGTCAGTCCTCTTCTCTCTCTTTCCATCTAGCCCTTGGGTCAGTCTCATCCTTTGAAACTCCCCTTCTGACCTCTCTTTTGAACTCCAGACTTGCAATGAGTATCCAATGGCCTAACTTATATCTCTATTTGGACGTTTAGTATCAAAATTAATATATCCATAAATGAACTCCAGAATTTCCCCCTACACACTTTCTCTATATAGTTTTCTCCCATCACATCGGCCACAGCCAGCATTCCACGGAGCCTCTCTAGGCTCCCCGCACCCTTCTCCACTCAGTAGGCCTCCGCGTCTCCACCCTAGAAGGTGTCTCCGGGCCCCTGTCCCATGACCAGCCCCACACAGCAACTGCCCCGTACTCACTGGAAGGTCAGAGGGCTTACAGAGTTTCTCTCTTTTGCGGCTGGATGATGTTCAATGACTATTTATATATATATATATATCGCATTTTCTTTATCCATCAACAGATTCAACATTAAGCCATTCAACATCTGTCCTAATGACGGACTCTTACGGTGTTTTTATGTCTTGACTATTGTGACTATCGTTGCAGTGAAAATGAGGATGCAGTTCTCTCTCTGAGATAGTAAGTTTTTCTCCCTTGAATACATATCCAGAAGTGGAACTGCTGGACCACATGGTAGTTATACTCCCACATTTCTGAGGAATATCCACAGTGTGTTCCACAGTGGCCGCACACAATTCCCACCAGCAGTGCCCTAGACTTCCCATCCGTCCCCATCCCCATCCACACTCGTTTGTAGATTCATTGACAATAGTCATTCTAACAGGTACGGCGTGAAACCTCATTGTGGTTCCGATCTGCACTTCCCCGAAGATTAGTGAGGTTGAGCAACTTTTCATGTACTTGTTGGCCATCTGTTGGCCTTCTTTAGAAAAATGTCAAGTTTTCTGCCCATATTTTAATTGGACTGTTTTTTGCTATTGAGTTCTATGGGTTCCTTATACATCTGGACGTTCACCCCTTATCAGATACACGGTTTACAAGTATTGTTTTTTCCCATTCTCTGGTTTTCCTTTTCATTTTATTGATTGTTTCATTTGAGTGAAGAAGATTTTTAGTTTCATGCAGTCCCAACTATTATTGATTTTTTTTTTTTTTTTATGGCTTGTGCTTTTAGTGTCTTATTCAAAGATCATTGCCAAAACCAACGTCAAAGAAATATTTTCTTGTGTTTTCTTCTAGGACTTTTATGGCTTCAGGTCTTATGCTGAAACTTTTAAATCCACTTTAAGTTAATTTTGTAAGCTCTGTAAGATCAGGGCCTAGTGCAATGGTTCTCAAAGTGTGCGCCAGGGCGCACTGGTGCACCCTAGAAGATTTCCAGGTGTGCCCTATGGTATTCCAGAAAAATATGTGCTTTTGGGGGACCAGACACCAACAGGGTTTTTGAAGTTTAGATTTTTGGGGAATAGAGGTGTGGGGAATTGGCTATAAACTGACAGTCTGTTCAATCCCCCACCTCACTTGCCTGATTAGGTTGCAAAAGGCTGTTAAATTATGGGGCTGGATTGTTTACACTACCCCCCATGTTCCCTGGAAAGACTGGAGGCAAGTTTCTTTTACCCTTTGTTTGGTGTAAAGTTAAAATTATCTGTATGGTGGGGGTTTTGGATTGATGATTAAACATAAGGAATTGTCTCTTGAAGCCTTTTGGATTTCTATGAAAGAGGAATATGTGGCAATATCTAAAAATGCTTTGAACATTTAACTACCATTTTTAACATCATATTTATGTGAATTAGGGTTTTCTACCCTCTACACAATTAAGAGTAAAAAGAAAGGAATTCTTCAATGTATTGACAAGAAAATGAGAGTTTGCCTTTCAAATATATGCCCAAACATTGAAGAAATCACTAGGACACATCAGGTTCATGTTTCTCATAACACAGGAATAAAAAACTTAACACGTTCATGCCAGGACCTGCCAGATTTACTGAATCTTACTAAGAATGTATCTATTTATATAAAAAGATAACTTTTTTTGTCATTTAAAAATTTTTTTAACCCCACTATTTTTACAAGTTCTAAAAAGCATAACTAAAAAAATATAACATAAAAATGTTTTTTAATGTCAGAATAAATTTAATTTTGTCGTATTTATTTTAATTACCATAAAAGCATGTTTGGACTTGTTTTTTCTTTAATATTTGACTTAATTATTATAACATATTTTTCAGAAATTTGTATATAGTGTGCATACAATTGTTTGTAGGATTTTAAATGTGCCTCGACTGCAAAAAGTTTGGGAGCCACTGGCCTGCTGTCACTGTTATGCATGTGGATGTCCAATTTGCCCGAACCCCTTTATTGAAGACTGTATTTTCTCCATTGAGTGTTCTTGGCTCTCTTGTCAAATAGTAGTTGACCTTGGCCATGTGGTTTTATTTCTGGGCTTCTAATTTAGTTCCATGTCTAGTGTGTCTGTTTCTGTAACAATACCATACTGTTTTGATTAAAATAGTCCTGGAATATAGTTTAACTTCAGGAAGTTTGATGCCTCCAGCTTTGTCTTACTTTTTCAAGATTTCCTTGGCTATTATGGGTGTGTGTGTGTGTGTGTGTGTGTGTGTGTGTGTGTCCATGTGAATTTTAGGATCTTTTTTCCTACCAATATGCTCGATCTACACAGGTCTTTCTGATCTTTGGATAAACTCTGCCAGGAAACTAAATGTCTTTTTTCTTTCTCAACATTCAGATCTCACTTCACACACTATATCCTCCTCAGAAAACCTCTCTTGTCCATGCCATCAACTCCATCATCCAGACTTTCCTGGTCCATTATTATATTATATCATATTATATTATATTATTATTATTTTTTCCTCAATACTCGCCACTTTCTGAAGTTGTCTCATTCATCTATTTTTATATTGTCATACTTTCTTTATTGAATATAAGCCTGCAAGACTACAAAAACATTTCTGCCATTTTCACTGTGCTGTTATTACTACAAAGAAAAATGCCTGGCGAATAGAAGGAATTTAGCCATTCTGTGTGGAAGATCCATATGAAGGAGTAAATGAAGAAAACAGGTGTATATAAAATATACATTTTGTCCATCCTCTGTTGCTTCACTTTGCTGTTTACCAAAGTTCTTTGTGAAGCAGGAGTTAGCAATGCCAAGCACTTATAAGAAAAGGAGGGCAGTGGTTACGACTTGCACTGTTGGGGAAAAGGGCAAGAGAGTGGATGTGATGGGGCCACTGGACAGAGCCTTTGTCCAGATCCTTTTCCCCACGTAGACACGCTCGACCCAGAATGACCGTGTTCTCACACTCAGTGTGGACTCCTCAATGGACTAATTATCTCACTGGCTCTTTTTCTGCAGTAAGAAGTGGTATGGGTTCTTTGGAAACCCTCTGTTTGAATCTGTTTGGCGTGTGCAGAAGAGACGTCTGCAAAATAATCGAGGATACAATTGGTTTCTGCCGAAGAAGGTGGCGATGTTGCAGATCGTGGTGGGTCCTGATCCCAATCCCCACACCAGTTATGTATTCAGATTACCAAGAACCCCTTAAGAGAAGAGTGAAATAAATGACAAGAAAGCACCCAAAGGAAAATTCTTCGCATCTAAAAACATTAGAATGTATATCTTGATTTATCCCAGCTTTATTACCAACTTTGACTATCCTGTGTCAATAAAATAAATAAATATTGACTTAAAATCTAACGGGGTGCTACTTCTCTGTGACCCATTTGCAGATCCAAACAATGTCTTTAAAAGTGAGAAAGTCCATTTTTAAGAAAGATAGTGTGTTTTTAAAATTTGTCATAGAGCTAACAAAAGATTTTTTTTTAAGTGACAAAGGTGAAAACATAACCATACAAAACATAACAGACACTTCTCCCAAGAGGACATAAAAATGGCCAAAAGGTATATGAAAAGATGCTCATCTTCATTAGCTATTAGAGAAATGCAAATCAAAACTACAATGAGATACCACCTCATGCCAGCTAGATGAGCTACTATCAACAAGAGAGGTAATAAGTGTTGGAGAGGCTGTGGAGAAAAAAAGGAACCCTCATTCACTGCTGGTGAGAATACAAATTAGTACAACCATTATGGAAAAAAAGGTATGGTGGTTCCTCAAAAAATTAAGAATAGAGCTACCATATGACCCAGCAATCCCTCTACTGGGTATATATCCCCAAAGCTCAAAAACATTGGTACATAAAGACACATGCAGCCCCATGTTCATTGCAGCATTATTCATGGTAGCCAAGACATGGACACAACCAAAGTGTCCCTCGATAGAGGACTGGATAAAGAAGATGTGGTACATGTATACAATGGAATACTCATCAGCTGTAAGAAATGATGACATACTGACATTTACGACAACATGGATGGACCTTGAGAACGTTATACTGAGTGAAATAAGTAAATCAGGAAAAGCTAAGAACTGTGTAATTTCACACACACAGAGGTGGGATATAAAACTGAGACTTATGAACACAGATAAAAGTGAAGTGGTTACCGGGGGAGGGGAATATTGGGGGAGGGAATGGGAAGGGGCAGGGGAGGTGGGAAAGGTGTAAAGAGGGATAAATATAAGGTGACAGAAAATGATGTGACTTTGGGTAATGGAAAGATAATATAATCGACAGTTCACGTGCTATAGAAATGTTCACTTGATACCTCTGTACTCTTATTGATCAATGTTACCCTGTTAAAGCTAATTTTCTAAATAAAATTTAAAAAACATAGTTAAATAGACATGCAGAGAAAATATAGGGTCAAGATACAGAGGAAATCCAGAAAATATCAGGAAAAGGAAGAGATGTAAATAAGGAAGGGGAACAAATTGAAAGAGGGCATGAGGAATGATTTGGGATAATTCATAAAGATGGTAATTTGGCCTTGGCCATTTGGTTAAGGGGTAGAGCATCGGCCCAGCATACGGGAGTCCCAGGTTCGATTCCTGGTCAGGGCACATAGGAGAAGCACCCATCTGCTTCTCCACCCTTCCCCCTCTCCTATCTCTTTGTAACTCTCTTCCCCTCCCACAGCCAAGGCTCCAGTGGAGCAAAGTTGGCCTGGGTGCTGAAGATGGCTCCATGGCCTCTGCCTCAAGTGCTAGAATGGCTCTGGTTGCAATGGAGCAATGCCCCAGATGAGCAGAGCATCGCCCCCTGGTGGGCATGCCGGGTGGATCCCGCTTGGGTGCATACGGGAGTCTGTCTGACTGCCTCCCCTTCTAAACTCAGAATAATACAAAAAAGATTAGTAATTGTGTGGCAGACAACTGGAAAGACATAAACAAGAAAAGAGAGAGAATGAGAGGTTGAAGGTCAACAGAAAGGTATATAAAGTACTCTGAAAGATAAAACTTCAACTAACAAATGCTCTGGCTCTCTGGGAATGTTGCTTGGCAACCAACCTATTATTAGTACTTGAGATGGAGGCTCCAGAGAGCCATCTTCAGTGCCAGGGGCCAACTCACTTGAACCAATTGAACCATGGTTGTAGAAAAGAAAGAGGGAGAGAGAGGGGCGGGGAGGAAAAAAGGATGGAAAAGCAGATGGTTGTTTCTCCTGTGTGCCTTGACTGGAATCAAACCCAGGACATCCACAGATCAGCCCAATGCTCTACCACTGAGCCAAACAACCAGGGCCAGGTTTTTGTGGGGTTTTTTTGATGATTATAAAAATGCAGGGACAACGTTCATTATTTCTTCCTATAATGCAATACTTATGAAGTATTTATTTATTTTTTAATTCGCAGAGTGTGGAAATTTTCTACAATGATTTGATACAGTCTTGACTAGATTTAGGACAACATTGACCTTCAAACAGTGGAGGTAGGCTGTAGGTCAGGAAGTAAGTGCACAAATAGAGAAAAGCTTCATTCTCTCCATCTCTGAGGGTACTAGAGACTATTCATCTTATCAATAACTTCTTGAATAGTTTTGGTATTTAAAACATTGTCTACTTTAAATAAGGTGTATTCATTGTCATAAAATGCTTAGAAATGTTACTGAAGTTATGATCTATCAGTTCAAAATAAAATGTTGTACTTTCAAGATATTTTATGTAAGCTTCATGGTAACTACAAGGAAAAACCTGCAGTAATTAGACATTAGAACATGATGTCAAAGTATATTGATACTAAAAGACATAAAATTATATAAGAAGACAGGAAAAGAATAAGCAAGGAATAATGGATTTTAAAAATTGGCAGAAAACCAACAAAAGGGCATTAGCAAGTTCTTTCTTAACAACAATTATTTTTAACATAAATAAATTAAATTCTGCGATCAAAATATACATAATGGTTGAATGAATTTGAAAAAACAAGACCTCAAAATATGCTGCCCACAAAAGACTCACTTCAGCTTTAAAGACACAAACTTTGTAGAGAAGAAATGGAAAAAGACACTTCAAGCAAACGTTAACCAAAAGAGACAGGGGCAGCTATTCTTCATTTCAGACAAAAGAAAATTTAAACTAAAAGTAGTAAAAAGGAACGAAGAAAGCCACTGCATAAAAATAAAGGGGTCAATCCATCAATGACATATAAAATTACTATATTTTAAAATTTTTATTTAGAAAATTAAATTTAATAGTGTGACATTCGTAAGAGTCCATAGGTTTCAGGTGAACATTTCTATAGCCTTTGAGCTGCTGATCGTGTTTTGTGACCATCACCCAAAGGCAAATCACTCTCTGTCACCGAATACCTGCCCCTCTTTATTTTCCTCCCACACAACTCCCTGCGCCTGGTAACCATTTCACTTGTATCTATGTCCATGACTCTTAATTTTATATCCCACCTATGAGTGAAATTGTATAGCTCTTTGATTTTACCAATTTACTTACTTCACTCAGTATAATGTTCTCCAGGTCCATCCATGTTGTCGTAAATGGCAGTATGTCATCATTTCTTATTGATGAGTAGTATTCCCTTGTATATGTACCACCTCTTTATCCAATCTTATATCAAGGGACAGTGGTTGTTTCCATGTCTTGGCCACTGAGAATAATGCTGTGATGAACGTAGGGGTTCATGTATCTTTGTGTAGCAATGTTTTTGAGTGTTTTGATTAGATACACAGTGAAGGAATTGCTGGATCACATGGTAATTCTATTCTTAATTTTTTGAGAAACCATCGTATTGTCTTCCATAGAGGCTGTACCAGCTTACATATTCACCAGCAGTGAATGAGGGTTTCTTTTTCTTCACAGCTTCTTCGACTTTTGTTATTACCTGTCTTGTTGATAACAGCCATTCTAAACGGGTGTGAGGTGGTATCGCATTGTACCTCTGACTTGCATTTCTCTAGTAGCTAGCAAAGATGAACATCTTTTCATATATCTGTTCTCCATTTCTATGTCTTCTTGGGAGAAGCGTCTGTTCAGTCCCTCTCCATGGTTTTTAATTGACTTGTTTGCCTGTTTGGGGTTGAGCTTTGTGAGTTCTTTATATATTTTTTTATATTAACGCCTTATTGGTGCTATTATTTGTAAATATCATCTCCCATTTGGTGTGCTGCTTTTTGGTTTGTTGTCAGTTTTTTTTTTTTTTTAATTGGGCAGAAGCTTTTTAATTTGATATAGTTCCATTCTTTTTTTTTTTTTTTTTTGCCTTTACTTCCCTTGCCTTTGGGGTCAAATTCATAAAATGTTCTCTATCACCAAGGTCCGTAAGTTTAGTACCTGTGTTTGCTTCTATGTAATTTATTGTTTCAGATCTTATTTTCAGGTCTTTGATCCACTTTGAATTATTTTTTTGTGCTGGGGGTGAGGTATAATCAAGTTTCACTCTTTTACATGTGGCTTTCTGATGTTCCCAGCCCCATTTATTGAAGAGGCTTTCTTTTCTCTATTGTGAATTTTTGGCTCTTTTGTTGAAGATTCTTTGTTCATAAATGTGAGGTTTTATTTCTGGGCTGTCAATTCTGTCCCATTGGTCCGTATATCTGTTTTCCTGCCAATACCATGCTGTTTTGATTATCGTGGCTCTGCAGTATAATTCGAAGTCTGGTAGTATGATACCTCAGGTCCATTCTTTTTTTTCTCAGGATTGCTTTCACTATTTGGATTTTATGATTTCATACATATCTGGTGATTTTTTATTGTATTTCTTTTAAAAAGGACATTGGAGTTTTAATGGGGATTGCATTAAATTTGTATATTGCTTTGGTAATATGGTCACTGTAACTATGTTGATTCTTCCAATCCATAAACATGAAATATTTTTTTAATTTCACTGTGTCTTTTTCAATTTGTTTCAATAATGCTTTGTAGTTTTCAGTATATAGGTCCTTTGTATCCTTTGTTAAGTTTATTCCTACATATTTTTTATTGTTGTTGCTATTATAAAAGAAATTGTTATTTTGGTTTTTTTTGGTTTGTTTTTTAGTTTGTTTTCTGAAGTTTCACTGTTGGTGTATAGGAGAGCTGTACACTTTTCTATATAGATTTTATATCCTGAAACTTCACTGTATTGGTTGTTTCTAATAACTTTTTGATGGCATCGTTGGGGTTTTCTATACATAGGATACCTTTACTTCTTCTTTTCCAAAATAAATGCCTTTCATTTCTTTCTCTTGCCTGATTGCTCTGGCTAAGACTTTCAGTTACTGTGTTGAATATGAGTGGAGAGAGTAGGCAACCTTATTGTGTTCCTGATTTTAGAGAGAAAGCCTTCAGTTTTTCACCATTTAGTGTGATATTGTGGATTGTTTGTCACATATGGCCATTATTATGTTGAGGTACTTTCCTTTTATTACCCATTTTATTGAGTGTTTTAAACATAAATGTATGTTGTATTTTATCAAATGCCTTTTCTGCATCTATTGATAGAATATAATTTTGTCCTTTTTGTTGTTGTTGATGTGGTATATTATGCTGATTGACTTACATATGTTGAACCATCATTGTGGTCCAGCAACGAATCCCAATTGATCATGATGTATTATTTATTTAATGAATTGTTGTGTTCAATTTGCTGGTATTTTTATAATTTTTGCATCTGTATTCATTAGAAATATTGGTCTGCAGTGTTTTTTTCTTTTCTTTTTTTTAGTTGTCCTTGCCAGGTTTTGGTATGAGGGTTATGTTGGTCTCATAAAATGTGTTAGGCATTATTGCATCTTCTTCAAATTTTTGGAAGACTTTGAAAAGGATAGCTACCAATTATTCTTTGAATGTTTGGTAGAACTCACTAGTGTAGCCATCTGGTCCTGGACTTTTATTTTTGGGGAGCTTTTTGATAGTTGTTTCTATTTCCTCTCTGCTTATGGGTCTATGTAGGGTTTCCACTTCTTTGTGACTCAGTCTAGGAAGATTGTATAGTTGTAGGAACTTATCCATTTCTTCCAGATTGTTAAATTTGGTGGCATATAATCTTTCATAGTATTCTAATATGATCCTTTGTATATCTCTGATGTCTATGGTGATTTCTCCTCTTTCATTTCAGATTTTGTTTATATGAGCCCTTCCTCTTTTATCCTCACTGAGTCTAGACAGAGGTTTGTCAATTTTATTGATCTTCTCAAGGAACCAGCTCTTGTTGTATTAATTTTCTATAGTTTTTTTTTTTTTTTTTTTGGTCTCTATTTCAATTAGTGCTGCTCTCATTTTATTCTTTTGTTCTGCTGACTATGGGTTGCCTTTGTTCTTATTTTTCTAGTTCCTTAAGATGTGATGTTCAGTTGTTTACCTGGGATCTCTCTTGTTTCTCAATATAAGCCTGTAATAATATCAATGCTTTTATTATTGCTTTCACTGCACCGCAGAAGTTTTAATATGTCATGTTGTTATTCTCATTTGTTTGTGTGTGTGTGTGTGTATATATATATATATAAAACATATATATATATATATTATATATATATATTGACCTCTGCCTTTATTTATTCTTTGACTCAGTCATTTCAAAGAAGTTTACTGTATAATTTCCACATTTTTGTGGGTTTCTTTACTTCTGAAGAAATAGAAAATTATAAATATTTAAGTACTCAACATCAGAGTACATACATGTATAGAACAAATACTAATTAAAACCAATAGCAATAATAAACAGAAATACAATAGCAGTTTGGATCTTTAATGCCCCACTCTAACAATAGATAGATCATCCACAGAGATATGGGGTCTTTCTGAACTGTAGGCATAGCCTTTTTTTATTTGTTTAAGTCAATTAAAGTTTACTAGCCAGACAGTCTCTTGACAATAGATGGCTATTAATGAAATATGGTACGCTTTATCTCTGGTATTTTAACTCCCCTAATTTCACCATCCTTGTCGTGTGGGGCAGTTACACAAAGGATTGATGACAAATAAGAAAATGTTAGTTTTCAGTATGAACTAAGTGTATTAACTTTTTTCGCTGCTATTGAGAACATTGTGCCTATGTGATGCTAACCTCTCTGTTAAGGAATAATTTAAAAATAGAGGTTTATTTTTTTAAAAAAAAAAAAGGTACTCGGGCAATTCTCTTCTCCCTATTGTGAAAAAGAGTATGTCATGGAAGTTCCCTTACAAGTCAGATGACTTTTGGTAACAAGAACTTCACCCTCACAAGCTTATTTCCTGGCATCCTTCAAAGAGATGACTGGCCAAAGGTACTGACCTCCCAGGAATTTGAGAGTCCATAGAAAAACGGAAGGGTTGGTCATCTGGCTTCCTATAATTAGGTTAATTTGTCACCAAATTTAGAGACTCTATGGGTTGGAGACAGTCCAACGGAAACCGTTTATTTTCTTACTTGTTAAGCTTCACTGACCAAAAGGAACCTCAGTCCCCCAGAAATTAATAAAAGGCTCTGTGTTCCACTACTCATGGTCACTGACCTCTCTGCTGGGCATTCAACCATGAGGCTCCACTCTCTTCTGTCTGTGCTCCTCTTCTTTGTGACTATAATACCGAAAGGTAAGATGGTGCATACGTACATACAGAGCTGGGTTTCTAAGGTATGCTCCATTACCCTATGGCCATCTGAACTCAGACCCTAATGCACAGCCTTGAGGAGTTCAGAATTCCAATATGCTCATCTTCCTTTAAACTGATGAGGCCATCACTGCAAAGCAGGATAGATTTCCATCCACAGAAAACCCCAAAGCTCCATGATCAGAAAATGCAGCTTAAGTTGAGAGCGAGGTGATAGAGCTTTAACATGGGACTTAAGGGTTAACATACAAACCAAGTACCTGTGACCAGGTTCCCAGTCCTTCAAAAGGAGAGTGAAAATAGAAGCCATTGATTTAGATGTGGTTAGTGAATGGAAGATGTCGAATCTTTTGTTGAGGGATATTTTTGAGGTGTAGAAGTGAGGTACAGAAGACAGAACTCAACAACAAAAAAAGAGGATTGCATCCAGTAGGGAGCAGGGGGTTTGGGCAAAGCATAAACAGAGGGCTACAGCCTCAGTGGCCAAATGGTAAACAAAGGCAAAATGTGAAAGAAGCATTTCAAGAGGCTGAGCTGCATCGTTAGGACCCATGGTTCCGAAGTTTGAGTTTTCGCTTGTAGAATCAAAGAAAAAGGGGGAAATGGTCACTTTGAGGCTGGTTCATCCAGATTTTTTGTAAGAACAGACAAAATTCTTTTCTCCATCCTGTTAGTGACAGGATGTTCGATCCCATAAAATAATGTCTGTGGCCACTGAGCATAGATACAGTCTGGATAACTAACTCTCTCTCTCTTCCTTGGTCGATCTGTAAGATCCCTTTAAATGCAGTAAAAAAAATGCTCATTTGTTTGATCTTTGCCTAATCCATGGATCTTGGGATCTACCAGATGTACCAACTTCTCCTCCCGAAGGACTCTGTGCCATTCTCATTTGGTTCCCAATTCTGTCAGAGGAGGACACACAGCTGTGAGAAGACACACTTGCAGTGACACTGGCTATAAATTATGTGATATTAATGACTTCGAATTAGAAAGTAATTTAATGGTTACTCCTTTAATTTTACAGGTCAGGGAATTCTTGTCCACAGAACGAACATGATTTTATCCAGGTTCACATAGGTAGCGGCCACGCCGCAGCTGGAACCAGATGTCTTTCCTCTGGGTCAGTGTCATTTTCCTTAATCTACAGGTGTGGGTGTGCCCATCAAATGGGAACCCTGCTTCCTGTCAGGCCTTTGCCTCCATCTCCTAATCAGATATTGAGGAACCTAAGGAGATTTTCAAGTTTCCTCTTTCGGAAGACACAGTATCTTTGACACACCTTACTTCTCCTTCCTCCGAAGTCCTTTCTTCTAGTGTTTAAGTTAGGTATGTTCAATCAGCTCCACATTAGGACATGATTTTTGGATTATTTATCCTCATCTTTAGATTTTCCTTAAATCAGAGAAATGGCTATCAATATTTAAATATATATTTTTAATTTTATTAATATTTAGAGAGGGGAGAGAGAGAGAATGGCAGAGGGGGAGGAGTGAAAAGCATCAATTCATAGTTGCTTCTCCTATGTGCCTTGACGGGGAAACCCTGGGGCTTCGAACTGGCAACCTCAGCATTTCATGTTGATGCTTTCACCACTGCAGCGCCACAGGTCAGGCTGTTTAGACAGCTGAAGGCACTCACCCCAAGATAGTCATGTCAGCATGGCCGATGAGTGAGTATGTTTCGCTCATGCTTGCCCTCTGCTACCTAACCTAAATTCAGCTCAATGTAAATGACTGCCTTTATCCAAAGTCACAGTCCATGTTATGAGTCTGGTCTTTTGTCTTTTTTTTTTTTTTTTTTTTTAAGTTAAGGATAGATCTCCAGGATGAATTAAAGGTCTAGCAAAACCCCACTAGGATAGCCAGAAAAGGAATATGGCAATGGTTCAGTCATAAGATGAGAAGAAAACTGAGACAAAAAGGTCATTCCAGAACAAAGGCTAGAAACAAGTGGGAAAATGGGGGTCTAGAGAATCTAGTCTTAAGATTTAGAGATGCTAATACAGTCTTGACAAGAGTCAATATCCACAAATAGAATAATCCAGCCAAGACCAGGAACCAGAGAGTCAAAACTAGCCTGAAGCCAAGGGGGCTTAGAAGAAATAAAGGAGAAAATATGTGTGGGGTCAGAGTACTTAACTGCATTCAACAACCAGCAATATTTACTGAGCCCCTGTCATTTAACAAAGACTGTGTCAGACACCCAGGGCACACGCGAAACAAAAGGAAGAGACTTCCTACAACCTAGAAGAAGTTGTTAGTCAAATGATGAACAGGTTACTATGTAATTGGAGATTGGCGTGAGTACAGTGCAGAGGGGCAGAGTCTCACACATGGCCACTGTCTATCTACGAGGTCGGAGAAGCCTTCCTTGAGGCATGCCTGGGCAATGGAACGCTGAAAGCTGTGTCGGGAGCCCTCGCAGGAAGGATGCTGATGCCAGGTTCCTGCTGCAGGGGGAGGCAGTGTGCTCAGGGACCACAGGAGGGCCCCTGGTGGAGAGCGCCAGTTTAGATGAGAAAAACGTGCCACAGGCTTTTATGACATGAGGTCAAAGTAAAAGTAGGGTCCCAAAGTATAAGGCAGAATCAGCCAAGGGGGAGAGGCAGGCTCATCATTGACTGTGTGGAGGATGTGGAGTCCTCAGGCAGAACTTACCCACACTGACGGTGGGGAGACTTGGGGAGACCTTGGGCAGAAACCATCCACACTGATGGTGTGGGGGACTCGGGGTCCTCAGGCAGAACCACCCACACTGACGGTGGGGGGGACTTGGGGAGTCCTTGGGCAGAACCACCCACACTGATGGTGTGGGGGACTGGGGGAGTCCTTGGGCAGAAACCACCCACACTGATGGTGTGGGGGACTCGGGGTCCTGAGGCAGAACCCACCCACACTGATGGTGGGGGACTTGGGGTCCTCAGGCAGAAACCATCCACACTGACCGTGGGGGACTTGGGGAGTCCTTGGGCAGAACCCACCCACACTGATGGTGTGGGGGACTCGGGGTCCTCAGGCAGAAACCACCCACACTGACGGTGGGGGACTTGGGGAGTCCTCAGGCAGAAACCACCCACACTGACGTGGGGGACTCGGGGTCCTCAGGCAGAACCCATAACAGATGTGGGACTGGTGGTCAGGGTCCATCAGAAACTCTGCAGATCACGTTATGCTCCGTGCACTGAGCCAGCCCAGAAGACAAATGCTGCAGGATCCCACGGATGCAAGTCACCCACAAACAGTCAGGCTGGTAGAGTTGGACGGGTGGTGACCAGGGCTGGGGGTGGAGAGAAGGGGCACCTCCCCTCAGTGAGTATAGACTTTCGCTTATGTAAGATGAGAAGTTCTGGAGACCGGCTGGACAGCACCGTGCCTACAGCTTGCCGTACTGAACGGGGCGCGCAGACACGGAAGAGGGCAGGGGTCGTGTTGGGTGTCCGCCCCACCACAGACACAGGAACGGTGGAGGACAGGAGGCTACGGGAGCAGGTCTCACTTCCCCACCAATGTGACAAGGACCCTGCAGAGGCATGCCCGTGAGGTCCTGACATCCCCTCTCCTCCAGGACAGTCAGGATCCGCCTTGGTTTGCCTCTTCCAAACCAGTCACACCGGAAGAGGAAAGGATTAGTGTATCACAAGGTAGGAGAGACCCAATGAGATAGAGGCGAGTTCATAGGTTGGTTCAGAAACTGACTTCTGCTAACAAACATGAACGGAGTGACTCCATGATGGAACAGACACAGTGGTCCCCGGGGGAAAGGATGGAGCCCATTTAAGCCCAAAGTCTAGAGGCAGGGGACAGAGACCACGGCAAACTGCAGTTCTGGGTACACCGTTGGTGAGCTGCTTCTCAGCAGCCACAGGAATGAAGAAGACACCTGGAGAGATTTCAGGAAAAGCGCTTTCCAGCTCTGGGAGCAATCCTCTCTGTGCATGCGCATTTAAGGGGCACCGAGCAGACAATGTAGAAAGTGCATTTCTTACCCAGTCCTGAAACGAGGGAATTCGGTAAGGTGGAGACTGAAGGATTCGTGGACTTCATGTAAAAGGAGATGAGAACGTTGTTCCAGGGAATCTAACCATCCTGGGCCTCCCCCACCTCAGACCATGGGCACCTCCCCAATCACCACGGCCCTACAAATTGCTCCACTGCCTTCAAAATGTGTTCTGCAGGGGAGGGCCACTGTTTCCAGGTTTCTAGAAGTCGGCCTGCCTTCTTCAGGAGTGTTTGGTCTCACAGCCTTAGCCCCTTCCCCAAAGGCACTTCTTTTACCTTAGTGTCTGATCTTTTTTTATTTTTTTTTAAGTGAGAGGAAGGGAGACAGAGGGGCAGACTCCCGCATGTGCCCCAATTGGGGATTCACTGGGCAACTGCCATCTGGGGCTGATGCTCGAATCAACTGAGCTATCCTCAGTGCCTGAGGCCAACGCTAGAACCAATCAAGCCACTGGCTGCGGGAGAGGAAGAGGGAGAGATGGGGGAGAGAGAGGGATGGAGAAGCAGATGGTTGGTTCCCTTGTGTGCCCGGACCGTGGATCGGACACGGGACGTCCATACACTGGGCTGATGTTTGCTCCACTGAGTCAGCTGGCCAGGGCCCAGTCTCTGATCTTTTCATGTGGGTAAAAATCATCTCTTCTACCCCAGAGCTGCTCCCCCCTCCTGTAAATTTATTGCTGTGTGTACATTACCGGAATTTGATGGTGATTTAATGGTGTCCTCCAATTTCTTCCCGTGCAGCGACGCCTGGTGTTATCCCGGGCCTAAAACAGTGTACTTTTCTGAAAGGCACGTGCAAGGCGGGCGGCTGTACCTCCACGGATGACACCATCGGTGTATGTAACGACCAGAAGAAGTGTTGTCGAAAGTGGTGGATCTTGGTTCCCTACCCAACGCCGATCCCCAAATCAAAGTCCCCTTAGAAGGGAGTGAACTGTAAGCCCTGGCAACGCCAGTGCGCACAGACAACGTTTTGCAGATGCCTGTTGACCTCGGCCTGGTCTTCCTCCCTGGTCTGCAAATAAATGTCCTGACGCCATGTGTACTCACCCTGAAGCATGTCTTCCTGGTGCATCTGAACAGCCTCTTACACATTCCAGGGCTCAACCAAGTCATAGAAGAATCTCATACCCTAACGATATTTCTAGAAAACACAACTTTCCTAAAATAAATAAATATGGTCCAAATATGTGAAAGCATAAAGGTGTGACTCAGCGGTAGGCCGTGTGTGATTATCTGAAGTGGAATAATACCAGCCTTCTTCCTTATCTGATTATGAATACATCATTTGGTCACTACTTGGGAGACGCTGGGGAAGGTCAGTTCACCACGTGGTCTGGCTCACAACAAGCCTGAGACGGCACCTGCCCACCCAGTCACACCGGACGTTGACCCAAGGTTCCCCGTGGCCCTGGGGGAGGAGAAGAGAGCCGAGGGGCTGGGGACTGGACGTGGCCATATAAGATGCCCAGTTAAATATAAAGTTGAGATAAACAATGACAATTTTTAGTATAAAAATGTATAACAGCTGGCCCATACTTAGAGTAAAATAATGTTTGCATCTGGCATCCAGTTTAACTGAGCACCTTGCACTTTTCTTGGCGAGAGCTGGCAACCCTTTTCCGAATCGACATCTGCAGGAAACTCCAGGGACGTCGTCTGGTCAACAGGATGCCTCCTGCCAACCGCGCGGAAGGCCACCTCTTAATTAGTCACTTTCCCCGGGACACGGGTCGCATTTGTCATGCACTGCATGTCTTTCTCTATGATAACGGGCCGTCTGGGCCCCCGTTGCTAGTCACGGGGATAATGGTCCCGAATTGCAAACGCAGGTCAGTGGGCGTTTGCAGAATGTGGCAGTCCTGTAATCCTCACTAGATAAACTACTGGGCCCGTTCTCTGAGGACTCGGCCCCGTTTCCGATTCTGCTCAGCGGAAATACCACTGCAGCGAGACCAGCGCCACTCAGAGAGCAGTAGTCAGGCTCCGATCCCAGCAGGAATCTCATTTCCTCCGCAGCCGCGGATTCTGCGCGCTGCGCATTGCGCGCTGGGCGCTGGGCAGGAGCGGGCTGTGCGGGTACCGCCCTCACACTTGAACAAGTTAGCACTCCTTCCCCCCGTCGCACTTTCATGTGGCCCTTTAACCTGCGTTTGTCAAACCATGGCTCGGTGCCCTGTACATGTAATGGTCTAATATTTGCTCAGGGAGTCACAGCTCCTGCCATCAGTGGGTCCTTCCATCGCCAGCGAATGGGTTAGGCTGCGCCATCTGCTTCTGCGAGTCAGGATCGTGCCTACTTATTATAAACTGAAAAGGCTTCTGTTCCACAAGAGTCACGGTTGGTTGGGATAATTTGGTCCTCATTTGGCAGGACAGAGACGAAGGCAGGATGTTATCTGTAGACAAGACGTAGGCGTGTAGTTGGAAATGGATGTTTAAGCTATATGGTTCATTAATATAATTGGGGTTTATTTCAAGAAAAATTATTTTAATAAGATAAGATTCTTAATGTGGATTCTTCAGGTAGCCTTGCCATTTGTCATGACATTATCCTCTGAAGATGCGTGTCCCCGACCCTGAATAACATCCCCATCTGCTTGTTGAAGTTGTGACTCCAGCGCTGCCGACTCTTCGGGTTTTAGGAGAGATTGCAGACAGAACTCGACAAAATTTCCACTTATTAACACAAGCTTAATTGTTCAGGCTACTGCCTGCATAAAAAGTGCCATCGTGTAGTCTAGCTGTAATTCTCACTGTCTTGTCCTGTTGAACAATGACAATGCTTGGGTAAACAGAGGCAGTTCTCATATTATGGTGAGCGACCTACCGCTTGAACACATCAATGAAGAATATTGTCCTGGCTTTCCTGTACCCGGGGGTGGGGAGGGGGGGGTGTCTACACTGAGATGTCAATTTCCAGTCTTTCGGTTGTTTTTTTTTTGTTTTTTTTTTGCATAGGTACAATTGAAAAGACATGGCAATTTGGCCAATGCACTCCTCAGATTTTGGTGAGCATTAAATTGTTAGAGAGAAGAGAGGCGGGACCGGTGGCAGCCCGGCAACCCCGGGAACTGGCTCTGTGGCCTCCGCAGCATTGCCCGGACAGGGACGGGTGACCTGCTGCGGGACACGCACAGCCTTACGAGAAACACAGGCTTGAGTGACTCGGGTAGAAAGACACGTCACCCCGCAATCTCTGCAAAGTGCTTCTTTACTTTCATCATAGCCAAGTATGTTTAAATGTAAACATTAAATGTTTAAAAGGACAGGGTAACTTCCAGGGCCGGGTTTGTAGATGGAGTAGAACTTTAGTGTCTCATATATCCTAAGGTTTTCCTTTGCTGTCCCGCCTAGCTCTTCAGGGGTGCCTTTGTGCCCCGTAGACTTCTGTGAGTACACAGGGTCAGAGTATGCAGTGTTCATGGCCTCTCTGAGGTATGACGCTTCTGAATTGTCAAAGACAGGCTGAATCTCACATTTCTGAGAACATCTCTTTTCTTCCTCCTATGAGAAGGTGGGTATTCATTTCACTATCGACAAGGGAACCCCAGGTGTCCATCATCGGCAGAGAAACGTCAGCTACTTTCATGTTCTCATATCTGCGATGACTCCACGTTCTTACTATCCTTCCCCTGTACAATTATCGTGAGGCAAATCTCAGAGATTATTGTACTGATAGATATTTCAGTATCTACTGCTTTTCTTTTTTTTAAGGTGAGAGGAGGGGAGATAGTGAAGCAGACTATCAAATGCACCCCGACTGAGATCTACTCAGGAACCTCATCTGGGGCCAGTGCTTAAGTACCAAACTATTTTTAGTTTCTGAGGCTGATACACTCGGACCAACCGACCTATCCTCAGTCCCCAGGGCCATGCTCAGATCAGTTGAGCCACTGGCTGAGAGAGGGAAGAGAAGGGGGTGGAGGGGGGAAGCAGGTGGTTGCTTCTCCTGTGTGCTCTGATTGGGAATCGAACCCAGGAAGTCCATATGACAGGCCAATGCTCTACCCACTGAGCTGCCTTTTCTAAAAGGTGAGAACTCTTTATTAAACACCCCCATGGTCTGTTACCGCACTGAGACGTTTCACAGTAATTCCTCAGTACCGACGGACACCTCTGCAGACGCCGATCATCACACCACCAGACGATCTCATAAATAGTTTTACAGTTGCTTCGTTCCGGGCTTTGGCAAACACGAACTACAAGCTGGTTTAGTTCCAGGTCATGTGCTGCACATTCTGACATGGTTTACTAATGCACTCATTGTCATTCTTTATGGAGTGCCCAGTGTATGCCAGGGAGAGTTGAGGGTCCTTGGAATACTACAGCAAACCAGACAGACCACATGCCTTCTTGGACCTCATACTGTGCGAGGGTTGAGAGAGAAAATAATCAATAAAAATAGCAAAAGCTAGTATGCCCATTTGGGATAAGGGGGCAAGCACTTTTGAGAAAAAAAATATATTATAGCTAGCTAAGAATTATTTGGAAATCCTGGGCAGGGTTGCAATATTTACAGGTAACGAGAAGGGGGCTTGGTGGGAGAGGTGTCATTTGAATAAAGACTTAAAGGAAGGAATGGAATTAACCATCCAGATATGCAGAGGAAAAGTGTCTAAGTCAGAAGCCAGTTCAAAAATCGCTGAGGTGAGACAAGCCTCGCATGCTCCAGAAACGACAAGCCCAGAAAGGCATGGTATTGTTTAATCAAAATAAGTAAAAACTCGAGTAAAAGGAAGTAGCGAAAGGACAGCATAAACAGAAGAACACGCACACCTTGCTCAAGGACCATGACGAGCGACATTTAGGGAAACAGAACGAGAGAAGAAGCAAATCATTACATTTTATAGAAATGTAGAATTGGGAACATTTTCAGATGGATACACAATTGTTTCACTTGTTCAGTTTGTCAAATATCTCAAAATATCTAGAGTTATCAACAAAAAATGGTCTCAATATTAGATAGATAGATTTATTCCTTCCTATGCAGCATGTTTTTTGAACATCTCCCTCACATAGATGGCTTTACCTACCTTTAACATATAATGATGTATATAATATGTATATAATCCTAGGGTTCCAGACTTCACTCCTGTGCTGATAGCTCATACATACAAGCATGTATGACATATCTCCTTTCGGACATCCAAACACAATTCAAATTTTATATGACCCCAACTAAGCTAATCTCATTCTGTAAAACTGCTTTTCTCTCATGTTGCTGAACAATGCCATGACCTCAGAGACAGAAACGTGGCCTTCCTCTGGCTCCCTTCCCTTTCGGCTTCTCCCTGAGACAGTAGATCACCAAACCCTGCACCCTCTCAGGATTCCTGAAGGGCCAGTTCTGCCAGCACTGCCTTAGTTTCTCTCCCATTGGACCATGGAAACAGCTGGCAAAGCCCTGCCTGCCTGCAGGTTTGGCCAACATTTCCCTAAGAATAGCCGTCTGCCTCTATAGAGACAGACCCCAGCACCAGGGCCTCCTAGGGATGGGAAGAGTTGGGGAAGCAGTGACTCCTAACTGGTCACAGATAGTCATGGTGGCCCCATTCTCTGGGCCACTGGTGGTTTAGGCATGAAGCTGTCACACCTTCTGACCTATGAGACCTTTTGGAAGCACAGTATGGGCTTCTAATCATAGTTTCTTTCAATGATAAAAGGACACATATAAAAACTAAGAAACATTCTGATTATGTCACTTCCTTTGGAAATATTAAAAAGGTGGCACCATCATGGAATGGAAACTAGTATAGCCATTATGGAAGAAAGTATGATGGTTCCTCAAAAAATTAAGAATAGCAGTACCATATGACCCAGCAGTCCTTCTACAGAGAACTCCCAAAGAACTCAAAAACACTGGTACACGAAGACACAGGCACCCCCTCCCATGTTCATCACAGCATTATTCATGGTGGCCAAGACATGGAAACAACCCAAGTGTCCCTTGATAGAGGACTGGATAAAGAAGATGTGGGGCATATATAGAATGAAATACTACTCAGCCATTAGAAATGATGACATAGTGACATATACGACAACATGGATGGACCTTGAGAATATTATACTAACCAAAATAAGTAAATTAGAAAAAGCTAAGAACTATGTGACTTCACACATAGGTAGGATACAAAACTGAGACTCATGGATACAGATAAAAATAAAGTGGTTACTAGGGGCAAGGGGTTGTGGGGGGAGGAAGGGAAGGGAATATACAGTAACTGATGCATCAACAGTTCAAATGCTATAGAGATGTTCACCTGAAACCTACGTACTCTTCTCAATCAATGTCACCCCGTTAATTTAATTTCTAAATAATAATAATAAAAAAATTGACACCATCATACACTGCTGGTAGAAATGTAAATTGCTTCAATTTTGCTGAAAGATTACTAAACACAAACAACAGAAAGAATACTACTATACATTTATATCATACAGCTATACTGCTCACAAAAATTAGGGGATATTCCAACATGAATATGAAGCTATAAAATATCCCCTAATTTTTGTGAGCAGTACATAGTACTTGGAGCTAAGTTTCATCTATTGCCATAGCAGGCGCTCTGCAATGTCTTACAGTCAGTGTCTCATTTAATCTTTAACACCCCACCACCACCACCAATTAGGTATTATTCTTGTGAGAACTGAGGAAATGTGCCTCAAGGTATGTAAATGCTTTCCTCGACTTCACAGAAGCAGTATGCTAGAACAGTTTTGTTTTTGAAATTTGTAATAAATTATTCTTAAAGAGCGATAAAAATACACATCAAGTATCGACACAGAGTTATCTACCAATTGTTTGTCATAATGTGAAGATTTGGGAGCAGTAGCAGAAACCCAGCAGCATTGAGGGGCCGTTCCACTGAGTCAGGCTGCCTGTGGACAGAGGGCTGGGAGAAGAGGCCACGTGCAGGTCCCTGAGCAAAACTCTGTTCAGGCAAAAAGCACGTGGCAGGGGACTCATTTCACCTGCCCTCCCAGGCCCAGCAGCCGTCCCCCAATGCAGGCTGTCATGACCAGGGCCCCAGGAGAGCTGGGGCTGGACAAGTGCCAGTGTCCACTCCTGAGGACAGTTGGGAGCCTGTGCCCCTGCTGCGGGCTCTTCACCTGCTGGTGGCACCCTGTCCTCCAGTTCCCTGCACTACCTGGAGCAACCCTGCCCCCCCCACCCTGTGCTGGCACGGTGCTGAAAGGCTGACCATAAGGAAGGAGGAGGCAGGAATTGGGCCCACCTGGCGCTCACCTGACCCTGATGCAGCAGCCCTGCGTGGCACCCTCCGGCAGGCTGCAGGGGGTCCTCAGCAGCTCAGTCTCAGGGGCAGGTGACCTGAAGTAGCTGTGGGTGGTGACCTTGGGCCGGGCTGGCTGGGCTGGAGCTGACCCCAGGCCATGGTGCCGCCTTGCCCCTCACACAGGTGGGAACCACCTAGAGGCTGGGCTCCCCGGAGGAGTGAATCGCTCTGAGGCCGGAGGAAGGCCCAGGTGCCCAGTGCAGAGGCTGGTTCTACAGACCCGGCCTGGCTCAGGGCTGGGCGCCCCCTGCGCGCCAGCACCCCACGCGGCTGTGGCCGGCACTGCCCCATCACACCTGCCGTTCCCAGGACCCTGGAGCCAAAACCCACAACCCCCCCTTCCCCTTCGCCCCACCTTCCCGGGGCTAGCTAACTGTGTCAACTAAAAGAACATTGTAAAAATAAAACAAACCCAACGGCTTGAAACAGCAAACATTTATTTCTCACACTTCTGGAGACTGGGCAGATCAAGGTGCAGGCGGGCGATGCTGTGTCCAGTGAGAGCCACTTCCCAGTGTGCAGACGGCCACCTGTGTGTCCTGCTGTCCTCAGCCGGCAGTGAAGGACCTACTGGCACTCACGTCTGTTCTTGCAAGGGCGCGGACCCGTTCCGGAAGCCTCCAGCCTCATGGTCTCGCCACTTCCACAGGTCCCCATTTCCGAATACCGTGACATTAGACACTAGAGTTCAATGCAAGAGTGTGTGCGTGCATAGGGGGGGGGTGGGGGGGTGGAGCGGGGCACAGCCACTCAGCCCATAGCCGTGGGAGGGAATGCCGTGCACGGACGTCCACATTCGGTCTTGTGGGGGGCAGGGCGGTGTCAGGGCAGCTGTGCAGCAGCAATGGCCTGGGAACCGCGTTTCCACGCGCGAGCTCTCGTCAGTCACGTGAACTGTCCTTCTACTCCATATACACACTACCGGTGCCAAATATAAGAAGCTAAGGCCCGGCAGGGTAGCTTATATGGTTAGGGTGTCATCCTCAAATGCCAAGGCTATGGGTTCCAGCCCCGGCCAGGGCACATACAAGAATCAACCAGCGAGTGCATCAATAAGTGGAACAACACATAGATTAGATGTTCCTCCCTCCCTCCCTCCCTTCCTCTCTCTCTAACATCAACTTTTCTTAAAAAAGGAAAAATATTAAAGGCTCAATAAAAAGTTATGTTTCTATAGTATCACACTCTGGCTGACACATTCAATAGAAAGAAGCCTCAATTTATTATCTACAAATGATTCATTAGTGATGAGGCTGTGGCCTTAGAAATTTTGAGGGAGGTCTGTGATAGTTATGCCGGACAGATTATTGAGAAGGAGATAAACTATTTTCCAAAGAATACACGTGCTTGTCTGATGGGGTTGAGGAACAAGTTCTTGGTTACATAAGCCTATGTTTTTATCTTAACACCAATTAGGACTTATTAGTCCTGACAGAAATTAGGCCTCTAAATAGGAAATGCTGTTACTCTTAGAAATGTAACCCTGAGCGCAGATTAGCTCTCAGACCCAGCTGTGGGTCAGCCATGCATTTAAAAAAGTGAGATGGGGCCTGACCAGGCGGTGGCACAGTGGATAGAGCGTAGGTCAGGGATGCTGAAGACCCAGGTTCAAGACACCAAGCTCGCCAGCTTGAGCGCGGGCCCATCTGGCTTGAGCAAAAGCTCGTCAGCTTGGACCCAAGGTCGCTGGCTCCAGCAAGGGGTGGCTCGGTCTGCTGAAGGCCCGCGGTCAAGGCACATGTGAGAAAGCAATCAATGAACAACTAAGGTGTCGCAACGGCAACGAAAAACTAATGATTGATGCTTCTCACCTCTCTCCATTCCTGTCTGTCTGTCCCTATCTATTCCTCTCTCTGACTCTCTCTCTGTCCCTGAAAAAAGAAAAAAAAGTGAGATGGAGAAGACGGAATAAAAGTATCTCCCTTCCGCAGGCTAAAACCATGCGAATTTTCCAAGGCACATTCGCTGGTAACCCCCTCAGCTCAGCTGCCCCTGTCGCCGACACAGAGCGACCGACGGCGTGTAGTGTTTTTGCCTCGTTCTCGGTCACAGGTGAAAACCAGAGAAGCTCTGATAATAAAACAAGTGAAACTGATTTTTGTAAGGATTTAATCTCCATGTATCGTTTGCTAGTTCAAGTGGTTGCTTTCACTCGTGAAACCTGCTGTTTTAAACCGTAAGGGAGCACAGAAAAGTAGGACAGCTTTTCTCAATTAGTTTTGAAGGAAAAAAAAAAAATCTTTACTAATTCCTACAATACTTTAATTTTTGAAACCAGACTAATCACGTGTGATAAAAGATGGACTCCCTGATGATCAATGGCCTGTGTGGGGAGTTAGTAATCCGAGGCGGTGGTGAATGTGTCCCCGTGAACAGCACCGTGAGAGCGCTCCCCAACTCGGTGCAGGTGTGAGGGTCGCTCTGGCTGAGCCACCGCGGCTGAGGTCACCCATGTGATCGGGATCCTCTCCTTGATCTGGCGGAGGGGCTGATCTGTCTGGGTTCTCCCTGAGCAGACTTCCGGGAAGCCCACTGGGGGCGGGCTCCCGTCAGTGCTGGTCTGGCCACAGCTCTCAACTGTCGGCCACTCAGAGCCCCCCCTGGGACCTGCTCCCTTTGAACTGAGTCGGTTTCTGTCGGAGCATTCCAGAACTAGACACACTCCCTGTCAGTGTCCCACCTGTGGGGAGGCTGGGTGCAGCCCCTGTAAACAGCGACTGGCAACATTCTTAAAACGGTGCCCGGTGTCCGTGCAACCTCACTGTAAAAGGCCCACGTTGTTCTCGCGTGATGTGTGACCTTGCTGTTCTTCCTCCTCAGAATACCTGCGCTGGTAAAGCACCGCGTCACCAAGGAAACACTCCTATCGATCTCTGCGCCCTTATATTTTAAGTGCGTCTTCTCATATAGCATAGAAATGGACATTTCTTGTCCTGTTCACCATGCTTATCAGTTTTTCCGTTGTGGTGATTGTAGCATTATTTTAGTAATTAGGCACCCACGACTTCCTAGATACTACCTTAACAGAGCCTTATCACTTTCCATGACATAGGAACCCTTGCTGCCACTCAGCTACACTTGTTCGCCTGCCTGTTATTGTTGTTGTATAGGTCGCCGTACATCTCATAAAACCATGAGCATAGTTTTTAACATGGTAATGACTGTCTCTTTAAGGACTTACTATTTCTTTTCCCACATCTTCCCACTTCAGAGCTCGGGCTTATTTCAGAACACAAAAGATCTAAAACAAGAAGTGGCGATGGTACTTAGAAACTTTCCTAGACAATGAAGAACAGTAATGAAGAAAAGAGAGAGGCTTTCTTCAGCTTTATGCAGAATGTGGAGTAAAAACTGCTCACAAAGTGTTCATCTCGTTCAGGTTTTCATTCTGTCTGAATAGCAGCAGAAGTTGAACATAAAGCACTACTTGCTGTGGCCCTTTAAAGGCCCTATAAAGACCGTATAAACAAGATCGCTCCCTGGGCGCACAGGTGTGCACCTGCGCTTGGAGGCCTGTGGCAGGTGAATGGCAAGTAGCGGTGAGCGCTCAGTGGCTATGGGTCGTGAGCACCACTAGAGGGCAGCATCCCACAATTCTCCGGAAAGGGCTGGCGCTGCCTTTTTATTCCTCTCTGCGACAGACTTTCTGTTCAGCCATTTTCTCCATTCGTAGAAAGACTGAGTGAGAGAAATTGCATGCCATTTAAAACAGTCAGGCCGGGTCGCTCTGTTGGCTAGAGAGTCCTCCCTATACACCAATGCTGTGGGTTCGATCCCCAGCCAGGTAACATAAGAGAACCAACCAATGAATGCATTAAATTAACTGGAACAATAGATGGATCTCTCTCTCTCTCTCTTCCCTTTCCTTTTGCTCTCTAAAATCAATCAACTGCCTGACCTGTGGTGGCACAGTGGATAAAGCGTTGACCTGGGAACACTGAGGTCGCCAGTTCAAAACCCAGCACTGGTCTGGTCAAGGCATATATGGGAGTTGATGCTTTCAGCTCCTCCCCCCTTTCTCTCTTTCTCTTTCTCTCTCTCTCTCTCTCTCTCTCTCTCTCTCTGTCTCCTCTCTAAAAAGAAAATGAATAAAATAAAAAATAAATAAAAATAAAATCAATCAATTAACAAATGTTTAAAATAATCAGATCACATGTAAGATCAGCAATTCATTTGCTGTAACTACTTTTTCAACCACAAGTTTTATTAATAGTTGAGCAGAGCTATTAATAAAAGTATCAGTAGTATCCATGTGTGTATATAGGTATCTATATGATGCATGTTGCTGGTGGTCTGAGAAGAACTGCTTAAAACATTCTCACCTCCTTCAATACTCAACGGGAGCTTTCTTCCTCATTTTAAGAGTATTGCTTTTGTGGCATCATGTGGAAAAATAGAGACATCTCCTGAGGTTTGTGCTGGTTCCTCTGTATTGTTAATTTAGCTCTTTGGCCCTTTCCAGATTTTGTACGGACATTTTCGGATACTCTCACACTTTGGCAAAACTAGTATTTCCTTGAGGAATAGAACAGCCCCATGCCCATCATGTGTGCAGGGTAAAATCGGTACGTCTGTGAGCAAATTAACATGTGGATGAATCAATTCACCCTAAGGAACTGACTTTAAGAGCGAGGCATGACTCTGAAGCCAGACCGAGAGTTTTGATGAAGGCATGCTGGAGAACACACATCGTTAAATTTCCTTGGAGAGAGGGGTATTATGAACCTTCAGATCACAACTAAGAGTTACAGCTTGCCTTTTCCCCTGTGTCTCTTTCTCCCAACACCCACCAGTGGAGAGAGATGGGTCGGAGAGAGATGGAGAGAGAGGGCGTATCTACCTTCATCCCCACTAGGAAGGAAGGACACAGCCCTTCACACAGCCCTACGGACTGAGACCGACCACAGCCTGCACTTGAGAATGGGTGGTCATATCCAGTCTGCACATGGGTACGGGGCTGTTTGGGGAGAAAAAAGGCACAGATGGCACTGGAAGTGTGATACAAGGGTCCTAAACGTAAGCGGTTTCCTGTCGGGGGCTGGCACCAGTCCACAGTTCTTTATCCTTCAGTTCACTGAGTGAGACCATTCTTCCCACCCCAGTCCTGAAACAAGGTCTCCCCTTTTCTCTGAGAAACTAGAGCTACAGACCGAGACTGTAGAATCATTTCGCACATGTCTATTCAGCCCAACTCTCTGTGGCACCGGGCTAGGGTCTTTAGCGAGGGTGGAGCAGGGGCGACAAAGATGTGTTCAAAACAGTCCCTGTTCCGAACTTAAAATAAATCATCTAACTGAACTACCGAACGTTATAGTTTTAGTGGTCCCTAATTTATTAGCGCTTGAAACTCATATAGCACAATTAGACAGAGGACGTAAAATCATCTTGCAAAAGTCTCTCATTAGCACATCCAACATGGGGAGAAATCAGATCTTATCAGAGGGCTTTTGTAGGCAAAGTAATTGAAATTTTTAGAAGAAAAGGCTTGCTCTAGGCCATGGAATGAGCTGAGATTACATAACCATTCTCACTAGACTGCTGGTGGTGGTCTGTTCTAACGCCTATAAAACCTCAATTAAGAACAATTTGTTAAGCAATGTGGACACTAGAAAAATGTGACTTTATTGAGTGTGTGTACATACAGCAGCCCTGTTACCGCCAGAAGGCCGGAGGTTGGGAGCCCAGAGGGGTGGGTAGGATTTATTTCTCTTTTTACTCCAAATCTATTAAACGGAAGCATTTCCCCACCTTTAGCCATTTTGTCTCTTAATGTATTCACTGTTTAGTATCCCCATTGAAGGGATGGTGAAGGAGACCGCGTGTGTCCGGGTTCCCCTTGAATCTCCCCCCCCCCCCCGCCGGGGCTGGTGGGTGACGTGGAGCAGAGGGAACAGGTGGAGGGAGGACTCCAACTCACAGGCAGCCCCGGGACCTGCTCACAGAACGCGCTCAGCAGACACCTAGCTCCCTGTCTGCCTTTGTGTTGTAGTTAACACTTAGTGGGAAAGGTCTCGTTTCCTCCGCAGAATGCTGGACAGAATTACTTCGCACACTTTCGTCCCGCTCAAACAGTGGATCTCTGTGAACCACGGGAGAAAAGCTCACAGACGCTCAGGGCTTGGGTACGAAAGTCTAAAAATAAACCGTGGTCGCTTGCATTTTATTCTTTCCTTGTGCATGCTGTTTTAACGGGATAATGACAAAAGGTTGGCTAAGGCTCATTAGTGGTAATATTATAAGTGTGTGAGTGTTCATCAATTATTCAGTAAAATAGAGATGGGAGATTGGTGAAAATAACCAAAAGA